>CM059214.1:8243571-8843571 GCA_030347435.1 Clarias fuscus | reverse complement strand
AATGCTGTTATGCATATGCCACCAAAACATTTTTATAGCTACATAAAATCTGCACTGGCATTACTAAAGATTGGTCAACCATAGTTGAAACATTTCACCTGCTATTAAATAAAGCTATTTAATTATTTATCCATTCATCCATTTCTTATACTTCTTATCCTACGTACTGTACTGTACATAGGGGCGTGGGAGGCCTTGAGACTATCCCTGTGAATTTAAGACACAAAATAGGTTGCCAGCCTGTCACAGGGTATAAGCACACACTCAAACACACATTTGTGTACACTGTGGGCAATATGGAAATCAGCTTACACTGCATTTGTCTTTGGACTGTGGCAGGAAAACGGAGTATCCGGAGGAAACCAATCAACTGTGGGATGAACATTCAGACTCCACTCACACAGACCAAAGGCGAGATTTGAACCCACTAACCCTGGAGGTGACAGTGCTACCCACTAAGCCACAATGCTCCCTTATTTATTTACTCATTTGTTTGTTTGTTTGTTTTTTTCACTGTCAATTACAATGCATACATCCATTGAAATGCTCCAGTATAGCTTAATTCCTTGCCATAATTATTCTGTTGTACACCTTAATGTAAAAATATTGATTTCAGTTCAGTTAGATATTGATTCAGTTTAATGTACCATGTGGCAAGCAATTACAAACGCCTAGGAGGGTTAAAAGTTAAAAGAAAAGATAATGAGGTTTTCTTACTTTTTTTTGAGTGTTAATTACTGATACGTTAATGCCTGCTATGTAAACTAATTCCGCAATACGGCTGCAAATGATCCACTGATATTACATTGCCAGGCCATTACTAAAAATATAGTCATGAAAACTGTTGAAATTAATAATATGAAATATATATATATATATATATATATATATATATATATATATCTTTAGATTTATGTATGAATATCATACTTCAAATGTCATTTTCTATTAATCATCCATTTAAGTTTATGAAAAATGTGCATTTTAGTTTACTCAACCCTTTACCTGAACTAATTCATGAAATCATCAAATCATCAAATTTCATGATCACTGGAAGAAACATTATCATTTTCTCTGTTTTAAATCCAATGATATTGTGATATTAACTGACAATGTATCTATTAAAATATAATATCATTATGGGTTTAGTCTAATCATAGATTCAATGGCTTTCTTGTTTAATTAATTAGTTAATTAATTATTGAATAAAATAGTCCTAATTTTGTCATGACATTAGCATAGACAGTAGTGAACTGTGTTTTGTGCTTTTACAAATTTTATCACATAATAATAATAATAATAATAATAATAATAATAATAATAATAATAATAATGTTAAATATTATAAAAAATATGATAAAAAACATTTATCGAGAATTTCACAGGCTATAATGGCTATAAAGTTCTTGTGTGTGATGCAGTTATTCTAAGCCATGTCCCTGGAGGTATAGTGTGCTTTTCTTTCAAGGTTACTAGTCCTAGTTTTTCACTTTACTTTTCACTCTTACTTCACCCAGTCCTCTGTGTATTGTAATATATTCTGCTTTGTCTGTTTATAAATATATACATATTTTAACATCAATCTGCCTATGTTATAGGCGGAAATAGACACGCTGTATACAGACACCTTCTATGGACATTTATACGAGTAATTCAGGCTCGTACTCTATGTGATAATGGAGCACCAAAGCATTGAAATAAATAACTGATGTTCATTTGTAGAGTTATTTTATTTTTATGTGTCCTTGCCAAGAACAACTATCCAAAGAACTGTCTCAGGACATCAAGTTCTTAAACTGAGAGACTAGGCCACCTTGAAAAAGTCAGCTGCATATTTCTTTATGTATTTAATATTGATAAAGAATACTATACTACAGAGCTGTTGAGTTATTGAATCCTACTGGTTAAAAATGTTTTAATACGTTTTACAAATTTTATCACAGAGGTTTGTACAGTGTTTTGAATTAATTACATATTCCTGAGCTAATAATACAGTAAATGTAAAGTACATAAAAGTACATTAAAATACATATTTACCCTTGTTTTATGCTGTAGTGTTTTGGAATTCCCTTTTTGTGTGTTCTTAGTTCTTATGTCTTTCAGGTCTTGGGATTGGACAGCACCTTTTTGAAATCAAGATGCCAAGTGACGCAGGAGATGGCGACTTCTTAATCCTTTAACGTTGTTGCTTATACTTTCTTTATTGCCTATCTTTTCTAATTTTGTGGCAGTTATGAGACATTAACTTATGCTTTGTTTTCTTCAAGCATCCAACAACGCTGTGTGCTGATTCCTACTTCCTCCTCAAGAACAAATTGTTGAGCTTATTTTCAAGTCACAGTGCTGAGACAAGTTTAGTATGTCCATTTCTGTATAAAAACACTAGTTAGGAGCAGGAGCTAATATTTGTATTTATGTTTAGTAAGCATAGTTTGAGGGCATTCTACACCCAAGTATTTGTTTCTTTTGCTAGGGTAGATTGGTTCTTGGGTAAATTAAAATGTGTTTTTATTTATTTATTTATTTATTTGTTTGTTTATTTATTTCCTTTATGCTTCACCCATGGCTCTCACCGTTGAGTTTATAATTGAAACCTTTCAATATATTTTGTAAATATTGTTTCTTAATTCTTAAAATTATAATAATCTAAGGAGCAGTAGGGTGTGATAAAGTTTGCTGCTGTTCTTTCACGTCTCGATTTTGCTTCATTACTTCACAAAGTTCTTTCCCTATTAGTACTCAGTGACCGCCTTTATTATATTAACATTCTACTTTTTAAATGTAATTTTTTATGATTCAGATTCCTGTACAGACATCAAACAGAATAGAAAACCCGTAACAACCATGTGCACATATTGAAAAGGGTAATATGGTGATGCATTCAGTTAAAAGACATTTGTATAACATTCACAGAAGGAGTCTCAATGGGAACATCTTCAGGATACAGAAATGTGTTATGAAGATTTATACAAATGATTATGAATGATAAGTGATAACACAAACTCCTTTTGTGGACAACAGGAAACAATAATTTCATCTAAGTAGCGAAAAGTACAAAAGAGCAAAACTTGTAGTCTAATAGTACAAAGTTCACAGTTGAACATGGCACATCGTCTAAATACAGTCATTTAATGCAGGAAACAGATCTGAAACACATTTCAAAGGGTTCAAAACTTATAAAATCATACAAAACCAGATCTTCACATCTTTAATTTACCCTTATATGCAAGCCTTAAGACTGTATAAGTATTTCGTGAGGTGAGAGTGGCGATCATGCTGCAAGGACAAAGAATTTTATGGATCTCCACAAATGTGAAGCTGCAGTAAAAATAATGGATTGTTATGATGAAAATTTAATAGACTCTGCCACTGGCTTGTCCCAAAACAGGAGGCCTGGCTGTGATTCCACATAAGACATGCCATGTTGGAACATATGATGAAACTCTGAGTTCATCCATAGCACTTGAGGTTCAAGAGGAAAGATGGTAAGATCAAAAGCATTGAGAAGTCGAGAGAAACTCCAATTAGGAGCAAATGTATGCAAGTAGATAATTTGCGATTCCCATCGAGAATATGATAAAATAGACTTCTAAGATCTCCGGTTCCTTCTTGTTTACGCATGAAAGAGGGCAAGAATAAAGTGGAAGGGCTTTAGATGGAAAAGGGGGTCCTTAGGGTTATAAGTAAGACAAATCCAGCCTCTGATTGAAGTTAAACCCTATAAATAAATAAATCAATATAAATAAATAACATTTTCATGTAAATTGTATAATAAAGATCGATGAAGCATCGTGATTATGTTGTCTGACAATTCATACTCCAAAACGCAGATTGCAAAAATGAATTATTATTATTATTATTATTATTATTATTATTATTATTATTATTATTATTTCATGTATTACTTTTTTATTATTTGTTTTTATTCATGTTTTACATTTGAGGTGGTAAAATGTTATTATCCCTTCATAATCCTTCATGTGGTTCTTCCTAAACTATTCACATGTTGGCAGGCAGCACAGCATCCTGTGTGGTAGATGTAAATTATTTCCTGTGTTTAAAATTATAACAATATGTTTAGCAAACTATTTATGAAATCATGATACTATCAAAATGAAAATAGAAATTGTATTGGTTATAAACACTTATACCACTTACACCTTTCCTGTAATCATTGAACTCCTGTCTATTATTCATATTTTATATTATCCAAATGCATACTTGCAGCTTTTTGCACTTATCCTAAACACTCTTAACATCTATCTGTCTACACTGTACACTTATATATATAACACATGCAGACAAACAAACACACACACACACACACACACGCACACACACACACACACACACACACACACGCACACACACACACACACACACACACACACACACACACACACACACACACACACACTTATTTAACCTGCAACTTATAAATTGCACAAGGCCAATATTTACACGGATGTATATACACTACTATTTGCACTTCTGGTGACTCACAGCCTTACTGTATATCTGTATATTGTCAGAAACAATTAGAAACTTGTCAAACTGGTGTCCCAACCAAGATGTATTGACACTTAGTTGTCCCGGGATAGGCTCTCTATCCATCATGACCCTGCCCAGAATAAAGCCGTTATAATAAATAAATAAATAAATGTGTAAGAGTGAATGATCTTTTCTTTTGATTATGTATTCATTTATTTTTTGCATTAGGCAGACCAAAATGATTGACATAGAATAATTTGAAGTAATGCAAATTTACCTGTATGCATGATATTTTATAATTAATGAGTTAAAGGAACAATCTTATATGGATTAACAAAGAAAACAACAACAACAATGACATGCTCATATTTAAAAAATATGAAATTCAACAAAAAAGTGGATTTAAACTCCCAAATTCAAATGACAGCAAAAGCTCCAAACCAAAAACTTAAATGTTTAGAAATGAAACGGTTAGTCAGCACTGATGGCAGTAACATGTTACAAAATTAAATGTTAGTGACTAGTAATATAAAGTGTTAGTTTCAACATAGTGTTGCACATTTCTGTTACACTTTTGCTTGAATCATGCGTCAAGCATAGGTGCAATTTTGCCTGTCCATGTACAATTTCTTGAAATTGTTTTGCATTCATTTTACATATGCTAAGATTTTACGTACATACTTTACATCTGCTCTATGGTAACACATTAAGAAACTTCTGTGCCAAAAGTTACAT
Organism: Clarias fuscus; assembly: GCA_030347435.1. Classification (NCBI taxonomy): domain Eukaryota; kingdom Metazoa; phylum Chordata; class Actinopteri; order Siluriformes; family Clariidae; genus Clarias; species Clarias fuscus. Next base: position 8,838,345 of record CM059214.1, on the reverse strand, counting down.
AGCCAAAGTAAAAGGTCACTGACTGAACATTTTGAGCTATAGTCATGATCTTGGACTTCTTTCTAAAAGTACACTGTCAATAGTTTATTTATTTGTTTGTTTGTTTGTTTGTTTGTTTTTATCACAGAATAATTGTATGAATTTCTGACTATGAGTAACAGAAGCCGGAATTGAAAAGTTTATTTCGTGACTGACTCATAAACATCGAACTTGGTTAGATATTAAATTTAAACATTAAACCTTGAAGGCACAACTAAATCATAGTCCTACATTTTTCCATCTGTGGTCAAATTTATTGCAATCCTATAAAAATAACATTTATATAAACACCCCAATAAAATGCACATAAAAAAGTATAATTTATAGTATAGTATTATAAATAGTATATTAATATACTGTTATTATTGCACTTTTTAAGGGAAAAAACTTTGGACAATAATTCAGGTCATACCAGTGGAGCACTATATTTTGGTTCCCACATACCGCATATGTGGTGCTAGAACTTTTGAAAGCTATCAGACTGATGGTTTTCCAGAAATTCCCATTTTATAGTTCAAGACTAGGGAACATATCCCTCAATTATGTACACACCCCATAAAACTTAAATCAAACCATTCAGCCAAGTCTCCCAAGCCTTATGGACTGAAGTCAACCTCGGCACAAAACAAACCATTTTTGAGATACGAGAATTCGTTTGGGACCTGCTTTGTTCACGTTTGCCTTCATGACTCCTAGCTTAGTCATTTTGGGTGTGCTCTACTCTTGGGAAAAAGAATCATGACAAAGAATCATGCCAATCTAAACTAATGAACCCCTTCAAATATGGCCTCCAACTCACTCCATAGAGAATGACTTGCATTTTACAGCAAAGAGGCAGTGAATCAGCAAAAAAAAAAAAAAAAAACTCCATCCCTCTCTTGCCGATGCTTGCTCAAATTTGTACATACCCTCCTCACATAACTTGTACCAAATAAGAGCAGGGTCTCCTTACTTTAAAAAATAAATAAATAAATAGAGAAAATTGGTCGAACCATTTGGAAGATGCACAAAGAAACAAACAAAAAAAAAAACACTCCTACACCTTTCCAGTAATTGTCTCTAATTTTTATTAGTAACTATTATAATTATAATACCACCTCCCCACTGGGAATGGGGAGCTGTTACTTTTATAAGGAATCCAACCAATGGTTTTTCCAAAACTGAAACTAAAGTAACTGAACTAAAGTGAGTGTGTCAATGTGGTGACGGGTTCATCACCTCAACTCTAATATCAGGCTTCTTTCCAAATCCCTCTTATCTCGGAACATGGGCAATACTTTTGTGTAGAACAAGGGATTCTACGTCCTATACAGGGCACTAGATTTTTGTTTTATGCAATTTGGAATGCTATTGAGACCAACTGAGATAATTCTAAAGAGTAATAAGTGGAGACATAAAGAGAAGCTTGCCAGATTTATAGGACTGTCACTCACCTCCATGGTTTATTCTCCTTGGTTATTGGCGTCATAGTACTAGTAAGAATTAAAAACTAAATTTCAAGCCTGATTATTAGGGCCCAAGCACTATGACATCAGCCATATGTCGTCATAGTGTGTGAAGGGCCCTCTTTTTTTCCTAAGGATTTTTTTTTTTCCACCCTTTTGGACTTTGCGGGGGTCTTAACATGCTCAAAAACTCATGAAACTTGGCAGAGAGGTTGGAATCTGCTGCCATAAGGATGCCTGAGAGTCTCGTGGCCCAGGGCCCCCAGGGGCCCCCACATGAGATTTTGCTGCCTAGCTCATACACACTTTCACGTAGGCACACGAAACTCGGTAGACATTTAGAACTCATCGAGCCGAACAACTTTCGTCCTGGGCTAAACTCAACAGGAGGCCGGTTATTTTGGTCGTTCGCAAAAACGCACCCGATGGATTTTGATATACTCCTCCTAGGGAAATTATACAATCGCTACCAAACTGGGCCAAAGAGACATTGAGGATGCAAAATTGCAGAGGGATTTTTGATATCTCAAAAGGGTCAGCCGTGCTAAAGTCTTAAACGTACACCGAAAAATTATTAACAAGTTTCTGTGTGGCATTATATTGAGTGACATTACATTCAGTGACACGTTCTGTGACATCACGTTCAGTGACATCACATTCATCATAGTGTGAGGCTTTTCTTCCAGCACCTGCGGGCTATTGTACACACATACACATCACAAATGTTAACACTCACACACACAAACACATCTCACACACATACATACACACACCCCTCTCTCTCACACACACACACACACACACACACACACACAGACACAGACACACATCTCTCACGACGCACACACACACACACACACACACACACACACACACACACACACACACACACACACACACACACACACACACATTAGCCCTGTATAGTGTGTGATGTGTGCAGGTTGTGCGGTGCAACCGAGTTGCGATGGCACAGGGTGCTTGGGCCCATCATCGTTGCTTGCAACTATATTTATTATTAGTATTATTTGTTTTTAAACTGTAAAGATCTAGATCCAGCCTAGACATCGGACCCACTGTTCAAGACTCAGGTCTCTGAATTCTTCACAATAGATGCTGTTGACTAAATATACACACTTTGAGAGGTGTCATTGTAATAACATAATCATGTCATTCATGCCACTTGTCTGTTGTTTTGATGTTATAAATGGCAGGTGTACAGTATGTGCCGTAGTGGGCTTGACATGAATCTTATTTTCTAGACTACAATCAGAAACTGGCTGTGAAGCTCCATCAAATATTCCATCAAAACAAAGAGCACTTATACACTGTACATATGAAAATGGTTAATATTTTAAAATGTCTAAATGACTTAATTAATGAAATTAATTAATAATAATAATATATATATATATATATATATATATATATATATATATATATATATATATATATATATATAACTAACAGAAAAAATCATGACTAAATTAATTGTTTTAGCAAAAACAAAAAGACCAGATTAACTGAAGAGAATGCCTGAGTTTTTAATGACTTTGATCCACCCCAGGTAATGTAGCAGAAACTGACATGATATGGATGAAGATGTTAAACTTTGAGAGAGTGTTTAAAAGAAACATAATATTAATAAATAATATCATATATACAGTATATATATACTGTATATATGAGAATAGAAATGAAGTACCTATCAAACATTCAATCAAGAAAAAAATTAAAGGCACTCATTATGTAATCTGTTACAAAAATGTATTTTATCACATGTTGTCTTCACTCACCAATACACCTACTTTCTCACTTAAGCAAGCATAAAATCTTCTGTGACATTTAGATTTTAGAATTCCTAACATTATCCATTGTTGGTTGTCTTATACACCATATTACAATTCAGCTGCATGTGCTACAGAGCGACAAATGGCAAAGCAATTAAGCAATTCAGTGCCTATCATTTAATCCCTCCTCTTAAGGCACAATAGACTACAGGGATTATTCTTTGACACTTCTTGATTGTACCTTAAACTACAGGGGGCATATAGTTTATTGTTCTACATCAGTGGGATGTCTGGGACCATATGGCGAGTGTTTCATTACAAATGGCAGTGCTTGTGCTCCATCGTGTCACAGAATACACCTGCTTTGGTAAGCAGAAAATAAATCATCAGCTCCCTATTTTCAATTTATCATCACTGTGAGATATGTTATCCACAGTTTGCCACATTTTAAATATTGTTTTCATTTTATATGTTTTTCAGTCATAATGCATATATCAGTAGAACTGATATAACTTCTATTTCTTGTTATTTCTGTTCATTAGAAAACTCATTAAAACATTTTTAAAAATCCAAGTTTTTTAAAGATTAAAGGATTTAAGATTATATTTATACAGTAGATTGAAAAAAAAAAGTCATTTAAGAAGGGTCAAGTTATTGTACTGCATCAAGCAAAGAACAGAACTAAGAAGATTTTAAGTTATAGGTACTAAGTAAAAAAATTCAAGTGGCACAGATACGGGTTGGAAATTCAGCACAGGTCAATGACGATTACAAATATACATAATAGAAGTCTTGCTGGGGTGTGTTAACAGGGAGGCTTTAGACTTCAAACTGTGTATTTAGGTTTTTGGATACTTCAGGTAGAACAAAAGTTATTCATTTTATAAAGTGTCAATTTTACTACTATTAGAATATGGGAATGATATTGCAAAAATGTAGAATTCTCAAAATTAGCTTATTATTATTATTATTATTATTATTATTATTATTTCATTATAGAGACAATCAAAAACAATTATAAAAACACATGATCGTGTATGTTGTCAGGGATAACCCCTAGAGAGCGCCAAAGCGCCCTGTGTTTTGATTGTAGTTCTGTTAGTTTAAACTTCAGTTCCCATGTGGCAACTCGGTCAGGTGACCAGGGGGCGCTCACCTGAACCGAATTGCTTATTAGTTTTATTATAAATAGATTGGTGTCTTTGAGTTTCTTGTCTTGCGTCTGTTAATTTATCTTGGTAAATGTCTGCTTGTTTAATAGTGTCTTTTGTTTCGTCTATTCGTGTTTTAGTTACAGTTTCCATTTATAAAGTATCTTTGTTTTGTCGAGTTTCCCTGACTTTTGTGTTTAAATAAAAGCATCGTTTTCCTTTAAAACCTGGATCCTCTTGCAGTTATGCCTCGCACCACAAACTGTGACAGAACGCAAGACCGTAAAAGAGGCATAGCAGAGGAGCCCTTCCCCCGGGAGATTCTTTTGGGGGGTGCAACAATGTTTGGAGTTTGGGAAACCGACGCGGAGAGCAGGAGGGGAACCAAATGGCGTAGTGCAAGGCGGAGAAGGAAACGGGACAGGAAGGAGCAAGAGGAGCTAAGACGGCAGCGTGACTGGGACGGCTGCCGGCTGGCGATACGGCACACGCCGTTCAGAGGTGCCGCAGCTCGGGGTGACATGAGTCCCCGCACCGGCCGGAAGGCAGAGACCAGGAGGTCTAGTTTCGGAGGTGAGCGGGGGGAAGGGGCACCCCACAGCGTGCGGCTACAAGGAACGGCATGTGGGCGGTATGCACAGCCGGGAGCAGCCTCCCAGCTAGACTGGAGCAGCGTCGGGCGGAGCGCCGAAGGGAATATAGGGCACATCCGTAACCTGCAGGAGCAGGTAGCTGACCTCCAGGAAATGCTGCCAGCTCCTTTCCCGTGTTACAGCGACGATGAAGGCGGTGAGCTCAACTGCATGGCTTTCTACGATGACAGCGGCGAGCGCTACTATTTGCTGTATAGTGTCGACGACGAAAGCGAGCTCGGCAGCGACGGCGACGACGGCGAGCTCATCTTTCCGCCGCGTAGCTGCTTCGTCGATGGCGAGCTGCCGCCGCTGCACAGTGCCGCCGAGCACAGCGAGCTGCCGCCGCCGCACCGCGCCTTCGTTGTGGACAGCGAGCAGCCGCCGCTGCACCGCGCCTTCGTTGTGCACAGCGAGCTGCCGCCGCTGCACCACGCCTTTGTTGTGGACAGCAAGCTGCCGCCGCTGCACCGCGCCTTCGTTGTGCACAGCGAGCTGCCGCCGCTGCACAGTGCCGCCAAGGTCAGCGAGCTTCCTCTTCCTCCGCCGCCGCCGTCATGCGCCGCCGAGGACAGCGAGCTTCCTCTTTCTCCGCCGCCACCGTCATGCGCCGCCATGCGCCGCCGAGGACAGCGAGCTTCCTCTTTCTCCGCCGCCGCCGTCAAGCGCCGCCGAGGACAGCGAGCTTCCTCTTCCTCCGCCGCCGCCTTCATGCGCCGCCGAGGACAGCAAGCTTCCTCTGCCTCCGCCACCGTCATGCGCCGCCGAGGACAGCGAGCCTCCTCATCCTCTGCCGCCCTGCGTCCATGAGGACGGTGAGCCTCTTCTGCCTTCGCCGCCCTACGTCAACGAGCACGGCGAGCTTCCTCCGTCTCCGCCGCCCTGCTTCAACGGGGGCATCAAGCCACCTGGCCCACAGGACGTAAGACCCAGCCTCTGGGTGAGAGGGGCAGACATTGGACCCTGGGGGGGATGCCCTGGACCTCCTGTGGCGCCCCGGAGTTGCGCCCTTTGAGGGGGGTTATGTCAGGGATAACCCCTAGAGGGCGCCAAAGCGCCCTGTGTTTTGATTGTAGTTCTGTTAGTTTAAACTTCAGTTCCCATGTGGCAACTCGGTCAGGTGACCAGGGGGCGCTCACCTGAACCGAGTTGGTTATTAGTTTTATTATAAATAGTTTGGTGTCTTTGAGTTTCTTGTCTTGCGTCTGTTAATTTATCTTGGTAAATGTCTGCTTGTTTAATAGTGTCTTTTGTTTCGTCTATTTGTGTTTTAGTTACAGTTTCCATTTATAAAGTATCTTTGTTTTGTCGAGTTTCCCTGACTTTTGTGTTTAAATAAAAGCATCGTTTTCCTTTAAAACCTGGATCCTCTTGCAGTTATGCCTCGCACCACAAACCGTGACATATGTCTGTACTATTTCTTTACCTATGTGATCCAGATTAAATTTTTTTGCTCAGTCATGTTTGGGACGTTGGTTATTGCCTGTTTTGAGCTGAAAAATAGGATATTGCGCTCTATACTACACAATCCTAAGACCTACATATGTTTATTAAAAAAACAGCAAAACGAAGAATGGCTAAAATGCTATGAGCTTTAAGGGGTACAAACTCTTCAACACAGAATAGTGTTGACTAGTGGGAAATAATTAAGAATGGATAAATTTGTATCTCATCACTGCTGGTTTTGGCCACCTTCAACTTCAACTTCCTTCAGCCTCAAAACTACAAAAGATCACATGACCCTGTCACATGCCTTCTAGATCATGCTCACGCAGTCGTTGTTCATCTGGATTGGTGTATTATAAGTTTAAAAGAAATGATGGATAAATTGCTTGAAATGTCCGCCGAGCCTTGATATGCTTACCGGCTGGCTTCGGCACAAGACTTGGCAAGAGACAGACACACCAAAAAACATACATATACACAGCACTGGACACATGATGTGCCTGAATGTTCTCCCTGGTTAATTCACATGATAGCCCATATATCTGTTATAATGTTTATTTCTGCAGTTGCTAAGTTCCTTCTATTCTTGACAATGTGCACTTGCAGTATATTTTTTTAGCAAAAGCTAAAAAGCTAAAAAAAATATTTTAAAAAATAGCAGTTGTATATTTTAATACCCTGGTATAACCCAAACTGGGATAAAATCCAAAACCAAGAAAATGGTGAAAAAAATGGTGCTGCCAAAAATGTTTTGTAGTCAAAGCTGCCATCTCTCACACATGATCGCTTAAACACTGGGTGTTTAGTTTACTTTTTACAAGTTGCATGGTAAATAGTCAACAGTAAAAAACGGTTGTGTGTTTAATGGTGAAAGTGAGAGCATGTCCATATGCACACGTTAAGAGGTGACCAAATGGCCCAGGACTAAACAACTGTGTGTCCATGAGGAAGCCACTTGTTAGTGCGACTAATCAGAAAAAACGCAACGTTTCAGTTTGTTAGCAAATACACATGTGGACAAAATTGTTGGCACCCTTCGGTCAATGAAAGAAAAACTCACAATGGTCACATAAATAACTTTAATCTGACAAAAGTAATTAAAAAAATTCTATGAATGTTAACCAATGAAAGTCAGACATTGCTTTTCAACCATGCTTCAACAGAATTATTTAAAAAAATAAACTCATGGAACAGGCCTGGACAAAAATGATGGTACCCCTAGAAAATACTGAAAATAATGTGACCAAAGGGACATGTTAATTCAAGGTGTGTTCACTAATTAGCATCACAGGTGTCTACAATCTTGTAATCAGTCAGTGGGCCTATATATAGGGCTCCAGGTAGTCACTGTGTTGTTTGGTGACATGGTATGTACCACACTCAACATGGACCAGAGGAAGCGAAGGAAAGAGTTGTCTCAGGAGATTCGAAAGAAAATTATAAACAAACATGTTAAAGGTAAAGGCTATAAGACCATCTCCAAGCAGCTAGATGTTCCTGTGACTACAGTTGCACATATTATTCAGAAATTTAAGATCCATGGGACTGTAGCCAGCCTCCCTGGACGTGGCCGCAGGAGGAAAATTGATGACAAATCAAAGAGATATCCGAATGGTAACAAAAGAGCCCAGAAAGACTTCTAAAGAGATCCAAGGTGAACTTCATGCTCAAGGAACATCAGTGTCAGATCGCATCATCTGTCGTTGTTGGAGCCAAAGTGGACTACATGAGAGACGACCAAGGAGGACACCATTGTTGAAAACAAATCATAAAAATGCCAGACTGGAATATGCCAAACTACATGTTGACAAGTCACAAAGCTTCTGGGAGAATGTCCTATGGACAGATGAGACAAAAATGGAACTTTTTGCCAAGGCACATCAGCTCTATGTTCACAGATGGAAAAATGAAGCATATCAAGAAAAGAACACTGTCCGTACTGTGAAACATGGAGGAGGCTCTGTTATGTTCTGGGGCTGCTTTGCTGCATCTGGCACACGGTGTCTTGAATCTGTGCAGGGTACAATGAAATCTCAAGACTATCAAGGGATTCTAGAGAGAAATGTGCTGGTCAGTGTCAGAAAGCTGGGTCTCAGTCGCAGGTCATGGGTCTTGCAACAGGACAATGACCCAAAACACAGCTAAAAACACCCAAGAATGGCTAAGAGGAAAACATTGGACTATTCTAAAGTGGCCTTCTATGAGCCCTGACCTCAATCCTATTGAGCATCTTTGGAAGGAGCTGAAACATGCTGTCTGGAAAAGGCACCCTTCAAACCAGAAACAACTGGAGCAGCTTGCTCATGAGGAGTGGGCCAAAATACCTGCAGAGAGGTGCAGAAGTCTCATTGACAGTTACAGGAATCGTTTGATTGCAGTGATTGCCTCAAAAGGTTGTGCAACAAACTATTACGTTAGGGGTATCATCATTTTTGTCCAGGCCTGTTCCATGAGTTCATTTTTTAAATAATTCTGTTGAAGCATGGTTGAAAAGCAATGTCAGACTTTCATTGGTTAACATTCATAGAATTTTTTTAAATTATTACTTTTGTCAGATTAAAGTTATTTATGTGACCATTGTGAGTTTTTCTTTCATTGACCAAAGGGTACCAACAATTTTGTCCACGTGTGTAGATTCAGCAGGGTAAGAAGGAATGTGCATGAAGCTGTGAACCCATCATGCATAGTGTTCACTGTACAAGCATCTAGAGGCAGTGTTATGAACTACACTGTAAAAAAAAAAAAAAAAAAGTTGAGTTAAAAATAATAAGGCAACCTATCTAACAAGCACTTTTATGAGTTAACTGAACAAACAGGGTCTGAAGACAAGGCAACTCAAAATATTTTGTTAAAATCCTTAGTTCTCACAAAATAAATATATTGGTTTCCCTAACAAATAACAGACCAAAATATTTTTTGTTTGCTGAAGGCAATTACGACAGATTGATCCGTTATGTATTCATGATTATTTTCATAATTTAAAATGTAATAAACCACAAAATAAATGTCTCTCTCTTTTTTGCTTAAAATAAATAAAAATGAAGACAAAAAAACAAACAGTATAGTTTATTATTATTATTTATTTAAGCAAAACAATATAACCAAACATGAACTGCTTAATATATATATATATTAAATGACTTAAACAATTTTACAAACAACAACAAATCAAACAGAAGCCTGACAGCATTTTAAATGTTTTTTTGTTTGTTTTTTAACTGTGTATATGGGCATAATGTCTTTAGCGATATAACAGGACACAACATCAGTAATATCTTTCTATCGAGTCCCCTCTTATTATATGTGATACAGTGTGGAAATGTGCTCACTGCTTTCACCTGGCTTTTATCCGGTGTTGTCGCGCTGCCGCTTGTCTTGTTTAACCCGCAGCGCCAAACACGACGCCGATTCAACAGTGTGACTCTGTTTGATGTGCGCGAGGAAATTAGCTTCCTTTAGTTGCCACAAACTTTACACCGGGCTTTGGATTGTTCAATGTGTAAAGTTGCGAACTCGAACATTTTCCATACTGTACGACTGAAGAAACCACGCCTCTGTTGGTTTCATCAGCGCGCGCCGCCATGTTGTATCGTATTTCCCACGTGTGAGTTACAGAGGGGGCGTGGCAAAACTACAGAAGCCCGCGGTGCCGCACCAAAGTGAAACTGCAAAATCGATTTTCATTTTTCAAAATCAGCATAAACCATAAATTCGAATTAATCGAAAATATCGATTAAATCGCCCAGGTCTAGTTTCAAATTATCATGTTCCATATGAGCTCCATATGTGCATGCGCCAACAAGAAACGCACGCTTTAATGCAAAACTAACATTTTAATGTAAGTTCTACAAAACATTTTTAGTATTATACAGTTTTTAACATTGAAGCAACATATTTGTTGAATAAACTCAGTATTATTTCTGAACATTTTAAAAAATATATCTATTAGGTTTTAAATGAAGAAGAAGTGTGTCCGAGCTAAGTTTTAAGCTAAGAGAAGGAAAGTTATTTCTTGTTGTGTCCGCTGCACCTTGATACTTACCGGACCGGGCCCGATCGACCGGGAGAGACAAACGCAGGCATGATGTCTGAAGATCTCTAGTTTATTCTCAGCAAGGAGAGCACATTTAAACGGTGTCATTCACATGTCAGTTATAGAGAGAGTCAGAGACAGACAGGAGAGAGGAAATACATTTGCATTCTCCTGATTAAACAAAAGGGTTCTAGCAGACAAGAGCCATTTGGATGTATATTCGTCTGGGTACAGGATATAGAAGGTGTTACCACAGAAGGCATAAGGAAGCACAGTGAGGGGTCTGTCTTCAGGGCACAGTAATCTGAACTGATTAGATTACAATGTCTTACAATATTATAAAACCTTACAATATCTTAGTTCAGTTTACCTTTTAAATGTTATTTAGATAACTTTTCATAAGTTGGCTTTTTTACAGTTGCTTTTTTTTTTTTTTTTAGGTTTGCTTCAGTTGGTCAGGACAAGGCTCAGCAATGTTTTGTGGCAATAAAATGAAGTCAGCTGATGACCTGAATTTACTGAATGACCATGTTATCACATCAATGTGTTTTTTCTTCCCTGATTGCATACAGTAAGTCCCCGAACAAGTTCTGTTCCGGGAGCACGTTCATAAGCGGAAAAAAAGAAAATGGTGGAAAAAATGGTGCTGCCAAAATGTTTGGCTGCCAACTCTCACACATTAAACATGAGACTCACGCAGTCACTCATCTTCAAATGCCCTCACGCCACACTTCCAATTTCTCCTGAATTCATATTTTAAACAATTGCCTGTTGAAGATGCAAGCGCAATCACTGAGCTCCATTCTCTTTCTGACAAGTCAGCTATGAACAGCTTTTACTTTGAGATCAAATCCCTCGAGTCTCCACCACTTTTTTTCTCTCCAAAAAAAGAAGGAAAAAAAATATAAGTATAGTATATGGTCTCAAACTACTCCAATGTATTAAAATTCACTTATACCACTTCAGTGCTTTTACTTCATCTGTGAAAATATTAAGTAATACAAATAAAAATATTCAGTTTAGCATTTCTAATGAATATTATTTTAGCTACTTAATTAATAAACTAGGCATAACTTCCTTTCCACTCAGCATTTTGATTTCATTTATGGCACAAGGTTCAGTTTTCATGAAGTGTTCAGTATGTCAGTGTTCACTATGTCCCATGTTTAAGGGTTAAGCCATTAAGCACTGACATGTCAGTGTATTAGGGATTATGCCAGCTTGTAGGTGCATTACGGTCATTTCTGTGTCTTCTGCATACTTTGTCTATACACGGTAAACCATCGCATTGATTGGCTCTGTGACGTTGACGAAGTTGACATACAGACAGAAATTTTTCTGGTTAAGACTGGTTATGGGTCCTCCAATGTATGAAACGTAAATATATAATAGAAAGAAGCCTTTATGCAGAAGCCCTTAGGCAGAAGCCCTCATACATCCTCTTAACAGCCTCAGGATTATTGGTCCCTCAAAGGACCAAGGAGACCACTTACCACTTTTTGTTCACCCCATGCTTCATGTCTTTCCTCCACGTGCTCCGGTCAAAAAACATGCAGATTAGACTAATTGGCATTCCCAAATTGATTGTAGTATGTGAATGAGCGTTTGAGTGTGTGTTCATACGTGGACAAAATTGTTGGTACCCTTCGGTCAATGAAAGAAAAACTCACAATGGTCACAAAAATAACTTTAATCTGACAAAAGTAATAATAAATAAAAATTCTATGAATGTTAACCAATGAAAGTCAGACATTCCTTTTCAACCATGCTTCAATGGAATTATAAACAAAATGAACTCATGGAAGAGGCCTGGACAAAAATGATGGTACTCCTAACTTAATAGTTTGTTGCACAACCTTTTGAGGCAATCACTGCAATCAAACGATTCCTGTAACTGTCAATGAGACTTCTGCACCTCTCAGCGGGTATTTTGGCCCACTCCTCATGAGCAAGCTGCTCCAGTTGTTTCCGGTTTGAAGGGTGCCTTTTCCAGACAGCATGTTTCAGCTCCTTTCAAAGATGCTCAATAGGATTGAGGTCAGGGCTCATAGAAGGCCACTTTAGAATAGTCCAATGTTTTCCTCTTAGCCATTCTTGGGGGTTTTTAGCTGTGTGTTTTGGGTCATTGTCCTGTTGCAAGACCCATGACCTGCGACTGAGACCCAGCTTTCTGACACTGGCCAGCACATTTCTCTCTAGAATCCCTTGATAGTCTTGAGATTTCATTGTACCCTGCACAGATTCAAGACACCCTGTGCCAGATGCAGCAAAGCAGCCCCAGAACATAACAGAGCCTCCTCCATGTTTCACAGTAGAGACAGTGTTCTTTTCTTGATATGCTTCATTTTCTGTTCCATATTTGTCTCATTCTCCCAGAAGCTTTGTGGCTTGTCAACATGTAGTTTGGCATATTCCAGTCTGGCTTTTTTATGATTTGTTTTCAACAATGGTGTCCTCCCTGGTCGTCTCCCATGTAGTCCACTTTGGCTCAAACAACGATGGATGGTGCGATCTGACACTGATGTTCCTTGAGCATGAAGTTCACCTTGGATCTCTTTAGAAGTCTTTCTGGGCTCTTTTGTTACCATTCGGATTATCCGTCTCTTTGATTTGTCATCAATTTTCCTCCTGCGGCCACGTCCAGGGAGGTTGGCTACAGTCCCATGGATCTTAAATTTCTGAATAATATGTGCAACTGTAGTCACAGGAACATCTAGCTGCTTGGAAATGGTCTTATAGCCTTTACCTTTAACATGCTTGTCTATAATTTTCTTTCGAATCTCCTGAGACAAATCTTTCCTTTGCTTCCTCTGGTCCATGTTGAGTGTGGTACATACCATGTCACCAAACAACACAGTGACTACCTGGAGCCCTATATATAGGCCCACTGACTGATTACAAGATTGTAGACACCTGTGATGCTAATTAGTGGACACACCTTGAATTAACATGTCCCTTTGGTCACATTATTTTGATTATTTTCTAGGGGTACCATCATTTTTGTCTAGGCCTTTTCCATGAGTTCATTTTTTTTTATAATTCCGTTGAAGCATGGTTGAAAAGCACTGTCTGACTTTCATTGGTTAACATTCACAGAATTCTTATTTATTATTACTTTTGTCAGATTAAAGTTATTTCTGTGACCATTGTGAGTTTTTCTTTCATTGACCGAAGGGTACCAACAATTTTGTCCACGTGTGTATGTGTGCCTGCGATGGATTTGCATCCCATCCAGGGTTTACCCCGCCTTGTGCCCTAAGTCTACTGGGATAGGCTCCAGGCACTCTGTGACATTGTATATACTGTAGGATAAAAAGGTATATACGTTGAGACGACAACGACAATGAATATTTAAATGTCAGTTATTCCAGCAAATAAATACAGTCACATGGATTTTTTTCCCTCTAACACTGCAATGCTAAAATAAACAGAACCTGAGACATGAAGGCTGAGGTGCATGGTTAATGTTAGACAAAATGGCTGGGCATGCACAATGGGGGAATTGTTTACATGTACACGTAGAGCCAATGCCATTATTTTCAGAATCTTTCTCCAAGCTTTTTTGAAAAGCTGGCAGCTCTGTTTGTAATTTTGCCCTGTTAGAAAATGTAGCTGTTTACACTCAGTGCTACTTTGGATTATATTACATTTTTGAAGGTTAAATAAGGTCTATTTTTTCCCCCTTCTTTGCAAAGAAAAAACGGTTCACTCATAGGGTCAATTCTATAAGCACTACAACTTTAGGCATGTTAGCATGAATTTAGCATTTAAAAGAAAGATCCTTTTTGAAAAGCTCCTTTAGCCACTGAACAGTTTTGCATTTTTCTTCACACCCCCCAAAAAAGCTTGATAATGTCTAACCTCACATTGGTTATTTTAGTACAGGCTAAAGCATATAAAAGAAATTCAAATTTAAAGTTGAATGATTTTCTATACGTAGTAGAAAGGTTTTCAACAGCTCTGCTGGAACCTGTCTCATTCCTGGCACGAAACTTGTTCATCAGCTCCCATTGGCATCCTCATAACAGCTTCTTTTGCTCTGATTAAAGCGTCTGTCACTACGGTCACAGCACCGGGCCTCAAAAAGCAGCTGTTACTGGGTGTTGTTAGAAGAAAAAAAAGTAAGGGGCCAGTAAACAAGAAATTATCCCTGAATTACATACGTCCATATATGAAACAATCACAACAAGACTTTAACTGTATGGAAAAACCTTTCAATTACACAATAAGAGCTTTTCAATGGGAGCCAGAGGTGAAGTGCTGACCTGCTGTGCTACCCTGCACTAAGTGGTTTTCATGGTACAAATGGTCTCTCTCGTGAATCTACTGACATTAGCGTTTCCATGGCTTTTCAAATTCAGTGTGAGTGGGAAAAAACATCCGACATTAGAAATGTTTTTATTTATTTATTTTTTTAACCTCCTGTAAATATTGAGAGGCATTTAGCATCAACTGAGTGTTGTCCTTGTCAAAACATTAAGTCCACACCATCACAATGATGAATCACTGGAAAGAGTGTGCATACTGTAGCAGCAAGGCAAAGTGACAAAAGCTGACATCATAATAATTGATTCTATTAAAAGAATAAAGATTTATTCATGCCTAATGTGTAAAAGAAAAGAATAATAATATAAAGGCTTTATTCCTATTTACACTAAGCCACCTTACCTACATGTACACTGAATACCTAATTTACTTACTGAAAACATTACTTACACTATATGGGCAAAAATATTTAGCCAAACCTGTTAATTGTTGAATTCTGGTGTTTTAATCACACCTCTTATCCCCAGTGAAGAGCAATCTTAATGCTTCAGCATATGAGGACATCTTGGACAATGCTATGCACAAGAATAGAAATGTATGAGAAAATGACTGCTATCCGTGGAAGCCCAGTCCCGTGTGTCGTCTTTCGGTAAACATTCTCACATCAGTTTTCTATTTTCACAGCCTCTTTCCCAGAATTCTGGAAAGACTTCGCCACCAAGAAAGCACCTTGCAACTTGCCTGCGACAGAGTCCCGCCACCTCTTCGACCATGCCATCTTCTGCGCCACCAGTGCACCTCGTTTACAGAGACTGTGTGTATATGAGACGACGCTGATCTTTTGGTAAAAAGTACACACCTGCACATTCATGCACATTTAAATATTAACATATTTCTATTTCACATGTCACATTCAGCAAGACACTTTCCTGCATATTTGCAACCCCCCCCCCCCCCCGTCCATTTCTATTTAAATTTCCACTTCATCTCCACACTAAAATTTCTATATTTTTCTGTATTTGTACAGAAATCATCTTTTCTCCATATTTGTACAGCTAGGTGTTCTTATATTTTTCTTATTTTGTGTATTTTGCCTTTTACAGATATATTATTCTTATTTTAACCAAATTTATTTTCTATTTTATTTCTTTTTATTCATATTTATACTTAGAGTGCTGATGTGTCTGTATCACTCTGCAGTTACACTGCCGAACCACTAGTTGACAGTAGGATTTATGTGCCACTGTGCTTCTGCACTCTTCTGCATTCTGTAGTTAATGTTTATTTGGTGAACTACAAAATAGCAAGTAAAAATGAGTGGATCTTTTTGGAGGTGGAGATAATAGATATTAAACAACAAAACAGCAAAAATTGAACCATAGAAGAAGCCAGAATTGCATTGCTACCAGGCGGATCCATTATAGTTCTTGTAATCAGCATCTCGTCATGTGTAGTTACATATCTGGAGAGGTGAACTTCAGGCTGTGCTTTAGGTTGTGGCATAGGGTACAAGATCTACACAATATAATGCTAATTAAAGCTTCCTCCAAGTAGAGCAGTCTGCTTTTTGTCATGTTTGGCTTTTTCAGGAATTCAACAATCATTTCAACAATAATTCAGCTACTGTAACATCTCTCTTTTTTTTCCAGATCAGTTCCCGTGCACTCTTCATACTGTACATTACCTTTTGGTGAGAAAAACATGAAACAGAGGAATCTTGCTCTTGTTTTGAAAGAAAGTTAAATATTACATATTGAAATTCACTTCACACTACAGTGTTGATTGCTTTCTAGTTGACATCCTGCTGAAAGTAGACAATTGTATAATTAGCTGGAACTGTTTAATCATGAATGTTTTCCTCATCTCTAATTATTACAGACATTTATCACCTGGTAGTGTGTTTCACACACAGCCATAGCCGTGTTTACATTATGATGTTGAAAGCCTTCTATGAAGGAGATTATTCTGTATCAACAACAACAAAAAATAAACCCTGCAATGATATTTAATTATTTTCCAAGTGGTGGATAGGAAACAAAAGAGAAATGAGCTGTAGATCCCGGATTTTTAATAACCCACAGGTCAAAATGTAATACTTTAATTAAATAATTTCCAAACTTTTTTTTTTTTTTTTTTCGGCAAAGTCATTCAAATAGACATAATAAGTGTCAAGTGACATCAAATTATATGGCTGCACATAGCACCGACAGCAAATCAAATACTTCTTACCTTTAAATGAGTTATATTGTATGTATTATGTTATTAATATACAGGCATATTACCATCAAAAAACATACTGTATTATCTTTTTGGGTTGTTTCATCATAAAACCATATATAATTTATCCCAGTGAACTGGTTAGCTTGTGCTGACAAAAAGACAAACATGGAGGGCTCTGTGGTGTTTTTTTTTTTTTTCACTTTGTACCTCAAATGCATGAAAGTCAAATATGATGTAATATATAATGTCAGTCTAATGTTATGATACTTAAGGCTTTTTTAGCTTCAAATACAACAACCAAATATTGCTCAGCCATGTGCCTTTTATGTCTGATAGTGATTCTATTTCTTGCCCTACATTGTTAGGGATAGCCACAGTACATAATAGTCTATGAATTGCCACACACAAAAAAAGAATTAGGCCTGTCCCATCTATTTAATGGAATAAATTAAATAATGTTGTCTGTTATAATTTTTTAAATTTTTCTAGGTTTAATAGGATCAATGGTCCTACCGCAGTTGTAGAATGGGAATAAATCTCCATTGGCCTCCACTGCCCCTAGTTGGACTTCAGAGGTTCCTGGGTTGATGAAATAAAATCAATAATGTACATCTATACATCAGTACATCAGTATCTATATGTTTATATGTGTTATAAGAATGTGTCATTAATCTGTGAATGGTTTCTGTAAAACTGTAGAAAGTGCTGAGTTTTTAAAAGTTTAAATGTCCTTTTTAACTAACTCTATTGTTTCACAATGTATTGAACCCACAGATGTTTAAATTATATACACTCACCAAACACTTTTACACCTTCTCATTCATCAAATATTTAATCAGCAAATCTTATGGCAGCAGTACAGTATGTAAAATTACGCACATATGGGCAACATTAATGATCAGAAAATGCAATCTCAGTGATTTTGACCATTGGAACAACTGTTGGTGCCAGGCAGGCTGGTTTTATAACTAATGATCTGGGATTGTAAGGCACATTCCTCTCTAGAGTTTTCTCAGAATGGTGAAATAAGGGGAACATTTAATAACATAATTAAATAATAATAATAATAAAAGTTGGATTTCTTCTGACAAATTTCTTGTTTAGAACGAGGTCAACAAAGAACGGTCATACTGGTTAGACCTGACAAAAAGTAAGTACAGTAAATCTGTAGCTAACTTTTGTAGAATTATAGTGAACAGAAAAGCTCAGCAGAATGCACATGTCAAACATTAAGGTGGGCTAAAACAGCATAGGAATTTGTTGATTTCCACTTTAAAGCTGGGTTTACAGTGGTTCACCAACCAAGACTGATATTTAGTTCAGCTGAAACAGATGGTAGTGTCAGAATTTGGCACCAGCAGTATGAATCCACTGACCCAAACTGCCTTATGTCAACAATCCAGGTTAGTGGATGTGTTCTAATGGTGTGGGGAATGATTTTCTGGCACACATTGGGCCTATTAATACAAATCAGTCATTATTTGAATGCCCCTGCCTACTCGAGTATTGTTGCTGACAATGTTTAGCCCTTCATGGCCACAATTTACTCATCTTGTCATGGATACTTCCAGCATGATAATACACAATGTCACAAGGGAAATGTCACCTCAAACTGTTTTCAGAAACATGACTATGAGTGTCATGTTTTTTCAGTGGCCTTACAAGTTACCATCAAAATTCAAACAGAACAACTTTGAGGGAAAACAAATAAAATAAATAAATAAATAAATAGTGGATATAAAAAAAACATAACCTAAATTTTACCAACCCCATTCCACTTACTAAGCTGAGTTATAAGATATTGCTAAACTTCCAGCTAAGGCAGACTTTGAGAGGCTTGATGAGGTGGCTAGAATTTACAAAGTTACTAAATGACATCATATACTGTAGCTAGTCAGTAATGCTAGCCAAGAAATGCTGCCCACTAAAAACATAGCCTGAACTGAGCCAACAGCTAATGAATGCCAAGCTTCTATAAAAATAGTTACTTAACTGAATGTGATTCAGCCCCATTCACTGAGGATACAGATGCATCATCCTTCCATACATAGAAAACACATTCTTTACTTAGCTCCTGAACTGCTCAGTGCTCCAAAAGTTGATGGTTGAACATGCCATTAGAAACAATAACATATTTTCCTATATGGCCATTTCAGACTCAGATGTTTCACTGGGAAAGTTCCATATCCCTGTAAGGGGTACAATTACGGAGTACAATTATGACACATTTGCCAAATAACCTCGCAAATAACAATAATTCTGTCAGGAAGAATAGTTGAGAGTTTTAAAGCAACTAACCTTTGATAATCATAGCTTACTTAATTCAGCGTATGGTGCAGTTGATGATGATTTATTTTTATTTTATTTTTTGCAGGATTGATGAACACCAACCAAACCTCTAGTGAGAAGGCATTTGTCTACTTTCAATGATCACAGAAAGCTTTGAGTATTGTCAAAAGTAGCATGTAGTGGCCTAGTTGATGCTAGTAGATGCTAGTAGTGACTTAAGGCTAAATTATTCTTCTGAGCGTACAGATGTTGAACACTAGCTACTCTTAAAGAAAAATTGCGATGTTATCAAGGGCCCAATCAAAGCTGTCTGTCACTGCAATGTGTAGTTACATTTCTGGGGAGGTGCAAGTCAAGTGTAAAAGGTTGCTGGAATAACAACTAATTACCAGTCTCAGGCTTGAGCAAAAAAAAATAAAATAAAATAAAAAAATATGTATAAAAAATGTATGTAAAATAAATTGCATTGGGTATATATATATATATATATATATATATATATATATATATATATATATATATATATATATATATGTATATATATATATATATATACCAATGCAATTTATTTTACATACATTTTTTGGTTACATACTAAGGTGGACTGGCATGGGAGGAAATACCGCGGAAAATAAACTACAGATGTTACTCAACCAGAACTGGACTTCTACTGTTGCGGTACCCATTGCGGCGGCATTAGGCTTTTGGGTTTGCCGGCTTTATGTCGCCAAGTGGCGCTATAACCATAGACTGAGGCATCAGGCCTTAGTTCATTCTCTCTTCCTAGTGATTTGCACATGACAGCAAAAAATGTCATGTTAAACATTGTAATTAAATGAATGCATAATCATAGTAATTACAGTACAAATTTGGAATTGTAATAAAATGCAGGCATTTTTTATTTTATTTACATTGAATTGAAGTAAAGTAAACATTAACACAGTGAGCCATTAGATTTTATCATGTGTAATTAGAAAAGCTGTGTATTCCTGTCAGTAGGGTTTTGCATCCTTATACTTTGTGTTTTTTTCATTTTGTAGTAGATTTATTAACTGAAATAATTTAAACTAAATGAAAATTCAAACATTGTCAGGACTTGCTACTGACCGATGTCAGTAATCACGCTGGTGTTTTTGCGTTTTTGTGATAAGAATGAAATGCAGTAGGTTGTTATGATCATCATAATTTTCTTTAATAAATTATGATTTGAACTGATTTGAACTTGAATAAATAAACAGACAAGATCAGCCGTGAATTTCATTCAACTTGTTTGTTGTGAAATTACTGTAATAAGTCTTCTTTCCAAAAAGTTTATTGCCAAATAAATTTTGCTATTAAATTAATGTTAAAAAAAAAGGACGTATGTCAGATTCTCGTCTCCTCACGCGCCGGAGCCCCACCCCCCCACGCTTAGCGCTTCATTCACATGAAAGTTATATATGAACAATTCTATTCAGATGTAAGTATGTGCTAATTGCTGTGTTGTTTGGAGGGAGTAACGTGCTGATGCATGACCGTGTCCAACAGAACATTTCCCTGAGAACATGTCTTATCCCATAAATTCTCAAGAATCGCTTTAGGCTGCAAATAACAGTAATAAACATATGCTTTTTTTTCACTGAATAATTATTTGACCACTATTATTGATTTTTTTTTTTATTCACATTAAACTCTTTGGGGAAAAAAAAAAAACGTGTTTCGTTTGTGTACATATTTTTTTCTAGGTTGCTACAATATAATTTCTTTTACCCGAGAGTGTTAAATGAAGGATGCATTGCCGCGCTTGGAAACTTACTGTAGTTACTTACTGTAGTGAGTAGGGGAAGCAGAAAACGAAATACTGTATAGCCTGAAGTGACTGGAGTAAGCCTTAAGGGGAAAGGGGGATTTTTGTACTTGTGGTCTGACATTGTGAGAGCACACAGTATCAAAACAACAACAGCCGATAAACCTAGAAACTTACTGATTCTGATTCTGATTATTATCAAATGTAAGACAATTTATTTTGGTTCAGTGCCAGCCAAAGTGTGAATGAATAACGAATTAAGAAGCCACGATTATAAAACATAAATATTATTTAGTAAAACAAAATAATGACGTGATCTAGTACAGTATGCATTCCACTACAGACAGACTGTTAACAGCTGTTTTTATGAGGTAATATACAGGACCAGGCACATCTAAATGCTGACCTATGATTAAATCCCTTAAATATGGATAATCATCTGAAACATGTAACTTTACATGGCCGCTTGCTTTATGCCAAGTATCAAAGCTGAATAGTATGTGCGCTCACTGCATTACAGGTGTGACGACAAAACTTTATGATTTTGTAAAATAATGAAAGCAAACAGGGTGCACTGTTCTGTACTGGTTTCTGTGAACCGTGTGAAAAAAAAAAAAAAAAACTGTAACCCTGTGTATACTTGCCCCACAGATGTGAAAAATATATACTTATAGAATGCAAAATGTCTGCTTTTACATAAACTAATGGAAAACAAATGATGTAACGATGTAATTCGTATGAAACGTGAATACAGAATTACATTCTGTATGTTGGATTGCGAGTAACATGGTTTACGAGTGTTCCGCAAACCGAGCAAGTATTAGTTTATGAGCGCCGAGTATCATGTAGCACGCATGCGACTCTTATTTTGACACCGAGCGTCACTCTTGCGCTGCGGAATTGTGTGTAATCATCTCCCCTGCTAGGTTTTAGTGCTCGTCTCTTACTTGCATAATCAACATCTCCCCCTCTCTTTCAGCGTCTCTTATGCATGTGCGTTCGCATAATTTGACACCGACACACACACACACAAACACACAAACACCCTGAGACACGCACAGACGCTCTCTCGCCTTTTCACACCCTCCCCGGCTTCACAAACACACAGAAACTCTGCTCTATGGCGATTCTTTTCAAAGGTAAGGTGCTGGTTCATTTGTTTTGTTTTTGATTTTTTTTACTTTACCGCAGTGATTCCCATAGTATGCGCTCACGCCAGTGTCAAGTCAAGTCAAGTCAATTTTATTTATATAGCGCCTTTAACAGTTGATATTGTCGCAAAGCAGCTTTACACAAAAAAAAAAAGTAAGTTTGTATGCAATGTGTATGAATCAAAATGATAAGATTGTCCCTGATGAGCAAGCCGAGGGCGACGGTGGCAAGGAAAAAATCCCTGAGATGGTAATAGGAAGAAACCTTCCTAGAGAAGAGAGAGGAACCAGACTCAAAAGGGAACCCATCCTCATCTGGGTGATAACGGATAGCAGGGATTGATCGGCATAATAATGTGTACTGGAAGTTCAGTATAACAGGAGATGTGTTAAAATTAAAATTAAAAGGAGTCCAGTTTGTTCCTGGAGGCTCAGGTAGACTGTAGGAAATTCCAGTCCTGAGCTATCGAACAACTGAAGTCACAGGTCCCCAGAGAACAGCTGTCAGCATCAATCGAGGACAGGACAGTCTTCATGGAAACCATCCCCAGCCACCACACGAATCCAGGCAGACCACACGGGGCATTCATGCAACGAGATCTCCAACCAGAAGCAGGACTCCGGACGGGTTAGACGGGTCCAGAGGGCAGAGGGGTCTGGATCACTGTCAACTCAGGAGCGACATGTATAGCTCGACAGAGAGACAGGGAGAGGGAAAGGAGAGAGAGAGAGGAGAGAACAGAAGAGGAGAGAACAGAAAATAAGGAGAGATGGCAGTTAGGTGTGGTCACAGTCAACATGTATAAGGTGAATGTATATTTAGTGCAAAGTGCAAACAGGGACTCCGGCAGGACTAACTATAACAGCATAACTAAAAGGGAGAGCCAGAAGGAAATGAGGGCTCCCTGTGATGTAAAGCAACCAATCACCTCACCGTCAACAATCCTGAGTGATCAATGAGAGTGGGGAGGACAGCATCTAAACATACCAGTTCACCAGAATACTCTACGTCCATGAGTCCCCCAGATCTGCTCCTTTACCTAAGGTTAATCTATTTACAAAAATGTTTGGCTAATAAATAGGTTTTTAGCCTAGACTTAAACAACTTAAAAGAGTCTCGAACATTAATAGGAAGACTATTCCGTAACTTTGGGGCTTTGTAAGAAAAAGCTCTGCCCCCTGCTGTAGTTTTAATAATACGTGGTACTGACAGGCAGCCTGCATTCTTTGATCGAAGTAGGCATGGCGGATCGTAAGACACTAACAGTTCACTCAAATACTGTGGCGCGAGACCATTTAGTGCTTTAAATGTAGTAGTATCTTAAATCGATGCGAAATTTCACAGGGAGCCAATGCAGTGTAGATAAGATAGGGGTGATGTGCTCGTATCTTCTGGTTTTAATGACGACTCTCACTGCTGCATTCTGTACTAACTGAAGCTTGTTTACACCTAGTTGAACAACCAGGCAGTAAGGCGTTACAATAGTCCAACTTAGAGGTGATAAAAGCATGAACTAGTTTTTCTGCATCATTTAGTGACAATATGTTTCTTATCTTGGCAATATTTCTAAGGTGAAAGAAAGCTACTCTGGTAATATTATCTGTGCTTCAAACGAAAGGCTGGAATCTATAATCACACCAAGGTCTTTTACTGTTGCACTTGATGGAACAGAAAGGCCATCTAAAGTTACAGTGTGATCAGAAAGCTTACTTCTAGCTACTTGTGGTCCTATGACCAGAATTCCTGTCTTATCAGGATTAAGCAGAAGAAAATTAATTAACATCCAATCTCTTATGTCCTGCACACACTGCTCAATTTTAGCAAACTGTTTTTTTCTTATCTGGTTTTGCTGAGACATATAATTGTGTGTCATCAGCATAACAATGAAAACTAATACCATGTTTACAAATTATGTTGCCCAGAGGAAGCATGTAAAGGGAAAAACGCAGTGGGCCTAAAACTGAACCCTGTGGAACACCAAACTCCACTTGAGAACATGAGGAATGGTAACCATCTAAATCTACAAACTGATAACGATCAGTCAAATAGGATCTGAGCCACAAGAGGGCAGTTCCCTTAATTCCTACTACCTTTTCTAATCTGTGAAGGAGAATACTATGATCAATGGTGTCAAAAGCTGCACTGAGGTCCAGTAACACAAGTATAGTGACCCAACCCTGATCAGAGGCCCATAGGAGGTCGTTTACTATTTTAGCAAGTGCCGTCAATGTGCTGTGATGAGGCCTAAATCCTGACTGATACAGTTCATTTATGCTATTTCTGTGTAAATGTGAACATAGCTGCTGTGATACTACCTTTTCCAGAATCTTTTCCAGGAGATAAAGGGAAGGTTTGATATCGGCCTGTAATTAGAAAGCAGACATGGGTCAAAGTCAGGTTTCTTGATTAGCGGTTTAATAACGGCTAATTTAAAGGATTTGGGGACATACCCACTACTGAGTGAACAGTTAATTACTTTCAACAAGGGTTCTATTATTGCTGGTACTATTTGTTTGAGAAAATGTGTCGGTATAGGATCTAATATACAGTTTGATGATTTTGAAGAAGAGATGAGTGAAATTAGTTCCCTCGCTTCAAGGGGAGTACAATATTCTAAGTTCTGATGTGATGTGGTTAGATCATCTGAATTATTTAAATTGTCTGGTTTCAAAGCCTGAATTTTTTGCCTAATATTTATGATTTTGTTATTGAAAAAGTTCAATGTTGTTGTGGAGATTTCTGCGATTTCTGTGGAGATTTCTGCAGTGGTCTTGTTTTTAGTTAATTTAGCTACAGTATTAAATAAAAATCTTGGGTTGTTTTTGTTATTTTCTATAGGAGTGGAGATGTTGATCTAGCATCACTGAGAGCTTTTTTATAGTTCAGGATGCTCTCCTTCCAAGCTATTTGGAATACTAACAATTTAGTTTGGTGCCATTTACGTTCAAATTTTCGAGCGGTTTGTTTTAAAGCACGTGTGTGGTCATTATACCAAGAAGCGAGTTTCTTATCTCTAATCATTTTCCTTTTAACTGGAGCTACATTATCTAAGCTATAATGAAGTGCTGACTCTAGATATTCATTCGCCTGTTCGAGTTCTGTGAAGTCAGATGGCGATCCAATCAAAGTTGATAATTCTGGAAGATTATTGATAAAGCTCTGTGTGGTATTTGATGTAAATGTACGTTTAAGGTGGAAGCACGGTCCTGTGCATACATTATTACTATTACTACTACGCATTAATTGAGACAAGATAGTGTTCTGAGATAACTTCAGACTGTGGAATTGTGGTTATATTTCCTATACTTAATCCGAAGGATAATATTAAATCTAAAGTTTGACCTGCTTTATGAGTGGGTCCTACTACAGACTGATTTACTCCTACTGAGTCCAGTAAGGACAAGAATGCTGTTCTCAGAGGGTCTTCTGGATTCTCAAAATGAATATGAAAGTCTCCACCAATTAATGCTTTGTCTACAGAAACAACAAGGTTTGAGAGGAAATCTGCAAATTCACAGAGAAACTCCGAGTACGGCCCTGGGGGTCTGTAAATGATGATTAGCGGGATCGACTGAGCTGACTTTATGTTACTATAGAGAACTTCAAATGCATTAAATTTAAAACTTTGTTTTTGTACGAGAGACAGATTATCGTTGTAAATAACTGCGACTCCTCCTCCTCTACTAGTTAGCCGAGGCTGGTGTATGTAGCTGTATCCAGGAGCACTAGCTTCATTTAGAGCTACATACACGTCCTGTTTAATCCAGGTTTCTGTTAAAACCTAATATATCAATCTAAACATAAAATTCTGTTAAAACCTAATATATCTGTTAAACATAATATATCAAACGCCTGATCTGTGATAATTTCATTAACAATAACTGCTTTAGATGCGAGAGATCTAATATTTAACAGTCCTAGCTTCAGATCAGAGGTGCCGGCTGCGCAGTCAGTGTGATCTGAGTTTGTGGTATCTATGTTAATTAAATTACTAAAACAGACTTTCTGAGTCATTCTAAATTTATGTTTATGTTTAGCTCGGGGAACAGACACAGTCTCAATATGGTGAACCCTGAGTGACGACTCTATGCAGCTAGCAGACGGTTGGTTTAGCCTGTCTGTCTGCTCCCTGGCCTGGGCTCTGGATTGTCACCAATTAACTAGTCCTCTTCTGAGACTTTGTGCGATACTGCAAGAAATGAGAGCAGCACCTTCCTGAGTGGGATGGACACCATCCCGCCCTAACAGGCCAGTTTTGCCCTCAAAGGTCTTCCAGTTGTCTATGAAGCCCTCGTTGTTTTCGGAGCACCACCTGGACATCCTGCGGTTCAGCGACCATAACCTGCTGTAAGCTATGTCGCCACGTCTCATTGGGATGGGACCAGAGCAAACTACTTCTTCGGACATCGCCTTCCCTATTTTAAACACCTCTGTAAAGTTATGCTTGCTAACCTCTGACTGACGAAGGCTTATATCGTTAGCTCCAGCATGTACCACTATCTTAAAGAACCTATGCTGTCCTAGAGCCCTAAGATTACCTGCTATGTCCGGTGCTCTGGCTCCCGGGATACACCTGACCACTGCCGCTGGCGCCCCTAAAGGCCTAGCTAATTTCACATGTCTCAGTATAGAGTCTCCTATAACCAGAGCTCTTTCAGGTTTCTCAGCGGGTGCATCACTGAGGAGAGCGAACCTGTTGGACATGTGAAGTGCAGAAGAGGTGTGCTCCGGTGGGCTAGCCTTAGCGTTAGCTTTGGCTGAACGAGTATGCCGCCGAGTCGTCACCCACTCGCCCCGCTGTGAGGGCTCTACTGTCCGGGGGAAGGTTATCTCCACCTATTCCAGACTTTCTGCTACAGGAATAACACTGCTCTCACGCTCTCTAACCCTCTCTAAAGTCTGGTTGCGCTCCTCTAAGGCTAATATCTTCTCCGTCAGGGTGCTAACTAACACACACCTATCACAAATAAAATTATCACTAATGACGGAGGAAGAATGTCTAAACATCCTGCACTCCACACACTGGGCGAGCTGAATGGTAGACATGATAACGTACCTTTGTGCCGGAGTCACTTTAAATATGCACACAAGCCACTTTAACATTTAACATGTCACTTTACTGCATATTTGCATATTAAAATAAAAATTTCAATACTTCAAAATTGGAATTTTTGAAATATTTCCACTTGTCCATTTGTACAATTAAAATGTTTTACTTACTTACATTTTATATTTTATATTCTTACATTTTACATTTTATATTCTATATTTTATATTTTATTTAATTTTATTCTCTTAGGTCAGGGCAGTTGCCTAAGCATTTCACTGCATATCGTACTGTGTAGGATTGTGTATGTGACAAATAAAATTTGAATTTTTGATTTTGAGTTGTGATTATTTGCTGATAGATTCGCTTGTTGTTGGTCAGATGATGCGCGCGTTCTCTCAAAAATCGCAAAAAAACGGATAAAGTCCAGTAGTATTAAAGCGTAAAAACTAGTTTGTTATTTAGTAAAAACGGTAAAAAATATATAATTATATATATATATATATATATAATCTAAAACGCTGTTACAAACAGACAAGGAACTTTCGCGGGAATAATACGAAAAACTGGAAGCTACGTCACCAAACAGTGTCAGTTTCTTTTTTTTCTGTTAAAACGATGTTTCCGTTGTGTGTGATTGTTGTGAGACTTAAAAAGTGATTCCTTTAATATGCGCTCATGCCAGTGTCAGAGAGATTTTTTTTTTCCGTTAAAACTGTGTTTCCGTTGTGTGTGTGTGTGTGTGTGTGTGTGTGTGTGTGTGTGTGTTTGTTGTAAAACTTAAAAAGCAAGGTCGGGAATGGGAGGAGGAATGTTACTGTGTAAAACAAGATGAGGGAAGGGGCTAATTCCTCACACACACACACACACACGCGCACCAATGGAAACACTTATCTGTCAGGATTTATTTGTACTTTTTTTAAAGGTAAAGTGCAGATTAATTTGTTTTATTTTCATTTTATAGATTGTATTAATTATTTTTATGTATTTCATTTTTGTGGCTGTGGAATGAATAATTTGAGTTTTCATTATTTCTTATGGGAAAATGATTTGGTTTACGAGTGTTTTGGAACACGAGCCCACTTCCGGAATAAATTATGCTCGTAATCCAAGGTTCCACTGTATATCCTTTGTAGCGTAGATTTCAGGGATATTTAAAATATTCAAATCTGTTGCTGTCGTCCTATCATGGCAGTGAGTGCGACGGTAAAGCACATTCTGGTCTCCTTCCTACTGTAAGCATACTGCTATTGCTGGTTGACTTTTACATTTAGATTTATGGCATTTGGCAAAAAAGTCTATTTTTCAAGACAATGTACAGAAATGTTTTGAAACCTTATCCAGTTTACTACACTGCAAAATTCCCAGTGTTGATTTAACACCCCAAGTGTTTATAGATGACCAAATAGTCACGAATGTACTCTGAAAGTGTTCAATCAACACTCTGGGTGTTAATTCAAGACTAAGGATTTTGCTGTGTAGGTTAAATACTAAGAATACTACCAGGCTTAAAACCCAGTGAGACTTTTTCATAAATATAATATGAAAAACACACAAGAAAAGGGATTAATTGCACCACTTATGTTCCAGAACAGAGGAAAATTTTATGCATGTTTTTCTTGTACCCTGAGAGATGTGTCCAACCAAGTGCTAAAGGATCAGAGGGAGCATGGTGTGGCGAGGAGTGTGAGAAGTAGTAGTTTGAGTAAGGTGGACACATCCATGTTTTAAATCTTATTTGCGCAGTAACTGGAGGGTATTGGAGGTAATGTAGCAGTGTACAGTACTAATGTGGGAAACCTTGGGCAAGTGAAAATTAAGCTATGCATCTGTATTCTAGATCAATTGCAAAGGTTTAAAATTGAAATGAAGAGACAGACCTGCCAAAAGCTATTTGTACAGTAGTAGTCCAGTGAAAAGGAACTTGAAATGACATGAACCTGAACAAGAAAGATCTTCTAATCATCCAGGACATTCGCAAAATCACATGTTATCTCCAGGGATAAACAATGGCTCAGAACTGCTGGGGTTAATTTTCAGCTAATGGCCTGCAATCCATTGTGAGATGTGTGCCAGGAATGTTGAGATTTGTGCAGAAAGGGGTTGTCTGTGGGAAGAAAGTTGAGTGTCATCAGCATAGCAGTGGTATGAACATCATGTAAGTCTTAAATATCCCCAAGACAGTCAGTATGGTGGGACAATAGAAAAGAACCAAGCTTTGAGCCTTGTAGAATAGAAAGTCTGTAACCTAACATGATCATCTCCTAGGTAGGAAATTAGCTATTGCCATGCTGTGTTGTGAATTTCAGAACTCATAAAAAATGGACAAAAATAGATCTTGCAATAAACTGTGTTGTATGCTGTATTAAAGCCAATGAAAAGAAGAACTAATAATAGTCAGTCTGATCTATTGACATGAAGCTTCTCTTGATGGACAAGAGTATCTTCTGTGTAGTGTGCTGAGATCAATGAAAAGGGATTGCAACTGATTAGTCTATCCATTACAATAGTTTCATAACCATCAACTCGTTCATTAAAACCTGTGGGTCTTGTGCGGACGTCCTAGAAGAGCTAATCAGAATAGAAAAGTTTCATCAGAGGTTAAAGTTAATCGGATAGAAGAATTTTTTTTTTTTTTAAACTTTATACACAAATACTGTATTACAAGTGTGTTGGTTATTTGATTTACATACATGATATATGTCTCAGGTTAAACAACATTAAAAATGACCTATTTTAAGATGAAATATCAAGCAGTTTCAAAATGTTTTTCCTTCTGCAGCTCATGACTCTTTTTGCTTGTGTGCAGTACCACCTCCTTACCACTTTACAATGAAGACTGATGACAGCAGAGCATTAGTGTGCCTGCTCTAAAAAGTAATCACCAGCTGTCAATCCTCTGCTGGAACCCAGTGGTGGTAAATAACTCATTCCTTTTTTTCCCTTCTCGGCCAATTTAATCTCCCCTCTGTTAACTCTGCATTCACTAGTAAAGTGATACTACCCCCTCCTTTCCCTTTCTCCCTCTGATTATGGATTAGCCAGAGGCAGTGTACACACTGAAACATGAAGGACCCAGGAGAGCGGTCAGTATCCAAAGGTGGAGTTTTATTGAGCTTTGAGCAAAATCACAGTTACAGTCCATGGTCAATGTCAGGAAACAGATAGACAGAGTCAAAAAGCAGTTCCATACAGTGGCTAAGTTTGTTAAAATTTGAAAAATCTTAGATGCGAAACAATGAGCTTAGGATCTTAGGGAAAAAAAAAAAAAACTTATGGGCTACATTTGTCTTCAGTAAGTGCTTTATCATGGACAATGATGAATCTGAAGCCTGTCCCAGGATCACTGTGGGCAAAGGAGGAATACATCATGGATGTAGCACCAGAACTGGGAACCATGCACCATATTATAAACAAGAGGTGAATATAGATTAGCCTGTCCACCTACTGGCATGTTTTTATGAGGTGTTAAGAAACCTACACGGGCACAGGGAAGTCATGCGTAAACTCATCCCAACATGAATCCAAGGTAAGCATTGAACCATGAACTTTCATATTATCTTTGGGAATTTCAAGTGAAATTTATTGTTAAACATATGACTTTTAGTCCACATATGCATTTCATAACCTAAAACTCAAAGACGTAAATTTGCCATTTCCAATAAACCCATCATATTTATTTTGTTTACTTTAATGTAATTAAAGTTGTAAGGACATTTAACATCACTAATCTCTTCCACTCTTCCCTCATCACTATTTGTACTACTTGCCTTTGCAATTGCAACGCCGTAAAATGCCAGTTTAGAAGGTTAAAATATTTGAATGAGTCTCTTGCTTATTTATTTATTTTATTTTATTTTTAACTTTGAATATTTGACCTTAATAAGATATTATAAGCACAATGTTGCCTTTACCAACACAGTGCTAGAAAAGAAAAAGACATATTGTGCAATCCAAATGGCATTCATTAAAGAGACCACATGATACTGTAAATACAGTAAAAGAGTGGTAGGATGATCTGAGAGAGTTAGATAGATAGACACATTGCATACACAGAGAGAGAGAGAGAGAGAGAGAGAGAGAGAGAGAGACTCTTTGAAGGTCCTACGTACATGACTCAAAAGCTTGACTGTCTTTGCAGGAAGATTTCATTGCTGTGGGATTTCAAGTTTAGTTTTTATATTTCAAACATATTCAGTCACCCCTAAAAATAACTTGTGTTTGGTGCAATGAATGCAATCAGAAAATAGTGCAGGTTTACAACTATCTTTCAGCATCATGTAAATGTGCATAATTAATTCATCAACGTTTCAACATAGTCTTGACTGCTGTTAAAAAAAAAAAAAAAAAAAAAAAAAGTCTGTTATAGGGGAGACGACACGGTGGTGTAGTGGTTAGCACTGTCGCCTTGCACTGCCAGGGTCCGGGTTCGATCCCCGGCCAGGCTCGATTCCCGTCTCTGTGTGCATGTTCTCCCTGTGCTTGGTGGGTTTCCTCCAGGTACTCCGGTTTCCTCCTACAGTCTAAAGACATGTAGGTTAGGCTAATTGGCGTTCCCAAATTGCCCGTAGTGTGTGAATGAGTGAGTGTATGTGTGTGTCTGTGCCCTGCGATGGATTGGCACGCTGTCCAGGGTGTACCCTGCCATGTGCCCCAAGTCTCCTGGGATAGGCTCCAGGCCCCCCATGACCCTGAATACAGGATTAAGCGGTATAGATGATGAGTGAGTGAGTGTTATATGGGTTTCTCCATAATGAGTGTCATGCGATCATGGCATAAAATTATTAAAGATGAAATGTGGCGTTAGTTAGACTTAAAACAGTTCTGTTGTTATATTCCAAATTATCCATAGTAGAGAATGTGTTCACAACACAGATTTGTCTGAAAGTGGACCAAAATCTTTCATTATATCAAACAGACATATGGACAAAGACATTTCATGCATCAGATGTTTAAATGTTTAATTAATAATTCCTTATCATTTTGATGTTTTACAAATATACATTAATTGAGTAATTACAGTAAAATGTCAATAAAGTTTTATGTGTACAGGGTGTTGAAAAAGAAGATTGAAAAAAAAAGAAGATTGTACAATGAGACAAAAATTATTCTACCTTTCAAATGCAAATCATTCCTTCTAACACATATGGTCTCAAACATGTTGAGCTGGGACTGGAGTATGCTTGAAATGTTCTTTGTGCAAGGGATCCTCTATTTTTGCTATTGTTGAGGAAAAAAATACTCTGTGTTTTCTTATAGAACAGAAAGATAGCGAACTAGTTGTTTTTAATTGAAGGAACACCTTTGCAATATGAGGCTGTAGCCTTTCTTATGCTTGAAAATCAATGTGGTCACTTTGGTTGGGCCATACAGCAAAAGAATGATCCTGTTTTTTTTTTTTTTAAACTGTATGGAAATGGTGGTACATGGCAGAAAGAACTAGACCCAGTCAATAGCTGATGAAATAGGGAGGTTTGTATTGCTTTACAAAAAAATGTGTGTGTATATACATATATATACACACTCACCTAAAGGATTATTAGGAACACCTGTTCAATTTCTCATTAATGCAATTATCTAATCAACCAATCACATGGCAGTTGATTGAATGCATTTAGGGGTGTGGTCTTGGTCAAAACAATCTTCTGAACTCCAAACTGAATGTCAGAATGGGAAAGAAAGGTGATTTAAGCAATTTTGAGTCGAAGACTGGAAAAATGAGGAGTCTCGATTTCTGTTAAGACATTCAAATGGTAAAGTCAGAATTTGGCGTAAACAGAATGAGAACATGGATCCATCATGCCTTGTTACCAATGTGCAGGCTGGTGGTGGTGGTGTAATGGTGTGGGGGATCTTTTTTGGCACACTTTAGGCCCCTTAGTGCCAAATGGGCATTGTTTAAATTCCACGGCCTACCTGAGCATTGTTTCTGACCATGTCCATCCCTTTATGACCACCATGTACCCATCCTCTGATGGCTACTTCCAGCAGGATAATGCACCATGTCACAAAGCTCGAATCATTTCAAATTGGTTTCTTGAACATGACAATGAGTTCACTGTACTAAAATGGCCCCCACAGTCACCAGATCTCAACCCAATAGAGCATCTTTGGGATGTGGTGGAATGGAAGCTTCATGTCCTGGATGTGCATCCCAAAAATCTCCATCAACTGCAAGATGCTATCCTATCAATATGGGCCAACGTTTCTAAAGAATGCTTTCAGCACCTTGTTGAATCAATGCCACATAGAATTGGGTCAAACA
Organism: Clarias fuscus; assembly: GCA_030347435.1. NCBI lineage: Eukaryota > Metazoa > Chordata > Actinopteri > Siluriformes > Clariidae > Clarias > Clarias fuscus. Next base: position 8,804,784 of record CM059214.1, on the reverse strand, counting down.
CCATATTAGTATAGTGTTCCTAATAATCCTTTCGGTGAGTGTATATATACACACACATACAGGATCAGGGGTCCGTTCTTCGTACGTCGCTAACGTGGATTTGTCCTGATCTTGGATTGTTTCGTTCTTCGAAGTGCATCTCGCACTTGTGGTCATAGCAATATGTCCGTAAGCTTAAACCTGCTCGGGAGCAGGTTTATTTCATTTAAACACGATTTAGGCTGCGTTCCTGGCGGTTATGATTGGTTGAAATTGCGAGATCACATCTGATTGGTTAAAGAGCATGACTGACGCGGACTGACTCACGTGGGAAAAGAAAAGTATCTTGCATGAATATAAGGATGGATATATTTAAACATAAATACAGTATATGTATACATGCGTGTGTGTGGCTGTGGTCATCATTCGTGTGTTAATCTCCGTGTGTGTCTAATCATATGTAACAATCCCCCGAATGTAATATCCCCGATTGCGTCTATATAAGTGGAGGTAATTTTCTCAAATCTGTCGCAGCCATGTCTTGTCCGTTTATGAGAGAGCAACCGGTTACTGAAGGTGTGAGGATTATACGCAGAGTTTTTCAAATTCCTTGTGTATTGTGTGATAGACAAGATCCTTTAGCACAGCATGACAATATACTTCTTACTATACTTGTTCTTGTACTTCACTTTTACACTGTAAACCCGATTAAGTTGGCAAAACTCAAAATATTTGAGGTAATCAGTTAGATATTTTTTTAAGTAATGATGTTTCCAATTTTAAGTAAACAGAACTATCAATAATCTTGTTGCAAATAAAGTAAATTCAATCCGGCGCGGGAATCGAACCCGGGTCTTTCGCATGGCAGACGAGACACCTACCACTGAGCCACCAGTGCTCTTTAAATTTAAACTGGTGGAACTTTGCGGTAACAGTTACTGTTACTTAAGTACTTGTGATTACTTAAAATATCAAATTTGTTCAGCTAACTTTAAATTAATACAAATAGAATAAGAGTATATATATATATATGTACATACACATTTAACATGTAACACGGGCAGCACTCACGTATTCAATAATTATATAATAATTTAAATTAATAATTAAATTATTTTTAATTATCTTTATTAAAGTTTGAAATTCTCCATAACCCTCTAATAAAAGCTCTTTCTCCACTTGAAAAAAAAAAGAAAAGAGCTGCTCTTTTGCCATTTCGTTAACCAATCGCAGGGGTTGTGATCAGTGTTTCTACTGTCAAAGTTTTAAACAAACGTACGAACGCGCAATAATCCTAGACAACTTAATCTAGCTATACTAATCAACAACAAATGTGCTCGAAGAACCAAATTAGCCGCATCGTAATTAGCACAATGATCTCATCTTAGATGTGTCAATTCATCTCGGATGTTTCAAGCGACGTACGAAGAACGGACCCCAGCTTCAGGGTGGACCCAGTCCCAAATAATATCAAAAGAGTAGCTAGATTACCTGCAAAAAAAAAAAAAAAAGACAAAACACAAAAAATAATACAGGTACCTTTCCTGACTTCCTAAACCAAAAAACAGTGAATAAATTCCTTCTTCTCAAAATAAATGGCAGCCACGCCCCTACTATTGGTCAGTGCACAAACATACAGTAAGGAATGTACAAATATATACAAAGAGTCAAGCAAAGAAACCAAAGGGATGAAGCAATAATCAAAGTCAATGGGAGGCATAAAGTCAAAACCAGAATACACAATCAAATATCAAAACGCCAAAATCACAAACCAAAAATAATCTCTCTCCAACACAACCAACACCTCGCCTACACGCCTTCTCTTTCTCACGTCTCTCTCCAGTTTATATATGGTAGCGCTGATTGATGACGTCATTCTCAGGGCGGAAGAGACCGTATGAAAAGTCAGGTAGACGCTGATGTGGGGATAGTCAGAAAACCTGGAGTGGATTCTGGAGCGGCGCATGACCAGGACACAATACACACACGGGAGCGCAACAAAGCATTTATACAAAGCATAATATTTTTTACAATTATTTTTCATTTTTATTAATTTTTTTACTCAGTAGCGAAATTTATTTAAAATGTAGTGAAGTACAATACTTCAAACAAAACATACTTAAGTAAAAGTAAAATTACAGATTTTTTAAAAAGTAGAAGTACATAAAAAAAACTACTCAATTACAGTAACGCAAGTAAATGTAATTTGTTACTTTCCACCTCTGGTAATGATGAACATTTAATATTTATAGCTTGTATTAGGCAAAAAGACAATTATTACATAAACAAAACTAATAATAATAAAAAATTGCCATTTCAGATGGATAAAGTTATTGGCATGCATCAAGCAAAGAAAACTGGGAACTGAGGGAAAAAAAAAGGAACTGAGTTATGAACCCCTCAACACATTACGTGAAAGGACAAAGCTGAACTGTCAACTGAGAAAAATGAGGTCAGAAAAGAAATAATGGAGATTATTTAAACACTTGGTGAAGTTGGTAAAAATCAACAGTAAAAACCATAGCTGTTTAATAGTGAAAACAATGGCACTTCTCATTATTAGTGAAAAGTTGTTGTTGCTTTCTAAGTTTTTTTTTTGTAGTTGTTGTTTAATTTGTTGTTATTTAAGTTGTTGTTATTGTTGTGGTGGTGTTTTTTCCAACTGGTTCTCTTTTTTTTTTTTTTTAACCCTACATTTTTATTACTTTCTCGTCTAACCTAATAGGCGAGGAGAGGACGCAGGCATTGGCTGTTCGCTGCTTCTCCGTGCTATCTCAATGTTATTGTGCCCTAGTAGCTGCTGCTTTTGTCAGACTGTTGCCTCTGTAGCTGTTGCTATTTGCCATGCTCACTTTGCCTAGTGTTCACCTGGGGCTAGTATTAGCCACCACCAGTCTCGATCAATGCTGTTGGCTTTGTCGACTTAATTTCTGGGTGGCGGTGTGCACTGCTACTGTCAAGCTGTGTGCACATGGACTATGGCTACCATTTTACAAGGACTCACATCATATCCACCTGCCGCCATGCTCCAGTATTCATCATTGCAGCTGCTGGAAAGCAACAACCACAGCTTCTGATCAGAGATTGGAGTCATTAAACAACTGGGACTCCCCCATCAACCCCGCGATGTCCATAGAGGGTCCGTAAGGTCCATTCCATCTCTGTAGTCAGCAACTTGCTCCGTCGCAGCTCAATTGTAGAGACTGAAAACACTGCTCAGCCACGGACCAGGTGAAATGGGAATCCTGGAATAGATTTCAGCGTTCTTTGTCCTCTAGCCAAAAATGTTACACTAAAAACTAGAGTTTAACTTTTTAATGTCCAGTCGCTAACAAATATATCATGCTTAATTCATAATCACATTTTGGAGAAGGGGATTGATATCATCTGTCTAACTGAGACTTGGCATGACCCTGTTTTAAATTACCCTTGCCCGCCTGGATATACTTACCTTGAAAAAGCCTGAACCAATGGTGGCGTAATCCACAGAACAGATTTAAAATTGTCACCCCTACCTCTTCCTAAATCATCTACCTTTGAATGTCTGACAGTTAAATCTAAGCTTCCACTCTCTATAACAATACTCCTTATTTACCGGCCATCAAAACAACAAGTATGAAGTGGGTGTCTGACCATAAAATAATTTCAATGCACCTTCTTTTCTAATACATCAAATTCCAAGACACAATGTTGTATGCACTTTAGAAATCGGAAAAACATTAATCCTTCTGATCTAAATGCTGGCATAAAAAATTTGTCCATTGTTCCACAATTCTCCTCAGTTAGTGAATTGGTGGACTACTACAATAATAGACTCCAGAATATCCTTGAGGCTCACGCTCCTGTTAGATCACACGTGGTCACTTTTTCAAAATTTGACCCATGGTTTACCAGGGAGCTCTGTCAAATGAAAACAGCTGGGCCTGCCATTGAATGTTGATCTGTTTTGACTAATCTAACAAGAGCATAAAAAAAATAACTACTCGAGAGCACTTGCCATTGTCAGATTGCAATATTACAAATATAATTAATACCAATTCCGGCAATTTAAAACAACCTTTTTTCATAATAAATCATCTGCTCAGACCCCAGACCCATATTTGTAGCAATTTCACAGTGAAGCAGTGTAATAGTTTTTTGGCCCATTTCACCACCAAGATTGTTACTATTCACTCCTTACTATCCCCCAACCCTTGACTTACCTACATCAAAGCCAGTAGGCTGTCTCTCACAGTTTTCTGTTGCCAGAGTGAGAGACGTAGTGGGTATCATACAGAGAATCAGACCCTCAACGTACACCTTGCACCCTCTCCTCATTTCCCTGGTAAAAGCAGATGGCGGCGCGGCAGTAACACGCACTCCGGAGCCAAAGGGGTGCTACTTTGTTTACTTGGTGTTGTAGCGTGTTTATTTTACCCAGTATATGGACATCGGCGCAAACGGTGTTCGTACTTACCTCCGCCAGACACTTTTACTACTCAATAAACTGGCAAATTTCATTCAATTGAGCTGCGCGAGAAGCTACGCTACCTTGGCTTGCTTCGGGAACCAGGCCTCCAATCCTCGGCGTTGCCTGATGCCGGTAGCCGGAGGAGGGGACATCGTAAGCGGTGCACAAGGAAGTGGAAGCGGGCGGGAGTCTGTGCTAGGCTAAAAACAAACCCTAGCCGGCCGCATCTCCCATCCATCATCTTATCTAACGTCTGCTACCTCGAAAATAAACTGGACTACATCTGACTACAACAGACTACACAGCATGAGTTTAGGGACTGCTGCGTCTTTGTTTTCACAGAGACATGGCTCAGCGACAGAGTTCCAGACATCAGCATTCAGCTAGACGGGCTAGCCTCATTTCGCGCCGACAGAAATGCAGCTCTGTGCGGTAAGACTCGCGGTGGTGGCTTGTGTGTTTACATCAACACAAAATGGTGTAATAACTCTGTGCTAGTTTCTAGCTTTTGCTCATCGCTGCTGGAGATTGTGACTGTTAGATGCAGACCTTTTTAATTTACCATGGGAATTCACAACTGTTATCATTATCGGAGTGTACATTCCACCTAGCGCTAATGCTAAGGAAGCACTATGGGAACTGTACGCTAAGATCAGTGAACTGCAAAATACACACTCGGATGGACTGTTTATTGTCGCTGGAGATTTCAACCATGCAAATTTCAAGTCAGTGCTTCCTAAATTCCATCAGTATGTGGACTTTGCAATGAGAGGGGAAAACACGCTGGATCTTGTTTACACAAACATTGCCAGCGCATATCGGGCAGAGCCCCGCCCCCACCACGGCTACTCAGACCACATCTCTGTTATGCTAATTCCAGCATACAGACCACTCATCAGGTGTTCAAAACTGAAGCAGGTGAACCTTCAGGAACCTTCTCTGCTCTTCAGGACTGTTTCGAGGACACTGACTGGAACATGTTTAGAGAGGCTGCAACTTATGGCGACTACACTGACTTGGAGGAGTACACGTCATCAGTGACCAGCTACATCAACAAATGCACCGATGACGTCACTGTCTCCAAGAGCATCATATCACGACCCAAGCAGAAACCATGGATTACTGCGGAGGTGCGTACACGTCTGAGGACCCCAGAGACTCTGCCTTCAGCGTGGGGGACAAGGTGGCCCTAAGAACAGCAAGGGCCAAACTGTCCCGGGCCATCAGAGAGGCGAAGCACGCACACACCCAGAGAATCCACAATCACTTCAGAGACACTGGTGACACACGGCGCATGTGGCAGGGCATACAAGCCATCTACAGGACTTCATCACCTGCCTTGTGACAGTGACGGCTCCCTTCCAGATGTGCTGAACAGCTTCTACACACGGTTCGATATGCAGAACAAAGTGACGGCGAGGAAGATCAACCCTCCTCTGAACGACCAGGTGCTGTGTCCCACCACGACTGATGTGAGGAAAACTCTACGCAGAGTCAACCCATGTAAAGCTGCTGGACCTGACAACATCACAGGCAGAGTGCTCAGAGAATGTGCAGAACACCTGGCAGATGTTCTCACTTACATCTTCAACATCTCTCTGAGTAGCACCGTCGTTCCCACATGTTTTAAGTCTACCACCATCGTCCCCGTGCCGAAGAAGTCTTCTGTGTCCTGTCTCAATGACTACCGCCCTGTGGCACTCACACCCATCATCATGAAGTGCTTCGAGTGGCTCGTCATGAGACACATCAAGACCCTGCTGCCCCCCTCACTGACCCCTGCATTTCACGTATCGTTCTAACCGTTCGACAGACGATCGGGAAGCTGAGCTGAGCCTGAACACTTCCCTCTGTAACTGGATCCTGGACTTTCTGACCGAAAGACCTCAGGCAGCGCGGATCGGGAACTACACCTCCAGCACCACCACACTGAGCACTGGGGCCCCCCAGGGCTGCGTGCTCAGTCCCCTGCTGTTCACACTGCTGACTCATGATTGTGTAGTGTCACACAGTTCCAATCATATCATCAAGTTCGCTGATGACACGACCGTGGTGGGTCTCATCAGCAAGAACGACAGCGTACAGAGAGGAAGTGCCGAGGCTAACGGACTGGTGTAAAGACAACAACCTGTCTCTGAATGTCAAAAAGACAAAAGAGATGGTTGTTGACTTCAGGAGGACACGGAGCGATCACTCTCCGCTCAGCATTGATGGCTCTTCAGTGGAGATCATCAAGAGCACAACATTCCTGGGCGTCCACCTGGAGGAGAACCTCACCTGGTCCTTCAACACCAGCTCTCTGCATAAGAAAGCCCAACAACGTCTTTTCTTCCTGAGAAGGCTGAGAAAGATGCAGCTTCCACCACCAATCCTCACCACCTTCTATAGAAGAACTATTTAGAGCATCCTGAGCAGCTGCATCACTGTCTGGTTTGGGAATTGTAACATATCTGACCGCAAGACCCTACAGTGGATAGTGAGGATAGTTGAGATGATCATCGGGGTCTCTCTCCCTTCTATCAAAGACATTTACACCACACGCTGCATCCACAAAGCCACCAGCATTGTGGCTGATCGGACACACCCCTCACACGCACTCTTCACCATCCTGCCATCTCTCCAGACTATGTAACAGTTTTTACCCGCAAGCCATCCGTCTCCTCAACACAAAAGGACTGGACTGATACACACACACACACATCTCTCAGACGAACTAAATAGCATCCGGACTGAACTGATAAACACACACATGCACAATGACACTGATCTACAACCATCTTCATTTATTCATACCCACGTACCTGACCACCTACCTTGCAATATTTGCACAATATTTATCTCACTCTGCTATTTGCACAAAAATATTTTGACACAATGTAAATTGCCTACTGCTTTTTTTTTTTGTTTTTTTCCCAGTACCTCAACTCATACCTCATCATACAGTCTGCTTGTATATTCGGTCACCTGTAGAATGCATCACGCACCCAGGGAACTTCACAGGGAACACATATATATATATATATATATATATATATATATACAGTGAAACCTTGGATTGCGAGTAACGCGGACGAGCAAAGATTTTTACTAAATTTAGACTTGAAAAACAACCAAGTCTTGGTTTACGAGTACTGAGTATCATGTATCACGCATGCCCTTCTTTCCAACTGTTTTTCTCTCTCTTGCACTGCGGAATTGTGGGTAATCGTCTCCCCTCCTGGGTCTTAATGCACATTTCTCACTGGTATAATCAACATCCGTGCATGTGTGTACTTACTATAACACCTGTGAATTAGTGGGTTTTTGTTTGTCCCCATATAAGTTTTATTTTGTGTCTGTATGCATGTGTGTACAGCGCGCATGTTCTATTTATTATAACATACGTGTGTGAGCGCGTATAAAACAAAAGCAAATCTCATTAGAGCGGTTTAAGATCCATTTTCTCTCTCTGTATCAGCCTGCTCTTTGTGTCTGTCTGCACGTGCATCATTGGACACCGTGCTAAACACACACACACACACACACACACACACACACACACACACACACACACACACACACACACACACACACACACACACACACACACAGACCTCTGCCACTTTTGCCTTCAGAGACACACATACTCTCTCTCTCTGCTCTAAACAGAAACACTGCTCTGTCGCGATTCTTTTCAAAAGAAAAGTGCAGGTTAATTTATTTTTACTTTACAGCAGTTATTCCGTTAGTGTGTCGCTCAATCGAGTGTCGTTAGAGAGATTTCTTACTCATTTTCTCAGATAAAACAGTGTTTCCGTTGTGTGTGCGCATGTGTGTGAAAAGAGTGGAGGAAGGGTAACTGTGTAAGACAAGAAGAGGTAGAGGGGAGAGCCTCCTTACTTTAGCTTCACACACTCAAACAGACACATACACATCAAACAGAAAACCTTATCTGCCGGGATTTATTTTTACTTTTTTTTAAAGGTAAAGTGAAGGTTAATTTGTTTTATTTTTACTTTATATTTTGTGGTTATTATTTTTATGTATTTATTTTTTTGGGCTGTGGAACATAAAATTTGAGTTTCCATTATTTTTTATGGGAAAATTTTATTTGATTTACGAATGAGACTGCTTCTGGAACAAATTATGTTCGTAATCCAAGGTTCCACTGTATATAATGCTTTTAATGGGACAAGGTTGGTTGGAAGAAAGATAAAAAAAAAAAAAAAAACATTCATGGATCATTACTGCTTTCATATAAAGCTGGTTGCAATTTTTTTCACAACTAATCACACAGTTCACCCCATGACCTTCACTAACTGAAATCAGCAGGTCTGATGATCTGTTCAGACAGAATATCATACTCAGTGCAGGAAAATTGAGCTTAGTGCAGCTGGTATGCCATATTCCACATCCACACACAGGCAACTGGCTGCCAAATGGAGCTTGGGGCATCTATAAGCTTGCTTGTTTGATCTGCTGACCTTTGGGGTGTCCAGAATGTGTGCCAGGGCTGTGTGGCATATTCATGATAACAGCCCCCTGCTCTGAGTCCACATCATGTCTATTATATCCATTAGTGTCCTCATTTACCTCCTACAATCTGCTGTAGTAATTCCTTAATTGCTTTATTGTCTTTGTTCTAGTAGTCCCTTTTCAGCTCCCCTAGACCTGTTGTTTGTTTTTTCCTGAAGTTGAATGTATATATTTGTTTGCTCTAAAAACATTACATTCAAGTGCATTTTATGCAATCATTTAGCAAGAGCTGATTGCTTTTAAGACACGAATATTGATTTAAAAAGCAAATATTTTTTGTATTAAATACCCAGGCACCTCGAGGGATTTAGTATTAGCTGAGATGCCCACAAATGTTTTCAGATGTTGAAGAAGAGATAGATATACAGTAGACCTTGCTTAGTTAACACATCTCTCCTGTTTAAGCACAGGCAAAAGTGAATTATTAAAACTGTCATAATGATGATTATAATTTTGTTCCAAGAAGGACTCCAAGTAAAGAGGGGAAAAAGACAGAACATACTTAGCACATCAAAAGGGTTTTTTTCTCTATTTATTGAGGTTCCTACAGGGAAAGGGAGTCTCATGTAACACCTATAATTGATTACTGTGTTATCTTTACACGTTACACATTATCTTTTATAAACAACACCTCCAGGGTTTGAATCTTGCCTCCATTGGTAATGTGGGCAAAGTGGGCAAATATTGCCAACTCAAGGTGTACCATGCTAAAAGACTCAATGCTGAGTCTTCACAAAAAGACTGAATGCTTAATAAAATCACAAGGTTCTTCCACAAAGTATTAGTTTGATTGTGTGCATACAATATTGATTCAAACACATTATTTCTATCTTTATGTTTACTTCCACATAAAAGATTTCAGTTTATTTTTCAATTGACTTAAACCTTCTTTGTTTTGCTTTATTATGAAGCTTACAATAACAGTTTACAAAGCATTTGCACTGCAAATGACATAACATTGATAAGTAGTATAAAAACACAGCATAACATACAGTACAAAAACACATCAGACTAGCAATGGCATTAGACTGTTTTTGAAAGTTATAGTTACTTTTATAAGATTTTCTTTGTATACATTAAATGAATGACCCCAACAAAATGTTACAAATATAATCTAACAGCAATAGAACTAACATTGATTGACTGAGAGAGAGAGAGAGAGAGAGAGAGACAGAGAGAGAGAATGTTAGATTTGTGACTACTCATACCTTATCCCTAGGTGTAAGAAACATGTTGTTTTGAGCTGCAGTAATTTACCATCTCCAAGTCTCCAGCTTTCCAAACAGACATAAATAGGGTGTGAGGACGTCCTTGCAAGGTCAGAGCAATCGTTAAAGTTGCAATCCGTGATGCTGTTAGATTTGGACAGAGGGTATGTGTCAATAGGGTTTTATGATTCATTAAGGCTGATATACTGTACTATAAACTAACAAGCCATTAGCTTTACAACTCCAAGCCACTTGAATTACATCTATTCTGAAAGGCATCAGTATAAAAAGCACTTCAAAGAGGGGGGAAAATATCTTGCAGAATAGCAGAAAAAAAAAGAATTTTTCTCAGAATGCACAACACATCAAAGCCTGAGGTGGCTGAGCTACAAGAGAACATAGGTTCCACTTCCACTAGCCAAGCAGAAGAGTCTGAAGTTATCATGGACATATTAATACTGAACTGCTGAAGAATGGAAAATGACAGTGTAGTTTTTTTTTTATTTTTTTATATATATATATATATATATATATAGTGGAGTATTGAGTGTAGACTGATGAGGGAAAAAAAATCCATTTTAATACCAATATATAGACACACTGCATGAATTACTTTACTGTATTACTTAAACTTGAAATAAAATATTTCAATACTCTGATATAGTGGATTTTGATTTTATTTAATAAGAATACCAAAAACTCATTTTATATTGATAATTAAAATAACAACATATACAAATAACATAACCGGTCTGTTAAATATGCTGTGTTTCATGCAGGGTGAGTGTAAAGTAATTCAGCATTTAAAATGGGTAATAAAGGACATATTTAATATATAATAATAATTCACAATACAAATGTATTGAAGAAAAAATTACATTTTCTTTATTACATAGAAAAATGAAAGCAAATCTTAAAACGTAGGCACCAGTGGCAATAACCAGTTTCCTCAAAAGGCCGGAATGTAATGCACAGTCTTGTGAAGGAAGTAATTTGAGATTTTGCTAAGAATCGATTGCTGTGAACACTCCTGTAAGGCTTTGTCCTGTAAACAGGATAAAATCACATATAGTGAGATCTGGACTTCTTGGAGGACATTCATGAGGTTCGCATTGTCCCAGCCAATGTTCAGGAAAATGCTGGTGTAACCATGCACACACAGTAAGAGCAAGATGGGGTGGTGCACCAGCGGGTGGGGCTCTAGTGATATTACGTTCTATAGTTATTAAATATTTCCTAGTTAATTTTCACCCAAGAAGATAAAGTATAACCACTGTCAACGCTCTGGATTGAATTCCCATTTGAGTTTACTGGCAGATTCCAAACAATTTCATATTATTCCATGCTTAAACACAAAGAGACTAAAGGAACAGCCTAGCTAAACCCCGCTGGGTATTTTCGATACTGCCAGCAGTGCTCTGGTGACACTCAAATTCATATTATTCACCCCCGGTGCAGAGTGGCGGATTATTAAAGGTCATAAAACTGCTGTGATCTGTCATCTCTGTTAGTGCCTCATTGTATTTCTTCTAGAGTGAGGTCATTGAAGCCCAATCCCTCAGCCATCTCCTGCGCAAGTGCACTGCAGGTAGCATCAAATGATCACGTGAAAATCAATAGCTGTCCGCAGGTCCCCTCTCCCACAGCTCTTTGTTCCTCACAGGAGTTTAGTGGTAGATAAAAGAGCAACAGTTCAGAAGGCTAAACTTTCCCATCATGTGGCCCTCAAAGCGCATGCAGACACAGCATCTCACCGTCCCTGTAACGGACCTCATTTAAAACATTGCATACAGTAATGAGTACTGGGGCCAAGTCGTGGCCTTTAAAAGCAAAGGTCACACTCAATAGGTTACTGGCTTGGAAGCTTTTTTTGGTGATTTAAGCAAGTCTCTGTAGACCCTTCACAAGTAGTGGGATGTAATTGGAAGAACAGTTGTATAATAGGAGGACTACATGTGAGAAATGACACTTAAAATTTATAAACCTGATCTTTTTCAAATGGTGATGGATCAAAATCTATATATGAATCAAAATTTGCATGTTGCATTTTACCTAATATGAGCGACCAACTCCGTAAAAACTTTTTTTTTTAATGTATCCATTAAATGATGGAAACAGTAGCATTCTCTTGTGAAAAAAAATCCTTCAGGTATGTTAAAGCCCTTAACAAAATATAATCAGCCACATGAAATTGAACCTATTTGTAGATTGACTACAGGCGATACAGACCCTGGGGGCAGGCAGACAGGAAAGAAAGAAAGAAGGAAAGAAAGAAAGAAAGAAAGAAAGAAATTCCAGGAGAGTCAAATTGGGCTGCGTCAATCAAAATAAACAGAAAAAAAATTGAGAAAAAATTGAGAAGATTTTAAGTTATTGCGACAGGATTAAAAACCCTTCAACAATTTAAACAATTGAGAAGATTTTAAGTTACTTGTCAAAACCTGAAAGTATAGTGCTGAACCATCAACTTTGTGAAAGAAATGTAATATAAAAAAAAAGTCATGAATGAAAAAAGTCATGTAGTCTGATGAGTTCAGATTGACCCTATTCATTCCATATATCCTAATGTGCAAAGTTTCACATGTTCTATCTCTTTGTCAAACAAATTGGTTCGATCAAAGTGAATTCTCTAGCATGCACCTAGTGTGCCTGGGCGAAGGAACCCTAATCCTCTACAACGCTGACCAGGACAAAGCAATTACTGAAGATGAATGAATGAACTCTTTGGGAGACTGGAGCCTATACCAGGAGACTTTGGGCACAAGGTGGGGACCCTGAACAGGGTGTCTATGTATTGCAGAGCACACCCATACACTGTGTACGTACAATTTGGGAAGGACAGCCTAACCTAATATGCATGTCTTTGGACTCTGGGAGGAAACCAGAGGACAAAGATGAAGCCCACCAAGCACAGGAAGAAAATGCAAACTCCAAACACACATACCCAAGCAGGGAAGCAATCCCTTAACCATGAAGGTGTGAGGCCATAGTCATTCACAGTGAATAAGTTTAGCTACATAAGATGTACTTCTATTGTTGATGACCTTCTGGAAATTACCATGATACTGAATAACAGGTTTAACAGAGTGTGCTATTTTCACAATACAAGTTAGTCCTCTGTTAACGAAAGGATATATATATATATTTTTTTTTTTCTACATCTACATCTAGGCATTAGACAGACGCCCTTATCCAGAGCGACTTGCATTTTTTATTTTTTTTTTATCTCATTACATCTGAGCAATTGAGGGTTAAGGGCCTTGCTCAAGGGCCCAACAGTGGCAACTTGGTGGTTGTGAGGTTTGAACCTGGGATCTTCTGAACCGTAGTCCAATGCCTTAACCACTGAGCTACCCCTCTGATGCATTCTGCTGCTGCATTCATTTAAAATGGTATGCAATGTCATAGGATATTTAAACACACATCAGAAGAGGAACAATTTAACTGCTGCCATTTATGTACTTTTAAGATGAAACAATATAAGAATATTACAGTGGAACCTTGGATTGTGAGCATAATCCATTCTGTATTTCAAAACACTCGTAAATCAAATCTAATTTTCCCATAAGAAATTATGGAAACTCAAATTCCACAGTATTCCACACTATTCATTCCACAGCCCCCAAAAAAATAATACATAAGATAATAATTAATACAAAATATAAAGTAAAAATAAAACAAATTAACCTGCACTTTACCTTTCAAAAAAGTAAAAATAAATCCCGACAGATAAGTGTTTCCATTTGTGCGTGCAGGCTCTCTGTATGTGTGTGTGTGAAGCTGAAGTACGGATCCCCTTTTTCCCCCTTCTTGTCTTACACAGTTACCCTTCCTCCATTCTTTTCACACACATGCGCGCACACAATGGAAACACTGTTTTATCGGGAAAATAAACAGAAACTCTTTCTAATGACACTCAATTGAGTGACGCACTAATGGAATCATTGCTATAAAATAAAAATAAAACAAATTAACCTGCAATTTACCTTTCAAAAGAATCGCGACAGAGCACTGTTTCTGTGCTGAGCAGAGTGTGTGTGTGAAGGTGAAAGGAGGAGGAGTCTGTGCGTGTGTGTGTGTGTGTGTGTGTGTGTGTGTGTGTGTGTGTGTGTATGCGTGTGTGTGTGCATATGTGTGTGTGTGTGAAGGAGCACGGTGTCCAATGGCGCATGCGCACACAGACACAAAGTGAAGAAAATGGATCTTTAATCTCTCTAATGAGACTTGCTTTTGCTTTACACGCATGCACACGTGTGTTATAATAAACAGTACACAGCCGCTGTACAATGTGTGTGGCTGCCCATTATTTGTACCCAAAATAATGGGCAGCCACACCCCTACTACCGGTGAGTGCACAAACATACAGTGAATTGACAAACAAACAGTATTTACAAAGAACCAGCAACCAAACCAAAATGACAAAGCAAAAATCAAAGTCAAAAGGGAAGCCAAAAGTCAAAAGCCAGAATACACAATCCAATCTTAACATTGACAATCACAACTAAACTCTCCAACACAGCCAACACTTCGCCTACACGTCTCCGCGTTCCCGCGTCTCTCTCCGTTTTATAAATGGTCCGAGGTTCCTTGCAATCTGAGGTTCCACTGTATAACGAATGTGGAGAAATACAAAGACATGTGATGAATATGAATAAGGAATCCATTGACTGTTTAAATGTTTCAAAATGTTCCAAAAGAGAATCTGGATAAATCTGAAAATATGAAAATAAAAAAAGTCAAGACCAGGCAAGCAAGTTGCTAATGACATACTATGATGCAATTTTAGACAAGAACAACTACTAATTACTATAAATTAATAAACATTTAAACCTTAGCATTAAGATTATTTATTTATTTATTTGTGTTCCTTTGGCTTCCTCCAGTCCCATAAAACCTTCAGTTCTCATAGCCTTCAGTTCTTAGTTCCTTCAGACATGATGAACTTACTAGAAATGGTGCAGAGGTTCACAAAGGATCAGCATACAATAAGTCATATGAGTGAAATGAATGATAAAGATCCAGGCTGTCTGACTGTGGCAATCAATTATCTGCATTCATTTATATGTTATGTCTCAATGGAAGAGAGTGCTGACTTTAAGATGTTTGAGAAATATACACTATAACTAAGAATATAACATTAAATAATAATCACCCTGTCTTGTAGATCATATACTGTATAGAATATGTCTAACAACTAAAGGCAGTTTGTATAAGTATATTATGTATACAGTAAGTATAAAAGAACCCCTTTTTACAAAACCCTCATGCTGTGATCTGGTCAAATCTGACGGATTTATAAGTTTCCTCTCTAAAATAGTCCAGTATTTTATCCATTTCTCATGAGGTTCAATGACTTTGTTCAACCTATCGACAACATAATTTTCACCACACCTATTGAAAAACAAAATTGTTTTATTGTTTTGTTTAACATTGTTTTAATCATAGAATTTTCTTGCAGCTCTGGTATACAAAGCTTTTTAAGGCCTTACTCACAGTTCAGTCTTTGTCAGCACGATATACTGCACAAGAAACTCTGGAATTATGTTTGACACTGACAGTGATCAGGAAGAAAGAAGCCAGGTTGATAGTGAGGAGGGTTTAGAGAAGAAAGAGTCAGAGTTTGAGGATGACACACAGTATAACCCGAGGAGTAAGACTCTGACAGTGATGAGGAAGAAGACCCAGCTGAAGTTGTGGGCTCCTTTTGGTTAAAAAAAAAATAAAAAAATAAATAAAAAATGGAACCAAACCCTTACCTGACATGCCATATCCCGATTGGACATCAAGTTCTGTTTTCAGCTTTTTCTCATGGACTTTATTGTAACCATTGACATGAATATGACAAACCTGGAGGGAAGTAGGATTTATGGAAACATCTGGAAAGATGGAAACATGTGGAAAGAGGCAGCCCCGGTGAATATTGAAGCCTACGTGGATGTGTTGTTGTATTATTGTGGATTTATAAAGAAATAAAATTCCCCAGTCAAAAGTGATGGGGAACGTCATGACTGTGAGCTGTTAAAAATAATTGTGCGTAAAAAAAAAAAAAAAGATTTGTGTTTAATTCTGTGTTGGACTCCAAAATCTATAGCCACAACAGTTTACAGATAAGAGATTTAGTGTTTGTTATAGTACAACTCTGAAATATACAACTCTGACCATTTACAGATGTAAGGGGTGGCCCTAAAGGGCACTGTGTGCACGAGTATTTTTTGTTTGTGTAGTTTTGTTGGTAGACTCAGGCCATGTCCACACACATATATATATATATATATATATATATATATATATATATATATATATATATATATATATATATATATATATATATATATATATATATATACGGTACAGACCAAAAGTTTGGACACACCTTCTCATTCAAAGAGTTTTCTTTATTGTGTTCTTTAGCCCAAACAAGTCTCTTCTGCTTGTTGCCTGTCCTTAGCAGTGGTTTCCTAGCAGATATTCTACCATGAAGGCCTGATTCACACACTCTCCTCTTAACAGTTGTTCTAGAGATGTGTCTGCTGCTAGAACTCTGTGTGGCATTGACCTGCTCTCTGATCTGAGCTGCTGTTAACCTGCGATTTCTGAGGCTGGTGACTCGGATGAACTTATCCTCCGCAGCAGAGGTGACTCTTTGTCTTCCTTTCCTTGGGCGGTCCGCATATGAGCCAGTTTCTTTGTAGCGCTTGATGGTTTTTATTACTGCACTTGGGGACACTTTCAAAGTTTTCCCAATTTTTCGGACTGGCTGGCCTTTCTTAAAGTAATGATGGCCACTCATTTTTCTTTACTTGGCTCCTTTTTTCTTGCCATAATACAAATTCAAACTCTTTGAATGAGAAGGTGTGTCCAAACTTTTGGTGTGTATATATATATATATATATATATATATATATATATATATACTGTATATTAAGAGATTTGGCTGATGTAGCATGATGAAGAAGATTTGTTCATTTTGCTGAATGAGACACAAAAGGCCGAGTCCATTACTATTTTTAACTAGAAGAGAAATTTTATTTTGCAAGGACAGATTTTCTGTGATGCGGCCACCTAGGAACTTCAACATCAACAATACGACAATTAGAGCGGGTGAAAGTTGGGAAGAGCTCCATACCCATTAAAACACAGCAAGAAAAGAAAAAACTGCTGGAACATAATGGAAATGCAAAGAGAGTGCGTTCAAAGCAAGTTAATTGTTTTTGCTTACCGGTTATTGCTTAATAAATTAGGCTAATCAATGCAATTTCTGGAAGAGATTAGAAAGTGATGCATAAAACAGTGGAGTACATATGAGAGTACATGTGCTTTATACTGTCACAAGTGCATATAAAGGATAAAGGAAAGAAGGAAATATGTGCAGAGCTTTAATTGTGGTTGGAGGCAGTTTCAATAAACAATGGATTACAAAACATTCCGTTTGTTTAGAGACCATATACATTCTGTTTCTTTGGTGTAATTGGATTTCAACAGATGTAAAAAAAAAAAAAGAAAAAAAAAAGAAGAAGCTCTGCAGTGCCTGCACGAAAATAAATAAAGCTTTTTTTTGTTGTTGTTCTCTTCTTTTTCCTATGTTGTGACATTTGTATGCATATCCATTTAGGAGCAGGGTACACCATGTTTTCCATGTGCTAGTATTGTTTGAATAAAAATATTATTTTGGGATTGTTGGAGTTGCCTCCTTTTTATTTTCTATATAAAGAGTTCAGATTGTTTTCATTAACAACCTTTAAACTTGTAGTTTTGTATTCAACATTATGCACTTTGGATATTTTATAATTGATCATCTGTGTCACCTCTGTGCAAATAGATTGAGAGTATTTGTGCACTGTTTAATGAACCAGTTTTAAAATACAAGCTTGACTATACAAGTCATTGATTGTTCCGTAACAAATGGTCTGCTATTTATTAATTTGCCAAGAGCAATGCTAGCATTTGTGCGTGTACGTTCCTTTATTTATTTCTTTATTTGTTTTCTTATTTATTTTTTCTTGAAATAGACTATTTACCGGGTCCAGCTGATTAGAAACAAGAATTGGATAATTGCAAACTGTCATAACACACACACACACACACACACACACACACACACACACACACACACACACACACACACACACACCTAAATACCACTAAGATTTATAAATGAACGCTACATCTATAAAAGACAGTCAATTTTATTGTTTGATTGGTTAATGTGAAGAAGAGAAACTTGCAATTATAATAAAAGTAATAATAATTATAACTGTTATGACTGATGCACATAACTACAGTAAATACAGCCCACTGTTCTCTGTAACAGAACTGCAGAATACAGAACAAATGCTGTGTGAGTTATTCCAACTTGAGTTATTCCATCAACACCAATTTAAACCTTACAACATTTATTTAATATATAGGTAATTATGTTTGTACAACTTTTTGGCCCCATGTTAACTTTTAAACCTTTAACCTTTTGAAGTAGCTTTTTTAATGTGAAACTGAGATGCAGGAATTCTCCCTCTGCAGAATCATTTTCCAAATTCATATAAGGAATGAAAGTGCATTTGCAATTCCTTTGTTCCTTCTCTACATATCAATACAGGTTTCAAAAAAGCATTTCGGAATAACCGAGTCTTCAACCTCTGAAGATAGCTTTGAGTCAGTGAATTTGTGTGGGAGTTTGAATGAGGCAGCTGAACTCTCACTCTTATAGCTGTTTCGAAAAGCCATCCCATAATGCATTTCCCCAACCAAGTTTTGCAGTGTATGTGTCCACACTCCATCTTAAATGAGCTATATCTGCTTGTTTACTCACTCTGAAGTGTCTGACAAAGTACTTTTCAACCATGAGTCCCTCTTCCTGCAGATTTCGTTTGACAAAATGCATTGTGTTGCTTTATTTACCATAAACTGCACAATTTTAAAGGTTTAACTAAAATCTATCTGGATATGCTTGAACAAGCATCTTATATTTACACAAGAGTGGATCATAGCACTAAAAAATGCTACACCATCAACAAAGCTCACTGTCTTAAAAAAAAATAATAACATTTATGATGAATGAAAGTTGAAATGCTACAACTTGAACTTGATTTTTTTTTCCATCTCAAATATAAACCAGTCTCTTTTCATGTCAAGACTTTTCTCTTACCAGTGTGGGAAAGGAAGGCGAGCCATTGATTTCAGGTCTATTTACAAGCCTCCCAGGCTGGCATAGACTGTTTGAATAGGGGGCCGCTTTGACTTAATTCAACTCAACCCATCGTTCCTTTTCATAGCTATTGCTTTTGAGGTAAAAACTGGGTGACATGCTATGATTCACTTTTTATGATAAGTAATACTTTTAAAAGCCGCCCCCCACCACACTCACATTAACACATACACATAGACTTTTTCTTTTACTTTTACTAAAACTTACCCTGAAGCCCTCATCCTACTTGTGTAGAAATATTTAACATGGGTTATATGCTTTTCTGGTTAGAAATAAGAACACCAGACTACAGAAACAGTGTTGTCAATAAATCAATAATAATAATAATAATAATAATAATAATAATAATAATCCAGATGAAAATGAATGGCAAATGCTTATTATTATGCCAGCCAAGTCAAAATGTTTTACAAACTATAATGCAAAATGTGGTATAAATAATGTTAACAGTATGCATATTGAAAAATACAGATGGACAAATACAGAAAGATAAATGGCCAAATATTATAGATAGACAAATTGTTGTCACTTTGTCAACTTAATATCTTATCATTAAACCATTAATTTTGTGTTTTAATTGCTGCAAACTTCATAAAGCATGAATCTGTTTGAGGCATAAGCATAATTTACGGGAGGATGGGGGTTGTAACCACCCCAATATTCAAAGCTGGCCAGTCCAACACTCCTTCCCCAACCAATATCATATCATTATGATGAATTACAATAATGAGACTTGGTTGTGACCAACCCATTATCTGCATTAACAATAACAGTACATGCAACCAATAGCAAGAACATAAACAATGAAAAGAAAAAGAGTACAAAACTAATTTTAATTAAAGCAAAAATTTCTTCACAAACAGACATATGCTATTTTCTAGTATTCAAATAAATGAATACAATTCAGTGTTTTTATTCAAAGTAAATGATTTTCTGCTGAACAACTGCGCTAGCTGAGACGTGTACACCATATTGCTTTAGTATGGTTCTTCTTCTTAAAATTATTGTTAAACTGTTTATTGGTTTAAAAAAAATGTGTGTGTGTGTGTGTGTGTGTGTGTGTGTGTGTGTGTGTGTGTGTGTGTGTGTGTGTGTGTGTGTGTGTGTGTGTGTGTGTTGGATGGGTGGGTGGTTAATTAGTTTGGGTTAGCATATCTTCGGTCACCCCCATACAAAGTTATGCCCTAGGTTTAAAGGTCTCTTATTTGCTATTCAAGTCATTTGATTTATAACAAAAGGAATCTGTTCTTGGAATATCTGGGAAAAGACAAAGCCCAAAGTTTGAACCCTTGATTGTAATAAAGGTGTCCGATTTGTAGGAAATACCTGTACAGTAGTAAGTAGTGCTTTTTATTAGCTTTATTGGTTATTCATATGATGAAAGTAAAAGTAAGTAATTTTTTATCACATTTTATAATAGTTATAAGTAATATTTCCATTTATTAAGTGTATTTGTACCTTGCACCGCCAGGGACCAGGTTCGATCCCTAGGCTCGATTCCCGTCTCTGTGTGCATGAAGTTTGCATGTTCTCCCCATGCTTGGTGGGTTTCCTCCGGGTACTCCGGTTTCCTCCCACAGTCCAAAGACATGCAGGTTAGGCTAATTGGGATTCCCAAATTGCACGTAATGTGAATGAGAGAGTGTATGTGTGTGTGTCTGTGCTCTGCGATGGATTGGCACCCTGTCCAGGGTGTACCCTGCCATGTGCCCTAAGTCTCCTGGGATAGGCTCCAGGCCCCCGTGACCCTGAATACAGGATTAAGCGGTATAGATAATGAGTGAGTGAGTGTTGTAATTACAAGCTCTTGTCATTTCAGATATTTTTAATAACATGTTTGTTTTGACACTACATAAATTCATTAACTTGAGGCATTGGTGGCTTAGTGGTAGGTTTCTCGTCTGCAATGTGGAAGTCCCGGGTTGGGTATCCAGCCAATGCCCCAACCCCAGCTACTGGATGCAGTGCTGGTCCCAGGCTCGGTTAAAATGAGGGTTACATTAAAAAGGGTATCCGGTGTAAAACCTGTGCCAAGCTTGTGTGTGGACCGAATGGTCTACTGTGGCAAGTTCTTGCTGGGAGCAGCCGAACAACAATATAACTTCATTAATTAACAGACAGGCTTATTTCATTATTTCAGCAGAATAGCAAAAATTTGTCCATTTTAACAGGATGGCTATGTTAACTCAGCCACTCTTTACAGACATGAGCAGAAAAGCACCACAAGATTTTAAATCTTCAGACAGGGCTACAACAGCAGAATATCAGATCAATACGAGGATATAGCAGACATAGAATCACTAAAATGGAAAGCCACAAATCACAAGTTGTCACAAAATGATTCCATGGAAACAACAGTGAGTTCAATGTTGTTTAATAGGATCCCCTGTCACCAGGTCTGAATCCAGTGAAGTACCTTTCGGAAGCACAGCATGAATACACAGCATGAATACACAGCTGACAAAATCTTCAGCCACCAGAATCTTAAAGGACTCTTTTCAGTGCCTTGTGGAAGCCATGCCATTAAGAATTGAGGCTGTCCTGAGAGCGAAACAGGGTCCTATTAAGTTTTTGTATGTTATCCCATTTAAAAAAAAAAAAAAAAAAAAAGAAGTGGCAGACTTACTGGGGAGCTTCAGATCTTTATCCTGTTGCAAGATTAAATTTCGATCAAGCTTTAGCTGTTGGAAAGATGATCTTATTTGCCTCTAGACTACTTATATTGGAGTTCAAGGTCCAGGTACTGTGGCTGGAAAATACAAAAAGTCACCGTCATCACCCCTGCTGAAATGCTGTTTGTTTTTGCCAAACATGGCTCTGGGCATCATGTCTTATTAATGTCCATAGGACATTGTTCCAGAAGTCTTATGGTGTGTTCAGATGCAGTTTTGCAAACCTCTGCCATGATTCCATGTTTTTTTTTTTTTGTAGACAGAAAAGTCTTTCTTGTAGACAGAAGAGGCTATCTTGGCATACTTGTTCAGTTTTTTCTAATTGTGCTGTCGAGCTCAGTGAGGCCTGTAGGGTCTGAAATGTAGCTCTTGTTTTTATTTTATTATTGGTAATATTATTTTGTATTTCTCTGAGCATTGCATGGTCTGATCTTGGGTCAATGTGCTGTGACGTCCACTCCTGAGAATACTGGCAACTGTCTTGAATCCTTTCAACTGAATAATGTTTCATAGTGAAAAAAGCTATATGTTATTGTTCGCCCAAGGTTGTATATTTCTAATACTAAGACTTTTTTTTAACACAAAAAAGACCCATAGAATTAAAAGAATGGGTATTAACTTTTAAATATGACTGTAATCTTTCCACAACCACTTCATTGACAGCGGTGACACACAGCGCATGTGGCAGAGCATACAAGCCACCACCAACTACAGGACATTATCACCTGACTGGGAGAGTGATGGCTCCCTTCCAGATGCACTGAACAGCTTCTTCGCACAGTTCGACATGCACAACGATGTGATGGCGAGGAAGACCACTCCTCCCCTGAACGATCAGGTGCTGTGTCTCATGACGGCTGATGTGAGGAAAACTCTACGCAGAGTCAACCGACATGAAGCTGCTGGACCAGACAACATGCCAGACAGAGTGCTCAGAGAATGTGCAGAACATCTGGCAGATGTTCTTACCGACATCTTCAACATCTCTCTGAGCAGCACAATCGTTCCTACATGCTTCAAGTCTACTACCATCATCCCCATACCAAAGAAGTCTTCTGAGTCCTGTCTCAATGACTACCGCCTTGCTGCACTCACACCCATCATCATGAAGTGCTTCAAGGCCCTGCAGCTCCCCTCACCAGACCCACAGCAGCTCCTAGTGACGGGCAGGGAGAAATTGGACACGACAAAAATTAGGGAGAAAATCTGAGGAAAAAAAAAAAAAAATATATATATATATATATATATATATATATATATATATATATATATATATATATATATATATATATATATATATAAAATTAGCTAGTGAGCTAATTAGGTCTCTTAATTAGCTAGATAGTTCTGGTAATTTGTGTTGTAAATTTATGTTGTTAAATTTATGTTGCATCTATGTAGCACCTTGGTCCTGGAGGAACGTTGTTTCATTTCACTGTGTACTGAACTGTATATGTTTGAAATGACAATAAAAGCCTACTTGATTTGATACTACTACTACTACTACTACTACTACTACTACTAATAATAATATAATAATAATAATAATAATAATAATAATAATAATAATAATATAAAATAATGAGTTATTATGTCAAAACAAGTCAAATTAATGACTCAAAATCTACACTTAATGAGTTATAGGGAAATAAAAAAGTAAAAATAATGAGATATCTTACATTGTTCATGGTACATTTCAGAACTGCCATGACTTTGTGTGGACAGACAATGAGGTAATTAAGGTTAGACCTAAATGCAAAATAGAGCCTGAGAATTCCTGAAAATAGTAATTTTTGCCTTACAGATGGAGATTTAATGAGAAATAACAGAACACAAAGCAAAAACCTGGTCATCTGTTTTGATCAAATAAATTCAGGAAGCATACAACAATAGCATTAAGAACTCAGAGTTCTTGTTTTTACACCAACATTTACAAAATACACAATTTCCATCCCTATGAAAACAGTTACAGGTTTACAAATCTCGACAGGCACCATGAACCTTTTGTTCAGTGCTGACTGGAGCTTGAAGTTTGTACTACTGGTTCAGTGAGCAGGTCATTTAACCATAAAGTCAGGTTGAAGGTTAACAGACACTGTACATGGTTTAATGTTGCACTTACTTTTCTCAGTTCAGTAACTGCAATGGGTCTGAGAATTATTCTTTTTGGATGTGTTCACCAATCCACAAATTAAGGGCACCAGAATGCAATTGTGTTTATCGAGGCAAAAAAAAAAAAAAAAAAAAAAAAGTTGTATATGGAGCACCAAAGAAATAAGATTAAAAATAATTAAAAAAAGAATAAAAGTCCAAGGGACTCATGTTTCATGCTCAGTCAATTAATGGGATAAATATCAACCACTGAATCATTTAACTACCTTTGCCTTTTGAAGTATTTTTCAAATAGATGGCGTATCCCTTATATACAAAAATGAGTATATATGTCTTCACTGAGTGTTGATATAACCATGTATCTACATGCTAATGAAAAACAGTAAAATAAACTAGTGATAGTGACAAAATGATGTCTGGAGGGGAAACAAATCATTGTGTTGTTTATTATATTGCATGGATTCATCTCAACATTTTTGGCTGTCTCTAGAGCCACTATTTAAAAAGCTAGGGAATACACTCGTAAACACTTATAAACACACTTATTTACATTTATAAAAAAGGCATTTTACTTATCAATTTCAAATCAGAATACCGTATAGCATATTCCCCTTCATTGGTAAATTCTTGTAGTTTCCGAGTTCAGAATTCTAGAGTGATGACAGAGATGACCTGCTAGTCTACCCTCGTAAGCAGCAGCTGTCGGCTCGGTGATGAGGAATGTGTCAGCTGATGGACGAAGAACTTTCTGGAGCTTTCTATTAAATAGGTTTGACAGGGCCTGTCATTATCACTCAAGCATGGAGTGGAGCGGCCGGCCCCATGTGAGCCAATGCTCAAGCTACAAGCTCGTACTTTAAATTAATAAGACAATCCACACTAGAACTGATCATAAGGGTGATACTTTTTACAGGTAGGCAGCTCTTAAGGGGAAAATCTTGAAAATAATGTTACTTTTTTTGTGGTTTATCCATCCATGTCTGCTGAATTCTGAAGAATTGTGAGCAAGGAATTTACATAGTTCACTACAAAAGTCTAAATCGATTTTTTTTTTTTTTGCAAAATCTAAACTAAACATGAAATATTATTATTTTCAATTAGAGTTGGAATTGTAATTCATTACAATGTGGGTCATTTACTATGAGTTGGTAGTTAACAAAACATGGAGCAGATGTGCCTTAGGTTGCTAGGGTTCTGGGTTACTGATAGGAGAGTTTTTGCCCTTGCCTCTCTTCACCCTTGGACAAATACCTTAACCCTATGCCCAAAGAAATAGGTGGGTTGCATCAGGGAGGGGATCCAGGGTAAAACCTGTGCAAAATCTTGTAGTTAATGGTTTGTATTCATTTTACATTGAGCCCCACACACAAAATTTCATTAAGGGTAAAAGTAAAGCTCATACAGTACTACTAAAAAGGGCCTCATAAACATTCTGTGCCTTAAATCTTCTAAAAACACAGACCACAGAGCAACAGCTACAATAGAAACATTTAAATTCTTCCACCTGATCCAGTGGCATTATTCTTGGGTTTTTAGTGCTAGTCTTGTTTCTCGAACGGTTATTTATATTCATTTTACAAAATTCTAGTTAATTTTATGTGTGCAATTCAAATAAGCAATCTGTTAAAACCTGTCCAAAATCAATAATATGCTTAGAAATAATAGTCAGGAATATTGCATTCTTTGTATACTGTAGCAAAAGCCTTTCCCTTGACCTTTTAGATTGTAACTGCACAATCACAACGTGGGTGGTTATGTAATTAATTGCTCAGTAAGGACAGAGAAACAACACCCGTTTTGCTTTTATACTTGTCCTTTCACAACACACACCTTCATGCCAGTGTCACTCCTGTGTTGAGAGTGGTTATACCCCCAAATATTATATGAGCAATGAGGTTGTATGGTGGTTCCTTTCTTCTGATGGCATAGTATGTGCGTAGGAACTGATGGCCTACAGTCAGTAATTGTACATTTACATTTACCTCTATTCATTTGCCTGACACATTTATCCAAGCGACTTACATTTGTGACAGGATACAATTAAGCTGTCGAGGGTTAAGCTCCTAGCTCAAAGAACCAACAGTGGCAGCTTGGTGGTGCTGGGATTTGAAATCACAACCTTACAGCCAGTTTTAACGACTGAGCCATCACTGAGCCCTATCAGTGTGATGTACACAGCATGTAGGATTTTATGTCTACACAGGACTACATGAAGTGAAAACACTGTAAATGGCTGATTGAATCGAATACTCAATGCAATAACTATATACACCTGACAATAAATACACAGGAAATGCAAAATTATATTTACTTTTAGGCCTTTTACTTTTATATTTACTTAAAAAAAAAATGCTGTGAGAAGCTGGGTTACTGAGTAAATTTAGGTCATCACCTGACTTTATTTTATTTCCACATACAGTAGCATTGTTCAACATTCAGGCCAATAATTTGAAACCTTTGTCGTTGTTGTTGTTTTTTTTTTTTTTTTCCTAGGCAGTGTGTTCATAAATTATCTCAATAATCTTACATTCGGTAAAACAACAATTTTCCTGAAAAGAAAGTAAAATCAATCATGTAGATGTGATGAAACATATTCTGAAAAACAAACCTTTTTCGAACCATATAACCATGATGTGTTCTTATTAGTCTCAAATTTATCTTCAGAATTTGTTATGATGCATTAATTACTAAATTGCACTAGCTCTTGTGTGACCTTTAGAGTCACAAATGACCCAACACTGTATTTAATAGCAGAAAACCAGCTACATAATTTTTTTTCCAACCTAGAATTAAATGACTTTTCCTGGAGAGACCTCAACAGTAAAATAGACAGACATCACCTCGGCATATATTATATAAGAGTTGTGCACCACCAAAGTACAAAGATTGTTTTTAGTGTTTCATTTTTTTTTTGTGTAGCATCAGATTGAAAATTATTCACTCACAAAAAAAAAAAAAAAAAAAAACAATAATAATAATTATTATACAATAGCCCATAGCCAGAACATTGCTTCAACTTTCTAAGTTACAGTTGAAAAATGTGCACTGTAGTCCCTGTTAAAATGTAATTGTTAGCGAATATTAACCCACTGATGCCTCATATCTCAAAATGGCACTTCACCCAAATAGAACCTCATAATAATCAGGTCATTAAAAAAAAAAAAAAAAAATAGAAACTCATGGCTGTCAGTAAACAACCATACTTACCTTACTGTATTATACAGTGTATTATACTGTCAAAAAGAGGAAACTGCATTACCAAATATGGTGCAGAATATGACAAAACGATTACAAATATTACAAATCAGAACATTGAAAATATCTTTAGCACATCAACCATGCTTGTATGCAAGAACATGCCTGCAGCTATGAGACAGGCTTTCTTTGAGCATCTTGCCTCACACGTTTTCTACACTATGTTTAGTCTTGTAACATTAACAAGTTGCAAAACTAAACAAAATCATTTTTTTCTTTAGAGTTAATTTTAAGCTAATAGGAAATTGTGTGCCTCTGCAGTTTGCCTGTTCTCCCCATGGTTGGTGGTTTTCCTGCAGGCCCTCCAGTTTCCTCCCACAATACAAAGATATGCAAAGTACAGTAGGTTAACTGGCCCTTTAATGTGTAAAATAAGTCTGTGAGTATGTGTATGCATTTGTCCCCTGCAATGGACTGGAACCCTGTCCATGGTGTACTAGGATAGACTCCAGGCTTCCTGTAACCCTTGATAAGCAGTGTAGAGAATGACTGAATTACTTAATGAATACATTTACTATTCAGCCATAAAATGTTGATCCTCCATGACTTCCAGCAACCTTTGACACCAAAGACCACAAGATTCTTATCTCATTTTAAAGAAATGAAACCAGGGTACAGTGTTTGACTGGTTTATCTATCACGCAAAACCTTTTCTGTTAGATGGGGTGACATAAAAATGCTCAAATGCCACCCAGCCCTATGGGTACAGAAGGGATCGATACTTGGCCCTATTCTGTTTTCCCTATACTGTACATGTTACCTCTGGGTAAGAGTATTAGAACACATACTGTCTCATTTAATTTCTATATTGCCAACATCCAATTATATTTAACTTTAAAACCAGCTTCACCCACTTTGCTCAACTCCCTGACCAGCTGTTTAACTGACATTAAACATTGTTGGCGAGTAGTTTATTTATTTATTTATTTATTTATTTATTTTGCTTAAACGAAAGTAAGTGTGAATGCATATTTTTGGTTTGAGGGAACTTTTCAATTTTAACCTTGGTTAAAATGAGGTTCGGAATTTAGCTGTTATATTCAATAGCAACCTCATTTCGTGAACCATATAAATTCAGTTGTTGAAGCTAGCTTCTTCCAAATCAAACCTACTACCATTTGTTTGTAGGAGAGACATGAAAAAACTATTCCTGCATTCTTTAGTTCCACATTGGACTACTGTAATGCCCTTTATTTTGCCATTAACCAGTCCTCTCTCTATTGCCTGCAGCTGGTTCAGAATGCTGCAGCATGTTTTTTAACCAGTACCACTAATCCTTTTGAATCCTTCACCCCAGTCCCTTTCTCTCCTGACTGGCTAACAATATGTCACAGAATAGAGTATAAAATATTACTATTCATTTTTAAAGCTATTTCTGGTATGGCACCAAGCTATATTTCTGATTGTATCCAACTGCACATCCCTGATGGTACTTTGAGGTCCACTAACAGCATGCTACGAAGAGTACCTAGAATGGGGTTATAACCGTAGTGCGACCATGCTTTTTTAGTGGCAGCTCCCAAACTCTGGAATTCCCTCCTTCCTATGAAGTAGAGGGTGAGTTTAGTCTTTCTTACTTGCCTTATAATTTGATCAATTGTGGTGGCTTTATTGTTTTATTTTTGTTTTATTTGTTTATTTTCATTATTATGTCTATTTTATTATTAAATAAATGTATATATTATTTAAATAAGTTTTCAATTGTATTCTACATTTGGCATTTTTCACTTTGTTCAGCACTTAGTAAATACTTGGCAGTGGATTGGTGTTATAAATAAAGATTGATTGACTGATAACATGACAATACAAAAAATATGCCCAATATTGTTTAAGTTACCCTTGTGCCACCTGAGGAGGGCCATGAGGACCATGTCTCTACACGGACTCTGGGGGTGTGCTGTGATTTGTCGCGCAAAGACATTGGTAGCAGATCCTTTGGTGTTGTGGGTTGCAGGGTGGGCCCTTTATAGATCTAACTTTTTTTGGGGTGCATGACATGGGTCTTGACATGGGTGGAACCCCATGATCCGATGGATGGATGGATGGATGGATGGATGGATGGATGGATGGATGGATAGATAGATAGATCGATCTGTGATTTTAGCTCAGCTCCCCAGGATCCATTTCCTGTATGTATAATTTGTATAAACTCTGCATGCCTGATATAACTAAAACTCAATTTGACTGGGAGTGATATTATCATGGGAGTCTGTAGCACTTTTAATTCAAACTTGATCCCAATCTTAATATAACAGAAAATGAAGTCAGTAATTCAATCTGTCCCCTGTGCACTGCAGCTGGGTTAGTAATTAACCCATGATTGCCTAACACAGATCATATGACCTTGCTAAATGAATGATGCCAATGCAAAATAGTGTTAATTACAGGAGACATTTTAAGAGCAAGCATATGTTACTTATATTACATCATTGTATTACATCTTTTAATGTTTTTTATATGGAAAATGACAAAGAAAGCTCCAAAAATCTGCAATGAGTTAAAAAATAAATGTCCCTCAGCCAGTGGCAACCCTGCCAGAAGAAGAACGCTACTGATGTGTGGCTTCAGAGAGGAAAAAACGAGGTCAGAATTTGAAACATTTAAATACCACATCGGGTAAAACGAATGAGGAAGGAAAAAGAGAGGAACCACGGTTTTGCCTAGAGAAAAAGGCCAAGAAAATGTTTTGCTGCAGCAGCCAGTGCTCATCACATTTAAACCCAAAGAGAAGATCACAATACCTTCTTGCCCTCAGGAAATTATGTCAGTGTGGAGTGTATGCATGCATACTCACAAACTCTCATATGCATACAGTAAGTGTTAAAATAAGGATAAATACAAGAACCCAATTTGAATGGCTAAATAATTTAGAAAAAAATAAAAAATCTTTGAAACTTACTACTTTTTTCCTCTGAAATTATATTTTTAATAAGACACTTTTTTACACAGTTTGGAATCTCATCACCCTACTAGCATTGGAATGAAACAGGCTGATCGAGAGCATGGGTCAAGACACTGCCTTTCTCCTCGCTAAATAAATGCTCCTGTCACAACCCTGCTCAGTGTTAAGAAACAAGGGAGCTTGACAGAGGGCACAGTGCTAAGCTTAGATCACTTGCTTTACAATTCCAGCCGGCAGCTAATCACAAGCACAGTCTGAAAAAACAGCCCTTGCAGTTAGCTGGGAAGCTCCAGTTGGAAACAGGGTCATGCAAAGTAACTACAGGGGCTATACTTACTGTAGTACACACAGAGTGTTGCTGAGATTATATGAGAGCAAGCAATATGGTTTAATTATAAATACAATGTTTGCTCATGAAAGTCAGAAATTACCAGCCACATATGTCTATTTGAATTTTCTTTTAAATATTTTAGGGATTTGTATATACGTTTATAGTGTTGCAAACTGTAACTGAAATGGAATTCATATATAAAACATCTACACAAAATAGAAAAGGTAGCCGCTCAGGTGTGTGTAAGTAGTACAGTAGTCCATCCATCCATCCATCCATCCATCTTCAACCGTTTATTCAAAATCGGGCTGCAGGCATATACATTTAGCAAAATTAATTACAAAACATGAAAAAAGGAAATGTGGTGAATAGGGTGTATACATATGCAACATAGTGTAACTCCCATAACTCCAATTGAGTTTAAAATAACCATATGGCATCTCATTTATAAAAGGAATTAGACTATATTGTTCCCTAGACAGCACAAAACCATTTTAACAATCTAAAGCTTGAGCTATTATAAAATTATATATTATAAGCTTTGGAAATATTACTGGGTAGTGTGAAATTTGAGATTTATCATCTTCTAATTTATTTTTTATCGTTTTTCTGTATATGACATACACAATAATATTTGTAGCAAAACTACATTTTACACCATAAATTTATGGGTATAAAATGTATAAACCTGTATAATGTGCATATGAAAATGCAAAGACTGGTTAATGCAAAGACAATACAATAATAAGACATATTAGCCTTAATGTTAAAAACTATTGAATTTAGTGACAATCATCATGAAGGTGAAGGAACTTCATACACTTAAAAATGTGTGGGTGGGTCTTGAAGACAGGCACAGAATGACCTCCATTCTCAGACCCCACCCCAAACACCTTTGCAAAAAGAAGGGAGGTGCATATATGCCCAAGAACACCATACCCACTTTGAAGTATTAAGGTCAAGTAAGTTAAGGTTAAGGTTAATTAAGGTTAAGGATAATTATCAATATATGGGGATTGCATGTGAACATGACATTGCATGTCAAGAACCAATGTACTGGGACATAATGAATAATGAGAATAAAGATATAAAGATTGGACTTTTTAGTGATGGAAAAAGGTCATGTGCTCTCATCAGTCTAGACTGACACGATTCAAAGGCTTATCTGAATAAGAAGTAAGGAGCATGAAGCAATGGATTCATCATGACTTGTGCCCAATATACAGTAAAAGTCAAAGTTTGGATATGTTCAAAAAAAAAAAACATTATATATATATATATATATATATATATATATATATATATATATATATATATATATATATTTTTTTTTTTTTTTTTTTTTTTTTTTTTTTCCCAGAATTTGTGAAACAATGCTAAAAACATCCACATTATGCAAAAATCATATTTGAACAATTGATGTTGATGTGCCTACTACTTTAAGCTCTGTAAAGCATTCATAAAGGCTCTAAACTAAGGTGCCTTAATTGGTGATGTCTGAGGCTGGTAACTCCAAATGAACTCCTCTGCAGCAGAGGTAGGTTTTGGTTTTGCTTTCTCTGTATGATCTTCATGAAATTCAGTTTCATCATGGTGCTTTACGGGTTTTGTCAAAGCACTTGACAATACTATTTCAGAACAGCTGACCTGTATATCTTAAAATAACAGTTAATTGTCATTGTTGTTACTTAATTACCTATTTTTCCATACTCATTATTGTTCTAGAATGCAGAAAACAATTTATTAAGCAAAACATTTATTCAATGTGTCCAAAGATGTGTTCAAACTTTTCACTGTTACTCTATAAGCCTCTGGAGACAGTGTTATGATAAAGGGTGCTTCTAGTCAGTCAAGTCTAGACTCTAGGACATTATGTGTCAATAAAATTAAGTCAGCTGAGAACCTGAATGTAAATTCTAAATTCTACCATTTCATTTTTTTCCTTGATGGTTTAGGCTTATTAGTTTTTTTTTCCAGGACTCAAACTCTGAAAGAGTGGTATTATGCACTGAAAGCAATTTATAGATATGGGTGGGCTTAGCTATTCTATCCATCAATCTTCAACCGCTTATCCAAAATCGGGTTGCAGGGGTAGCAGTTCCAGCAAGGAACCCCAAACTTCTTTTTCCTCTGTCACCTCAGCTAACACTGACTGGGGAATCTCAAAGTATTCCTTGGCCAGTGTAGAGATATAATCTCTTCACCTAGTCCTTTGGTCCTTGCTCTGCCCCATGGCTTCCTTCCAGCTGGATGTGCAAAGAACACCAACCTAGGAAGGCATCCTGGTGACATCCTTACTAGATGCCTCAACTGATTCCTTTCCACACAAAGGTGGTCCGGTTTTCCTCTGACTTTCCCACCAAAGCCTGAGCCTCTCCTCCTATTCATCCTATCTCTAAGAGAAATGCCAGCTACCCTTCCGAGAAAACCCATTTCCACTGCTTTTATCCGAGATCTTGTCCTTTCGGTTATGACCCAATTCTCATGGCCATATGTAATGGTAGGAACGAGAATCAACCAGAAGATTGCAAGCTTTGCCTTTTGGCTCAACTCTCTTTTCATCACAATGGTGCGGTAAAGCAAATGCATTACTGCCCCCACTGCTCCGATGCCCCAATGTCCCATGAATTGTAAACAAGACCCTGAAATACCTAAACTCCTTTACTTGGGATAATGACTTGCTCCCTATCTGGAGTAGACAATTCATTGGTTTCCTGCTGAGAACCATGGCCACAGATTTTGAAGTGCTGATCCTCATCCCCACCGTTTCACACTGCAGATCGATCCAGCAAGTGCTGCAGGTCACAGATCTCCGGACCACTTTAACTGCCAAAACCAGAAATGACATCCTCAGTCCACCAAATTGGATACCTTCTCCTCCACGACTTCAACTTAATATCCTGTCCATGAAAATCACAAACAGGATTGGTGACAGAGCACCGTTCTAGATATGGGTGGGCTTAGCTATTCTATCCATCAATCTTCAACCGCTTATCCAAAATCGGGTTGCAGGGGTAGCAGTTCCAGCAAGGAACCCCAAACTTCTTTTTCCTCTGTCACCTCAGCTAACACTGACTGGGGAATCTCAAAGTATTCCTTGGCCAGTGTAGAGATATAATCTCTTCACCTAGTCCTTTGGTCCTTGCTCTGCCCCATGGCTTCCTTCCAGCTGGATGTGCAAAGAACACCAACCTAGGAAGGCATCCTGGTGACATCCTTACTAGATGCCTCAACTGATTCCTTTCCACACAAAGGTGGTCCAAAGGTGGAGGCCAACACCCACTGAAAACAGTAAGTCCGACTTACTGCCGAGAACCCGAACACAGCTCTCACTTTGGGCATAAAGGTATTGGATGGCCCTGAGAAGTGACCCCTCACCCCATACTCCCGCAATACTTCCCACAGAAATTGCTGGGGCACCTGATCATATGCCTTCTGCAAATCCACAAAACACATGTAGAATGGACGAGCATATTCCCAAGCCCCCTCCAGGATTCCTGCAAGAGTAAAAAGCTGGCTTATCATCCTACGACCATTACGGAATCCCATAGGCTTAAGAATTGTACACTCTTATTAATTTCCTATAAGATTAAGTGTAAATGAATTTTAGAATGAACAAAGAATGGATGTGTAGATCTAGTGATCAAATGATTAGAATGTAATGTTCAGACAGTTTGGATTTATACTGCAGTAGGCAGTTTATGATGCTCTGCTGTTGTTGATTAGCGCCAAGTCTCATTAGGATCACTTCAACTAAAATGCATCTACCTTTCGTCTGCTTTCCCTTAAGCACAGAGTCGAGTTGGTAATATTGATATACTCAGCTGCTGAGCCTGTAGCTTGAGTCTGTCTTCACACACCTGACACTGTGCAAATCAGATTTTTGCTTTAGTCACCCATTCAATGCTGGAATTTCATCTTGTAACACTTTTATACACTCACTTTTTTGTTGACCTATTAAATGTTTAGCATGAATAAACCCTAATGGTGTATTTTGCTGCTTTGCTGGCACAGTCATACAATTTTAATGAATGATGACACTCAAGGAATGTGAAGAATTGCTTGCAATATTATACAGTAACGAAAAAAAGAGGAATTATGTCCCAACTGCCACCAAGAAGAAACTTTTTCACATGTGGCTGTCGTTAAATAATGAACGGAAAGAGCTTTTGATACCTTTTGAAGTGTAACCTGCTAAGGTATATGAAAAGATAATACATAGAAAAGAGCAATCCATTTTTGAAGCAAGGAGAGACACAATTTCGTATGAAGAATTTTACAAAAAAAATACAACCAGATGACCAGGTTCAAAACAGTCATCAAAAATCGATATCCAAAACAAGCAGTGGCTCAGAGGATGTGCAAACAACAATCAGCGGACATGGCAAAATAAGGGGAAAAAAAGGGAAGCAAAGTGAAAGACCAGAAAAGCAATCAATAAACAAATGACTTGGCAAGTTCTGACAAAAATACATCGAGTGGTACTTTACAAAACAACCACAAGTCCAATGACTGTTTATGTCAGCTTATGAATAACTGTAACCAATCAGTACATAGTGAAAATGACCAGGCATATGTGTACTGGATGCCTTGTTATTGGCCCTGTTTGTAGGCTCAGGTAACTGATGGCAATTCGAGATTCTGGTCAAAGCTGGGGATAGGCAGAACATACTGTGCTGAGCTTGATGTGCAGTGGTGCCAGCAGTTGTTTAAAATTTTGGTCAGATTTTACATCACTGGTGTCTGATGGTCAATGCACACCTCTGCTGCTTAATCGTGCTGTTGGCAATGTATCCTGTTTTATCTTATCTTGTGGGTTAGCTTGCAAATAAGTAACCTGAACATTTTTCAACCAAGCTTTTGAAAGTAAAAAGCTACTTGTATGCAGTGAGGATTCTGCCCGAGAGCGAAAATAGCACAGAGTCTGGTCTTGGAAATGTATGTGGTAGGGTAGTATAATTTTTACGTTGGTTTTATGGTTTTATATACAGTGTATATATATATATATATATATATATATATATATATATGCGGCACGGTGGTGTAGTGGTTAGCATTGTCGCCTTGCACCGTCCGGGTTCGATCCCCAGGCTCGATTCCCGTCTCTGTGTGCATGAAGTTTGCATGTTTTACCCGTGCTTGGTGGGTTTCCTCTGGGTACTCCGGTTTACTCCCACAGTCCAAAGACATGTAGGTTAGGCTAATTGCCGTTCTCCAATTGCCGGTAGTGTGTGAATGAGTGAGTGTATATGTGTGTCTCTGCGATGGATTGGCACCCTGTTCAGGGTGTACCCTGCCATGTGCCCTAAGTCTCCTGGGATAGGCTCCAGGCCCCCCGTCACCCTGAATACAGGATAAGTTTTGAGAATTGCATAAATATTGGAAATTGGAAAAGTTGCTGAATAAGTTTTTATTTGCCTATACTACAGAATGTTATGAAGAGTGATCAGATGAATTGAAGGAATTGTCCTTCTTTGCCATGAAAAATAATTTAATCCCGAAAAAAAACTTTCCACTGCATTTCATTGCTGTCGTTAAAGGACCTGCTGAGATCATTTCAGTTAATCGTCTTGTTAACTCAGGTGAGAATGTTGACAAGCACAAGGCTGGAGATCATTATGTCAGGCTGATTGGGTTAGAATGGCAGACTTGACATGTTAAAAGGAAGGTGATGCTTGAAATCATTGCTCTTTCATTGTTAACCAGGGTGACCTGCAAAGAAACACGTGCAGCCATCATTGCTTTGCATAAAAATGACTTCAGTGGCAAGGATATTGTGGCTACTAAGATTGCACCTAAATCAACAATTTATAGGATCATTAAGAACTTCAAGGAAAGAGGTTCAATACTTGTTACGAAGGCTTCAGGGCGTCCAAAAAAGTCCAGCAAGCGCCAGGATCATCTCCTAAAGAGGATTCAGCTGCGGGATCGGAGTGCCACCAGTGCAGAGCTTGCTCAGGAATGGCAGCAGGCAGGTGTGAGCGCATCTGCACGCACAGTGAGGTGAAGACTTTTGGAAGATGGCCTGGTGTCAAGAAGGGCAGCAAAGAAGCCACTTCTCTCCAAA
This sequence comes from Clarias fuscus, assembly GCA_030347435.1. NCBI lineage: Eukaryota > Metazoa > Chordata > Actinopteri > Siluriformes > Clariidae > Clarias > Clarias fuscus. The sequence continues at coordinate 8,768,091 of CM059214.1, read as the reverse complement.
AAAAACATCAGGGACGATTGATCTTCTGCAAAAAGTATGGCGAATGGACTGCTGAGGACTGGGGCAAAGACATATTCTCGGATGAAGCCTCTTTCCGATTGTTTGGGGCATCTGAAAAAGGCTTGTCCGGAGAAGAAAAAGTGAGTGCTACCATCAGTCCTGTGTCATGCCAACAGTAAAGCACCCTGACACCATTCATTTGCTTCGCATCCAAGGGAGTGGGCTCACTAACAATTTGGCCAAAAACACAGCCATGAATAAAGAATGGTACCAAAACACCCTCCAACAGCAACTTCTTCCAACAATCCAACAACAGTTTGGTGAAGAACAATGCATTTTCCAGCACGATGGAGCACCGTGCCTTAAGGCAAAAGTGATAACTAAGTGGCTCGGGGCACGTTGAAATTTTGGGTCCATGGGCTGGAAACTCCCCAGATCTTAATGTAATTGAGAACTTGTGGTCAATCGTCAAGAGGCGGGTTGACAAACAAAAACCCACTAATTCTGACAAACTCCAAGAAGTGATTATGAAAGAATGGGTTGCTATCAGTCAGGATTTGGCCCAGTTGATTGAGAGCAGCCCAGTCGAACTGCAGAGGTCCTGAAAAAGAAGGGCCAACAATGCAAATACTGACTCTTTGCATAAATATCATGTAATTGTCGATAAAAGCCTTTGAAACTTATGAAGTGCTTGTAATTATACTTCAGTACATCACAGAAACAACTGAAACAAAGATCGAAAAGCAGTTTAGCAGCAAACTTTGTGAAAACTAATATTTGTGTCATTCTCAAAACTTTTGGCCACGACTGTGTGTGTGTGTGTGTATATATATATATCTTAGGCACATGCAAATAACTGCTCTATAGCAAGGATCTCTTCAACAAACAAAGTTTTTACATTAGAAAACGCTATAAAAAGCAATAAAAAGTAATTAATGGTTATAATATGCTTAAATTGTAGTCTCAAATACAATGTATGCAGTTTTAGAAGGAAATTATCTGCTTAACTTTACTAAACATCCTGCAGAACCAGCCAGAGTCTTTCTGAGGACTTTGTATCATTGTTGGCGTACGACCAAGATAGATGGATTTTTTATTTCATGCAGGACTAAGTGAGTGACCCTTGGCTTCTTGGAAAACATGTCTAGGAATTGATCAATCAGTTCATTCAGCTCCAGGTGTTGTCACAGCATGTGATCCTGTCCTCGTTGCACTAACTCATGGCCCTCTTCTTTGGGAGAGATAGTAGCATCAGCTGAGACAATGGGTAGCAGCTAAATCCACCATACATTTACATGATAAACCACAGTGATTTTTCTCTTACCCAGCTGTTGCAGTCTGTAACCTTGCTTTGTCCATTACAGTGAAGGGTCTTTGCCACTGGGTAAGGAACTTACAGTTAGTGCTGGGTCACTAACAGGAGCACAGAAAAACAGAGTTTAGGCAGTTTTCTGGTCTGAAGCATCCAGGTGTGTGTCAACACATGAGACGTCCGAGCACATTCACCCAATGATCAGACCATGTGTAGTGGGTTTAGGTGAGTGACAGCAGTGTTCACCAATCAGAGCAGGGCACCTCCCTATTTAAAGGCCGATTGGCTGCTGCCGGGGTTGCGTCACGCCCGGTTTCCCCTTTGTTGTGAGTGTTTGTAGCAGCAGCAGCAGCGTGTTTTCCGGCGCTGTGGTTGCTGACGTGGTTGAGTGTTCGCCTATCAGGCTTCCTTGCACCCTATCGTGCTATGGTGGGATATGGCTTTAATTAAACCCGTGCCTGTACGTGCTTTCGCTACAGAGGCCTGAATAGAAACTCCCTCTCGTTGCTTTGTGACGTTGTGACGACGCAGTCACTAACAGAATGGAAGCTAGTGCTACGAATTTCCAAATTTGAAGATGCTGCCGTTCATCTCATGAAGGTGCTGTCGTGAACAGTGTGGAAAGGGGATTGTCTGGTGTCTTGCTGTTTCATTGCCCCTTGTCGAGTGTATGGTTGATTTTATACATTTAGTTTCCTTTTGTTTCAGTAAGCCAGGGTCTCTTGGCATTTAAGTTGTTTTGTTTTCTTTATCATGGTTTCTTTGATTGAAATGTATCATGACGTGCTTCTATTTTTAATTTGAATGGAGGTATTTCAGGATAGCTGATTTGTAATAGACTACTCTGTCCCTTTTTGATGTTTGATGACTTCTCCTGATGTACTTTTGTTAGCTCTTGATACTCGTTGTTGTCAGAAAATGTCTCATTAGGTGATATCTGTACTATTGTTGGAGTTCTTTTTTTTTGTTGTTGTTTTAGTTATTTCTTTTTTCTGTTTATTGTAGGAGCTGAGGTTCCGTGCTAAGTTCGCCTTCCTCGCTGTGGTGGTGGTTCTTCCCGATTGTGTGCAGTGTTACACTTAGCGTGTCTGAGAGCGTGATCATTGTGCACGGTGGTGTGTGGAAGTGTGCTCTAGTGAAGACCACTTTACTTTGTTTCTGGCCATCGTGAACCTCAGCTCTGTCTGTATTTTTATTTTTATTTTTGTTGTATCCAACAATACTATATTTCAATCACGTTATTCATTATTTTCTTCCTTTATTTTGTATTTTGTTCTCTTGTTTGAACTGGGGTTTTCTTTTGGTTCATTTGTTCTTTTTAGTGTTTTTAAACAATTGTATTAATAAAATTCTATTTTCTATACTTTATCCACGCCTCCTGCCTACTGGAAGTAATCGAACGTGTGTGCTTCACTTCTAAATTGAGTGGTTTAGACATCTTCATGTTTTGTCTCTGGGGTGAGTTCCCAGGGTGGCGTAATCTGACTTTCTTAATGTTAACTACACCCCACCGCCACACATGCAATGCTCAGAGGAAAAAAAAAAAAAAAACCCTGAGCTACATATCAGACCCTACAGGCCTCACTGATCATGTTAAATGTCCATGACAGAACAAGTATGTTTTCTTTTTAAAGGTTTGCAAGGAGAAAGCCCCCTCTATCTAAAATGTGTCTGCATGTGTGTGTGTGTGTATACAGTCGGGAAAATAATTTGATCCCCTGTAGATGTTGTAAGTTCTCCACTTACAAATAAATGAAGGGTCTATAATTTTGAAGGATAGAGATGGAAAATAAATTCTGTCAAAAAAAAAAAAACAACAGAAAATTACATTTATACACATTATATAATGTAATAAATGTATATGAATTTTAAGTATTTCATCAACTACCAACCAACAATAATTCTGCCTCCCACAGACCGGTTATGTGCCTATGTACCACACAGATTAATTTAAGAAGATGCTCCTAACAAATCAAAGACCATCAGCTAGAAGCTTAGTGGGAAGGAGAAAACTTTTGGAGTTTATTATTCACAAATGGAAGAAATACAAAATAGCCATCAGTGTGTACCCTCAGTATGGAGCTCCATACAAGACTTCACATTATGGGGTAAGTATAGTCATGAGAAAAGTGAGAGAGCAGTCAATAACTCTATAGGATATGTTGAGGATTGAAATTCTTCTGCCCTACATGTTCCCCCTTCTCAAGAAGGCACATGTACTTGTGCATCTGAAGTTTGTTAATAAAATGCTAGAGAAATTGCTGTGATCAGATGAGACCAAAATTTTGCTGTTTGGCATCAACTTGCCTCGTTGTTTTTAAAGGTAGAAAAATGCTGACTATGTCCCTAAGTACGTCATGCCTACAGTCAAGCACAGAAATGGAAACATCATGTTTGGGGTAGTTTCTCTAATAAATGTACAGGCCGACTTTGCCGCATTGAAAGCCAATGGACAGGGCCATGTATTTTAACATTATGGATGACAACCTCCTGAAGACCGGTTGTGGACAAGTTTTCCAGCATGACAATGACCCAAAACATAGCACCAAGGCAAAAAATTAATGGATCAAGAAGAAGCTATTAAAGAGAAGATCTTTAAAGAATAGTGGATCAAAATTCCTCCTGAGATGTGTGCAAATCTGGTAACCAACTACAAAAAAACTTTTTACCTCTGTGCTTGCCAACAGGGGTTTCTCCACTAAATGCTAAGTCATGTTTTGCTTTGGGGGTCAAAAACTAATTTTCCGCATTGAAATGTAAATCAAGTTATAATACTTGTACCATGTGTTATGTGGTGTTACAAGATGTAATAATTAATATAAAACCCCTTATGCAGGGCTTCAGAGGGGGTCAGTGAAATATGAGTGTGCGAGAGTAATTATTTACATGTCTAGGAAGACCTTCCCATTTGAAAATAACATGGGTTTATTAATTAGAACTTAAACGTGAACTGAAATAAGAAATTAAAAAAAAAAAAACTAAACACAAAGCTCCTCTGTTTCCGCAAGACAGGACGGGTCTTTGGAAACTGAAATAAGTTTTGGTTCACACCTGTGTATTTTATCTCGTTTCTTTTCAGTTCAATGATTCCGTTAATGTGCGCTCACTCGAGTGTCATTAGCGGTGTTCCATGTTAATTTTCCCGATAAACCAGTGTTTCCGTTAATGTGTGTGTGTGTGTGTGTGTGTGTGTGTGAGAATAAAATAAGAGAGGAAGAATTACTGATGAGAAGAAGGAGAGGGGAGGGTCTGATTCCTCCTTTCCTCTTACTTTAGCTTCACACACATACACAGCGCCTGAGCGCAGAAACACTTAACACACTTAAACACTTATCAGGATTTATTTGTACTTTTTTAAAAGGGAAAGTGCAGGTTAATTTGTTTTATTTTTACTTTATATTTTGCATTAATTATTTTTCTGTATGTATTTTTTTGGGCTGTGGAACGAATAATTTGAGTTTCCATTATTTCTTATGGGGAAATTCTCTTTGATTTATGAGTGTTTTGAAATAGGAGCCTGCTTCCAGAATGTATTATGTTTGTAATCCAAGGTTTCACTGTACTGTACTATACACTATATTGCTAAAAGTATTCACTAAACCATCCAAATAATTGAATACGGGTTTTCCAATCAATTCCATGGTTACATGTGAATAAAATGAATCTAAGCATGCAGACTGCTTCTTCAAACATTTGTGCCAGAATGGGTCACTCTTGACTGGGAGCTCTGTGAATTTCGGCATGGTACAGTGATGGGATGCCAACTGTCCAATAAGACCAGTCGTGAAATGTCCATACTACTAAATATTCCACAGTCAACTGTTAGTGGAATATAACAAAGTGGAAGCAATTGGGAATGACAGCAACTCAGACAAGAAGTGGTAGGCCACGTAAAATCACAGAGCAGGGTCAGCAGATGCTGAGATGCATAGTGCTCAAAGGTCGTAAACTTTCTGCAGAGTCAAAAGCTACAGTACAGACCATAGTTGACAGTTCCGTTTAATATACACGTCTTGGGGATTCTTTTTGTTTGAAGTCACTTGGAAATATTCCCTGTTGCGAGCCGTGTTTTTTTGGTCTTGTTTTTAAATATTTAGTTGCTTAATAGAAAAATCTAACAAGTGACTTTGTTTGTTACAATTATGGTCTCCTTTTCCCCAATACTTTGTTTGAAGCTGTCTACACAGCCTCGCATTAATCAGCACTGTAATGCCCTCCCACACACGCCATGTGGACCTGCAGAGAGCCCATAGAGATCCTGGCCCCAGAGCTGTTATGGGCTTGCAGCCCCGCCCCCCATAGAAGAAAAATCATTAACACAACATGTTGCTCCTGTTACATAGTTCTGCCCTGTCCTTTTCCACATCTCATTCTGCTGGTTTGTGACAGTGTCTGTCCTTCAAAAAAAAAAAAAAAAAAAACATTTGTTGCAGTTTTATTGTAAAAATAAATAAATGAAACCACACCAATCAAAAGTGTGGACACACCTTCAATTCAGTGTTTTTATTTTTATCTTTTATTTTTTCTACAATCTAGAACAGATTTCAAACACTCGAGATTTCACAACTATGAAATAACACATATGGCTTTTTTTAGGAAATGGGTCAGCTGTTCTGGAACAGTTCTTGCAAGAACAGTATTTCCAAGTGCATTTGAAAAACCCATCAAGCACCATGATGAAACTGTCTCTCATGAAGACCATCTCAGGAAAGCAAGACCAAAACTTACCTCTGCTGCAGAGGAGAAGTTCATTTAGAGAAGTTCATTTAGAGTTACAGTACCACGCTGAGAATATATATATATATATATATATATATATATATATATATATATATATATATATATATATATATAGTCTTATGCAAAAGTTGATGAATAACAGATTTTGGTGATTTTTTAAAATTATTATTGAAAAGATGTTAACACAGTCTCTCTTAGAAATAGAAAAAATGCACAATATTTTCAACAAACATTGGTGCATAGTTACTTTTTATATCATGAATTGAACAATGATAAAAAAAATAATAAAAACATTATTGTGGCACTGTGCAAATGTACATAATCAGTACTTAGTAACACCTACTCTGGCAGATATCACAGCTTGCAAACATCAATCCCCAGCACTTGTTTCCAAAACGCATCAGGCTTCTCTAGATGTTCTGTTGCATACTTCTGACTTTTTATAGCCAACTAAATGTATTTAAATTCTTGTACTTGGATTATGGTATTTTCTCCCATTCTTCCTTGCAAAAGGCTTCTAGTTCTGTAATATTCTTTAGTCGTCTTTTTTTTTTTTTAATTTTCAATGATATTTAAATCAGGGGACTGTGATGGCCGTTCCAAAACCTTTAGCTTGCGTCTCTTGAGGTATTCCATGGTGGATTTCGAGGTATGTTTAGGATCATTATCCTGTTGTAGACGCCGTCCTCTTATCAGCTTCAGCTATTTTACTGAGTGGTTTGGTGTGAAAGAAGGGTGTTGGTTGACTGGCCTGGCTTCAACCCGATAGAACACCTTTGGGATAATTAGAGCCTTGTTATCCAATATCTGTGCACATAAAGTATACACAAAGTAAAAACTTGGATCACAAGTAACTTAGTCTGCAGTTGTTTTGCAAGACAAAAATTAGTAATACATTTTAACTTGACAAACAAGCGAGGACTTGCAAAAAGTAATATGTGTACACTTTGTCTGACGAACTTACGTGGTCACAATTGATCCAATGGTTCTTCTCCCTCTCTCTCTCGCTCTCTTGTTGTGCCAAAAATAAAAATAATTAATACTAAAATAATAAGTAAAACTAAAACAAATAAGTTTTAGTTAAACTAAAACAAATTAACTTGCACTTTACCTTTAAAAAGGTGTACCTACTGAATTGGCCTGTGAGCACATTATCTGATTATACTGGGAATTCTTCTTTGTGTTCCTTTTACATATTGCATTAGGTCCAGGTGACCTTGATAATTCTCAAATCTAATAAGGTGTTGATTAATTCTCTACTCTGCCAGTCGCAATATAAATCACGATTTTATATTACTGTATCTGTGCTATCGCAACAATTCATTCACTTATTCGAAAGCAAGTCCACATAATCTCAACCTAATAATAAATTACATTTATTAATGGTGCGGCAGCACTCCAGGTTCAATTCCCATCTCTGTGTGCATGTTGCATGTTCTCCCTGTGCTTGGTGGGTTTCCTCTGAACACTCTGGTTTCCTCCCACAGTCGGAAGACATGCAAATTAGGCTAATTGGCATTCCCAAATTGCCAGTAGTGTGTGAATAAGAGTGTGAGTGTGCGCATGTGTGTGTGCCCTGCAATGGATTGGCATCCTGTCCAGGGTGTATGCCACCTGGGTTAGGCTCTAGGCACCCACAACCCTCTATACAGGCTTAAGCGGTAATGAGTAAGTGAGTATTAGTAGTGAAGAAAATGGTGTCAAATTACTGTATTTCATTTTATATCTTGAATGAGTACGTGAATTTATTTTACATTAACTACCCCATGTTGGTTAATATGGTGCTTGCTTAAAACGTGCCTGTAAATATCTGTTATGAAGTTTACCTTATGGATTATTTTCATGTCTTAGCAGCATGCACTGACACCAACTTGGATCCAGTAAAAGTTCAGTGCAGTGATGAAATGTCATTGTCTCATAAATATTTATATGATTGATAACATGATTGACCTTTTCAGATAAAGGAGGGAAGCATTTTTTTTAAAGATTTAAGGAAGGAAAAAAGTAAGCATCAAAAAGTTTTTTTTCATACTGAGCACTCAACATGAAACTGTAGAAAGCGTATAGTAATTTCATCTCAAAGTGACATTAAGTGACATTGTATTGTCACGGGATGATCAGATTAAAATTAAACTGCAAACTTAAACTTCCTTACTTACACTTAATTAGTCCTAACCAGAGGTGGGTAAAAAAACTACTCAAGTAAGAGTAGCTGTACTTCAAAATAATATTACTGAAGTAGAAGTAAAAAGTAGTCATCCAAAATATTACTCAAGTAAGAGTAAAAAAGTATTCGCTGAAAAGACTACTCAAGTACTAAGTAGCTGTTTCAATCGCAATGTCCGATTAATTTCTTTTTAGAAATTATAATAATTATATATTAGTGTATATATACACACGCAAAGTGTATATACAAAACACTCGTAAATCAAAGCAAATACTCCCATAAGGAATAATGGAAACTCAAGTTATTCACTGCACATCCCAAAAAAATAAATACATAAGAATAAGTAATACAATATATCAAGTGCAAGTGCAAGTGAAGCATGATGCAAGTGAATCATGCTTCATATATGATGCCAGGGATGCATTCATATTTTTTGGGATGTATAAAAATGTACCACATGTGTGTTGGCGATTAATTCTTTACTGGAATATACTTAAATATTCAAAGACTGTTAAAGTTACCATATAATCACACAAACATTAAAAAATATCCTATACACACCGCAAGATTGTACACTAACCGCAAGATCCCACTAGTAGCAACATGTATTTATGGGCGTTCTGCAAAATTAAAGAAAGATGCGGAAACTTTTGTTTGCACATGTACAGTGAGGGTATGTAGGATGGATTCACAGGTAGGATGAATTTATAGAACACCTCCTGAAGATTTTTTACCCCATTATGCCGCCTGACCAATCAGCCACAATAACATGTGGTTATTGTGATTGGTCAAACGGAGTCATGAGTTAATTTAACAGTGGGAATTATTTTAACACTGGAAATTTTGAATTATACTTAATGAGTCCACGTCAATCCATTGCGTTCCATCTTGCATTCCTAACATGCAACAGATTGAATCATTGAATTTTCTAAACACTATTTGTTTTCATAAAATGCAATAAACAGTACTCACAAGTTTTACTCACCTGTGTCAGGTACAAATTTACAGAAGACAGCCCTAGAAGTGGCTGGAAAGTAAGCTAAACCCAGTTAGACCAAAAGCTGTGCTGCTAAACTAGGTTACCAAACAGATAGACAAGAGAGAAGATGCACTGTGTGCTAGTCCTTTAGTACATCAGCTTAAACTTTCTGTGTGTGTGTGTGTGTGTGTGTGTGTGTGTAGGAAAAAAAGCATTACCTAATTTGTTGAGCCATGAGCACCTCAGCAGTGTGCATTTAGGACTGTCTGCCTCCAATGCTCTGTACTTAGAGTACATTAAACCAGAAGTCTTGAAATCCCAAATACCTACGTGGACAAAATTGTTGGTACCCTTCGATCAATGAAAGAAAAACTCACAATGGTCACAGAAATAACTTTAATTTGACAAAAGTAATAATAAATAAGAATTCTATGAATGTTACACAATGAAAGTCAGACATTGCTTTTCAACCATGCATCAACGGAATTATAAAAAAAAAAAAAAATGAACTCATGGAACAGGCCTGGACAAAAATGATGGTACCCCTAACTTAATAGTTTGTTGCACAACCTTTTGAGGCAATCACTGCAATCAAACGATTCCTGCAACTGTCAATGAGACTTCTGCACCTCTCTGCAGGTATTTTGGCCCACTCCTCATGAGCAAGCTGCTCCAGTTGGTTCCGGTTTGAAGGGTGCCTTTTCCAGACAGCATGTTTCAGCTCCTTCCAAAGATGCTCAATAGGATTGAGGTCAGGGCTCATAGAAGGCCACTTTAGAATAGTCCAATGTTTTCCTCTTAGCCATTCTTGGGTGTTTTTAGCTGTGTGTTTTGGGTCATTGTCCTGTTACAAGACCCATGACCTGCGACTGAGACCCAGCTTTCTGACACTGGCCAGCACATTTCTCTCTAGAATCCCTTGATAGTCCTGAGATTTCATTGTACCCTGCACAGATTCAAGACACCCTGTACCAGATGCAGCAAAGCAGCCCCAGAACATAACAGAGTCTCCTCCATGTTTCACAGTAGGGACAGTGTTCTTTTCTTGATATGCTTCATTTTCCGTCTGTGAACATAGAGCTGATGTGCCTTGGCAAAAAGTTATATTTTTGTCTCATCTGTCCATAGGACATTCTCCCAGAAGCTTTGTGGCTTGTCAACATGTAGTTTGGTACATTCCAGTCTGGATTTTTTATGATTTGTTTTCAACAATGGTGTCCTCCTTGGTCGTCTCCCATGTAGTCCACTTTGGCTCAAACAACGACAGATGGTGCGATCTGACACTGATGTTCCTTGAGCATGAAGTTCACCTTGGATCTCTTTAGAAGTCTTTCTGGGCTCTTTTGTTACCATTCGGATTATCCGTCTCTTTGATTTGTCATCAATTTTCCTCCTGCGGCCACGTCCAGAGAGGTCGGCTACAGTCCCATGGATCTTAAATTTCTAAATAATATGTGCAACTGTAGTCACAGGAACATCTAGCTGCTTGGAAATGGTCTTATTGCCTTTACCTTTAACATGCTTGTCCATAATTTTCTTTCGAATCTCCTGAGACAACTCTTTCCTTTGCTTCCTCTGGTACATGTTGAGTGTGGTACATACCATGTCACCAAACAACACAGTGACTACCTGGAGCCCTATATATAGGCCCACTGACTGATTACAAGATTGTAGACACCTGTGATGTTAATTAGTGGACACACCTTAAATTAACATGTCCCTTTGGCCACATTATTTTCAGTATTTTCTAGGGGTACCATCATTTTTGTCCAGGCCTGTTCCATGAGTTTATTTTTTTAAATAATTCCGTTGAAGCATGGTTGAAAAGGAATGTCTGACTTTCATTGGTTAACATTCATAGAATTTTTTTTTTATTATTACTTTTGTCAGATTAAAGTTATTTCTGTGACCATTGTGAGTTTTTCTTTCATTGACCGAAGGGTACCAACAATTTTGTCCATGTGTGTATGTGGTCTATTCAAATACTTTTTACGATGTTAAAATAGTTGAATTGGTGCACTAATTTAAAAATCAACATTTTGTAAAATGTAACTGATTTTGCTAGATTTTATATGAAATTCTTTATAAGATACAAAGTGACTGCCAGCCCTGTCCCTTACCTTCCGGTGGGTCATATGAATTCTTATAAAATTGCAATCTTGAGGCTGCTGTCTAGTTTGCTGGCATCTTGGTTCCAGTCTGGCTTGTTTATGGCCCTAGAGAGTTTCATGATCTTTGATGTTAAGGATTTTGAGGCAGTGCAAAGCCTGGAGTTATATATTTTGCCCTCAACAACACAGTCTCTGATGAAACCAACCAAAGATTTATGTCTGTGCCCTCCTTTGTTTGTCCCATCCACATTTGTGAATATGATCAATTACAGTAAAAAAGAAGAGAGAAGAAACAAGGGAAATATCAGTTCAAACACATTTCTTCTTCCCCCTCAATCGCATAGCTGTTGGTTTTGTATAAATTTCTTAAAATGAGAATGCATTGTCTTGCGCATATCAAAATAAAGGCCATTCATCAGAAGGCCTGCCACTTAAAACCTGCAGAAAGTAACACTGAAACTATTGACATTACCAACAGACTGCATAAAAGTATTAGACGATATGCATAATATTGCTTCACCTATCGCATTCACTTAAAACCGATATTAGATTTTGTATGTGGCAATTTTTTCCCAGCTTGCAGTTTAGCCATGCATAATGAAACCCATTTTGGTTATGCATAACCATGTACTGTATGAGTAAATTGTAGAATGAAGTCTTTACATAACTTCCTGCTTGTGTTAACTTGCTTTGTGTCAGGTCTCTATGTGTTACCATAATACTACTGGTATGGTAATCTGAGACAATTCATGGAAAGTCATTTGTCAAAACCACAAATTACCTCTTTCACTCCATGAGAATTTTACTGCAGAGGAGGTGAATATGGATAATAAAAAGGTAAGAGCAGTAACAGAATGTCCTGAAAATTAAACACAGAAGGAACTGCAGAGATTTAGGTCTTAATTACAAATTCCACAATAGTGGCCCCAGTATTATTTTTTTTCTGATAAAAGGCAGATAATTGAAAACTGACCTGGACATCTTTAGCTTCACAGCTTTTTGTAAAAAAGCTGAATGCCCTGAAAGTAAAGTCTACCTACCCATAAAGCACCATACAAAAAATACAGTTACTTTAATTGTAGCCTCACCAAGTGAAATGCTGCTTTTTCATATGGCACTGGTTGGACAGAAAAAAAGAAAAAAAAAATCCTATATCTTAATGCCGACCTTCTATTCAAAGACTTCTTAACCAACAGAAGTTTGTACCAGAAGGTACAAGCCATTGTCACTGTGGCAGTACCTTTCAAGGGCAAAGAACTGTAACTTAATATAGAGAAACAAATTTGTACCAATTCTGTTTGTACCATCAAGGACATTATTTGTACCATGGGCAACCAAAATGTACCTTTTGTTTTATAAACTTGCTGATACATTATTGTACTTTAATCAAAGGTACAAATCTTGTACTTGAAGGTACCACCTCAGTGACAAGCCATTTTGTACAGTACCTTAATGGTGTCTAATGTGTTCCTTTGGGAACTATAAAAAACTTATTTTACTATTGACATTCAATCAATTTATTATAAATATATACTGTATAAAATATGTTTAAACACTGTCTTAGATTGCTGTAAAATCTTCTGTAAAAATCCATCTTTCAGGGTTACAATAAACAAATATTTAAACTAAATAAAACACTTCTATTAGCTGAAAAAACCTTTTACAAAATACACACTAAATCACACTAAAATTTTACAGTATAGACAATACAATTTTCCATCTACAGTGTAAAGGTACAGAACAAACTGTTCACAATACAATTTAAACTTTTAAATACATTTTTTACCCACTTTTCACTAAATGCCATTGCATTTACCCAACATTATTTTAGAGCAGAAATGAAATAAAAAGCATTAAAAAAAAAACATTTAACAAGATGTGCACAAACCCAGTGACTATACATATCTTCAAAAGTCTTCTGCAGCAATCAACCGCTAAAGATCTGACATGTCCTGACGTTTGTGTATTTATATACTCATATATAAAGTCTGATTACACTGTATTCAGCACAAACTGGGCTACAGTAATATGTGAGCTGCATGTATGTACAAGTTTAAATGCATGGTTAATATAGAGAATGCATGGTCACTGGTCAAAGAAGTCACTGAAATAAAGCCATAAACCACATTCATAACATTTGTGTACAAGACTTGTGTGGCTTCAAAATGATGTGACAATCATACTGCTCACTCATTCACAGAAAACAATATACAGTATTAATTTACATTTTCTAAGATAAACTTAGATGAACTTATTCACAGAAGGCACATTTATGGCATTAATATGGCCATACGAAAACACACATTCAGGGTGCAAACAGGAACAGTCCACGATGAAAAAAGGATGTTAAGTTGGTAAAAGCCCACTCTTACACCCTACACACAGTCATACACCTCTGTGCCACTCTCACAAAGCAGTTCAACTGATGACATAAGTGAACATGGCATACCTGGCATTTGTTTTTTGCTGCTTACCATACGCTGCTTTACAATGCACACAGACCCTGTGGCCAGCAGTGTTAACATTTCTGTCACCCAAGGTCAGTCCATGTGCTGGTTGTATGCAGTCACAGGTGCAGACAGATACTTACTTATTGTGTGTGTCCATCCACTTTAAAAATACAAGAGATTCCCAAATCCAGACCCCAGGTGTGGTCCAGTTTCCCACGTGGGCACAAATCACGAGTCATCATCAGTTTGTGTTTTCTATGACAGTGAGGGCTGTCTGTATCTTCCTGGCTTGTTTGCATTTGCTTTCTATCAAACAGGTGGCTGATCATTTTCACTCTCAAAAACTGTTTAGAAAAAAAAAAAAAAAAAAAAAAAAACAACATGAGAAAGATAACACAATAAAATAAACTAATGAATATCATCATCATCATCATCATCATCACTCACTAATGACCATGCATAAAGATAACACAAGCTTTTGTAGTGTCATACAACGACTGATATTTCTTCCTTTTTTTTTTTTTAAATCTGAATATCACAAAAATCTGAAAACTACATAACCCAGTATTTTAGCCAACCTTTAGCTAAAGTGTTTGTGCTAAGTAACATTAGAATGGGGTGAAATACACCACAGATGATATTCACGAACATCTGTAATCTACATAAGGCATTAGCTTAGCCACCGGGAGCTAATATGTCTGTGCTAAGATACATGAGGCAGTATGTTATTTACGAGAAGTATGATATTCACAAACATCTGTAATCGACATAAGGCATTAGCTTAGCCACCGGCAGCTAACATATTTGTGCTAAGATACATGAGGCAGTATGTTAGCATGATTAGCAGTGTTATCTACATGCTACCCTAAACTATGTAAGTGACATTGAAAGAAAATGTTTCATATAAACTGCCCAAAGGTAGCCAAAATGAGGACAATTAAAACAAGATCAATTTTATATTATCAGAATAAGGATTATATACGACTTAATGACTTACTCATGCTGGACTCTTAATGACTTACTCATGCTGGACTCTTAATGACTTACTCATGCTGGACTCCTACTCTGCTCTCTGTTGGATTTTCCGTGTTGTTCTGAAGTAAAACTAAACTTTATTAACATATAACAGTGGCATATAACATGCATATATAAGCAACGGAATATATATTCATGGCATATGACATATGAATATAAATTAGCATTCACCACAACACTAAAAGCATGTTTAAAAATGTATCAAAATAGTCTAGAAACCATCTGTTGATATTCCTTTAGCAAGGTTGTGTAAAGCAAAGCAAATTCATGGTCTGATCTAGAACATCACTTACTAATTGTTACTAGCACATAGGTATACTCTTTCAAGAAACAATAATACATTATTTATGTTGTTGGTTTATTATATATACAGTACAGACCAAAAGTTTGGACACACCTTCTCATTCACAGAGGTTGAATTTGTATTACGGCAAGAAAAAAGCACCTAAGTGAAGAAATGAAGGTCAGTCAGTCCGAAAAATTGGGAAAACTTTGAAAGTGTCCCCAAGTGCAGTCACAAAAACCATCAAGCGCTACAAAGAAACTGGCTCACATGCGGACCGCCCCAGGAAAGGAAGACCGAGAGTCACCTCTGCTGCGGAGGATAAGTTCATCCGAGTCACCAGCCTCAGAAAACGCAGGTTAACAGCAGCTCAGATCAGAGAGCAGGTCAATGCCACACAGAGTTCTAGCAGCAGACACATCTCTAGAACAACTGTTAAGAGGAGACTGTGTGAATCAGACCTTCATGGTAGAATATCTGCTAGTTAACCACGGCTAAGGACAGGCAAGAAGCAGAAGAGACTTGTTTGGGCTAAAGAACACAATAAAGAAGACAATAAAGAAAACTCTTTGAATGAAGGTGTGTCCAAACTTTTGGTCTGTACTATATATATATAAATATATATATATATATATTTTTTTTCAATGTAGGCACCTTTTGCTTTAATGAAATTGGAATTGTTTTCGAGAGTTTTAAACTACAATATCATTTTCATAACATGTGAACATGTATTGGCTGCCAATACTGTACAAGGCAATTGATGGTTACTTTGAGAAGGTGAAATGTTAAACATATACCTTTCTTTACATTATTTGTTTTTAAAAAAATCCTGTATGTTTTATTCCATAGCTTCTGTATTGTTCAAAAATCCTTGAATTGGTAATTGTGGCATAACATTTGATTGTATTATTACACCCCAGAATTTTATTTGCTATAAATAAGTTTTATTTTCCATTTGTACAGAAAAGATGTCTTTTAGAAGCACATCTAGGAACAGAGGATCATTTGCCCAGAAGAGCACTGACGATCCAGGTTTCGGTGACAAGATTACTCAATAAGCGGAATGTTTTAAGACCGATTTGATACTTCATTCTTACAGAAGTGTTTTTAGACAGCTGATGGATGATTCACAGATCCTCTAAGCACTACGAAAAGTCACTTAGTGTATAATTGGATTTCCTCACTGAAACCAGGTAACTTTAGCTACCAGAGCCTATTAAATTAGCCAACTGGTGGCATAGATATGAGAGGAAGGGTTCATGCTGCATAGAAGAACTGTTCACTTTTGGTGGGCATTTTTAAAAAGCTTTTTATGTACCCAGAAATAATTTATTTATTTATTCTGAACAAATTTAAACTATGCTAAAGGTCACGAAAAGTGGAGGATAGTTTTACACTTTACCTATCTTTTGGATAAGCAAACATTGGCCAGTAATGCCACTATAGCTGTTATCAGATTAGGCCAATAAGGTTGTGTTGCTGAAACAGCTTTAGTAATGGCTATTCTCTATCCCTAGTGTATCACGCTGAATGTGAAATGTAGACCAGGACCTGTCAAGTTGATTGATTTATTTGCCTCCTTAAATTGTTTTGCGGTCCAGGTTCACGTACAAATGATGCCTTCCTAGACATTGCTTCAAACTATAAATAGAATGGCTGTATGACTCTCAACAGCATTACATCTTTAAAATAATCAGTAATCAACCTAAGGAACTTGAACATTATCCAAAAGGTAATGCGTTCCAAAGAAATAAATATCATGTTTGTTTGTTTTTGGTTTACTTTGGATATACACCGATCAGCCAGGGATAGAGATTAAGCAGCAAATTCTTAAAAGCAACTCCTTAAAACTTATTCTCATGAGCAGCAAGCAGTAAATCATAGAAATAATCTCTCTCTGCAATTAATTTATTTACCCAACATATTGTATTAATGTATTGGTAATATTATATAGTATGTTGTTTAATTTGAAGCAGAGCTTTCACTAAAATCACCAAGGTGTACCCTGTACCCTCCCACAGTCTGCAATAATATATGAAAATCCTTTCCTTGTGTATTATTCTCATTGATCACTCAGGTTTGTTGACAGTGCAGTGACTAGTTTCCTTACTTTCCAGGGGGCCCTCATGTCTGTGTTTTTTTTTCTTCTGGCTCTTTCTTTTCGTTATGCTGTCATAGTTAGTGCTGCCGGAGTCCCTGATTGCACTCTGCAAATCATATACACTGCTTGCCTAAAAAAAAAACATTGCACATAGTAAGATTTTATTTAATCACCTTTAGCATAGATTACAGCACATAATGTGGAGGCCAGTCCATGTGTGAAAGTGATCCCACATGCTCCCAGAAACACGTTTTTACAATTTGAATCCTGTTGTTGAGCCTAAACCTGACCAATTGAAGAAACCCCAGATCATAACACTGCCTCCAGATGTTTGTGCAGTGGGCACTACTGTATGTACCGCTTCATACTCTTCCCTTCTTACCTTGATACACTCTTCACTCTGAAATCTGGAATAGGAAAAATGTGTTTGGGTTCTCAACTAAGTTTCAGTAATTTACCACATGCAGTTAGAAGCAAGCTTTTTGATCACACCGTAACTTTGGGTGGCCTTTCTGTTAGATCAAGTGCAACAGTAAAAGACCTTGTTTTTTTTAAACCTCATTTCCCATGTTTCCAAATCCACACAATGAGAATTTAAGAAGTCTCGTCCTATCTACCAGGCACATTCTGAATTCAGACGGTGTTGTCTCCCTTGTCCATCATCACCTTCGGTTGCCATGCTAGGGACCAGGAACCTTGCACACACTACAAACTGTACACACCCAACATCACAGGCACAACACGTAGCAGCTCTTAGATTATGTATTATTATATGATTATTAAGTGATATATGTTTAGCATCTTTAGAGCATTTACACATATTTACACATTTTAGACACAAAAGTTATCATGTGAATGCATTGTCCTTAGGGATGAGTGGTTTTCTCCTGTACAAAGTCATCTTTTCCCTGAGTCACAGCACCACAGTGAGCCATACTCTGCGCACATCTCAAATAACATTTATTTAAACAGATATTATGCACAAAATATAGCTGAGAAAAGCAAGATAAGCGCAGATATTTCTACTTAAACTTTGACCATACCCATGGTGCATGTGGACCCAATGTTGCTCAATTTCCAGCTTCATCTGGAGTTTCAGTAACCGTAACACAAACAACCCATCAGATTTTTGTACTCAACATTTTACTATAGCCAATTCAGCTGGTAGTGTTACAGTATGTCATGTAACAATTCTAGTATTGCTGGCCCATACATTGCGATCAACCCTTCTAGACTTTGGAACTAACTCTGTGCATATATTGCCACATCAATATGGACATCGCTGAATGCATAAGCCAATGTGATTTACATGTACCTAATTTACATGTTACTGGTAATGCCTTAATTTCTTCCAATTGTGCAAGGCATGGCTGAGGTCCAAAGGTAGGTGAGATTACTTGAAATATTGTAAAGTCTGATATGTTATGAATTAATATTGTGTGTCCTGCCTACCGTCATTGACGTGCATGCATGACCCATCCACCAAGAACACGTGGTCTGCTTTTGGCAAGGTTTGATTTTCCAAATCTGCAGATACCTTTTAGAACTTTTCTGAACCATCAAAGGCAAGAACCATTGCCTCTCCAGAATTAATTCTGCAGACAGTAGTTTGTTCAGATCCAGCCAAACGAAATCATAAGCAATATGTCGTAAATTAATAATGATACATCGTAATAATTAATAAAAACAATAACAACAAACACACCTGACTTGTTAATAATGTATGCATATCATAACTGTGTGGCCATGGTAGCATACCCTTCTCCACATTATCCAAGTTATCCAAAGCCATAATGGTAAGCTATGAGTTGTTTGCTCATTCGGTTTTGACTTTGTGTTTACACGGCTTAACCTCCACCTGTCCGAGACATAGAATTTAAACAGTTTTCTATAATATGGACTAACCAACATGGGCACTGATGACAATATTACCATAACAGAAGCAAAAACAGTCAACAAATGCTGAGGACAAATTTTCTCATTCATTCCCTCTAACATACATCCTACATATTCAATGCTTTGTTCATAAAGTTGTTATTTCCACCACTTGCAGATAGCATTTTTAGTACCTTCACTGAGTCTATCTGACATTATTCTTTTGTCGATACTTTAGATCAATGTCATCGACAGATCATCAATATGTAACAGGAGCTGATTTTGCATAGACAGCGAATTTAGATCTTGAGTTAGCACCTGGTTAAATATGGAAGGGCTCTCTCCATCCCTTGAGACCCAGTTTTTCCAACTCATTACTTACAACTAGTGATATCTTATTGCCTTGCGACCTGGGTGTGTATTTCTAACTCTACATGTGATGTGTGGCTGCTATGTGATCTATCACCACCTGGAAAATATGCACAAATCGTTTGTCAGGTGATAAATTTAAGTAATGTGTTTTCATTTCCACTCTTAAATTTGCTACATTTCCCTAACCATCTTTCCTAGACAGACACTTTGGTTAATTTCTTTTTCGCAATGATCAGAGAGACTTGGGGCACTGAGCCCTCCACCTGATGACAGTCTTGTGATCTGTCTGGCCGCTGTGTTTCTTGTAGGACTTTTACAATGTCTGTGACTTTCATGTCCGTTTCTTGCCTACAGAGGTTTCAATGTGCTCCTATGGCCGTGATCCTCTGGATGTTTTGCCTCTTTTTGTCACCCCCTCAATGTTCCGAGGACTTGTAGTTCTTGTAGTTAGTTCATTCTTTTAAAATTGGCATTACATTCAGCATGGGACAATATGTCTTGCTGGAGCCTTGAGCTCGGACAGTGTTTTAGGTTGGTGGGCTGTCATGCCTCTTCATGCAACTCTGGTGGTGTAACAAGACTGTCACCATTCTTTTCTTCTCCTTATTGTCATTTGTAAATTTGCAAATTGTCTAATGCCAATCAGCCCACACCCAACACCACACCACACATCCCAGGAGCCTCTCTGCAGCGTAACTTCACAAGCTTTCTCTCTCTTTTTCCCTGATGATTCCCAGA
Source organism: Clarias fuscus (assembly GCA_030347435.1). Taxonomy (NCBI): domain Eukaryota; kingdom Metazoa; phylum Chordata; class Actinopteri; order Siluriformes; family Clariidae; genus Clarias; species Clarias fuscus. The sequence continues at coordinate 8,747,928 of CM059214.1, read as the reverse complement.
CCACACTTAAGTCTGTAGAGTCTAAAGCTTTTCCTTGCTATCATCACCCCCCAGCTTGTTCATCAGGGACAAAGTGATATTTATAATTTTTACTTTTTCCTTAAATTTTTCTAATCAATAATGTTTTTATTTTTTATTCTGTAGAGCTGCTTTATAACAGTGGCCACTTTTCTAAAGTGCTATATAAACACAAGTGAATTCAACTGACTTAGATACATAGCTCTAGATCATATAGATAACTAGCTATGATACACAATATTATATGGCACTATACATTCAATTACATTACATGAACATTATTAACCAAATTAACTACACTATATTGCCAAAAATATTCACTTGCCTCCCTTTGCATATGAACTCCCATGCATATGAACTTATGTACTGTAACATCCAATTCTCAATGCATAGGGTTTATGGATTATGTTACCATATTAACTACAAATGTACATGGAAGTCTTTGCACAAGGTTTAGGAGTGTGCTTATGGGAAATTTTGACCATTCTTCTAGTAAGGCATTTGTGAGGTCAGTTCAAAAGTCATTTTCATTTCAAAAGTTTATTTCAGTAATGCAACTTAAAAGGTGAAACTGATATATGAGATAGACTCATTACATGCAAAGCAAGATCGTTCAAGCCGTGATTTGTCATAATTGAGTTGATTAAGGCGTACAGCTCATGAAAACCCCAAATCCATGATCTCAGACAATTTGAATATTACATGCAATCAATAAAACAAGGATTGTACAAAGAACAATATCGGTCCTCTGAACAATAGAAGTATGCATATGTACTCAGCACTTGGTTTGGGCCCCCTTTGCTGCAATTACTGCCTCAATGCAACGTGGCATGGAAGCTATCAGCCTGTGGCGCTGCTGAGGTGTTATGGAAGACCAGGATACTTCAATAGCGGCCTTCAGCTCTTCTGTATTGTTTGGTCTCATGTCTCTAATCTTTCTATTGGCAATGTCCCATAGATTCTCTATGGGGTTCAGGTCAGGAGAGTTTGCTGGCCAATCAAGCACAGTGATCCCACGGTCATTGAACCGGGTTTTGGTGCTCAGGAACCCTATACAGGTGTTATGGCTTAATTAACTGATTAGAGCCTAGAATGTTGAACCTTTTCACAATATTCAAATTTTCTGAGATTGTGGATTTGGGGTTTTCATGAACTGTAAGCCATAATTATGACAAATCACTGCTTGAACTATCTTGCTTTGCATGCAATGAGTCGATCTCATGTATTAGTTTTACCTTTTAAGTTGCATTACTGAAATAAATGACTTTTGCATAAAAATGTAAGTTGCTCTGGATAAGGGCATCTGCCAAATGCCTAAATGTAAATGTATGCTATTGGGTTGAGGTTGGGCAGGCCAGTCAAGTTTTTCCTCATCCATGGCTTTATGGACCCTAATTTGTGCACTGATGCTTCCTGCATTTTAGAACAGGAAGGGGCCATCTTCAAACTGTTCCTACAAAGTTGGGAACATGAAATTGCGCAAAATGTCTTGGTATGCTGAAGCAGTAAGTTTCACTGGAACTAAGCAGCCGAGCCCAATTCTGACAAAACAACCCCACATCATAATCCCCCCTCCACCAAACTTTACACTTGGCCCAATGCAATCAGAAAAGTACCATTGTCCTAGCAACCACTAAACCCAGATGCATCCACTGGATTGCCAGACAGAGGATACGTGATTTGTCACTCCAGAGAACACGTCTCCACTGCTCTACTGTCCAGTGGCAGCGTGCTTTACACTACTGCATCTAATGCTTTGCATTGCACTTGGTGATATAAGGCTTGGATACAGCTGCTCGGCCATGGAAACCCATTTCATAAAGCTCTCTACACACTGTTCTTGAGCTAATCTGAAGGCCATATAACGTTTCGAGGTCTGTAGCTATTGACTGTTGGTGACCTCTGTGCACTATGCATCTCAGCATCCTCTTTGATTTCACATGGCTTATGACTTTGTGTCCGAGTTGCTTTTGTTCCCAATCGCTTCCACTTTGCTATAATACCAGTAACAATTGACTGTGGTACATTTAGTAGTGATGAAATTTCATGACAGTACTTATTGCACAGGTGGAATCTTATCACAGTACCACGCCAGAATTCACTGAGCTCCTGAGAGTATCCTATTCCTTCACTAATGCTCGTAGAAGCGGTCTGCATGCCTATGTGGATGATTTTATATCCCTGTCACCATGGAAGTGATTGGAACACCTGAAATCAATTATTTGGATGGGAGACTAAATACTTTTGGGAATATAGAGTAAATGAAACTACAAAACTAAACTGCTTTTGTACTGCTACATTTATCCTCTGCACCAATAATCGGAGCAGGCAACAATTAACTCAATAGAGTCAGCTAGATTAACCTTCGTAGCAAGCTAGCACTTAACATAGTTTCCAACCTAGCTTGCTTCTAAATACATATTTGGACACAGTTTACAAAGATTAATTTGGGGAAAGTTCAAGTGGGATCATTGCATGCACCACTTCATATTATTTTCTAATTCATTGCACCAGGTGTTTCTTGGTCACGCTTGCTTTCTGTGGGTTTATACTCATTCCTTCGACTAAACTGTTCAGTATTGTGTTTCTGATGCTTTCTGGCTCTTTTATTCACAGAATTAAGTATAAGCAGGTGTTAACAAATCATGATCATGTAGAAAAGAAAGGGAAGTACCTGCCTTTCCTCCTTTCTCGGCCTGTAGTTCAATTCTCAGTTTAGCTGTTACAAGGTAATGGTCCAGAGCAATAGTCATCCCTTGCTTGGTTCTCATATCTACAGTAGCAGGGACATTCTAAATTCCTTCCGTGTACATTTGTAGTTAATATGATAACATAATCCAGGGAGATTTTCTGCCTCCTTCCTTTTGTAGAAAGATAGTGCTTCTGACATAGCACTGTCGTCCAAAAACATCTTAACCTAGGAACCCTGGCTTCCTATCCAAGAGGGTGTGGGTGAGATAAAATTTTTTGTACAGGTAATAGTTTTGAAGTTCGACTTTATCCGAGCTCATTTTATTTCAACCATGATCAGAGGATTAAAATCTGCTGACTGTTCTTGCCTCCCCGTTTTTTGGCTAAGGAGAACCATGTCCTTATGGAATCAGACCTCAGTTACACCTTAAGATTGCAAATTCAAATTCAAATTCAAATTTTATTTGTCACATACACAGTCATACACAGTACGATATGCAGTGAAATGCTTAGGCGACTGCCCGTGACCTTAGATTCACAGTCCATGTGAATCAATTCAATATCCCTCTGTGTAGGCAGACAACCTTCTACACATTCATAAATGTTTTCAGCAAGTCACTTAGTAGATGTCGTCATGTCCATCAACCCTGACCCCCCAATTGTCACACTGATCCATGGTCCAGCTTGATCTGAAGCAACTAAATGCAACAGGTTCGCTATATATACTGAGCTAGCTACCTTACTATCTTATACTGTAGCTATCAAATATTGCTAAAACACTCCTTTTTTTTTTTTATAATTTGCTGAGATACTTGAAATTAGGCACTGACCTTCAGAAATGAATCAAGTTCCTCTTACTGTTTAGTGTTCTATGTAAAATCAGAAAATTACTTTGCTGGCTAGTTTACTTGCCAATTGCGTGTCACACAACTTGAATGCTCATGTATTAGTCAATAAGAAAGCATTGCTCCTGCAGTTACAGTGCAAAATGTACAAAATCACACATTTTAGATTAATTGCTGAAACATTAAGATGCATACTTCTGCCATAGGAGACTGGTCTCAGGGAATAAACAGATGTTACACTATCATCCATACACACAAAAAATGTGGAGCAGTCTCAGTGGAGAAGTTCCACCTACATTTACCATTAGGCTGTCGTTCACTTTTGAGTCTTGACACGTCCTCTGAGATTATCTTCTTGTCAAATGTGCTGACGTTCAGAATAAATGGTATCATTAACACTACGCAAATGGAGATGTGACACAAATGGCTTCTGATACCTTAAGTTTTATAGCCACAACAGATTCATTTGATGCCTAAAAGGGGACCCAAGATGCCTGACAAACCATGCCATTTTACTTGATTTATGGAGTGATAAAATAAATGAGAATTTCAGTCGAGATTGTCATAGAAAAATACCATGCTTCTAAGCCAAAGAGACATAGTTGCTATGCCAAGTGACATTTCCTTTGCTCTATGATTATCTCCAATGTGTTTTAGACAAAGTGAGTGCCGGAAGGCCTAAAAATCTATGAAGCAGAGCGGTAATGTAAATCAAGAGATATTTGTTGGAGCGCAGTGCTCAAGTGCTTCTTGCTTTTGTGTTCAAGAGGCTGGGAGTTTTCATTCGCAGCTGTGTAAATGGGGTTTCAATTGCACAGTGTCTATAGATCTGGCAGAAACCCCATTCCCCCCCAGAGAGCTTACCACAGTGTGTGAATTGAGCCTGAGCTTCCAAGCAGGGATGCTGAACGAGGAAGTTTGTTGCTTCCAATTAGCTAAAACTTTCAAGGCCACATCAGAAGTGAGAACACGCATGCAGACATCTCTCTGCATAGCTATACAGTCATACATATCCTAAAAAGTAATTCCATCTCAAAGTCTAGCACTTTCTTTAAAAGCATGCCCATTTTCTCTCTCTCTCTCTCTCTCTCTCTCTCTCAGGCTTGTAAACCCAACCCTCACAAACATGGATTAGTTCATTCTCAGCCCTAAAATGTGTAGCCCTTGCCATCTGCGATTACCAATTAATTATGTGTAATCTCCTCCCTAAGCACAAAAACTGATGACCCCCTTTTGCTCAATGTAATTACACCTATAAACTCACAGCACTACTGGGACTTCCTATGAAGACTGGAGGCAATTATGCATATCATCCTATATCATTAAGCTACTATTGTGATGATGATGATGACATTATTATTATTATTATTATTATTATTATTATTATTATTATTTACTTTAGAATACTTTTTGATAATAACAATTACTAAACTTTAATAAATGGAAAGTTTATTAATTGCATATACAATATATTTATACAAATTATATTATATTTATTTAATAACGCCATCTACAAGGTGCTCATAACTAATTAATATCAAACTATGATACTAATATGATAATACATTTTTCTACCACCTTTCATAGGTAGAAATGTGCCACCAGGAACAAAGCCAAAAGGCAACTAATTCAATTTAGCATTTAAGAGCATGCATTAGCTGGGCTGTTTTTGAGGACATTTAGTGCATTTTGAATAATACATTCACAGAAGTAAATTAACAGTTCATGGGAAAGTATCTGTAATGTGAAAGGCAATGTGAGGTGATTTGAAAAGCTCCCCATTTTAAATGGAAGCACAGTGCTTGAACGCTCTTTAGCAGAAACATCGTGGTTAATCAGATCGAGCAGGTTGGGTGGCGGCGCCTACACACATAAAGACTCCCATAGCTGTAGTGGAGCCCTACTGAAGAGCGCGTAGTGCACTTACTTCAAAAATAATGCGCAATGGAGTAGGCATGAAAGTCAGGAAATAGTAGCGCTATCTGCTTCTGGGTTGCGAGTGGGTTGTTTGAACGTTCTGCACCACTCACAATCCTCAAAGACACTGCGCATGAAAGGGAGCATGAAAAATATAAATTGATTTTTTTTTTCTTCTTTTTTTTTTGTGTGAGAGCTGTTTCCTCTTTCCCAGGGACTTGGTTTGAGCTTGTCCATTTTGGCTTCTTCCTCACTGCGAGAGATGAAAGTTGCCATAAATGTGTCACTCTGAGGCATAAAGTTTCGTATTTTTGGCTCAAGCCAGAAATTTTTATTTTTAATCAATTTGTTTACTGCCTGCCTGATACCATGATACATACAGTACAGCACCTTGTGTTTTTAGTAAAAACTTTCCTGTGCATTTATATATCCGTAGGATCTATAGGATTATATTTAATGTGAGTTAGTAGGAAAAAAAAAAAAAACATTTTTGAATTACAAACATTCTGTATTCAAACATAAAAATAAATGTTACAGAAAAAAACTTGTATGACTGAAAAGAACGCACATTATATAACCTCTTATGTTGTGTTGATGATGCATATGGTAATACAGTTCCATGACTTTGTTCACATATGGAATTTGAACACATAAAATACATTTAAAACATATTCCTAAAAACTTTTGTGTTTTATGAAACTTGTATACCCCCATGGCAAATAAAAAATGACCGGCCATTGGAAATGAATAGGTAAGACAACAACTAGCGTATAAAACAGAGTTCAATTTTCTACAGTGAGAAAGCTCTGGAATTCATATTTGACAAGAACAGTTATCAGGGGGAGAGAAGCCATGACACAGAGTACAACCCAGAGGAGGAAGACTGTGATATTGCTGAGTAAGAAGACCCAGCTGAAGTTGTGGTCACCTTTCGGCCAAAAAATATGAAAATTTTTCCCCGAGAACAGTTCATCAGACAAACCTCAGGGCCAACGTGATATGCCATATCTTTATATCTTCAATGTGTCAGCCTATAATGGCTTAGTGGTTTAAAGGAAGATCAATCCATGCTTAAAAGGAGTGCAAAAAGTACAAAAGGAGACCATTCATTGAAGAATTGGGCAAAAGCATGATAGAGCCTCTCATTCAAGGGTGCCAACACCTTCCACGAATGCCATCCTCTGCTGCATTGGTGAGAGACATGCAAGCATCAGCAGCAACATCCATGATAATCAAAGAAGGAGGAGGCAAAAGAAAGAGGTGCCAACTGTGTGCACCAAGAGATAAAAAAAACAAGCTTTGTGTTCCACAGATATGGTGTGGATATTTACAAAGAACATGCAATGATCACAGTATATTACCCAACAGGCGCAGGACCTAGATGGTGGTGGACTTTGCAAAGAGGATGGAAATGACAGTAGTGACTATTTTCTTCCAGAAGATGCAGGAACATAGGGTGACATAAAAGAACAGTGGCCACATTTCTGCACATCTCCCCTGTTATTACAGATTGGGACCAATACACCTCTCCTCCATTCCTTTGGGATCCCCTCACTCTCCAAAATCTTGTTACATAGACTAGTCAGAAACTCTACTGCAATCTCTCCTAAGCACTTCTATACCTCCACAGGTATGTCATCAGGACCAACTGCCTTTCCACTCTTCATCCTCTTTAACGCCCTCCTCACTCTTACTGATTTTTGCGACTTCCTGCTTCACAACAGTCACCACTTCTACTCTTCATTCTCTTTCATTTTCCTCATTCATCAACTCTTCAAAGTACTCCTTCCATCTTTCCATCACCCTCCTGTCACCTGTCAGTACATTTCCGTCCCTATCTTGAATCACTCTAACATGCTGCACATCCTTTCCATCTCTAGCTCTTTGCCTTGCCAACATATACAGATCCACCTTTCCCTCCTTACTGCCCAACCTAGCATACAAGTTCTCATATGCTCTTTGTTTGGTCTTTGCCATCTCAACCTTCACCTTACACTTCATCTCCCTGGACTCCTGTCTACTCTCTTCAGTCCTCTCAGTGTGGACTACCTCGTTCCACCACCAAGTCTTCTTGTCCACTTTTCCTTTTCCTGATGATACACAAAGTACCCTCCTACCTGTCTCCATGATCACCTTAGCTGTAGTTGTCCAGTCAACTGGAATCACCTCCTGACAACCCAGAGCCTGTCTCAACTCCTCCCAGAAAACTGCACAACATTCTTCCTTTTTCAACTTCCACCACTTTGTCATCTGCTCTGCTTTTATCCTCTTCATCTTCCTCACCACCAGGGTCATTTTACACACCCCCATCCTGTGTTGTCTTTCTACACTCTCCCCTACCAATACTTTGCAGTCACTGATCTCCTTCAGATTACAACGTCGACACAAGATGTAGTCCACCTGAGTGCTTCTGCCTCCACTCTAATATGTTACCCTATGTTTCTGCCTCTTCTGGAAGAAAGTATTCACTACTGCCATTTCCATTCTCTTTGCAAAGTCCACCACCATCTGTCCTTCTGGATTCCTGTCCTGAAGACCAAACCTGCCCATCACATTCTCATCACCTCTGTTCCTTTCCCCAACCTATCCATTACAATCTGCACCAATCACCACTCTCTCACCTCTGGGCATGCTCTGCTCACTTCAGAATTTCTCCTTCTCTTCTAACTCGCATCCTAGCTGTGAGGCATAACCACTAACAATATTGCACATCACAGCATCAGTTTCCAGCTTCAAACTTATTAACCTATCTGATATTCTTTTCACCTCCAGAACATTCCTTACGAACTCCTCTTTCAGGATAACTCCTACTCCATTTCTTTTTCTATCTACACCATGGTAAAAACAACTTGAACCCTGCTCCTAAGCTTCTAGCCTTGCTACCTTTCCATCTGATCTCCTGGACACACAGTATATCCACTTTCCTTCTCTGCATCATGTCAACCAACTCTCTTGCCTTTCCTGTCATAGTCCCAACATTCAAAGTCTCTACGGTCACTCCTAAACTCTTGCCTTTCCGCTGCTCTCTGCCTATGAACATGCCTTCCTCCCCTCCTTCTTCGACCAACAGTAGCCCAATTTCCACCAGCACCCTGTAGGTCAACAGCACTGGTGGCGGTCGTTGTTAACCCGGGCCGCGACCGATCCGGTATGGACGTCCTGTTAATGATTCGCATCATTTGATTTGTCAAATGTTTCACGTTGGATGCCCTTCCTGCCACAACCCTCTGCATTTATCCAGACTTGGGACTGGTACAAGAAGACACTGGATTGTGCCCCCCTGTGGTTGCATTTAACCAGTGAAAAAAATATTAAATGACAGATTTGACAGAGCATTTTGTTTCTCACAGAATTAGCTCAAAATATGGTTAAATAGCACCAATGTTTATAGCATGTGTACATTCTAACAATTTACTCAAAATCTATTTTTAAATGAATCATTTTTTTTTAAATCAACTTTTTAGTCAACAGCACAATATTATTGAGCATCAGTAAGAATAAAAAAAGAAGAATGATACAATTTACTTTCATTATCTTTGTGAAATTTGGACCCTGACTTCATGTTAAATTTGTGATTTCAAAGATTTAATCCTGTTGGTTGTGATCAGGCAACAGAGCTGAGTGTACATTATGTTTCATGATCTATAATAAATCAAACATGAACTATTTTTATTATATTTCACGGTAATATGTAAAAGTGTAGAACAAAACTGCAATCAAGGACTCAGTCTTATCTGTCTTAGGGCAGAGAAACTTTGTATCATCTATGTCCAAAGCATTCATTTACAGTACACTCCTCTCAGGTATCTTGTGTTTATAGTTAATGTGCAAGATGTTCTTCCTGCAGCTCTTGTGTGCTTGGCTGGGTAATTGTCTGCCTCTTTGACTAGCCGAGATGTGGTGTATGTAAACAGTGCAGAACAGAAGGGGAGTAACATTATGTAAAAATGCTGGTAATTACAAGATAGCAAGCACAGAGAACAAAACAATAAATACTAGACAGTGTGAAGGTGATGAAAAGAACATCAACAATACAGATAGTTTAATTAAAAATATATATATAACTGCTGATGAAAGTTTAAGTGACATATCAGTTGCGTGGTTCTACTGTCTTGCAGGTCACTTAAATTTTGGTCAATGAAAATAGAAAGGAGCATTTGTGACAAAGCTATTCAAAGAACTCTCCAGCACGCTCAGTAAAATCAAACAGCAGTTTTACTTACAGCACTGTGTAAATGACTTGGGCACATATAAAAAATGGCATTAGGAAAGATGCCTTGAAAACATTTCTACATAAAAGAAACTTTGATGAAAAGCAGTAAAGAGTAAAAAAAAAAAAAATAAACACAGTCAATATCTCATTAGAAAACTACTTGAAAATAATCAGTAGTTTTCGATGCTGATTTGTGCAAGTTAAACAGCTTGGAGGTTTTACTGAGCATGCTGGAGAATACGCCAGATGCACTTCTTCTGCTTGTCACAACTGCTTCTTTGTATTTTCATGCAAAACCCAGAAGAGTACATTAGGTTATATGTTTCTTCTTCTTTTGTTTGCTTCAAACACCCACACACACACGCACACACACACACACACACACACACACACACACACACACACACACACACACACACACACACACACACACACACACACACACACAAAACTTCACAAAACTTCCGAAGGTGTCTTGTGGTATCTGGCACCCATGTATCGGCAGCAGATCCTATAAGTGCTGTAAGTTGTTTGTTTGGAACATTCAGTGGTTGCTCGATTGGTTTGAGGTCTGCGGACAGCCTAAATCAACAACCTTGAATGCTTTGCCTGCTAAGGCCATGCCCAGCAAACTGTGATGTACTGGGTGTTCTGATACTATTCTATCATAGCCAGAAATGTGTGCCTCATTGGCTTTTCTGTGGGATTGGAGGAGACAGTCTACCCCTTGGTCCCTGCAGATATTGGTTAGCATTGAGTGCCCTGTCACCAGTTTGCTGGTGTATACTGTAGTATACATTGTATACAATGTTGTTCAGTTGACCTGGCGGAAGTGTGTGTGTTTGTGTGTGTGTGTGTGTGTGTGTGCGCATGTGTGCGCGCGTGCATGCGTGTGTGTGTGTGTGTGGGTGCGTGTGTGTCTGTTTCCCTGTGCTGAGAAAACTCATTTGTACTGTAATTAAAGTAGTTAAAAGACACATCTACAATATAAACCATAAATTCATGTCAGTTTTTTATATGTATATGTTTTTCAAGCACTGATTGATAAATAAATAAATAAATAAATAAATAAAATGTTTATTTATTTATTTATTTATTTTTAATTCAAGCTTGATGAGCTGCAAACTATAAACACAACACAAACACAAATGGCATGCTATTCACAGAATATTTGTACTGCTTACAGTACATGACTTGTTTTGTGAATGTTCGGTTGTAGCGGGCACACAAACAATTGTGTATAAAGGCTGATATACTTGAGCCCCGATAAAGCATGCATCATCCCAAATCTCACTTTTTCAGTTAATACGGAAGCACCGTCGCTGTCTACCATTTGTCAAAAGGAGCCTGAGCAACTGGCTGCAGTGTTGTTTCTACACTAGGGTGTCTTTTTTTTTGGTGAAAACTGTCAAGAAACGAGGCCAAGCAGGATGCAAATGCAAATGCAGTTAAATTGTTACCTGAGCATATAGATGGCAAACAATCCAATACAGTATTAAGGATTGAGGTCACGAAACTGATGGTAGGAATACAAACAAGATAAAAGCAAAATTCGAAAATGTATCCAAAGTCCAAAATCCAGTATAAGAATAAACATTAAATGGCTTGGTAAAGTTCAGTTCTTGCTTAAATAAAGTGCTTTAATCGGGAATGTTCGAATTGGAGGGCCAATATCCAGCACAGCTTGATGATTTTTCTATTCAAGCACAGCTGATTCAAATAATCTGTTAATGACCATTTAATAGCCAGGTTTAGTGGGTCTGTTTCATAGGCGTCCCTAGACCCCTTTTATCGGGACATGTGCCGCAGTATCAATCTGCTTTGTCCCAATAAAATCTCACATTTAAGTTATAATAAGCTCCAATATGACTAAGCAGGACTTACGTTTGATGATCTTATTTCAACTAAAAAATATTGACTTCAGTAGAAGGATATTAGAATATTCTTGAGACAAGCCAAAGACTGAAGCAGTAATGAGAGATGAGAGAAAGAAATAAGACCTGTCCATAATTTGTGATGAAAATCCCAGGAGATCATGAGTTTCTGAAATACTCAAACAAGCGCAGTTGGAACCAACAACCATGCCATGATTAAAGTCACATAGTTCACATTTGTTTGATGTGAACATGACTGAAGCTCTTGATTTGCATCCACATGCATTTATATGTTGCTCTGCTCAAATGATTGGTTGATTTAAATAAATGGAATAAACTGCATTAATACTAAATACCACAAAAAATGTCTGGATTATGATAACAAACATTTACTCATCGTCCATACCACTTTATCCTCCATACAGCATCGCAGGGGGCCTGGAGTTTATTCCAGCAGACTTAGGGCACAAGGCAGGGTACATCCTGAAAGGGATCCCAATCCATTGCAGGGCCTACATACTGTACACTCACGCACTCATTCAGACAGGCAATTTGGGAATGCCAATTAGCCTAATCTGCATGTCTTCACATTATGAGAGGAAACTGGAGCACCCGGAGGAAACCCACCATGCAAACTCCATGCACACAGACTTAAGGTGGGAATCGAACCTGCACCCTGGAAGTGCAAGTTGACAGTGCTAACGACAACGCCACTATGCTGCCTCTGATAACAAATAGTTGTTTATTAATGCCCTATACAATTGTAAGAGATAGCAGCCAAATTATACTTTAGCAATCTAACTCTGAATCAGACATGCTGCTGAATATCTTTCATGTATTCAAAATAATAAAAATGATTCATAATCATTTTTATTATTTTGAATACATTTTGCCCTTGACCGCCTGCATACCTAGACAGTTGATAAAATTGACTCATGGACCTTTTTTCTTTGATTCTTCATGGAATTTGTTGGCTATAGCTGAGCACTGTTTTTGATTCTTCACAGAGAATGCTTACTCTTCATGAGTGTAAAACTGCTCTTGCTTAATTATGTTTTCTATATTAAATAACAAAATAAATAATCATAAATAATATTATCTCCTAACTAGCTGTTGGTGCCGTTACACTAACGCCCAACAATGAATTCAGCCTTCCATTTATACATCGCTTGTGCTGTTGCTCAGTAAAATTCCCAATATATTATACGAGTTTATAGCCTAATCCTCTGTACTGAATCATTGACTGTTTGTGCTCCTTCATCTTGGAGTGAATTACATTCACTGGTATATGGATGTTTTGTTCGTGTTATACTGCCAAATTCTCAGAGCAAGCTTCTGTGAAATGTTATAAAGCTCACTAGTCTTTATCGGGGGCTTTATAGGGCATGTAACAATAAAAGATTGAAAAAGCCACCAAGCCAATAACTTACTTGATATCCAGAGTCCCTTATAATTTACGTGGATATTATTAGAAAGTCCTTAAATTACTAAGGAGTCTAATGTATCTAAAGATGATATGTCCTTGTATGCAACTCACTGAATGTCTTTCACATGGCACAAGTTATGGATTAGAAGAAAAAGCATGACTAGATTGGTGAATAGATTGCTCATGAAAATGAACTGAGAAAGACAAGTTAGGAGATTAAGTGTACAGTACAGTGTGTAACCATATAAAAACAAAGAGCCGGTTAATAGCTATATTTTGTCCTAAATCTACCCAAAGCCTATTTTAATCTTAAAAACTCTAAACAGCACATTTCTGCAAGATTTTAATTTAGTAATTTAGTATGTGTTCAAAATTACCTGGGTTGCAAAATTAAGTCTGTTCGGTTTGTGTGCAAATGAGCCATTTAAATACAGAAAGACCCTACAGCTTTCTAAGACAGAACTAAAAGTATATATATATATATATATATATATATATATATATATATATATATATATATATATATATATATATATAATTTAATATATTCCTTACTCATATATTTTTAATAACCAGAACTAATAAAAACTAGACTTAAAATAGGAAAATAGTCATGTGGTCCGGTGAGTTCAGATTGACCCTATTCCAGGATGATTGTCGTGTCAGGGCAAAAGGGAGGCACAGGAAGCGATGCACGCATCATGCATATTGCACACTGTAGAAGTGAGAATAAAATGAAGTCAGCTGATGACATGAATGACCAGGTTATTACATCAATGGAGTTTTTCTTCCTGATGGTGGTTCTGGGAGCATGAGGAATACTTTTCACACATGAACTTTGTTCCACATTGTGTGCTATAATCAAAGCTTAAAGTGACTGAATGAAATCCTAGTGTTTTTGATGAGGAAATGGATTTTCATTACATACACATTACATTTTACTGAACTACAAATTCAGAAAGGATTTCTTGCTTTCGATACAAAGACATGTCAGTTTAACATAATCATATAGCAAATTGAGAAGATTTGAGTTAGATAATTATCAATGATAAAGTATTTTAAAGTAAGTTTTGCATAATAAAACAAGGCAAACAAAATAATGAATTAGATTCACCATTCTTTTGTTCGTGAGCATATTTTTTACGAAGAGACATTTTTGCAGCATTTACGGTAGGATTCTCCACTGTAAGTGCTTTGTGAGAGTCAATTTTATGTCATGAATGAAGGATTTTCTACTTTCAGGGTAAAATGTTTTTTTTTTCCTTTTTTTGTTTGTTTGTCTGATTAACTTGAAAAGAGAGAACGAATAAGGGACATCGTTGTTGTTTAGCTGGTTTGTTTGAAGTGATAATCACAGCTAATTATTTTCATGGATAATCCATAACATTAAACATATTGAATACTATAAAATTATTCTGTGTTTAATCATTCTTTAATTCAGGACAAAAATTTGCTGAGGTATAAATGCAGTAAATTGGTGCTAACAGACGCCCTGGTTTCCAGTGGGTTGCATCAGACCACGCCATCACTAATTATTTTCTTCTAACAACATATTTGTCATGTTTTATACCTCATGTAACAGCAACATTAACCTGAGATATAGGATTACCCAAGAAATATAGTGGAAATAATTTATATAGTATAAAGAAAGTGGGCAAAGAATCTGGGCATGAAACTCACGAAAAAACTTTTTTTTTTTTTTTTGTATGCGTGTAGTCATAATGACAAAGATGTCCTGAGCTGGGCCACATCATCTGGGAGTTAAAAGGACACAAAAGTGACACAGCGCTCCTAAGTCCAGTGCAGATGTACTGTATGACTCCAGGCTCTCAAATTGATGGGGCGCAGTTGTCCATTCATCACTTGCCCTCTGTATTCACTATGGAGAAGCTACTGGGATCAACTGATGTTCAGGTCAGCACTTCTGAGGGGCCGGATGAGACGATCCATCAAGCCACAGCTCCTCCATTCTCCAGGAGTTATGACCAGGCAGCACATTGTTTCAGTCCGAAAGGGAATCAGTATCTATAGAGGGCTGTAGCATACCTTTGTGATATGTTCATAAAAAGGAGCAAATGGCTTGTCTCTCTTTCTGACCCTCTGGAGGAGTTATTGGCTCAAGCACTGTCAAGAGAAAAACAGCTTCTACTCAGCGTTTGGGGATTGCTGCACAATTGGATGCAGGTTAATTGAAAACAAGTGCATAGTGGTGATATAGGCAGAGTAACTTCAAGCAGCATTTCAGCCTTATGTTTTTCCATTACACAGTTTTATGAGGTGCGTTGAGTAGTATATTATTGTTTTTATGCTGCAACAGTGCTTGCGCTTAATCATGCATGCTTTAAAATAGTCAGCAATATTAGTAGTAGTAATAACAGTAGCAGTATAATCTCATACCTTATCCTGGTACCTGTATGTCTAACTACATATTTAACTAATTGCTAGTTTAAAAATGTCATGAAAGATAAATCAAGCTAGCAATCTAACTCATTCAGTTGATCGAATGGTTTGCTTATGTTTCATAACATCTCATGTAAGATTAAATACAATGAAATGAATGAAAAAAGTGCAATGAACTTTCTGCGTTGTAACACATAAAATGTGTACAGTTAAGCTGCTGTTGAAAATTTCCAACAGGCTGGCCTTATAGGTGCATTTCACCAACCCATCATTGATTATTATCTTATAATAGCACACCACCATGTGAGCAATTCCTTTCTTTCTTAATATGCTGTGTTATTCTCTTTATCTACTTTTTTTTAAATTATGGCCATGACAATCATTTACTTTCCCATGGAAACCATTTTTGTTTTTTCGTTTTCTTTCGATTATAGATAAATCAAACATGGAACACAATGCAGTGTATTCATAAAATATTGACAATTCACAGTTTTGTCGTACCCCCCCAAGGTAGCCCCGTGTTGCTCTAATCTAACAAACCTCTGCACAAGAGCCTTGGCAGCAAGGTGCTTAGGAGTGAAGGAGCTTTGCTGATCGTTTGAGATGCTCATTCCACCTCCTAGTGGCGCAATGCGCACAGAGCAGTTCATGGGCAAATCACTAATTTTATTAAACGAATGAATGAATGAATGAATAAATGCAGGAATGGATGGATGGATGGATGGATGGACGAATGAAGCACATCATGGTTTCATTTATTAACTACAGAAGTATATAGTTTATCTATTGTAAAAACCCGTATTTCCGTTATATATATGCTTTCATAATAATTATTCCAGTTGCTATAAATTTAGTTAGTAATTTGCAGGACCAGTGGATCTGTGTGTGTGTGTGTGTGTGTGTGTGTGTGTGAGAGAGAGAGAGAGAGAGAGAGAGAGAGAGAGAGAGAGATCGGTGACGTGTAAAATTCCAATGCTTCGATGTGGGAGGACGCAGAGACGAGAATTCAACCACACACACACACACACACATATACGCACGCACTCACACACTCACCCTCTGCTATTCTCAGTAGGAGTGAGAGAGCAGAGACAGACACCGTTCCCAACCTCTCCTCACTTCGGACCTTTACATTATTGCTGTGTGTGTGTGCTTATTATTTTTTTCTTTTCCCCTATCTGTATCTCGGAGCCAAGTTCATCTTCTGCACTATCGCGGGCGCAAAAGTTTGTTTCCTTTGCTTTGCCTTTTTTTTTTTTTTTTTTGACTTGAAACAGAAAAATGCATCTCCCTCCGACTGGGGTAGAAGCCGAGTGCGCAATCGGCGGAGCTCGGTGAGCGCGGCAATGCCTCGGATATGCTGGAGATTACACTGCGAGGAATGGCCAAGTCCTAAATCGGGAATTGCATTCAGCTTACACGGCAGAAAGAATGATTTGAAGTGATCAGCGAGCACGGCCGTGCACGGTGATGGATGCGCCGCCTTTTGGGATTTAAGCAGGGCGGATGGAGAGCCGTGCGCCCAAGCGCGCCTCTCTCACCGTCTGACTGCTTCACATCGGCTTTTATTCCGCGCTTGCGTGCCTCCACTCGGATCTGCATTTAGTCTCGCGTTAACGTCAGGAATTTGGCTGTCATCACTGTAAGTCAGGAGGAAAAAAGAAAAAAAATGTTGAACAACGTTTTGCTGCTGAGCGTTTTGACAGTAACCGGCTTCTCCTCGCGGACGGAGAGCCGCAAAACTTCGAAGGACATTTGTAAGAGCCGCTGTCCGTGCGAGGAGAAGGAGAACGCTTTGAACATCAACTGCGAGAACAAAGGATTTACGAGTGTGAGTTCGTTTCAGCCGCCGCAGAATAAAATAAGCCAGCTTTTCCTGAACGGGAACTTTCTCACGAGACTGAGCGCCAACGAGTTCGTCAATTACGGTAATGTCACGTCTCTCCATTTGGGCAATAACGGGTTGCAGGAGATTAAAACGGGGGCGTTCAATGGCCTAAAAAACCTCAAACGCCTCCATTTGAACAATAACAATTTGGAAATTATAAAAGAAGACACGTTTTCTGGTTTAGAAAGTTTAGAGTATTTGCAGGCTGATTATAATTATATAAGCGCCATAGAGGCAGGTGCGTTCAATAAGCTGAACAAGCTCAAAGTCCTCATACTTAATGATAACCTTTTGCTCTCTTTGCCTAACAATATATTTCGATTTGTGATGCTGACGCATTTGGATTTGAGAGGAAATCGGCTGAAGACGCTACCGTTCGCCGGCGTCTTAGAGCACATAGGCGGCATTATGGAGATACAGCTGGAGGAGAACCCGTGGAACTGTACGTGTGACCTCGTGCCACTCAAGGCCTGGCTGGATACGATCGCGGTGTTTGTTGGCGATGTGGTTTGTGAGACGCCGTTCCGTTTGCATGGTAAAGATGTCACACAGCTCATAAAGCAGGACCTATGCCCCAGGCGCAGTACCGGGGACTCCACGCCACGAGCCATGCAGCCACCACCTCCTGATCCCCAGCATCGGGTTCCGGTACCTACATCACGCACACATATTTCGCCAACTAGAGCTCCTAAGGCATCCCGACCTCCCAGGATGAGAAGCCGCCCTACTCCACGGGTTACATCTGGCAGGGATAAGCATGTATTTGGCCCAATTATGGTTTATCAGACAAGATCCCCTGTACCCATGACATGCCCGAGTATCTGTGTGTGCACGTCACAAAGCCCGGACAGTGGACTTAATGTTAACTGCCAAGAGAGGAAGCTTCACAACATCTCAGATTTGCAACCCAAACCGTCATATCCAAAGAAGTTACATTTAACTGGAAATCATTTGCAGGTCATATACAAGGCTGATCTGACCGAATATAATACCCTGGACCTTCTCCATCTGGGGAATAACAGAATTGCTATTATCCAGGATGGGGCCTTCGAGAATCTGACCAATTTGCGGAGGCTTTACCTCAACGGCAACTATATAGAAAGTTTGTCGCAGGCGTTGTTCGCTGGGCTACAGAGTTTGCAGTACCTCTACTTAGAGTACAACATTATCAAGGAAATTTTGCCAAACACGTTTAACTCACTGCACAATCTGCAGCTTCTTTTCCTCAACAACAATCTGCTGAGGTCCCTCCCTGACAATGTGTTCGGAGGCACAATGCTAACAAGGCTCAATCTCAGGAACAATCATTTCTCACATCTGCCAGTGAGTGGGGTGCTTGACCAGCTCTCAGCATTTGTCCAGATTGATCTCCAGGAAAACCCATGGGAGTGCACATGTGGCATTGTGCCACTCAAGAACTGGATGGAGCTGTCCAGCACTAGTGTCGTGGTCAATGAGATCACATGTGACTCTCCCTCCAAGCATGCAGGTCGCCTCCTACGGTCGTTACGCAACGATGCTATCTGCACAGAGAATGACGAAACTCCAGCACCAGCCACCAAGGCGCCAACCATTATCAGCATTAGCACTGAAGTCACAACTTCCTCTACTGTGACCCCTACCGAAGAAACAGAGCCTGAAACGCACCCAGAAGTTCCCCTGTCGGTACTTATCTTGGGCCTGCTTGTTGTGTTCATTCTGTCAGTGTGTTTTGGGGCTGGCATCTTCGTCTTTGTGCTCAAGCGGCGCAAGGCAGTGGAGAGTGTCCCAGCTACTGCAGCGGCCAATAGCCTAGATCTGAGCTCTTTCCAAGCGCATTATGGGCACTTTGACGCAGAACAAAGCACAGGTAAAAGAGAGGGCCATGTCTACAACTACATTCCTGCTGCTGTTGGCCAGATGTGCCCAAACCCCATTTATGTGCAGAAGGAAAATGAGCATGTAGCCTACTATCGCAACTTGAAAGAACTGGGTTTTGGAGCACCACAGCCCAAGAGGGAGGAGTTTGGTCGTAGTCCGACTTACACAATAAGCACTTTGGAACGTGTGGATGAGAAACCCCCACAAGGCAGCTGTGAACCTGAGCTGCTTTACCAGAATGTGGCAGAAAGGATAAGAGAGCTGCCCACTGCTGCTCCGTTCGGCTATAGTTTTTGCACTCTGCCCAAAAGGCCATTAGCGCCACCATACGAGGCTGCAGGGCGGCCCAATCGGGAGAAACTGAACAAAACTGTCTTGTATGGGACGCCAAGAAAGCATGCTGAACAGTTGCTCCCTGCTAAGCTGAAAACAGAGCCGGACTACCTCGAGGTTCTGGAGAAACACACTGCAATGAGTCAGTTGTAAAAAAAAAAAAAAAAAAACTCTCTCACACACACACACACACTTTATTATCTCTTTATTGTAACGAGAATATGTGTCATCTACATTTTCGACCACACAAGACTCCAAGATCGGACAATGCAACCTAAAGCCTTTTCATCTTCATCTTTCTGAAGCTGTACAAATTAGTAAGGAAAAAAATATATATCTACAATTTAAAGATGATATATTATTTTCTCTAAGGTTTAAATTATTTCCTCTACTTGAAACATAAAGACTGTAGCAATTATGGCAAGAATATGTATAATAATAATAATGCTTAATGCTATTTTATATGAAGTATATATTTTTTTCTCAGAGAAGGACAATGTTCTTTTCAGAAGCAGGTAACTGAATCATGCGGTGACATTGCTTTGTTGGTATTACGGTGGGAAGTCGGATATACAATAACTGTTCACGTCCACTTCAATACTTTTATTCCAGAAGTGCCTTTGCACTTGAAGAATTTTATCTTTGCTTTCTGTGAATTGAATTTTTTATAAGTGCTGTATTTTAAAAAGAAACTCTGTAACATAGAATTATTTGTCCATTGCATTAAACGAAAAAAAGGAAAATACACTCTACTGGTAGAGATTTTGGAATTTAGTATTTTGAGGATTTAATATACATTGCGAGGATTGGAAAGTTGGTAATTGGTATAATCGCACTGTGTTTGTGTGTGTGCATGTGTGCATTTACTGTATGTGAGTGAGCGTGTGTTGTTTGCTGAAACTGCGTTTGTTAGGGACAGTGCATTAAACATAATATGGTGAAAAGCTCTGCTTTTAAAATGATCAAATGCTTGTCAGTAAACAGATCAGTTCCATCTGGTGGTGAAAGAGCAGATAAAAAAACAAATAAACAAACAAAAAAAAACACAACATTGGAATATGAGTTTAAAAAATGTTCACCCAGTACATATCATGAATAATCAATAAGCATGACTATTCTCTATACTTGCAAGAAGACTGCTCCTGCATCTAAATGCAGCCGAATGCCAGAGAATGCAGCTTAATGCACCACGCTTAGTTATTCTATATGATTTCAACAAAATTACATTAGCATTCGTTTTTTTATTTAGCCTGAAAGGAACATTGCATGCCCCGTTATAGAGGTGAATTTAAATCATTTCAAGTAATTGCTGCTGTCCAAGGTGCTAATGAGTGCTCGTCTTTGTTTGGGCCCAGTGCAGCTTACAACTCTTGCATACCAAGACATGTATTACCATTTGATTTAATTCCCAGTTGCTTTCCTGCTGTGAAGTGTATAGATAGATTACAAAATATAGCAAAAGTTTAATAAGCAAACAGGATAAAACTGGCTTAATTAATTTCCACTTGTCCACTGTCCATTGCTCTTCTGCATGCAGTTGTGGTTCGAATATATAAATTTTTCATCTCGTGAATTATACACTTTTGATCTGGTTGTATGCCAATGATCTGAAGTGCTCACGTGTGAAGTGAAGTAAATGTTTACCCCTGTGGAAACAAGGGGATCTGAGGCCAGTGTGCTTGGTGGTGTACAAGCGAGAGAGTGTTTTTCATCCTGTTTCAAATAGAGTGATTTTCTTTGCCGGGTACAATAGGCCTCTGTGTAGCTGTTTCCTGATGTGGCAGAGAATGGAGATACTGTGCAAGGATCGCATACAAATGAAGAGAGAGGGGGAGGCAGTCCTAGCAGAACACTTCTCTTGTTAACGTATTGCGGCTGCTCAAAATGGAGACATCATGCCTCAAGTTTGAAATAAATCACAGCCTTTAATTGGTTTATACAGAACGAGTGGGAGTGGTGTTGTGTCATCGATGCAAATTCATCGACTTTCATTTTATTAGAGAGAAAGTAAAAGGCAGTTTCCTGACCTCATTGGAAATAGTGGTGCAGGATTTCTGGACTATTTGTGTCAAATTAGTCATTTTATGAAATCAAATCTATGAATTCTGTTCAGTAACTATTTAAATTGTAATACAGTATTTTTTATCACCCTTTTTATTATACTGCTTGCTGCAGATGAATAATGGAGTAGACAAGTTCTTGCCTGCATTGCTGTGCTGCAGCATTTCATAGTGCAGTGTGCAGCACAGAGAGAAGTGAAGCCACACTGATTAATCGTTGAAAGAGTTTTAGAGTTCCTGTGGTGTTGCATCAATGCCCCATGCAGTGTTTGTGCCAAGGGCCGCTGGACTATGCCATGCAGCTGGAAACGATACGGCTCTCATCTTAAATCAGTAAGATGGACAGCAGATGCTTGCTGCTGCAGGCTTATCATTGGGCCATCTAGACTTATTGTAGCCTCTTAGACATTTTGGCTTTATTTGGAGGAACCAGTCACATTTCTGTCTAAGTGTGCTTAATTTTTTTATTTTTTATTTAAAAAGGTCTAAAATTACCTTAAAAGAAGTAGCCTGTTATTATATATGACTGGAGATGAGGTGAGCTTACTAATGCAGTAAAAGAATAAAAAAAAAACACTTATAATAATAATAATAATAATAATAATAATAATAATAATTCTGTATCACGGCAGCTCCAATTTTGTAATCTCACCAGTTAGAGTCCTAGCGCATTCTTCACACTTTTAATCATTCGATTTTTTGGGTAAACATTGTTGGAGTGTTGGAGCAAGGGTTGGATTTTTTTATGCTAACAAAGCAAATGTCTTTACAGATCATTAGGTAGTAAAATGCCAATATGGAAATGTCTCTGGAGGAAATGACTAAGGTTTAGCTCTAAGGAGTTTGATGCTTTAAAGATGTCTGCCCGAGAGCCATGTTGTTAGCTTAGTGGAATTTTGTGGGTAGCCTAATTACAAGGGTTGCACAAGCATAACATTTTGCACCTTATTAATATGCTAAACATGGCATTATACCTGATTATTGCTCATTTAGAACATGAACAGACTACATGGAAAATAATCTGCATTGATATTTGCACTGTACGGCAAGAT
This sequence comes from Clarias fuscus, assembly GCA_030347435.1. Lineage (NCBI taxonomy): Eukaryota > Metazoa > Chordata > Actinopteri > Siluriformes > Clariidae > Clarias > Clarias fuscus. The sequence goes on along the minus strand of CM059214.1, from coordinate 8,725,351 downwards.
GGAAAGCAGTGCCTTTATTTGCATTTGTTCAATGCTCCAAATGTCTGTATCTGTATTTTGTTCAACGTCAAAGCAGATACATCTTCTTATAAGATTTAGGGTTGTTGTTTAAAAAAAAAGAAAGAAGAAGATATGATTCATAGAAAAAAGTTCTATATACTTTGTATGCACCCTTTTATATTCTATATATAATTCTATATATTTTACACAAACAGTCACAATATTTTTAGAAGAAAGCATTGATATTTTGATAAGTAAAAACATTTGGGGAATAATGTCTTAATACTGTGATAAAATAACACATATTAGAGACCTGTTTGAGTTGAGAATCTAGTGGGATATACCTCAGCAAATACCTCAATGTCGAAATTATGAAGAGACACAGAACATATATATATATATATATATATATATATATATATATATATATATATATATATATATATATATATGTATTTATTTTATTTTTTTTGAAGAGAGAATCACCTGAATGTCAGAGAAATTGTGTCTTTTTGATGGAAAAGCAGTAGACATCACCAGGTACATTTGTGATATAACACCTTTAATTTTACCCAGAAACTAGCTCCGGGCTAAATAAATAAATAAGGCTTAAGTTTACTGTATGGGTAGACATTCCACAATTCCAAATTTAGGAGGTTGGCATTCTAATTTTTGTTTTTTTTACCCCCTGGAACCTAGAGGTGCAAGGCGACAATGCTAACCATTAAGCCACAATGCCGTCCTTGAAGGATTTGCTTGTATGTTTATTTATTTATTTATTTCAATCTAGTCATGGGAAATAGTTCCACAGGCTTCCTGAATGACTTTTTGGATAATTTTTAGTCCAGTCTCTTTATCTGACCAGTTTCAGAGGAATTTCTTTTTTTTTTTTTTTTTCCAGCCACGCAGTGACCTATGAATCATTAAACCATTAATAAAAAATAATCCAACCTAAGGAATAAGGTATAGACCAGGGAAAAACAGGTGCAGATGATGACATACTGTATGACCAGGGATGTGATCAGTAAACATGTGATGCTGAATGCTGAGTGGTTGGAACAGACGACAGGGGAAATGAGGTCGCTGCCGACATTTTTACATACATAGGCAATTTTACAATTGTATCTTTAGGAACTTTGCAGCCTGTCACAGTAAAACATTTGTTCGTATTTCTTTCGTTTAGCTTACATATTTTAATTGAATTTAATATGAAGAAACGAGGGGTGGCTCAAGACTTTTGCACAGTACTGTATGCAATTTTTGTTTTGAGGATGCTTCCCAGCCACTGGTGTTTAACTCGATATACTTGTACTGTTGTGCCTTGATGATTTGTATCATAGTGACTCATGCATTTAAATATCATGACAAATATTAGATGTGAACCCATTTCAGGTTTTATGTGTTTTAATACAGACCACTTCCCAGACAACCCTTTGGTTATTTTACTCAGAATGAATGCATGCATTTGAGCGTGGTTGTTTATAGAGAATCATCTTCTAAGCTAAAGCAAGCAATCATGTGAGTCGGCTTCATGCGAGTAGGGCACAGAGGTAAATGTCTACTTTATTCCCTCCTTTTTTTTCTAGAAACTTATTGTGGTTCATCATCAAATCTCTTGGTGGTCTAAATCAAACTAAAAGAAAGTACAGCACGTAGATGTCAGAGGCCTAGACACCTTAGTGGGAGGTCTAATAAACACAGCAGGCTTTTTTTCATTAGCCTGTCTGGTTTTTATTTAATGCCTGTCAATTTAAACCACCATTTAATCACAGCCACTAGTTCAACCACCATGTTATTTGTGGCTTTTGTTGTTGGAAAATTTCATCGACACTTAATATGCCTCATTAGTACATAAGAAAGAAGTCTAAAGAGCGTGGTGAATCACCCCGTACTATAGGTGCATACAGTATGTATGGATGTAGAATTGTATGTCTCCTGATGTAATTTTAAGATGCTAAAAACACAGGTACATTATATATCGAAATTAAGTCACATTAAAGTTTTTTATGATGTAATCAGATTAGATGGTTGCAGAATCAAGCTTCTACCGAACATGCACACTAACACACACTAATAGAGTCATGCTTGTCTTGTCTTTTTGAGTGTTGTCATATAAGATCATGAAGAGAATGTGCAATTGTCTCACCCTGAAATTGCTGGATGAGATTTATTTTGCTTAGGAGTTCCAGACACGCACTGTAACGCAATTACGTAATAAGATATTGCTTGTTTTCTCATAGCGTCTGCCAAAAATAAAAAAATAAAAAGATCACAGCATTACTGCAGTGTCCTCCCATCCAAAAATATACTATTCCCGTGTGTTATCACTCAAAATCAATTTTGGGCCTGTGCTGCAATATAGTCAGTGGAAAATCTTGCAGATCTCCAAGAAACGCGTTGTGATTCATATACTGCATACATATATGATGTATGTGCACTAAATGTAGGTGATTCCCTTAAAGTCATCAAAATTATATGTACTGTATATTTATAGCAATTTGGTTCTTGCCCCAGGAGCTACAGTTACAGTATCATGTCACAATGACACCTCGAAGTGGGTGAGTTATATTAGGCAGCAAGCGAACATTTCATCCCTGAAGTTGATGTGATGCAAGCAGAAATATGGGCAAATGTAAAGGTTTTGACAAATGCCAAATTGTGATAGCTAGACAACATTGGGTCAGAGCAACTCGATCTATGGTGGGATGTTGGTCTACAGTGGTCAGAATATACCAAAGTGGTCAAAGGAAACCAGTGATCCAGCACAGGGTCACAGATGTCCAAGGCGTATTGATGCATGTGAGAAGCGAAGGGTGGCCTTAGTAGGCTGATCCAATACTATAAAAGAGCTACTGTAGCTGACATTGCTGAAAAGGTTAATGCTGGTTCTGATAAGTTTCCAAGCCTGTCACCCCATACAATTCCCCCCCCCCTATAAAAATAATGGATCAGCCCCTATGAGCTCCACATTGAATATGTGACATCACATAAATATTTTTAAAGAACTTGCTGCAATGAAGGGCAAGTGTCAGTATCTCTTCTTATCTATATTTTATTGTTTTCATGGTCAGATTGTGGTTGTAATGCTCAATATTTCGACATTGTTGTATGAATAAATGATTGAATGAATAAATAAGTATTAAAGAATAATGTTGCAAAATATTAGGATTAGAAGGCTACTGTTAGATAGTACTTCAAACCTTCAACTGTCACATTATTTGATTGCAACAGAGTAAACCATTGTGTTGAATCTTGTACAAATCTTACAAGATGTCCCAAAGCCACCCTTGTCAGAGAATCACCCTGCACTATAGGTGCATTACAGTATGTATGGATGTAGAATTGTATGTACATTTACATTCTTTTTTCTTTCTTTCTTTCTTTCTTTCTTTCTTTCTTTCTTTCTTTCTTTCTTTCTTTCTTTCTGTAAAAAAAAACAGACTCATAGGGAATTTGGTTCAGTCTAAAGGTGTGGTGGTTTAGTTTTGAATACTGTTTTGTTTTTGTTATGGGAAATAGATGGAACCAAATATGTTAAAAAGAAATGTCCCTGGAAGGTAACAAGAAAAAAAAATAATATGAGTAATTTAAAAGCAACTCCAGCAGTAGTAGCAGCAACAACAGCAGCAAGCTCATTTCCAGTTGAGACCAGTTATGATCTCGAGTGATAGAGCTGAGATAGAAGAACTGTGAAAGATCTGTCTAAACTGGAATTTTCAAACCTTTTAGGTTTTATCCCAAAAACTTGAGTCAGGACATGCCCACTTCAGGTTTAAAGGTCCCATTTAATAATATTACTATAATTATTCTTTCATTCATTCATTTATCTTTTATAACACTGTACAGGATCGCAGGCGGCGGCAGCCTATTCCAGGAAAGTTTGGGCACACGGCAGGGCACACCCTGGACAGGGTGCCAAACTTTTGCTGGGCACAGACACATACACTCACTACGGGCAATTTGGCAACACCAATTAGCCTAAAAATCTGCATATCTTTGGGTTGTGGGAGGAAACCGGAGTACCTGGAGGAATCCCACCACGGGGAGAACATCACACACAAAGACCTCATGTGGGACTCGAACCCTCAACCCTGAAGGTTCAAGGCCACAGTCCTAACTACTACACTACTCTGCTGCCCTTATTATTATTATTTCTTAAATGAGTTAGCATAGGTCCTAGAGCTCACTCATGAGTGTCTATTGAAATAAACCTCAGCTTGAAATAACCCTCAGATAATACTTTATTTTTTTTACATTCAAACTCCCTTCCAGTCCTCTTCCAAATGCATTTTGCTATGTATGTAAAAGAGTAGCTGCTGAACCATGCCTTGCCAGAGAACAGCCGACCAGAACAGCAAGCCAATGGAGGGTTTCCCCTATATGAGGCCCCAATAGCAGAAAGACCTATTTTTTGTTTGGACCCTTCTGAATGTCTAAAAATGTCAAATAAGTGAATTTTGCATAATAAGCATGAATACAGGTGCACAATTCGTATTTTATTGACCTTTTCTCAACTAACACAAGGGTCAAATATGGACATTCTGAACAGCAAATGGAATTCAATTCCAATTGTAACTATAATTAAATGTTCCTTTCATTCATTTAAATGATTAATTTCATGTTCTTGATATTTAATTTAGTTTTTCTTTTACTATAAGAACTTCTATGTTGGTTTTTCTCAAAATTCCAATTTTTCAGTTTCCGGACTACACATTAAAATCCCCAGCATTGATTTAATACTTTCGGAGTTTATTTGAGTTCAACTGGACTCATATAAACCCTGCTGGGTGTTAATTCTACACTGGGGAATTTACTGTGCAGGCGGCCATATCTCCTTCAATTATGCGTGCACCTCCACAAAACTCATCAAAACGTTCAGCCAGGTCTCCCGAGCACTATGGAATAAAGTTAGCCTCTGGACCAAAGGTACCATTTTCGAGTTATGAGGATTTGTTTGGAACCTTTGTCGGACCTTTTTGCTCCAGTGAATACTAGCTTGTTTTGGATTTTCTGGGGAAAAAGAGACATGACACGTTGAAGAGCTTGAAAATCTCCACTACTTTGGAAAAAATATTGTCAATTAAAAATAACAACCTCTTGTGCAGAGGCAGTGAATCAGCAAACAAACAAACAAAAAAAAACACCTACCTCCTTACCTCTCTCCCTGATTCTTGCACAATTTTACACACACACACGCACACACATACACATTTATATCAGACTGGAGAGCCAGAATTCCTGCCTTATTAAATTTTTAAATGGGGAAGATTGGTCAAACTGCTAGTCTGAGTTATGAGTGTTTGTTCGGGACTTGACCAAAAATGGATTTTCTCATAGGAATCAATAGGGCTCTGACACTAAAGATCTTTCCAAAAATCAACCTTTTGCCTTATTTCAAATTGTGTCTTTGACCCCAATTCTTTGATTACTCTCACCAAACATGACGGCAAACAAGTTTAAGGCCTCCTTTATCAAACAATCCAAAAACAGACCTGTAGAAGGTACATTTGCCAAGGTATTAAGTATCAGAATCAGGTAACTGCTGCTGCCAATGAAGTTAATGCGAGAGATCAGGTTGCATTCTCCGTGTCTGAGTAAACCTCCAGAGGGTGAATGGTGCTGCAGCAGGGCCGAGCCATAGCCCTCGCCTCACACACTCTCAGGACACACAGCCAGTATAAATGCTTATATCGTGGGAAATGTGTGGGCTGGGGAGGAACTGTTTTCACCATTTTGCCCAGGAAAAGTGGTGCACCAGTGCACTCCTACTTCACAATATCATCAGGAACTGTCTCTATTATTATTATTATTATTATTATTATTATTATTGTTGTTGTTGTTGGTGTTGTTGTTGTTGTTGTTGTTGTTGTTGTTGTTGTTGTAAAATTCATTCCACAGGAATATAAACAATTTTATGACATAAGCAAAATATCCACTAGGTAAAAATACTTACAAATAAATGAAAAAGGGAGAAAATTGTGCTGGGAAATTCTGCTCATGCTGGTTCAAATGGTTGATAATTCTCATCCTGTAAACACTTAAATAAGTGTTTTTTGATTTCAATATAAAGTTTTCATTTTTTTGTTGTTGTTGTTGAAATGAGTCACATGAAAAGCAGCCTCTTAAAAATAGTATTTTTCTTTTATTCTGCTTTTTTATGTTTTGCCTCTGACAGTAAACAGAAATGAAGGAGATTTTTAAAGCCCTAAATCCATATAACTGGCTTGTGAGAAGAAAAAAAAAAAAAGAATACACAACTCTAAAAGGTCAAAACATTTTAGTTGCTTATAGGAATCTTTAAGATTATACAATTAGGCGTGTTATGTTGGGCTCCAGAATTTATTCATTTATTTATTTTTTTTATTTTGTAACAATGTTGTGACAAAGCATTTACAGTAAGATACAGCTTTATAACCATATTCTGAGAATGAGGGAAAACTTCAAATGTTCATGACAAACCTGAGTGGTGTAGAGATCACAGACTTTCATTTATTTATGTATTTATTTATTTATTTATTTCTCTTTCTGAGTAAACTTTTTCGATGCAGACACAAATTAAACAGTCACTGAACTTCCAGTAAACATTTCTGAATATCACACTGAATTGTCTTCTCCTGTCCTTCTTTCTTGTAAAGGAACATCAGAGGATTTCTCATTGGACCAGAAGACAAGATCTATGTGCCTTATTTTCAGTGTCTTATTGATGAATAATGTATTTGTTTCATGACTGCCTAATCACTTTGGCAGTAATGATGAGATGTGTTACGAGTTGGCAGAATGTCTCTAATGACTGTCACAGAAGAAACCGCCTTGGGACCCTTGAAGCGCCAAGCCATGAAAATAACCCACAGATACAGGGCTGGTTGTTAAGATACTGTATACAGCTATTATTTACTTCGAATAGCAGCTGTAAAGGGGGGGGGGGGGGGGGGGGGTAACAACCTTTTCACTTGTTAAAGATTTATTATTATTTTTTAAATTATTTTTTATCATTTATTTTTTTTTATTTTGCAAACGCTTCAATTAATTGAATATGTAATAAATAAGAAAATTTCCTACATGTATTTTCATTTGCCCAGCCCAGGGCATTTTAACTTTTTGTTAATGATCATAATTTATTATAGTTTTAGCGTCTCTGTGCCAAAATAAAAGGGTTTGTTTGAACACATTCATTAGATTGACAAATTCACAGTCCATTCAGAAGGTCAAAGGAGCTCAGTGCATCTCTTAGAAATAGGATTGTGGATTTACACAGGTCATGAATGTCTCTTTGGGCCATTTTATTTTAAGCTTTACACATACTGTAAATGCCCTTACTCTGTGGTTGTTGTTGCTGTTTTCTTCACCATTCTGTGGGCATGGCTATTATGCATGAAAATTGCAGCAGATCAGCAGTACCTAACATCTCAAACCAGTTTTATACTGCATGTAGTATGTCTATTGGAATTCACAGAGCTAAGTGATATTTTCCTAGTCTGCGCCATCCTCATATTCTTATTAATGAATAATAGACAGCCTCAATTATCTAAACTAATAATAAAGAGCAGCTTGTTTGAAAATGCTCCATAACATATGTTTTTGTCCCGGAAAAAAAAAAAAAAAAAACACACACACACACACACACACACACACACTTGCTCCACAGTGACAGATGATGGTCCTTTAGAAAGGTTAACTCAAATGATACCTGACCTTGTATCTATAAGCTGTGAGGCACAGACAATTGATCTTCATGTGAGCGAAGGAGGAGAGTGTGCGAAGAAAAGTTCTGTCTCATTACTCAGAGAGCAAATGGATCACTGGAGACCCAATGATGACCCAGAGTGGCCTAATCAAAGTTGACAGTTTATAGTGCTAGTGCTAGTTCTCCGCTAGACTAGAGCAGATTCTTCTGTTATAGAAAAGTTCAACTAGAGTGTGAGTGTGCAATGAAGATGTCTGGATCAAAGGAGGGCACAGACATGCTCTGAATATAGAATTCTTTAGGCTACGGATGAGGAAGGAAAACAAGCTGTGGCTGATGTAACATCATGGGCTACTAAATAATTTGCAATGCCAGCTCTGTCTGTTCGGAACATGTTCCATTTAAGGTATAAAACATAACAAGGCTTGCTGTTATGGGAAAATAATAAATGATTGGGAGGTGTGATGTAGCCTGATGAAACATGAAACAGTGCTACTGGTGTCACCTTGAAATTGGTTGTCTTTTAATAGCAACACATCCTGAGGTGTTTTATTCCATTTATACCACATCAAATGGACGACAATTTTTTATCAATACAGGAATGTAGTTTTTTTTAACATGTTGTTTTTAATGTTGTGAAATGTCTGCAAGAAAGGCTTCGTACTCATTAACAAGAGTCATCCCCTTACTATCTTTTTTTCTGTAGACATTAGGACTAAACCGCAACCTATCGATAAAAATGCAAAGAAAAAAGTAAGACGTCCAGACCTGATACCAGAGACTCTGTCAAACACATATAAAGTAAACATTTCTAAAGAAAACTTTAAAATATTAATGGTAATACAAATGGCTCCCTTAACAAACCCAAATTCCAAGTAACCATCACCAACTGATTCTTCTTCAAACTTCCCCAACAGACTTGAACGTCTGCCGCTCGACCAGTCATATGACTCATGTTCAAAATCACAGTCATCCAATTACTAAATCGGCACATCTGTTCCCAATCACGAACTGCCGCTTGTTGATTCAGTGCAAAGTCTCACTCCTAGCCTCGTTCTAGCGATGATCTCCAACCTTATGTTCATTAATTGCTGTTTTGGTTTTGATCTTGTTTGTCTGTTCACATTTATTTTTGTTTAACAGGTTTAACAGTCTATCAGCTGACATTTACCTGATTATAATAATATAATAAATATAATAAGGGATTTTCCCTTTAAATTGTTTGCCGAATATTTTACACTTAAACTCTGCATTTGGATCCAACATGTGCCAACCTTTTGATAAATAATTACACATACAATACATTTATTGTTGAGATAAATATTTATGAAATATGTTATAATATAAATATATTAGAGTGGGCACATTAATGCAATGCTAATATACACTGATCAGCCATAACATTAACACCACTGTTAGGTGAACTGAACCTGACATGTCCATGGGGACCGAAGGCTCATCTCCTCTGGTCCAATCCCACAGAAAAGCCAGTGAAATAAATTGCCGAAAAATGTCAGGGCTGGCCATAATAGAAAGACAACAAAACACACAGTACACCGCACAATGGGTCCAAGGTCACCAACCTGATCTCCGAACTTCCCATATCCCATTCTGATCAAGCACTCATGGATTTCATTGGACATATACAGTAATACCAATCCACAGCAATCCATAGCATCCGTAGGATCCGCTGCCAACATCCTGGTGCCAGACACTACAGACCCCGTGGAGCTCCCTGTGTGGTGGCCCAGGGATAACCCAAAACCTAGGTGGTTTTAATTTTTATTGTTTTTAAAGTTATTGCTGATTGGTCTAAACCTGAGCGTTTCATTTTATTGGCGCTAGCAGTATTGGCAGATCTGCTACTGCGCAAGCAATAACACACTACAGACCGTGCACTTATACAAAAATAGCCCGCACCAGGGTGGTATGATGTTACCACCTAAAGTGGATTCATTTTGTATAACAGCAGGATCTGGAGATGTGCTGTAATTCCTTTTTTTACTACAGTGATTTGCCAACAGTTACAAAGTTTCATTTATTAATAACTTACACCTCTCACATTTTAAAGGATAAGACTGTTAACATCTAATGATGTGAAACAGCCGTGAGAATGAGTCAGTTCTTGTTTTTACGTTACAGCTATGATAAACAGTCATTCCTTTACGAGCATCTCATTTTCTCTCTCACAGCTTGTGCTTTTAGTGAGAAACTGGAAAGCACCAACTCCTCTCTCCTGGAGACCTTTCCATGCTGGGAAACTTTGCAAAGCACTGTAACTCTTAGAAAGTGCTAAAGCAAATGCTAAATAAATGTCACCTAACAAAAATCTTTGCCACACAAACAATTATGTGATTTCTCTTTGTTAAACACAAGCACAAACAAATAAATAAATAAATAATAAATAAATAATAAATATCTGCTTAGTATCACTTCTAGATTATGCAGAGCATCCACCAGACGTCCCTGTGAATTCCCAGCTGGAACTGCAGTGTGATTAAATACAAACCTTATGACCAATCAGATTCAAGATGTATGAAGACAATCAATCAACATTAATCAGACCGAACTGATTCAAATATAAAGTGGTATAAAATATGTTGATCTGTCTTTGCTTAGATTGCATAAAATCATGTGCCATGCCATGTGTAAAAGGAATAGGTAGCGGCCCCTCTTTCAATTCAATTTGTTTTTTTTTTGGTTATAAACCATATTAAAATGATCTGATCATAGTGGGTCTCGTTTATTTAACTTGGTCATATGTACTGTAACTTTAGTCCGAACCATTCAGGTGTGTGTTAACAGAATGCCAAGGCGGAAAGACATACTGTAAGCAACAGTCTTGGAGAAGCAATTGTTGCTGGACATCAATCAAAAAATTTATAAAACCATTTCCAAACAATTTAGACAACAAATGGGAAGCATTCCAGCCAGTTGCCAATCTCCCCAGAAATGGATGTCCCAGCACATTCACCCCAAGGTCAGACTGTGCAATACTCAGAGAAATACTAATAAATAAATAAATAAATAAAAATAAAGAGCTACATTTTAGACCCTAAAGACCTCACTGAACATGTTAAATGTTAAAGTCCATGACAGGGTTTAATTTTTGATGAATAGATAATGGCAAAAATGGCAGTTATTTGTCTAAAAGTTGTCTTGCTTGTATTTGCCTAATACTGTAGATCTGTAGAAAAAAATAAAAAAACTGTACTATATCTGTTCTCTAAAATCTGTTAGGATCAGATGTTTTTTATTATGCTTATAATTATTTGTTTAGGCTGTTATTATTATTTTTTTTTTAATAAACTTGTACATGTTACCTAGTGTTTTAAAGTAATAGTTTAGTTTAACTTAGTGTTTCTATTCCAATTGGTACATAAAATTGCAGGGATGAGAAAAGGACAGAAAAGACTTGGTGAAGGTAGAGGATTATTTGGGGAAAACAAGACAAAGTGCTGTTAGCATTTTACAGTAGTTGGAGGTAACAAATTAAAATAAAATAAAAAAATATGGAAAACATTGTATGTTTGATTATTTATTTATTTATTTATTTATTTGGAATGACCATCTATGTTTACCGTTTCTTTATAGACTCCATGCCTACTGTATGGCCAGTACCATTTATAGCAAATGTGTTTTCTTTCTTTCAATGCTGTATTTGTGGGTGACACATATCAGCCTCTATGACACATTTATTTTGGATGTACCTTTCCCCATGATGGTGACAGTATTTTGATAAATCTTAGACTATAAATCTCATGTTGATTTACTATGCATAAAGGATTTGTGTATATTCCACTGTATCCCTCTGTTCAACCTAATGCATAATTTGTTTAATTAAAATGCAAGTGTACTTGTTTCTGTTTATGAATAATGTTTGAGGCACTTTTATTCTGTTAATAGTTGGTTGAAGTAAACACTTAAAATATTGAAGCGTAGTAGTGTTAATAGTCTTTATTTAGAAAGCAAGCAGTAATTAATAGGACATGGATGTATAATCTTTGAAGGCTTTGCTCAAAATTTGGAAACACTATTTTGCTTTAGAAAAAGAAAATTATAGCCAAAGAGACAGTCCCCCCCCCAAAAAAAAACAGCAGCAAAATTGCAGTTTTGGCCCTCGGGCGCATATTAAATGTCACACCCATTGTTGTGCCACTTCATTCATGCTCTAGCAGTTTTGCAAATTTTTTTTGTCAATGACATTAGCAGCTGGGAAAGAAGGAAATAAATTAATTCTCAACCAAACAAGTAACAGCCAGCCGCAAGGTTAAATGCACCTTGCATTGTTTTCTGCTCAACACTGTTGTCAAGAGTAATTATGTGATTTATCTCACACTGGACACATCTAGCCTCCCTGCTCTGAATTCTCATATTAATATGACATTTACACCCACATAACTCATTTAAGAATAAGCTTTTTAGTAAATAGAATATACAATATTTAACCACTTACCCTAAAATTGCTAGAACTCCTGGATTCAGTATGAAGGGTGTTCAAGTCAAACTGGGACTTTCGATTAAAATCTAACTTTGAGTAAAATCTAACTTTTTTTTTTCCTCTACACTAATGTACTTATCCTAAGATTCCCTTCTTTTTAAATCCCATAGAAAGTTTTACACTGGAGCCCTGATTGGACTGCATGCCAAATGTCTAAAACACTGGCCTTCAAAGGACTCCCTTAAATGACCCAAACCTGTGGAAATGTGGAGATTAGGACTGTACAGGGAGCGATGTGGTACATGATGTATGCCTTCCACAAGTTGGCTACAAGTTATTTACTGGCATCACGGTTAGGGATTCTGAGACACCTCAGTGTGAAATGATTTTTTTAATTTTTAAATTTTTTTTTTTGTCTCATCTGTTGATAGAGCCAAGTTCCAGTCAAAGTCCAAAATCCTCGCCTAAGGGTGAAACTACCTCACAGCTCCAAGGTCTTGGTTCAATCTGGTTTGAAACATGCATATAGGCAGATTGGCTATGCTAAATTATCCCTATGTGTGAAAGATGGGGCTGACTGATGGACGTGTCCAACATGACCAGGAAATCTTATCATTTTGATTCATACACATTGCATACAAACTTACTTCTTTTTATTGTGTAAAGCTGCTTTGCGACAATGTCAATTGTTAAAAGCGCTATATAAATAAAATTGACTTGACTCTGACTTGACTAAATTAATTATTGCTTTAAGATTAATGTAAAAATTGCATCTTTATGGCCATAATTTAATTTATGAAATATAAGAAATTTTTGTCCCATTTCATTGGGTCATGGATGTTTACTAAGGTTGCAATAAATTAGGCACATGCTGTTTTGTTTACCCCCCCCCCCCCCATACTCTATTAAAAGGTGTTAAATGTGACCTCTGTTTTCAAAGTAAGATTTTAAGATAATTAATCCCCAATTACATATTTTTTCATTCAGCTTCACCAAGGGTGCTAATAATGCTCATGTTGATTGTGTATAACCACTGGGGGAAAATGCAATCTGCCTTTTTGTCTACCTACGTACACAGCTTTATGGCCTCGCAGAGAGAGAGAGAGAGAGAGAGAGAGAGAGAGAGAGAGAGAGAGAGAGAGTATGGTCGTTGCATAAAACACACTTGCCTATGGAACATTAAAGAAGACTGAAACAGCTGTGCTTTCAGCATCTAAGTCAGCATCTACCTGTACTTGAGTGCTAAGCAAAAGATGTAAGTTCTTCAATCAATTCACTTAATGAAAAAAAAAAAAACTCTTAAGAAATGTGGCAAATTCAAAGTCTCAGTAGACATTTATAGCGTTGAGTAGGGATTACTACTATGCAAATAATCATTAAAAAGTGATAATATACAATAGAGAACAATATTATGAACAGAAAAGATTATTCTGTAAAATTACAGTGAAGAAATGCACTGAGATAACCCTTATGCAGTCCTCAGGGGCAAAAATACGGTTGTGTTTTTTTTTTTTTTCCTTTAGGAGTAATGTACTTCCACTAAAAGGGTAAATCTGTCTGTTGTTTTTTTATTGTAAGATTTTAAGCTACACAGCTACAAAACTAAAAATGCCCAGCACCCACTTACCTCTCAGCCCTAATCACACCCTGCAAATCACCACGTTCCCTCCGATCCTCAGCATTGCTCGGCTTGTCCCACCATCTCTCAGAAATCGAAGTAGACATACTGTACATCTAAACTGATTTCTGTTTTGCCACCTACTGTATGTGGTGGAGTGAACTTCCTCTAAATGTCCATAAGCTGAGTCACTGCCAGTCTTTAAATGACTACAAAAGATCTATCTATTCCTTCAATATTTGGGTTAATCTAAAATAAAAAAAAAAAAATACAAAAGAAAACTTCCCAACAGTGTTTGGCTGATGGTACTTAGTTAGTAACCTAGTAATCCAGTGCAAGGTTCTATCCAGTGAATCTTTAAAGCACTTTTGTAAGTCGCTCTGGATAAGAGCATTTTCCAAATGCCTAAATGTAAATATACTGTAGAGTGTTTTCTTCAGGCCAAACAGGAAAAAATAAAAAATAAAACAAAGCTTTCAACACATATTGGTTATGGCAAAAATCACTGCCTGACAAATTAGCATTTTTTTTATTTAATTCATGCTTGCATGAACACAAATCACTACTTTGTGAAATAATACTGGATAAAACATTAATAAAACATTGTATGTGTGTTCATGTCTACAGAAGTCACACAAACACCAATTGAATGAACATGTCTTTCTACACAGCGCATGATGCCCAAAATTGCACAGTGTGTGCTTTAAACATACTTGCTGAAATTTGTAAATGTAAAAGGTACAGTATATTAGTGGCATTTGTTGATAGAGTATGCCATCCTGGCAGCACTTGTTGCCACTTCATACAATCTACGATCAATTGATGATCGATACCTTCTGATCACGTCTGCGGATACAAAGGATCACAAGGGTCTCCCTAATTTTCTTTAACATAAACTGCTATACTATATTTGACTTTTTAGTCATTTATTAGTATTTGTGTCAAATAGATCCTACGGATGCGCAAGAGTTAACAAGGATGTGAATAAGTAGAACATATCTGATCAGCAATAACATTATGACTCCTGACAGGTGAACTGAGAAACATTGATTTCTAGCAATACCCTGGGAAATTGGTGACAAGACACCCAAGGCTCACTCATGCCTACTGGGACTAAAGGCCATCCTGTCTGGTTTGATCCCACATAACCACCAAACTGGCCACCAAATAGTTAAGATCCCAATTCGTCACTGCTGAGCACCCATGGGATGCACTAGACTATGGAGGCACTAGATTTGATTGGATGTTAAGTAATAATACTAACCAAAGACAGAACTGACCGCAGCTGTGGATCAAAAACTTGAATCACAAGACAGTGAGCAAACAGTATTAACAGTCCCGAAAAGTCCAAAATGCAGAGCCCATGTTCTCAAACTTTGCAGTAGAGCAAGCTCAATGTACTTAAAGCCAGGTGGTCAAATATACACACGTGGACAAAATTGTTGGTACCCTTCAGTCAATGAAAGAAAAACTCACAATGGTCACATAAATAACTTTAATCTGACAAAAGTAATAATTAAAAAAAAATTCTATGAATGTTAACCAATGAAAGTCAGACATTGCTTTTCAACCATGCTTCAACAGAATTATTTTAAAAAATAAACTCATGGAACAGGCCTGGACAAAAATGATGGTACCCCTAGAAAATACTGAAAATAATGTGATCAAAGGGACATGTTAATTCAAGGTGTGTGCACTAATTAACATCACAGGTGTCTACAATCTTGTAATCAGTCAGTGGGCCTATATATAGGACTCCAGGTAGTCACTGTGTTGTTTGGTGACATGGTATGTACCACACTCAACATGGACCAGAGGAAGCGAAGGAAAGAGTTGTCTCTGGAGATTCGAAAGAAAATTATAGACAAGTATGTTAAAGGTAAAGGCTATAAGACCATTTCCAAGCAGCTAGATGTTCCTATGACTACAGTTGCACATATTATTCAGAAATTTAAGATCCATGGGACTGTAGCCAACCTCCCTGGACGTGGCCGCAGGAGGAAAATTGATGACAAATCAAAGAGACGGATAATCCGAATGGTAACAAAAGAGCCCAGAAAGACTTCTAAAGAGATCCAAGGTGAACTTCATGCTCAAGGAACATCAGTGTCAGATCGCACCATCTGTCGTTGTTTGAGCCAAAGTGGACT
Source organism: Clarias fuscus (assembly GCA_030347435.1). Classification (NCBI taxonomy): domain Eukaryota; kingdom Metazoa; phylum Chordata; class Actinopteri; order Siluriformes; family Clariidae; genus Clarias; species Clarias fuscus. The sequence continues at coordinate 8,709,458 of CM059214.1, read as the reverse complement.
ACATGGGAGACGACCAAGGAGGACACCATTGTTGAAAACAAATCACAAAAAAAACAGACTGGAATATGCCAAACTACATGTTGACAAGCCACAAAGCTTCTGGGAGAATGTCCTATGGACAGATGACAAAAATTGAACTTTTTGCCAAGGCACATCAGCTCTATGTTCACAGACGGAAAAATGAAGCATATGAAGAAAAGAACACTGTCCCTACTGTGAAACATGGAGGAGGCTCTGTTATGTTCTGGGGCTGCTTTGCTGCATCTGGCACAGGGTGTCTTGAATCTGTGCAGGGTACAATGAAATCTCAAGACTATCAAGGGATTCTAGAGAGAAATGTGCTGGCCAGTGTCAGAAAGCTGGGTCTCAGTCGCAGGTCATGGGTCTTGCAACAGGACAATGACCCAAAACACACAGCTAAAAACACCCAAGAATGGCTAAGAGGAAAACATTGGACTATTCTAAAGTGGCCTTCTATGAGCCCTGGCCTCAATCTTATTGAGCATCTTTGGAAGGAGCTGAAACATGCCGTCTGGAAAAGGCACCCTTCAAACCGGAAACAACTGGAGCAGCTTGCTCATGAGGAGTGGGCCAAAATACCTGCAGAGAGGTGCAGAAGTCTCATTGACAGTTGCAGGAATCGTTTGATTGCAGTGATTGCCTCAAAAGGTTGTGCAACAAACTATTAAGTTAGGGGTACCATCATTTTTGTCCAGGCCTGTTCCATGAGTTATTTTTTTTTTTATAATTCCGCTGAAGCATGGTTAAAAAGCAATGTCTGACTTTCATTGGTTAACATTCATAGAATTCTCATTTATTATTACTTTTGTCAGATTAAAGTTATTTCTGTGACCATTGTGAGTTTTTCATTCATTGACCGAAGGGTACCAACAATTTTGTCCACGTGTGTACGTACACCATTTTAAAACCCAGCTGGTGAAAGCATGTCCTCAGTGTCAGAAGATGCAGCTCAGGGAAAACTCTATGCAGGGTGTTGTTCAAGATGTGGAGGTCAGGATGACTCAGATAGACTGATATAAAATCACAAGAAAGAAAGCAGCAATATTAACGATATTATTGATATTAAGGTTTCATGTGTTTTTTGCTTGAATACAATAGTTCAAGCTTTTTTTTTGTTTCATGTTTCAAATTCAGAGTCAGCGGTGCATGTTGCATGAATCATACACAGCACTGAAGACTTCAAACTAAGAAATCGCAATAATAAATATAGGTGCAAATATATGTCTTTAGCTGCCTCTAATTGTATGAATAATACAGTACATTTTCCTACATCATTCTTATTATGCCATTGGGACCACTTGATGTATTTGCACAACCCTAATAGTTTCATCATTGATCTATTGATAGATATTACATTTTAGCCTTCCATCATCACTGCCATTACACATAAGGATTACACAATTGCATTTGGATGTTTTTAGCTGGTTTACTGTTGGCAGCAAGCAGGACAAAATTGTTCATCTTAGAACACAATGCAGCATCATTTGTTGCTTCACTTTAATCAAACTCACTTTCTGAAGGGTCATATGGAAAGGTTGGTAGTTCAGATTGTACAAGATCAATAACTGTGTTAACAATAGACACATACTATGTCATGTCAAATTGCTGATCAGTGAAGAGAAGTTGACCAAGGATCCCTGGGGGATGAGCAGCTTCACTTTCGACTTCTCATTTCATCAACCTTGCTGCATGGATAAAAGAAGAAGAAGAAGAAAAATATCTCTTTCTTTATGTCACACAAATATAGGAAAAAATCCTTGAGTTATAGTCATATAGTCTTGTGGCACTGAATATATATATATATATATATATATATATATATATATATATGAAACATTCAGTATATACTATATTTGAAAAAATAGAATATTTATATATTTGAAACATTCAGTATACACCCTATAATATTATTGGTTATTGATTTATCCTGTTAAACATGGTGGTGGATACAAAGAATATCACAGCAACACTTGGTATGAGGTACAAATACACCCTTAAAGCGCCACCAGCTCATATAGTGAACCAACCTTCTAGTGGCCATTTAAAATTTGGCAAATTCATGGTTTTGGCAGTTGTACCACTATACCACCCTGTCTCTGGCAATGATGCAGTAAAAACTCAAAACAGGACCACTGCTGACCCACACACCAGAGCACACACCTTTTTGAAAATGATTTGTGCCAGCACAGCTCTTCATATGTCTGCATACACAGTGTAAGCTACTCAATCTGAGAGAGAGCTTCTGTCTGGATAGAGGCCATTTGTCAGGTGAGAAAAATCATCTGTCCAGCAGCTGCCTTCAAAGAGGGAGGGCTGAGAGGGATTAGATGTATTGGCATCTCCAGCAAAGGCCTCTCATTTCATGCTTCCTCTCAGCAAAACAAATGACCTAACCAGATTGGAAGAGAGAGAGGTTGGATAAAGCTATTTGAGTGGAAAAGATGAAGCATACGCAGCACAACGGAGGACGAGGGTAGAGGGCAATGTGTGCAAATTCTACAAATGAGATATGTTAGCTTGCAGTCAGATTTTTGGAACTCAGATATACACAAGCTATGGGTTATATGTTATGGATGTCTGAGCGTCTTCATTAAAGCCCAGTGTGGCAACACTGGCCATTTGTGGTTAGGATCAACCATTATGATGTTCATCTTATGATTACACAATGCAACTGACATCCATGTAAATGTGTGAGCCACAAATAGCAAATAACAGTAAGAAATGAAAAATTAACATTTTCTAACATTTGCAAACTAGGTCGGAAAAAAAAAGAAGAAAAAACTAATTCAATAATTGGCTTGAATCATCAATCTAGTTTCTCATGTGGTTCCTCGTTCATAACTTTACTTCCTACTTCCAATCAGTTCCCATTTACTGTTTGATGCAAATAGCGGCAGAAAGTAACAAAAATACACCATATTAACATTGGCCTTCACTGGAGATAAGCGGTCTGATTGAAATACCTGAATTCAATAATTAACAGGTTTGGTCAAATACTTTTGGCTGTATAGTGTTGCTGGTGCCAACTGTAAGTGTACACGGCTAGTAGTTAGCTTTATTTTTTGATTTTCGAACAGTTATTGCAACGCCTAAAACACAAGATGAGCAATGAGTACATGACTACAGACAACACAAGTAACTTGCTGCTGGCTAGTGGGAACATTGCTACTTGCTAGTGGTAAGAGAAGCTATATCCTGTTGTCATTTTTAATAAGAGTTGGATTGTGTGAATTCTTACAGCTGCCACCCTGCGACTGTGTTGGATAAGTGTATAGATTTGCATTACAGGCAGTCAGCCAAAGCTGTCATAAGAAAGCCAAGCATGAGTTATTTTCCAAATGTAATTTTATAGTACTGTGTGTTCATAGTTAAATGAGGGAAGGGTTAGTGACTTTTTTTTTTTTATCCACTTGCACCACAGCAGCAGATGCTCTTTCTAAACTTGACTCAGTTAAATTGTATTTGTATAGCACATTTAAGAATAGACATTTTCACAAAGCAGAAAGCCATATGGAGATTTACTATAGATTCCTAGTGAACAAGCCTGAGGTGAAACGGAAAAAAAAAAACAGCTTAATAAAACATTCATTCATTCATTCATTTTTTATACCACTTATGTATGTACAGGGTCGCGGGGTACACCCTGGACAGGGTGCTAATCTATGCAGGGCACACACACACAGACACACACACAGACACACACAAAGACACACACACGCCCACACACACACGCACACACACGCACACACACACACACACACACACACACACACACACACACACTTTGGGTAATTTGGGAAGGCCAGTTAATCTAATCTGCGTGTCTTTGGAGTGTGGGAGTCCCTATAACCTGCTGTATATACCTATAACCTGAAATTCTGAACTTTATACTATAGTCAAACAGTCAAGTGCCAAATATGAGTATATTGAGGATGAGATGAGCACATCACAATAATTATGATTACAATTATAAAGTGTTGGGTAGTTTTTTTTTTTTTTTTTTTTTTTATCCATTGGTGTGACTTGGGCATATAATATACAAGCCTTGGAGAAACCCCAGGATAAATACATTAATAGGTAAATAATTTTTTAAGAGTATATCTATCATAAAAAAAAAAAAAAAATCATTGCTTCATTTCAACAGATACGGCTATACATTTTTTCAATTCGTGCTTTTGCGTTATTTGCTTAATCAACGTGATCTCGCACCTTCATTTCACTCACTTCACTGGTAACTTAATTTTTTTTTTTAAATTAATTCAGATGGCATTGTACATTTTTAAAAATGTGCTTATGAGTGTGCAATTAAATTCCATGCAAACAAAGTCACTGGCACAGCTAATATATATATCCTGTGTATATACAGTAGTTGTACATATACCTTCAGAGAGGTTTGAAAATCAGAAACAGTTGATCTTTACACATCGACCTCTGGCTCTCTGCGTGGATCTTAATAAGAACACTCCACATCTCTGCTTCGAGATTAGGAAATAAAATGAAAATAAATAAATAAATAAATAAAAGCACCTCCTTATAGAAATACAAGACAATGACAGTGTACATTCATCTCTGTATACTAGGTTGACTAAATGTGACTGGGCCAAAAGAAGAGACTTCCAAGCCACCAGTTACAGCCAGCAACCTGTAATGATACGATCAACCTAGTACATTTATTATAATACAGCAAGATAGCTGTATCATTATTGCAATGAAACCGTATATCACTTTCCACCTAATACAATGAAAGGAATGACTTTTATGTCCTGAATAATATATATATTTTTTGTAATAAATTATTCACAATATGTGATCTTCACCTCATCCGCAGTGGGTTATGATGTTCCCTTTACTCTTCCTTCCACAAGCCTGGTTGCTTGCCGCCTGTTTCCTGATTGCATTGTGCCGATTCATTGCCTCTATAAGTAAGACTGATTGGTATCAACATGGAGACTTAGTTGGAATTTAGCCAAAGTGTGCTTCTTTGTTGCGGGATTCATCACAATGTTAATCTATAATTAGATTCCGTTCTGGTAATTAAAGCCAGCATTTAGCCTTCGTACAGGAATATATCAGTGCAGACAAGCAGACAGGTCTTGGCCTTACTGTTTTAAACCGTATGCTTTTGCTAGATAGAGAATAAATCTTAGTACATTAACGTCAATCTGTCTGGGATGAAATAATTATAAAAGTAACGTGCTAGTAGTCAGATTCAGTTTGAAATGACAGATTTGTAAATGTACTGTATACTGAGTACAACTGGCAAAACAGGCCAACCAATTACCAATTAACATATTATTCTAGAACAATTGTGTGTATATAACTAATAAATAACACATGTGGCATTGGGTAATTTACCAACAACAACAATCGGTTGGTTTTTAATAGAAGAAAGTCAGATGTCCAGTGCTGCAAAAACGTTTAGTTAGATGTACAGTACCAGTCTCAAAAATCACCAATTTACCTATATTATATTTATTATACTGTATATACATTACACTATATATTACTGCATATAATGATGTAAGTTCGGAACACATTTGGTATGAAATATTTAAATATATATGCTCTCTCATGCACAGTATTTCTTAACATAGTTTGAGCCAGATATCAGATAGGACTACTCTGGGTATTATAAACTGGATACTTGTTTTCTGCATTAAGGTTAGGCAGTGCCCGGAAAAAGAAGAAAAAAAAAATAATCCATTAGAATGTTAATGTCCCTGATCTAATTTTTATACTCAGAGAGTACTACAAGAAGAGTACTATAACATAGGAAATTCCAACCAGCAATGCGACATTTGAAAGTAAATGTTGGAAAGAGCAAAAGCAAGGGATAGAAATTCTAGTCACAATAGCTTCTCACCATCATAGCTACTGCTTATTAACCACAGTTGTGTCCCCAGGCTTCTCTTCTTTCTAGAGTTATGAAGTCCCAGTGCTTAGCCATTGCAGAACTGCATGACCCAAATATGCTTCAACAAGAGTTGTGCTCATAGCTGAGAGAGCAGCAGAAAGCACAGGTGGAGTGTGCTTCATCATGCACATCCATTTATTTAAGGCACCTATTTCAGAGTCCTAACAAAACCCCACCTGGTGCAGTCTAGACTATATGATTTATTTGGGTACATACAAGGCATATTTAAGGTAAATATAAGAAATGTTGCTAACGTCTGCAATATCAGCTTGATAGCTGCTTTAATATCAATGTATATATTTTAGATAAAATTTATAATGTTACATAAAACATTCAATTCTACAGTTTTATCAAACATAGTTAACCTATTGACGTATGTGTCAGATCTACTAAGAACTACAACTCCCAACACCGATGCCATGGTTCACCTGAATACTAAACACCTGAAGCTAATTACAGAACTAATAAAAGAGACTCACACACGTCCGGTGGTTGCGAAGTATACGCCCCCTGTGATTAGCTCCAGAGTCGTTACCAAGCCTTTTCTGAATACCTGCATTTTGATATTGACCGCGTTTGTGTTTTAGTTTCCGAGTTTAGCCTGATCCCGTTTATGCCCGACGCACATCGCCTGACCCTTGCCTGTTTAAACGACTATCGACTTTGGATTCTCTTGACTGGTTTGTTTGATTTGTTCAGGAACAATAAATATCTTGACTGCACCTGCGTTCTCCGAGTCTGTAACTCTGACAGTATGTCAGCTCTTACGTTCTAATTTTAGAATAAATATAAGAACTAAATATAACCCTAACCATTGATCTATAAGCACATAATGACAAGATGATAAGAAGCAAGATGGTGGTATCATCACGTTATTGAGATTATTTTCATCATTCTTCCAGTCTGCAGTACACTTGAGTCTGGAGCTGTGGTTCTTATTCCAATAGCGCAGAAGTGTAGTTTCATCTAAACAAGGAGATTTCAGTTAATATTAGAATCCGGCTATGCAAAGCTGACGGAGACAAAGCCGGTTTAGATGGAAGCCAAAGGTGGTTATACTAACATAATATTGAGATGATGGATAAAGCATGTGCTACCTAGCAAATGTCTTTTTTCATTTATTCAACCTTTGTTTTGCAATACAATATATTATACAAACGTTAGTTCGGTAGGAGTAATCTGTTTGGAGGAGAGGCATCGGGAGTGGTTAATATAGACAGTAACAGCACTCAGACGGTTACAAGTAACAGCCGTTTAACTATATGTATCACTCCATGTCACAGGTCTTCTAATATCCATTAATTACACAGTCAGTTGCAGCATGGGTGAAAGTAGGTCGGTATGGTCTGCAGTACTGAGCAGCTGCCTGGCAAACCCACATTCAAAACTAGTCACGAAAGCACTTTCAGCAATAAAACACATTTGATAATGTTATGTCCTTTTAAACAACATTTTGACTCCTTTAGCAATTCCAAAATGTCTTCATGCACATTTATTTATGCCTAAGGTCAGTTACTCAGACAGCAACCTTCTAACACAAGGCTAAATCCCAAATCCATTTCTAAATATTAGGGTACTAATTGGTGCTTGGGACAACTGGATTATGCACCCTACATACTGTACAGTAGCACGCTAGCTTTCTATTTAATGCTATTTGGGATTAAACCCCAGAACCCAGAAGTTTTTTTTTTTTTTTTGTGCCTTTGCTACCTGCTATTGTGCCAACTACCGCATCAAGACATGTTGATATACAGAACAACAGCATTTGTGTGATATTGCTTCATTTTACGCCAGTGGGATATTGTGTAAATCAAATTCCATTCCAATTTATATAGATTTTTGATTGTGACACTACAAAGTTCAAGTTGGTTACAAACTTATGCAAAGAAAGTTGTCATTACTATGCTACAAATAAACACCAATGTAAATTGTGGTTTGTTGTTACACACATATGGTGGCCCGGTGGCTTAGTGGTTAGCACTGTCATCTTGACCCTCCAGGGCCCAGGTTTGATTCCCACCTCAGGGTTCGTGTGCATGGAGTTTGCATGTTCTTTCCGTGTTTACTGGGTTTTCTCGCAGTTCTCTGGTTTCCTTCCACAGTCCAAAGACACGCAGATTAGGTTAATTGGTGTTTCCAAATTGCCCATAGTGTGCGAATGCGTGTTGACCAGAGGTCCTACTGCAGTCATAAAATGAAAATAAATACTGCGGTAATCACCATTAGCCTCCACAATTCTTATTGGACTACATAATTTCCTAGATAAATGGATGGAGTCCTCATATAATCAGGACATCTTTTGTTATCCAGAATAACTGAATAAAAATCACTGAAGGACTGGGCAGAAACCGAATAGAAGCTATTTAGTTCCACTAAGCGTTAATAAGGAGGTCACAACATTCATTTATCATTTTCTTTTCCATTTATCCTGTGTACAGTGTACCAGACTTACAGGTGGGTTACACCCTGTACATGGTGTCAATCTATTGCAGGGCACACTCACTCTGATCAATTTGGAGGGTGCCTATTAACCTAATCTGCATGTCTTTGGACTGTGTGAGGAAACAAGAGTGCCCAGAGGAAACTCACCTCGGCCATGAAAGCATGAGAAGAACATGAGAGAACTCCATGCATACAGACCTAAGGTGGGAATTAAACCATCAACCATGGTGGTGTGACGCCAGTGTTAATCACTACGCCACCATGCCGCCTGGTGTTACACATGAACATTGTAATTTACTATGAATTCTAACTTACTTTAGATATAAATAAATCAATGGTATTATGCTAATTAAATTTGAGATGCATGAGATTATGTAAATTTTATAAAAGAGAACGTGAACTGTGGCCAATTGCATTTCAATGGGATGATATCCATGCTTTTGTTGTCTAACATGGGAAGTGGACTGATTACATGGATTTGCATGCCATTGTTCCATACAAATTACAGAATCATATTTACAGTGCTATATCACTGAAATGAGACTGGATTGAAGTGTTTTATACTTTGCTGAATAGGCAATTGCAGCTTATTGGGGTTTGTAGTAAAGACAGCTACCAGAAAATTACTCTTAAAAGCAAGAACAAATTGGAGATAAAACAACATAGTGTGTTGTTTTGGTAAGGTGTTGAGCCATTATGAGACTCAAGTACAGCTTCAGTCCATGTTTGTATAGATTTTACAAGTCTCTCAATCTGTATTTGATGAAATTAATCCCTGTCCCCAGAATGATTTTGCCTCAGATGGTGTTTCATTAATTGTGAAAATTAGCTACAGTATATCAGTAAACTTTCTTTCGGCTGCTCCTGTCAAGGGGTCCACAGAGTGGACCATCTGATCCTCATACAATTTGGCAAAGGTTAAAAAACCAGTCCAAAATATCCAGCTAAGATTACAATCTGGTAAAATTTGGCCCGTTTAGGTGGTGGTGGGGTGTAACGGGTTTGACCCAAAGTTGCACGGGCGGCACCATGAAACACAGACACGAGGCGAGATCTTGGGGGAAAAGGATAATTTATTTATGATAGATAGAGGAAGGAAAGGGAAAAAGGAGGGAGGACGGAAAGAAAGGGAAGGGATAAAGTGTGCACGTGCATGGTCCGAGGCAGTGCCCAGCTGGCATGCGGGCACGCGGCTGGCGGCGGTGGGCGGAGTGGCCGAACGGAGCACGCGAGGCAGCGCTCCTGCACGCTCCCTCTCGGTTCCTCCCCGCTGTCGATGGCCGGCCTGGCCCCTCCCAGCTCTCTGTGGGCGTGGCCTCAGGCGGGAGTCTCGCTCGGACGTCCGTCGGCCGGGCGGCTTTCCCGGCTGGGATCGGCGGCCTTAACGCTGTCCTCCTCGCGGCCTTTTCCTCTTCGGCGGCGGGGACGAAGGCGGCGCGTGAAGGCGGGCTCGACGCGGGAATGGAGGATGAACGTGGGAGCTCGTGCAGCTCTTTCCCGCGCTGTCCTCAGCGCGGGAAAGATCAAGATCAAAGGGGCGGAAATCCAATGTCCTTTTAAGTCTCTGGGGCACGTTCCATTTCCCCACTCCCATGCCACTCTCGAGCTCCACCGCGTTACGCTCTCCTCGGACCCCGGACTAAACTCCGCGCCTTGCTTTTATAATGCGGAGCAAGCCCGAGATCCTATTAACATTAATCACTGCCAGCCGGCCCGCGTAGGCGGCCCCGTCCCTTTGCACACCTGCAGAAGGGGTGCCGCCTACTTAGGGAGCCTACGAAGTGAGCGAGGGGCGATAATAGATTTGGGCGCACGCCCATCACAGGCGCACGCCGTGACATGGGGTCATTCTGAAAGGGACCACTCTTATTAGGATAGGATTTTTTCCTTCTAAGTACATTGCTTTACATAGCTAGTTAACTGGCAAATGGGAGTAATTTCCCCCAAAAGAAATGCTTTGTATTAAAAATCCTTCATATATATATATATATATATATATATGAAGGTGTACTGAGAGAAAGTGTACTGAAAGAAAGAGTTAGGTATACATTCTGTAAACAATGAGCTCTGTCTTCCCTTTAAAATTAAAATTAGATCCGTAGAAACCTGTAATCCTGTTGTGCTGGAACTTTTTTTTTTTCCCATTTTATCACTTATGTAAAATACAAGGATTACATGACTGTTATTGTGAAAGCTTAACTTACATATTGATATATTGCACAGACCTGTCTTTTATGACATGATGAAGTTCCATGATATGATTAACTAATTATTGACTAATCATGTTCACTTGACTCAGTTTTGCAGAGAACATTTGGTGTCTGTGAAATGTTTTGGTGGCTGGTAGTTGGTAGAGTGAAAGTGCGTCAGTGGAGTGACACAGGACTTAGTCAGAGGTGAATGTGATACAGACCTTTAGTTAGGTGTGAAGAAAGAGCAGAAGAGTTCTTTAAAAGACTGAGAGAGTGGGTGACATTTCATGATATAATAGTAACTATTTATGTTCTGTTACCCATTAAGGAGTGAGGTTTCTTATAGTGTACAGTACATTATCTACAGCAAGGAACCTATTTTTTGGTTTCCTTATTTGCTCTAGAAGAATTTGCCATTTAAAGTTGTAATCTAATCATCTCATAATACATTGAGGTAAAAAAAAATACATGGAAGCTAATTGGAACAGAGGTTAACTAAATAGCTCCTGGCAACAGTCTCTGTTGGAGGATTTGCCACAGACCTTCCTAGATTAGTTTAACATTGTATTTCCCCCTTTTTAATGGAAATAACAAAGGGACCACAGCAAAAATATGGCGACTAGACATAGCATACAACCTGTAAAGGGAGGAATTAGCTTGTTCTGCCATGCAAAATCCCCATGTGTGTGCTCGTGCCCTGTGATAAGTTGGCAGCGCATTTAGGGTGACCCCAGGCTTATGCCCTAAGTTCCCTGAAAAAGGTTCCAGTGAGGATCCTACACATAATAAATCCATTCATCCAGCCAGCCAGCCATCAAGGATCTACTGCATTTCAAGTACTGTAGGGACCGTTGAGGTCATTGGTAACCATTGGAGGCCAATGGTGACCGTTGTATTTATTCCCATTTGTATGACTATTACAGGCCCTCTGGTCAACACTCATTCGCACATTCCCACACTACGGACAATTTGAAAATGCCAATTTGGAAATGCCTAATCTGCATGTTTTTGGACCATGAGAGAAACCCCCCATCAAGCATGGGGAGAACATGCAAACTCCATGCAAACAGATGCAATGGGGAATCAAACCTAAGATGCACGGCAATAGTGGTAGAAATGCAAGGCGATAGTGCTAACATGGTATAGATTTATTTTTTTCAAGAATTGAGGTAACTGTTGTCAATGTACATCTTAAATACCTCAAGTACCTTTTGCTTCTGTAAAACAGGTGGACATGGGGCTTGTTCTACAGCAAGTAAGTAATACTCAACCATTAACCCCTCAAAATAGGAATATTCTTTATGCTGATTTTAACAAAGACTATTAAGAACTTATAAACATGTACATTGCACATACTGATTAGTTTTAGTCATTATGGTTTAATGCATATATACATACTACGTCAGTATATTTCAGTATCTTTTGTTGGGCTCTACTCACATTAGAGAATATTGTTGGACAAAAAGGCCAGTGATCTTAAAATTGTTCACGTCCATGTTGCTTTACCCCACTATGAAAGTGAAATGTGTTGTGGCATAACCTGTCTGCAGCAGAATGCTACGCCTTATAGAGCCTCAGGCCAAGCATTTGTGAAAGACCATAGATTTCCTCTCACTCCACCAAATACGCTCAAACCCAGGGGAGCTGTGTCATAAAAATCCTCAGCCAAAAAAGAAAAAAAGTCAAAATGAGTCAAAAAGGAAGGCAAAACAGCAGAGGCAGTTCTATATTTTTATGCTCAACATTACAGTACTTTGAGTTTTCAGCTGTTCATCTCCTCAAAGCAATTTTTTTTATTGCCATAGTGCTTTTAGCAGCCAGCTAAGGATGCATTGGTCATAGACAGAAAAGGCTCATTCAAAGAGTGGAATGTGTTAAATTCAATACAAAATAAAAGGTTTTAGTATTTACTTACAAATACAATTATCTGTGTTCTGTTTTATGTCATTATTTGTAACAGTGATTGACTGGCCAACAATATATAGCAGTTGACTCATTATGCCCTATTATTATTAGGGCTCAAGCACTATAGGTGTGCAGGACCCTCTTGTTTTTCTAAGGATTTTTTTTTTCCCCCCAACCTTTTGGACTTTTCTTGGGTTCTTAACATGCTCAAAAACTCATGAAACCGTGTCGAGTCGTGTGGCCCGGGACCCTCAGGGGCCCGCACACTAGAATTTGCTGCATAGCTCATACACACTTTCATGTAGGTACACATTTAGAGCTCAATGAGCTGAACAACTTTCATGCTGCATGTACTGGGCTCAACTCAACAGGAGGCCGGTTATTTTGGGTCGTTCGCAAAAACGCACGCAATGGATTTTGATAAACTCCTCCTACTGTAGGTAATTTATACAAATTCAACAAATATTTAGGGCCCAAACTGACATTAGCCCTGTATAGTGTGTGATAGTATGTGACTTTAGTGTGCAGGTTTTGCGGTACAACCGGGTGGCGATGGCTTTTCTGAGGTCTTGACACACTCAAATAACACACGGGCTGTGCGGTGCCCCCAGGGGTGGCGATGGCACAGGGTGCTTGGGCCCGTCATCATTATTATTATTATTATTATTATTATTATTATTATTATTATTATTATTAAGGTTATAGAAAGCTAACATTTTTTGACTAGTGACCTCAAGTTTCTTGCCCTTCAGCTGTCTGATATAAGAACAGAGCTGAGATTATTGGAATTCTTCCATTATGACATATTCATATTTGAGGCTCTATAAAAGCCTTGCCCTGAAACAGACTGGCTCTTCAAATGATTGAAGCAAAATCGTCATCTAAAGATTTAAAGTCTCTTGCTTAAGAACCTCCTAATTCAGATTAAAAGGATGACAAAAAGGTAGCAGTAAATCTCATTAGTAATGATTTTCTTATATCATTTTCATGAGTGAAATGCAATTGAAAGGATATACGGTAAGGAGGTCTGTCTAAAACATGTCTATTTGACTGAAACTTTGATGTTCAAAAATGTAAGCCTATGCATTTTTAGCAATCCATCAACCAGGTCATATTTCCACATTCTGTGGAATGGTTTCACATTAAGACTTTCCTCAGTCAGGGTCACTAAGTATTAGGGTGATACACTGTATATACTGTATATATTGGCCATGAGAGGCCAAATAAGGTTTTTTTTTCAAAGTTAAATTAATAAAAAGCAAAAAGAAGAAGAAGGGGAGAAGGGGTGCTAACACCAAGGTTACTTCATCATCATCTCATTCATCATCTATATCTGTTAATTGTGGGGCCTGGAGCCTATCCCAGGAAACTTAAGCAATGAGGCAGGGTACACCCTGGACAGGGTTCCAGTCCATAACAAGCCACAACACTACGGGCATTTTGGGAAAGACAGTTAACGTAATCTGCATATCTTTGGACTGTGAGAGGAAACCAGAATACCCAGCAGAAACCCATCAAGCATGGGGAGTACATGCAAACTTCATGCACACAGAGATGGGAATCGAACATTGACTACGGAGGTGCCAGGCAACAGTGCCAAACACTAAGCCACCATGCCACCTAGGTTAACCTAAATAATTATAAATATCACAATAGAATGAGGTATCAGTTGCTTATGAGGTATCATTGTTTGTCTATGTGTGTGTGTGTGTGTGTGTGTGTGTGTGTGTGTGTGTGTGTGTGTGTGTGTGTCCTTGATTTTAACTGGTAAGATTGGAGCCCAGATTTATTTTTCTGCAATCTAATAGATTACTGGAGATTTTCAAGCTAAGACTGAACGCATATGTTCCACGGCACAAGCAATTGCTGACCAGAAAAATCACAAAGCCATCAAAGCCATTCAAAGGCTCTTCCCACATTCGGCAAATGTTCTAGGTTATGTTTAGGAAGGTGTGTCCTGTTACATCTGGCATTAAATTAACAGAGTGTTTAATAAAAGGACCATCATAGTAAAAGTCAAACATGTTGGTGATGGTGTGATGGTGGTCTGTGGCTGCTTTCTACAGTAGCTTAAGGACCTGGATAACTTGATCGAACCATACATCCTGTGCTCTACCAGAAAACCCTGAAGGAGAATGTTCGGCCATCAGTTTGTGACCTCAAGCTCAACACTTAGTTATGCGGAAGAACAATGATCTGAAACACTCCAGCAAGTCCACCTCTGAATCGTTCACAAAATACCAAATTTAGGTTTTGGGATGGCCTAGTCAAAGTGCGGACTTAAATCTGATTGATGTCCTTAAACAGGCCGCTCATGCTTGAAAACCCTCCAGTGTGGCTGCTTTAAAATAATTCCTCATAAAAAAGTGGGCCAAATTTCTTTCCCAACGCAAGACTCTGCCAGTTATTGCAAACGCTTGATTGCAGTTGTTGCCACCAATTGTGGCACATGCAGTTATTAGGTTTAGGGGGAAATTACTTATTCCACATAAGGCCAGGTAGGTTTGGACAGCATTTTTCCCCTAATAAATAAAATCATGATTTAAAAATTGCATTTTGTATTTACTATGTTATCTTTGTGTAATATTAAAATTTGTATGATAATCTCATCATGTAAATGTGACAAATATGATGCAAAAATAAAAACATCAAATAGGTGGCAAATACAATTTCATAATTGATTAAACATTTAATGTTTGTAATAAGTTTGACACTCTGACAACAGTCTCTAATAAAAGAGCTTTTATCATAATCACAACTTTTACAAGACGTGGCTAAGATGAAAAGAATGAGTCATGGTGCGTATGGTGGTAAAGTATGATTACTTTGAACTACTGATGATATTTGTTTATGAAAAATGTTTGACAGCACTCATCAAATAACTTTCACTAGATAAGGGCCGCCCAAATAAAATAATAATCATAATAATCATAATTCATGCAATTCATGTGTACCCTGAATAGGTGCCTTTTGAGAAAGTGATTTCCTGATGTAAGAGAGGCTACAAGTCAAAAACATTTATAAAAGCAAAACTTTATTTCTCTCTTGCTACAATAATGCCTTTATCCCGCAATTCCCATCGGCTTGAATGCCATCAAGGCAAAAAGCTTTCTCAGGACTCTGGTGCCATGATTGGACTGCCTGCTTCATGTCTGAAACACAGGCCTCCCAGGAACTTTAATGGCCCAAACATGTGGAAATGGCTTGGAATGAGGTCAGGACTGTGCAAGTGGTCTTTGTGAATGATTGTGTGTACAGTTTCCACAGACAGATGCATCTTTCTTGTAAGTCATCCATTGATTTACAAGGTTCGGATGTTCCATTGTGCACAGGAACAACTGCAGAGGGCTGCAAGACACTTTGGCCTGGATCATCATCCAGTCTCATACAGTAAATGTAACCCTGTTTTATGTCTTCATTTCACATTATGCCTTACATTTCATCACAACTCCCAGTTTGGCTTGAATGAGGAGTGGATATATCAAGAATGAAGTGTGATTATAAGTATGTTTAAAAAATAAAAATAAAATTAGGACCAAACAAAGATAATGAATGTGTCCAGGTCTATAGTGCCACTAGAAACTTTTCAGACCCATTCAAGTATACCACATTTTTTTATGTTTCACACTCATCTTACAAATGATTTGTTGTCCTCATCCTAAACATAATACTCCACAAAGTAAAAGAAAAAGTGTTCCCCTTCAAAAGCTACACTCGATGCTGCGTGAAAACGCTATGGGAACATCTCTTTGTTTCCGGTTGTGAAGCCTGTGTATGTCAAAACCGCCGAATACTTCGGCTTATAACCTCTGCCAGGCATGACGTCACTGAATAAGGTGCACCTGCAGGTTATAAATAGGAGTGAACCGGAAACATCCTCAGATCTTTTTGTCTTCAGGACCGCTTTGTGTTTGCGTGTGTGTGTGTGCAACAGAATCACGGTAGGAAAGAAAAACTTTACTTACCGATAAAGGAACTTCGCACGCGGCTCGCTTTCTTTAAAGAGAAATCGCGTGCCGCGGCGCATTCCTGGGGCTTGCGTGCGTATGAGACGGGATTTCCCCCTTTCTCTCGCGCTCTCCCCGGATCAGGAAGTTTTAGCGTCGGCTTCTCAAGCGCGCTCCGGCGCTTTTTGTGAAGGGGCCGAATAGATTTCCTCTATCGCCGCAAAAATAAATAAATAAAATAATAAAAATAAATAAAGAAATAAATTTATAACAAAAAAAAAAATCCCCAAGCGCTCAAAGTTAGACGACAGGTTTCTGTCGGGTGGCCAGGGGAGGGGCCTCAATGAGGGTCCCCCCCCTCCCCTTTTTGGCGACCTCCATGACGAGTTAACTCTTTCATGGAATAAGCCTTATTCATCCCCTGTTTTATGATGATACCCCAGATTGAAGAGATGCTCGCGAACTATCTCTCTCCTGCGAGCTCATCCTCCCTGAAAAAGCCCACATTGCCCACCAAGCCGTGTAGACTAACATCTTCGTTGGTGGGGAAAGCTTTTCAGGCAGCGGGTCAGGCTGGTGCTGCCCTGCACACCATGGCAGTTTTGCAGGCATACCAAGCTCACCTGTTAAGAGTTCTGAGCACTGGCGGGTCTATTGATGGCGCCGAGCCACAGCTTTATTTCTCTGTGCCACTAAGCAGACGACCAGGTCTGGTCCCCATGAGGCGTGAGGCGCAGAAGGAGAGTGTGCCAAGCCAGCTACCCCCTTGTAGAGACAGGGGAAGGACTCGTCGCGCTTCGCAATCCGCTTCAAAGAGAAAAAAAAAAAAAAAAAAGCACCAGATCTGAGGAGCATTATCTCCGCCAAAAAGGAAGTCCTGAGGTTGACGTGCCCAGGACCATGGGGGTGTCTCCCCCTGGGGAGGGACGTGTAAAATTCCAATAAGGGATAAAGACTCCTCCCTGGCACCCTATGGGGGCCGTCCACTGGTGTTTCTGGAAGTACCCACCACTGGTGTTTCTGGAAGCAGCGGTCTCCAGCGAAATGTTAGGTGCTCGGTTCCTTCCTGCCTTGTTTCAGTATGCCGGACACCCAACACCCCCCCTCCGTTGCACATCGTTCTCCGCGTTTTCAATGGCGTGGTCTTCACTTCCATGAAACTGGAGCGAGCGCATCTGCTGACTTGACAGTTACAGAATGAGTTTGCTGGCAAAAGGGGCCATAGAGCATGTTCCCCTGCCAGACGAGAGATGGGGGGTTGCGTCCAATTTTACATCTTCTTGGGCTGAACATCAAAATGTTAACAGCCAAAATGATTGTTTCTCAAATTCAACCAGAGGTTTGGTTTGTGAAGGTCTGAATGACGCATATTTTCATATAGAAATATTGCCACAACACAGGAGGTTCCTGAGGTTTGCTTTCGGGGGCGGAGCTTACCAGTCGGTCCTTCTATCTGGCCTAGCCCTGTCACCCCGCACATATAAAATGCACGGATGCAGCTCTGGCTCTATGATTCCAGGGCATCCGTATTCTGAATTGCATAGACGACTGGCTGATCCTAATAATAGCTTAATAGCTTAAGAGCTAGCGCTTTGACATTAGGATGTCATCCTAGCTCATCTCCTTTCTTTAGGATTGAGACTCAGCGCCACGACAGGCGTTCTCTTTCCTGTTCAGAGGACAACATATTTGCATGTCACATGGGATTCGATCACAAGGTGGGCACAAGCTGTTTCCCACTTGTGTCGAACCCATCCTCCAACACCCTGAAGGAAATCAAGCTAGGCCAGAAAGTGACTCCATCACTTTCAAAGATCTTTAGGTCTCATGGCAGCTGCGTCCGTTCCTTTGGGCCTTCTGCACATGAGGGCGTTTTCAGTTGTGGCTAAGAGCCAGGGGATTTCACTCAAGGGCCAATCCCCAAAGGCTAATAAGGGTTACGCGCCGGGGCTTCGTACCCTTTCTATGTGGTTCAGACCCCGGTTTCTGACTTTGGGTCCCACTCTAGGTCCGTCTTGTCGTCGCAAGATGCTAACGACAGACGCTTCCCTTACGGGCTGGGGTGTGGTCTTGGATGACCGTCCAGCACAAGGGAGCTGGAGAGGTCATCTTGTCGCATGGCACACCAATTGCCTCAAAATGATGGCTCTGTTTTTGGCCGTGAATCACTTCCTCCAGCAGTTGAGAGGCTACCATGTCCTAGTGCGGGTGGACAACACTGTGGTAGTCTTGTACATAAATCACAAGGGTGGACTGTGCTCGCGCCGCTTGAAAAAGCTAGCGCACCAGGTTCTGCTTCGGGCACAGGACAAGTTCCTGGAATGTAAGTCCCTCAGAGCGATTTACATTCCGGGGCACATGAATGTAGGAGCGGACTTGCTATCCAGACAAGCTGTGACACCCCCTTTACTACTCTGACTCCTCCAGCTCCCCTGGGTCGGGATGCCATGGCCCAGATTACGCCTTTTGCATTTCCTCTGATAGTTCTGCCCCCAGGAGTCCTGGCGAGGGTCCGTCAACAGGGTTTGCGCCTCTTATCGATAGCGCCCCAGTTGCCGACCAGAGTGTGGTTCTCGGATCTAATGTATCTCCTCGATGGCTCACCCTGGGTGATTCCAGTGAGGAGGGATCTTCTGTCTCAGGCGCAGGGGACAATATTTCATCCCCGGCCTGAGCTCTGGAACCTCCACGTTTGGCCCCTGAAGGGGACCAACTAAGACATGCTGGTCTTCCAGCCAGCGTAATTGAAACCATTTCAAGTGCCAGGGCTCCCTTCACTCAAAGAACGTATGCCCTTAAATGGAGTGTATTTGAAAGTTGGTGCATGGTAAGATATGTAGACCCAGTCCACTGCCAGATTGTTTCAGTGCTGGAGTTTCTGCAAGAAAAGTTGTCCTCTGGCTTATGCCCTAGTACATACATAACATACATCAGAACATACATAGCCGCTATTTCGGCAAGCTCTGACCGATGGGGTTTCTGTGGAAAAGCACTATTTAGTTGCCCGTCTTATTCATGGAGCTATACAGTTGAGGCCGCCCACTAGAGCGACGGTCCCTTCATGGGACTTAGCTATCGTATACGAAGGTCTGGCTGACACCCCTTCCGAACCACTAGAGTCAGCGCCTGTCAGGCTTCTGTCTTTTAAGATGGTTTTTCTTATGGCTATTACTTCTTTGAAGAGGATTGGTGAGCTGCAGGCTCTGTCAGTCTCCCCATCCTGCCTAGACTTTGCCCCTGGGCTAGTCAAAGCTATTCTGCATCCTCACCCGAACTATCTTCCCAAGGTTCCATTCTCGACCATGCACCCAGTCGATCTCGAAGCCTTCTGTCCTCCGCGCTTTCACAGCTCCGGAGCAGGAAAGACATCACTTACTGTGTCCAGTATGTGCTCTTTGGATTTACATCCACCGCACTAGCCAGTGGCGTAAGTCAGAGCAGCTCTTTATTTGCCATGGGGGTCGCAACCGGGTGGCGGCCACCACTAGATAGACTCTGTCACACTGGGTGAGAGATGCTATTGCCCTAGCCTATGAGGCGCGTGGTCACATTTCGCCTCTGGGAATCAGGGCTCATTCAACCAGGTGTATTGCCTCATCAATTGCTCTGGCAAGAGGCGTCCCCCGGCAGCAGGTGTGTGATGTGGCAGGCTGGTCCTCTCCACACACGTTTGTTAGATTTTATGGTCCGGATATCAATGCTACTCCGGGCTCGTGGATCCTTGAGTCAGCATCCCAGAGCTACGTCTGAGACCTCCTTGGCTATTGTGCGCACACGCTACACAACCTGGGGGTCCAGACACTTGCAGTGCGGCGGCGTTGGTATTCTCGTTCCCATAGCGTTTTCACGCAGCATCGAGTGTAGCTTTTGAAAGGGAACGTCTCGTGTTACTTAGCTGTAACCCTGTTCCCTGATAAAGCGGGAACGAGATGCTGCGTTCCAATGCCGCACTGCTGGTGTGCCTGGACGTCCTTCAGACAAAATTGACCTGAGGATGTTTCCGGTTCACTCCTATTTATAACCTGCAGGTGCACCTTATTCTGTGACGTCATGCCTGGCAGAGGTTATAAGCCGAAGTATTCGGCGGTTTTACATACACAGGCTTCACAACCAGAAACAAAGAGATGTTCCCATAGCGTTTTCACGCAGCATCTCGTTCCCGCTTTATCAGGGAACAGGGTTACAGCTAAGTAACCCGAGATGTTTTTTTTTTCTTCAATTCATAAAATAATAAAGAAATAATGAAATATTCAATTTTGTGTCAATGTTATGACAGTTGCAATTGAGTACTGGTGCATCCTATTTCTACCAGTGGTACGTGACATGCTTCTACAATTTGACTGGAGTCCTCCTGTGCCTAATTATATCTGTTGGACATAATTAGGAAAGTCATACGTCTACCTGTATAAGGTAATTCCGAGTAAACCGAGTAATTTCAGATGAAGTGTCCTGGCCAAAGAGGTAACCAAGAACCGAATGGTCACTAAAAATGAGATCCTGAGTTCCATTGTGAAGATGGGAAAGCCTTACAGAAGGAAAACCATCAATGCAGCACTTAATCAATCAGGTTTCTATGGTAGGATGGCCAGACAGAAGCCATTCCTCACTAAAAGGCACATGATAGCCTGCTGGGAGTTTGCCAAAAAGCCCATGAAACACTCTCAGATCAGAGAAACAAAATCAACTGGTCTGATGGCACAAAGATTTGGAATAAAAGCAGAAAATCAGACCCTGCAAATCACCTTATTTAAACCATTCCTGTAGTCAAACACAGCAGTGGGAATGTTTTTTTTTGTTTTGTTTTGTTTTTTATTGCAATTGGGACTGCGTGACTAGTCAGTATAGAGTGGGAAAATGGGTGCAGACCATTCAAGAGCTATCCTGAGTGAAAACCTTCTCCAGAGTGCTCAGGATCTCAGGCTGGAAAACTTGAAAGGGTCAGAAAATTCTCTGCACTGTAGGTTATAATTCAGATGCATTAGCACTATTTTATAGTGTAACAATCCTCACACATACCCTACCAGGCATGACAGTCATTTTAAAATCTTACACTTTCATCTTTAACTTTTCATTGGCTAGATGCAGGAGTATTATAAATATTCTCTCACAGAGAATAAAAGAGAACTCAAAGAGAATAAAAAGGAAGGCTGTTCATCAAAAGGCTTCATTAAGTATTACTGAAGTGCCAGTGGCCTATGAGGCATTTTATTGATCATGTACAGTTGAAATCTTTAATCTACATTTTTAGCATCAAAGCTCCCCTGCTAATTTATTTTTATTTAAGTGAAAGTGTAAACCATATGGGAATAAAGCGATTCATCGTTACATATTCAGAAATGTAATCATTTTAAACTAATTTGAATAGCTTTTAAATTAAAAACACATTATAAGAGTATTTTTCTTTTTTTTTTAAATGTCTGTGGTTAATGATTCATCCCTACTTATTCAGAAATTGAGCAGTTTAAATGTGTAATTTAAAAAGCTTGTAAATGTAAAACATATTATTAGAATATTTTGCTTTTAAATGGTCTAGTGGAGGAGTTTAATTTAGCACTAAAGCCATATTCAAGCTAGATCTGTCACGGAAACACCAGGCTCCACCCTCAATCTCTGTTCCCAATCACCCGAGTTCTAATCACATGCACACCTGATTCTTATCACTAGCACACCTTAAATACACCGCACTTCCCTCCACTCAGCATCTGACTTCACCTATGGACAACAGACTCCGCCACGTACCTACTAAACGCTACTCCTTGTTTCGTTCGTCCCGTCTCGTCTCGTCCCGTCTCCTGGTCTGTGATTCCTCCGTGTTCTCTGTGTCGTCTGTTCATCTCCACACATCCACCAGCTCCATCATCATCAACTCAGTTAAGACGATCCAGTTTCTTCATTCATTGTTTCCATTCTACACAAACTGTCAATAAATCGCCCGCCTGGGTTTTCACACGATCATTGCCTGTTTGAGTCTGTTTTCCGTAACAAGATCAATTTTATCTAAGAATGCAGGATAATATAATTATCTGGTGGCTTATCCAGAATATGTCCCACCAGTATTTGTTTATCTGACTGTATATACCTAATTTAAACATAAGATAATTTGACACTTTTCGTTATTAAATTGCATGGTGGTGTAGTTGTAAGACTGTGGCCTTGCACCTCTAGGGTTAAGGGATCACATACTCTACCACCTCAGGTCTGTATTCATGTAGGGTTGCATGGTGGGTTTCCTCTGGGTATCCCAGTTCCCTCCCACAGTCCAAAAGCATGCAGATTAGGCAAATTGGAATGTGGGAGTGTGTGTGTGCTTGTAATGGGGTGTGATTGCCATGTACCCTGCCTGGTGCCCTGAGTCTCCTGAGCAACAGCAGCCCCCTGCAACCATGTAGAAGTTAAGCGCTATAGAGAATGTGTGAGATTGAGAGAGAGAGAGAGAGAGAGAGAGAGAGAGAGAGAGAGAGACAGAGAGTATTTACACTAGAAAATTACTGCATTAATTCAGAGCAATTTGGATACAGACATTTATAACTGAATCCATACTCGTAATCACACCGGAGACCAAGACACCCAAGGTGATCACGGTAAGTTAACTTTTATACTATAATGACATTGTGTCAGGAATTATTCTCTTGCTTTGTTAAATACCATTTCCTTGGCAAACCCTCTGTTCAGCCTCAGCACAGACTTTGATTTCCATGGCAGTGCCACAAACACTGATCGAGTAGCTGTCCCTGCTGTGATCATTGCTCACTGGTCTCCTAGCACAAATAAAGCCTGCATGAACTTTATGGTCATGTGACTTACTAATGATCAAGCTTAGAGCAACACGCACCTATAGTAAAGGTCAATACAGTTGGTCTGTACATTGTAAAGTAAGATCAGGACATCAGTCTACTGTATATAATATATTATACAGGAGTTACATATAAAATAGAGAATTTATCTCTACAAAATATGATCCATTTTTTATCTTTTGAATTCCCCTGACTGCTTCTATTAAAAACAAACAAACAAAAAAAGCACAGTAGGCTTGAACTTTATGTACAGTACAATGGATACA
The DNA here is from genome assembly GCA_030347435.1 of Clarias fuscus. Lineage (NCBI taxonomy): Eukaryota > Metazoa > Chordata > Actinopteri > Siluriformes > Clariidae > Clarias > Clarias fuscus. Next base: position 8,685,977 of record CM059214.1, on the reverse strand, counting down.
AATAAAGGCATGGATAGAGGTGTACAAATGCATTATTGGTTACAGTATATGGGGCAGTACGTCTCCTGTATAAATGTCATTAGTAATGAAATAGTGTTAGTATTTAGTTTTTAGTGCTAGTCTGTTTAATGACTTTATTTATTTATTTATTTATTTATATGTTTAATTTTAATTTGATTCACCCTCCTGCATCTTCAGTCTATTGCAAAACAGGATAACAAATTGTTCCTGTACACAAGATGCATAAATTGCAACGAGTTTGACAGGTATACGCTTAATCAGTGTGTAAAACTAAGGTTGTAGTGAAAACAACACCAGTAGCACATGCTGTAAATATACAGTACAGTGCAGATAATGGCAAAACATACACTATCTTCGCTGAACAGCAGGAGCATCAGTGGAATGAAGTCGGCAGAATAATTGTGCGGAGCTGAGCAGGCTGGTTCAGATTGTAAAGCATTATAAGTAGCAGCATGGAAAGATACAGCAGCATATGGAGTAAATAAAAGACTGAAATTGATTTTTAGAAAAAAAAAATGCTTGAGTGAAGATTAAAAAAAAAACAAGTCACCATTAAAAATGTTTATGCCATAGAAATTCAGATTCAGGAAAATAAATAAATAAATAATTATATTGTGGTGATTGGAACATCTGTTTTTGCTCTCACTCAGTGAGACGGACTACCTCTAATGTGTCTGTTTTTATCCTTTTTTTTTTCATTACAATTACTGACACTTTTTTTGAGATTGGTCTTCCTCTTATCTTTTATTATAAAGTTGTATCATTTATTCATTCACTGATACAAACTCACCTACTGGCATTTTTTTTTTTTTTTTTTTTGAGATGTGAAAGGAAATCAGAAAACCCGGATTAAAACATGTGACTGGATATGCAGAGAAACTCCACGCGGACAGAAACCCGAACATCCTGAATCTGTGCTACGGCCTTCTTTTTAGCCTTCTCTAAACCAACACAATATGGTGTTTTATCCTGCTGTTCAGATTGAATCCGAGTTCATGACATGCCACCTGTACCCAGGAGTCTAAAGCGAATTTAATTAGTCACATTCTGTTGAAAGGTTGGACTGCACAGCAGGGTCAATCACCTCTCTTCTTGTTGAATGTGGAGCAACATACTGATTTAGTCAGGTGTCTGAAATGAAACAAGTTCATTTCTAAGTGCCGCTCCTTTCTGAATCCACAAATACAGGAAACAGAGGAAAGGAACAGAGACAGCAGAAATATATTAATAAATATAAAAATCTGGAGAAAAAGGGGAAACATGGGCAAATAAACACATACAATACCGTATGAAACCATATGATATTTAGTCCCTTATCTGACTTTTTTCCGGTTAAAATTGAGTTTTTCATATTCCATGACAACATAATACTATAATGTAATTTTGTTGTTGTTGTTCATTTTTTTTGTTTGTTTGTTTGTTTTAAGTTATTTTTAGGCTTTTTATTGACTTCAATCTCGATGTCTTGAGCTGCTAAAATGCTGATAGAACCTTATAATTCCAAAGGGATGATTTAGCTAATGCAAACATTACAAAGGATACTTTAATATTTTGTAGGAGATACAGTTTGGACACCACAGTTAAAATTTTCGACACAAGTTTGGATTTATTTTTCTACATTCTATGAAAATACTGGAGATTATGAAATATATACAGTAGCATTAGGTAATTAAGTAACAACAACCTCAACAGTCATTTAAAGACATTTAGGAAAGACCCAACTCTACTTCAGAGGAGAAGTTCTTCTAAAGTTACCAGTCTCAGAAAAAAACACCAATAAACAGTGCCTCAGTAGAAGACACATCTCAATATCAACTGTTCAACCCAGATTATTTTATATTTTGGATGTCTTCAGCAATGTTTTACAATGAAATAAAAAAATAAAATCCGGAAGTCTGGAGTCACAGTTGGTCCACATTTTAAACCATAGCCAGGGATAATGGCATATCTTCCAGTTACATAAGCACAAATTTCCAAATGAGCACCTGAGGTGTACTCAAAAGAGTCTTCTGATTATGCATAAAATAAATTTGCATACAGAAATGATTTGTCTGTCTCCGTGATTGCTCAACTGTGTGCTTGCAGATGCGTGCAAAGCTCTGAAACTGCAGCAGATAGCATGAGCAATTTTAAATTTGTTTGCAACTGCAGATGCATCGATCATACTTTTTTTTCTTATTCTTTTTTTACATTGTATATCTTTTTTTTAATGCAGTTTTTAGAGAAAATCTACACAGTCCTGTTAAAATTACAATGTCAATGTGATAGACCAAGCAATAAAATTCAGTGAACAAGAAATAGAAACATTTTAGAGAGAGGAAAAATGCCTGAAAAAGATTACAACACCCTATTTACAGAAGCGTGCATGCACCTTAACTAATACTTTATAAAACCGGTTGTGGCTTGCAACACAACACTTTGTATTTTTAATAAGAACCTACCAAAATAGCAAATCTTGATTTGGCAAAAATGCTCAGGATCTATCAGACAGCAAATGATCTACTGTGCACAGCCCTCATCGAGGCACTCCACAGGATTTCAATATGACTAAGATCAGGGCTCTGACTGAGCTGTTTCAAAAGTTTGATCCTCTGTTTCTGAAGCGATTCCTTTACCCACATGGATTCGTGCTTTTTTGTGGTAGAAGATAAAGATTTTCTTCAGCTGTCTTACAGATGCCTAGAGGTTTTTTTTTTCTGCTTGGTTATACATGAGCTTTAAATGATTCCCACTATATTGTAGAGAGGCCAAGTCCTAGCCAAAGCATAAAATGCATAGCATGTTAGCATAGCATTGTTCTTTGTAACACAACAGCAGTATCCAATTTTCTTCACTTGTCGATTACAATTGAGATCCCTTACAGTACATGCCTTGAAAGACTTTTGCAGATGATGGTTTTAAAACCAAGATGTCAAAAGATAAGATTTTTTTTTCTCTTTAATAAATTTTTATTACTTTTAGCAGCATTCTTTCTGTTTTTATATGTGTTTTTTATTTAAAATAAATAAATAAATAAATAAATAAAACCGGGATACAAAAAAAATGTAGTGCAAATGAGGGTGTGCAATGATAATAAAGATTCATTGATTCATTCATTCATTCATTCATTCATTTAGGTGGAAACATACATTATGTGACATAATTTTATATTATTCTTTTTTTTCTATAAGCAGCAATTACAAACTGATTGACTACAGTTACTGCACTGTAATAATAATAATAACAACAATAATAGTAGTAATAATAATAATAATAATAATAATAGTAGTAATAATAATAATAATAATAATAATAATAATAATAATAAGCCTCAACATAAAGAAGTTGAGAAAATATTTTCCATTTCTGTTTAGTTGAGACAAATTCTATCCAGTTCAAAATTGTAAGCTGACTCAAATTGTAATTCAAATATATATATATATAATACTCAAGTAGTTTTGGCTGTGGGTCGAAGTAATTATATTTCTCTACCCCAACTTTTACTTATTTCTACATAAAAAGTTAAATGATCTCCCATTGTAGCCCATCGATGTAGCATCGATGTAGTTAGTTCAAATCTTTCTATAAAAACAAATTGGCCTAACAATACTCCAATAATTAAAACACAGAATTCCTCTTTATGTGTAATTCCTCTTTACTTTATTACTCCAAAACTAGTCAAACTTGAATCAGTGATCTGCATAAAACAGGAGAATACAGGTACTATATTGTTTTGTAAATTACATCATATTGTAGCAACCCAGTAAATAATATGTACGCAAAAATAGACAAAATAAATATTCTTACATGCACGTAATCTTTCCCTGAGAAAATGACTCGTCGCATGAATACACACAAAATGCTTCAGGTTTTTTTTTTTTTTTTTTTTTAATACTGTAATAGTCATTAACATGTCATTAATCGTCAGTAAAATACCTGGATAACACTAGATGCTTATCAGAATCTTGGTGATTCTTTTATATTACAATATCATAATAATAAAAAAAAAAAAGGCAAAGAGAACTTTTTTTTTTTCCTGTATTAGACACAAAAATGAGCCTATGGCAACAAGAGTCTGTTTCTCAACATGTAAATCTGGAGGGGAGTGTGTCTATCCAAGTCGAATAAAAATCATTCCAGTCCAGTCCTTTTGGAATTAAATGTTCAGAGCACAGACCTGACCACACTTCTCCTAAAGCTTCTGCATAGTCACCCAAGCACTCAAGGACTACTACACCTTCAACAGCTTGTTCACGCTCCTCCACAGCAGAACTCTGGTTAAAGAGAACTAAAGAAATCTAGTAATGATGAAAATAAAAAAATATGAATGAGGCAATATCCCACCAGGGTGTGTAGAAAATTGTGTCTAGAATTCTAATGATGGGTTAAAGCTGCGTATTGTTTCATATTTAAAAGGATTTAATATTTTTAATGGTTTTACTGTCATTCTCAGGAGTGATTAAAAATTAACTGGGTATTTTCTCAAAATGGTTTTCATACAAATTATACTTTAATTGTTAAACACTTCTGGGTTTTTCTGGAACTTTGTTAGCTGAGTGCTCACGTGGCTGTGTGTGCTGGGATGGACCAGGACGATGTTGCTGATTGCATCACCAATAAGATAAATATATTATTGGTGAGCAAGCTAAATGTATTAATTTTCCATTATTCAGTCTGTGTCTTCAAAGTTTTCGACTACACAATGTTACCTGTTATCTCTCAGATTTACTATACAATATTATCTCATTCAAGATTTATCCAGTTGGAGTTTTTAAAGTGTGAAATGAGTCTGGCTAATGAAAATAAGTCAGATTTAATAGAACATATGGTGCCTGACCAAAGAAATTATAGGACTTTTGGAGCAATGGAAACATGAGTTTCCATTAATTCCATCAGTTTAAATGACTTCAGATCAACCCTGTTCCAGAGTAATGGGCTTTTCAGGGAAGCGCTTGAAGTTATGCCTCTGGAGGCGGTGTTATGATGGGAGATTTTTTTCAATTGGTCAGGTCTAGGCTTAGCAATATTATATGACAATAAAATAAGTCAGCTGATAACCTAAATTTATTGACTCATTAGGTTAAAAAAGCAATAGAATGTTTTTTATCTTCCCTGATGCCATAGGCATATTCGAGAACTCAAACTGTAAAAGAGTGGTTAGGGGGATGATGAGGGAGGGCCGAAGACTGTGTTTCCTCAGAACCATGTGATGCCAACCGACCGCATCTTTTCGTAACACATTCGGAGGACAGCGCTATCAGCTCCTTCCGCTTGCGTGAGCTCACAGATGCCCCTGATTGGCTGTAGAGCCGTGATTAATGTGGGACCACTAATTACTTCTCATCCCTCATCCCACTTCTCAGAGAGCTCGGCCAATCAGCTCTCTCTAGGCCTTCGGCTGCGAGAGGTTACAGCATCAACCGGGAATCGTACTGGTGATCTCCGGATGATAGGGCGAGCACGTTTACCACTGCGCAACTCGGAGGCCATAGGTGTGAATAGTGAATAGAGGCAGATTGGTGGCTTAGAGTTTAGCACTGTGTGTGTATGTGTATGTGTGTGTGTGTGTGTGTGTGTGTGTGTGTGTGTGTGTGTGTGTGTGTGTGTGTGTGTGTGTGTAGTTTTCATGTTCTCCCCATGCTTGTTTCCTCTGTGTAGTTTTCATGTTCTCCCTATGCTTGTTTCCTCTGGATTTTCCACAATTTACTACCACAGTCCAAATATGTGCGTTGTAGGCTGATCAGAATTTTAATGCTTATGCATTAAATCCCCTTATTCATTAGATGTTCCCTGCCTTGTTTTCTGGAATAGGCTTCAGGCCCCCTATGTCCTGAATAATGATTGGACAATGGTAAAGTAACATAGTGGTAACTGCTACTGACTCACTACCTCAAAAACTGTGACAATTTTATGCAATCAAACACTGGATGGACAAAAGTGAATTATGATAATATATCACAATTCGTTCATGTGGAAGTAATGCACTGAAATAAATTTAGTAAATTTGATTATAACATAGTCTAAAAGAGGCATTTTGACTGACTGACTGTCTGACTGTGTCCCATTGTCATATAGCTAACAAGCAGTGAATGATAGCAGGGATATTCTGTGAAATACATGCATCTGATAAAGCGTGTGTGATGAATATGATGCAGCTGATAACAGTCCTGCATTCCACTGTACATCTGACCGAAAGTGAATATGTACTGCTGTAGGTTGTGCAGCAGTTGGCATTAATCTCTAATGTTAATAAATCATTTAAGAGCTACATAAAAAATTATTCATCTGGCATACCTTCCAGGGCTTATTCCAACCTTGCACTTAGTGTTCCCAGGATAGACTCTGTATTCACAAGAGTCATAGCCATAGCCCTGACCAAAATCAATCAATCAATCAATCAATCAATCAATCAATCAATCAATCAATCAATCAATCAATCAATCAATCAATCAATCAAACCCTCCAGGGCAAATGGCTTAATCATCAGTAAATCAGTGCCAGGTGACAAAGATGGTTGCAGTTGTAATTAATGATTTAATTAAAGTTGTCAACAACAAGAAATTAGGGGGGAAAAATGGGGTTAAACCTGGTGAAGGATGGGCAGTAGGGCAGGCAGTTCTCAAACAGGATATGAGAGGCAAAGGCAAAAACATAGCTGAACAGATAGTTATAGTCTATATAGTACTTATATATGTGAGTGGAAAGTGACAGGTGTGTGTGACAGAAAATCTGGTGAGTGTAAACGTGACCTTGAATTTGACAGATGAGTATTGTGAGTTGTTGTGTGTTCTGGCCATGGCAAAATCTTATATTGAAATCATTTACATTTAACGAGTTGTCATACAGTGTGGCATGCTTATTGTTTAGCACTGTGACCTCACACCTACAGAATCGAGGGTTCAAGTCCTGCCTCGGATCTGTGTGTGTGGAGTTGCATGTTCTCCCCGTGCTTGGCTGGTTTCCTCCAGGTAATCTGGTTTTCTCCTGCAGTCCAAAGACATGCAGAGTATGGCTACGTGAGTGTGAGCAGGCTGTGCCCTTTAATGGATTGCCATCAAGTCCAGGGTGTCCACCTCATGCCTGAAGTCCGCTGGGATAGGCTCGCTTGACCCTGCAATACAGTTTGAGTTAGATTAGGCAGTGTAAAACTTGTGCTAGATCTTGCACATCAAATGATCCAATGTGGCGACCTCTAGAATAAAAGGGACAAAGCCCAAATAAAAATAAAAAAGAATAATAATAATAATAATAATACAATCTGAGTCAGCACTGGTTCATTGTTGAAAAAATGTCCTCTATCGTCCCTAGGATCTAAAACAGGAAAGCACTAATACTGTTTTTTTTTTTTTTTAAGTCAGGGAAACGTCTGTTTAAGGCACTATTTATCCCTTTTTGCTTGCTTTGGTTTTGTCTAAAAGTCAACAAAAGGAGTGAGAGAGGGAGTTTATGTTCGAGTTCCTGAAATAAATTGCTTTCTTTTTAAGCCATCATGTGTTTCAGAGCTGTGTGGGCTTGTTATTATTATTTTTTTTTTTTTCTGCAAATGGTTTGGTATAATCAATGTGCTCCTATCTTCATCCTTTCTCCTTCATTCTCTTATCAGTGTACCCTGTTCTATATGCATTAGCCATTGCCACCCCTTTGTGAAATATAACCTACTGTACAATAAGTAAGCTTTACAACTAAGAGCTGACTGTTACACTCTACCGGGCCGCAGAGGTGTTTTTGGAGATAAAGGACTAATTAGAGAGAAAAAAAGAAAACAAGCATGCTTATAAATAATTGCTCCTAACAGTACACAGCTCTGGAAATGAAACAGATCTGTTCTTAATTAGTTGGATAACACTGTACTTGATACCTACATTGGCCCTTAATAGGCCATTTATACGGGCTAAATGAAGACGATTTATGAAAGGAAAAGACAAACATTTCAATAGTGTGAATGTGACATACTGTCATACACTGTGTACCACTTTATTATATTGTTTAAACCAACACTATATTAGTGTTTAATATGTACTGTACTAACAAGGATTTTAGGCATGACTATAACCTGGTATTTATTTATTTATTTATAAAAATATATTAACTAGGTTGATAGCTAGTTAACTAGTGAAATAGATCCAATGTCATTAACCTTCAAACATAGTACTACCAGTCACTCTAAAATTACAATGAATTAATAGCATTTATATTTTAAAATAAACATGATGCTTAATCCATTACTTTTAAACGTTAGTGTGCATACTGTAAATCACAAAATGTATGTAATTATGCAATGGAGGTAAGTACCTTACGCATCTCTAGATATGACTGGATATATTATATAGAATGACTGACACTATAATGGACAGTTTCACAGTTGCAATAGTATAGGGATTTTTAAAAGACTAGACATTTTTAAAGTTATTAAGGGATAAATATCACATCCTAAGGACAAGAACCAACAATCAACAACAGTTCAAATTAATAAAAAAAATAAATAAATCAGAAATTACGATGCCCAACATGAGCCATTGTTCTTGTTCTTGTTTCAGTGCCTCAGCCTATCTTAACAACCATTAATGACGGTGATGTCATTTCCTCTCAAGAAAATTCAGGAAAACTGCTGCCATGGAAACCCAATGAGGCTGCATGGATTTCTGGTGCACAAAGAGTCCCCTAATCCTCTATTCTATAATTATCTCCATGGCAAATGCTAGTTTACATTTCAGCTTAAAGTGAGCGTGCCATTAGCAAGCAATGCACTCATCAGGGTTTAAGCCTGCATGAGCTCAAAGTTATTTCTAGAGACAAGTGCTGGCTAAAGCCTCAAGTTATCTCTTCAAGAATGCTGTTACTGGATCATTTACGGAGTGATGATGTAATCTTGAATGAATCATGAAGGCTGCAGAGTATATTCAAAATGTATGAAATGATAACCAGCATCAGCCAGGCTGTGTTTGATTATCAAATTAATAAATTCTTCAGATTGAGGCTCCAGTAATTTATTCGACTCTTAATTTTGGTTTTAGAAGTTTACACTTGCATATTTCTTACACTCTGATGGATTTGTAAAACCACATAATCTTTTGTGTTTAAGTTCTTACTTATCTGTTGTTTGAGGACAAATTGAAGTTTAAGAGTTAATGGTTGCTTTCATTAATAAAGCCTTCCAAACAACCAGTGGGGTGTAAACGTGATCTGGATATCTTCATGTGCTCATGTCAAGACTTTCAAATGAAGTCAGGTAGTGGTGCATGCCAGTATTTGTGATCATATTGAATTTATGTGGCCAACTTTCATCTTTTCCTTGTATATACACTGAATGGAGCTATCCACTTGACAGCTTCTGATTACAAGTCTGTCTATATTTTTCTACATTAAGCTTTAAACTAACCTTTTTAGCATTCCTAGTCTCATTATATCACTCATTGTGATGTTCACTATGTTAGCTTGCACTGTTTTTCCTCCTCCGGTCCATAAATGGCACTTAGCTCCCTCTCTCTCTCTCCCACTGAGTCTGTTTCTCTCTTGCTGTTGTGTCCATTGAGTATCCCTCACCCCCCACCAACCAGCGGGTGTGTGGCTACATGCCACTGGTATGGCTGAGTGGGTTTTCCTTATCAAGCCATGCTGTGTTCACTGCTGAGTCCCTGGCTGAACTGGAAAACCTTCTGGCCTCATCAATAAAATATGTTGTGCCTTCTCCACCACTGATTCTTCCTGCAGTGGCCCCAAGATGGCCAGCAAGACCTTAAATCTCACTGCTGCTTTAATTTCTCCCTGTGCAGGTCTGCTGTCCCAGATAGACAGAGAGTATTGACACATTCAGCCAGGTCACCTCTGCCTGAGGCTTTGGCCTCTCAGAATGAGAGCTGTGATCAAATGCAGAAAACATGATTTTGGCATGCCTTTAGGTAAGAGATGGTCCCATCATCAATGTGGATCCAGGGTATTGCCTGATTTTCCAAAATCCACAAAATGTTTTTTTGCAATACTCTGCAATATAATAAAAAGTAATCATATGATATGCACTTTATTTTTCGGTGTACAGTAAGCTGAAAAAGTCAACCTGCAAAATTAACGTTTGTAATAAGTTAACCTGAAAAATGTCTAATGAATGCATGTCATATGTCTAGTTTCATAGTCAGGTGTTGTCCAATAATTTCATAAAGTGAACATGCTCATAGGTAATAAAGAAAATAATTACACCTTATATAATTAAATTGTATTATTGTAATTATATAACAAATAATTAAATAAAGGTTGTTGAAGTCATGTATGTATGGTGGCCGAGAAGTGCCAAACAAAATAACAAATTAAAAAGCAAAATAACAAAACTGAAGACAATCTTCTAGCAAATCAGAAAACAAAATAACACATTAAAAAACAATATAAAGGTTGTTGAAGTCAAATGTATGGTTGCCAAGAAGTGCAAAACAAAAAAACAAACAAACAAAAAACAAACAAACAAAAAACTAAACCAAAAGCAATATAACAAATCAGAAAACACAACGACATATCCAGATACAAAATACCAAATGAGAAAACACAACGACAATTCAGTCAAACCGGAAAAGGTAGGTATAGTTTGCGGATTAAATCCTTATTGCTGATTGCAGACGCATCTGTCTGTGGGAACAGTAAACAAGCATTTACTTGTTCACACCACTTGCACATTACAGGAACTCGGCTGGGAGTTTGTGTCACATGCCTCGTACAGTCCCGACTTTGCTCTCAGCCGTCTCCATTGGGCCATTATGAGAAGTTCCTGGGAGGCATTTCTGACCTGAAGTAAGCAATCTGACAATGGCTCTGGCACGCAGAGAAAACGTTCTACCTCAATGGTATTATGTATAAAAAATACAAAATAATATCTTGCACAAAATATTAAAATGAAAACAACATATGATGAAAAACAATAGTTTAATACTTAATGTAAATATATATATAAATTAATAAACAGTGTTGGAAAAATGTTGAACTCTTTCTTAACAGTTGCTTCTGGACTCACACTTATTGTCTATGGCAACAATTTATGGTCTTAAGAGACTTACGGCAGCATTTGCCAAGCTAATGACAACACTCTGTGTACACTTACTTGGCTTCAGAAGCTCTAAGCACAGCAGTTCTGTTGGTGCGTTTAACTAGCCTCTGATCAATACTGAGTACAAGAGGCAAAAGTGTAAGGTGTGGAGAATTTGCTAGCTGAGAGAAAGTTCCAGATTAATACGCTTTTTATAGTCTTTTTTTATTTTACATCTTTTGTTTGTTTGTTTACTTAGTTATGACTAACCAATAATATGTTTAATTCAGGATGAGTTTAAGATGAAATTATATATTAATTTGGCATGTCTCAAGTTAACATATTTGTGACAATGTGAAAGAGCAACCAATTATACAAATTATGACATTAAAGCTTTATTTATTTCATTTTATTTTACTTTTTTTTTAAATCTGATTTGGCCTTTTGGTGGAAAGTTATAGTTTTCTCCATGCATCCAGGCCTGCATTTTATTCTTTTTGTGTGTGTGTGTGTGTTTGTGTGCCAAAATTGTATTATTTGAAACTTTTCATGGTTCCATTTACAGACCTAAGCATCAAATGTTTTAGGATTATGCTTAGTATTAAGTCTGATGAGACCAAGGTATAACACATTTTCCCACATGGTTTGGCATGGTTAGTTTCATGATATGGTGAGAGATAGCATAAGACTTGCCAAACACTGTGAGAATTCAATTGATTATGTACTGCATGTTGAAATCAATCTACGGTTTTAATCAGCCTTTCCTTACAGCCTGATCCTGGAAGCTCTCTGCTCATACTGTACATTCAAGCAACCAAGCACAATGTGTGTGCTCACACTGTACATTTAAACAGAATGCCCAAGCTGATGTGTTTCTTGACAATGTCTCAACAGTTTTATTTAAACATGAAATCTGCTTCCTTGAAGATTGTGTTAAAAAAGGACAAAACTTGAGTTAACCTTTATGATGAAAATTATAGGAATGTAAAAAAGCAACAGTGTATGAACACTAAAATGGAAAAAAAAAAAAAAAAAAAAAAAACCTAGCACTCCAGAAAATGCAAAACAATTAATATGAGAAACTAAAATTAGGTTCTTATTTTCAATCAAAATACATACCGGTTTATTGCAGAGAGGGCAGAGACATGTTAAACCAAGGCATGGAACCAAACTTTATTAATCAATGAATTTATTATAAATCATGTCCTTGGAATTGGATTTAACTTTTTTGTGAAATTTGACTTATTCACATTTTCTTTTTTTTTTTTTTACATATTGTAAGATGTTGAAACTTAATATCACAAAATTACTCATAATACAGATATATCCAATGGAACTATAAGACAGAAATCTGAAAAAAATGTATATTCATACATTATTTATATTTATTTATATATATTTTTGACACAAGTGCACTGAGGCTAATAAAAAGGTGGCATCACCACCATCATCCACACTAAAAATAAAATGAAGTAAACTACTAGTACATCCCAATGTCTAAGCACAAAGTGATTAGCCTCCCAAATCAAAAAGTCTCTACACTACACATTACGATCAATATCAGTGTACACATTCTGCCCGGAAAGTTGCCCGCCATTTTTAATGTAACAAGTACGTTTTGCGTGACATAGATATAACCTGACAGCCAAGGAGAGTTGACTGGAATGCACATGCGCGAATAATGATGACTTCACTGGACTAGTCAGCGGGGCACTAGACACTGTTGAGTGAGCATGTGTACTGTGCAGCCATCCCATTTAAAATGACTGAGTAAGTAGAGCAACGATTCTGCATCAAATTCTTTGTTGATCTTAATCATACTGCCATGGAAACTATTTGAATGAACTGGAAGGCTTGTGGGGACAATGCAATGAGTGCATCCAATCACCCAGGTGACTTAGTACCCCTATAGTCCAGATTTGGCACCCTGCAACTTCTGGCTTTTCCCAAAACTAAAATGGGAACTTGAAAGGGAAGATATTTCAGATCAGTGATGAGATTCATCAAGGCAGCTGATTCTAACAAAGGATTTGGTTTTAAACAGTGAGAAAGAGACACTTGGAGAATTGTGTGAGGTCCCAAGGTACCAAGGCTACTTGGAAGTAAACAGAGGCCTTATTGTCCTATGTACAATGGTTTTTTGTATCTTTTTCAATAAATGTTTTTTTTTATTATTATTATTATTATTTTACATGATGGATCCTGTCTAGACTTTATACTTAATGGCAAATTGTAAAATTGTAAAGTTAAAAAGGCCAATAAATACACATATCAACCAAAAATAATAAAGATCACAAAAAAGTGAAACCAAAAGAAGAAGAAAAAAGAAACAGCAGCAGGGAAGAACCTTTCTGAATATTCAGTCCAAAATTCACCTATTTAAAACATAAATAGATTATATCTATATATATATATATTATGTTTTCTACCTATCCTGAGGCATCTGGATATTTTGCCAGCTCCAGTAGACCGAGGCCAACCCTGCGAGGATCCTGAGGCATTTAGAGAAGGACCACCTCCAGCTGGATTCTGCTTCGTGATGGTTTGGAGCCACACATGCTGCTCCTGAGCTCCCAGTGATCCAGACCCCCTCTGCCCTCTGCACCTGTCTGACTTATCCTGGTGCCATCCTGGTGCCGAACTGTTCCTCTGTTATATTGAACGTCCAGCTGCCTAACACACAGTATATCTGCAAAACAATTTCTGCTATCTGATACCACCCAAATGAGGATGGGTTCCCTGTTGAGTCTGGTTCCTCTCAAGGTTTCTTCCTATTGCCATCTCAGGGAGTTTTTCCTTGCCACTGTCGCCCTCGGCTGGCTCATCAGGGACAATCTGAGCATTATCATTTATACACATTTATCTTACACATTTCCATAATTTTCTATTAATTTTGTGAAGCTACTTTGAGACATGATGATTGTTACAGTAAAAGTGCTGTTTAAATAAAATTGAATTGAATTGAATTGAATTGAATATAGTGGATTCAGTACCTATTCAGAACCCCTTCAGTTTTTGCAATGTTGTTATGGTGCAGACTGATACAACATTTACTTATTTAATCTTATTTCATTTTTCACTTAGTAGTAATGACAAAGTGGATAGAGATTTTTTTTTTAATGTCTGTAAGCTTATTAAAATGATGATATATCACATGTACTTAAGTATTCAGACCCTTTACTCACTACTTTGTTGCAGCACTTTTGGCAGCAATTACAGCATTGAGTCTTTTTAGGTATGACACGACAAGCTTTGCACAAGTGGATTGGGGGATTTTCTATGATTCTTTTTAGTAATTCCTCTTAAGCTCAGTCAGGTTGGATGGAGACCATCACTTTAAAGCCATCTTCAGGTCTCTCCAGAGATTTTTAACAGGGTTCAAGCCAAGTCTCTGCCTGGACCATTCTAGGACATTCTCAGAGTTGTCCCTAAGCGACAATTGTGTTCTATTTGCTGTGTGCTTAGAATCCTTGTCATGTTGGAAGGTGAATCTTTGGCAAAGTAAGAGGTCTTGAGCGTTGTGGAACAAGTTTTAATTGAGGATATCTTTGCACTTTTTAGCTTTCACTCAACCCTTACCAGTCTACCTGCTGCAGAAAAACACCCTCACAGCATGATGCTGGGAAGGTGATTAGTGGTGGCTGTTTTTTTTTTTGTTGTTGTTGTTGTTGTTGTTGTTGTTGTTTTTCCCAAACACTACATTTAAAACTGAAGCCAAACAGTTCAATCTTGGGTTCATCAGACTGAAGAATTTTGTTCCTAAGAGTCCTTCAGGTACATTTTATGCAGACCTTTATGTGTTTTTCACATAACTAGTGAATAAAACACAGATCTTGGAGAGCTGCAGTCATGTTTGTCCTTTTTCCACACATGATCTCTGGAGGTCAGTCAGAGTAACCTTCAGGTTCTTGGTCACCTTTCTGACTGTGTCCCTTCTCCCCAGTTTGTCTGGGTGACCAGTTCTTGGAAGAGTTATGGTTTTGCCAAAATTCTCCCAATGAAGAATTATGGAGGCTACTATGCTCTTAGGAACCTTCAGTGCAGCAGATATTTGTGTGGTCTTCCACAGATCTGTGCCTCAAATTAATCCTGTCTCTGATCTCTGCCGGCAGTTCCTTTGACTTCATGACTTTTGTTCTTGTACAGTATGCATTGTAGGCTATGAGGCTGCCTATAGAAAGTAGTGTGTGCTTTTCCAAATCATGTCTAATCAATTTAATTTACTATAGCTGCACTCTGGCGGCACGGTGGTGTAGTGGTTAGCACTGTCGCCTTGCACCGTCCAGGGTTCGATTCCCGTCTCTGTGTGCATGGAGTTTGCATGTTCTCCCTGTGCTTGGTGGGTTTCCTCCGGGTGCTCCGGGTTCCTCCCACAGTCCAAAGACATGTAGGTTAGGCTAATTGGCGTTCCCAAATTGCCCGTAGTGTGTGAATAAGTGTGTACACACGTAGTGTGTGTGTGTGCCCTGCGATGGATTGGCACCCTGTCCAGGGTGTACCCTGCCATGTGCCTTAAGTCTCCTGGGATAGGCTCCAGGTCCCCCGTGACCCTGAGTACAGGATTAAGCGGTATAGATGATGAGTGAGTGAGTGAGTGAGTGAGTGAGTGAGGATCAGGCTACAAGCGAACAACATTAAAAAGTGAAGTGGGGTATGAGTAGGTGACAAGAAAGAAAGCTACTTCAAACAGCAAGTGGATTTTGTTCAATAGGCTTCAAAAAAGACAGATAAATGAATCAATCAATAAATAAATAAATAGAGTTTCCCAGTATTCCCCACTAGAGATTGCTGTCAAGGAGTGACCAGTACTTACCAGATATGCCCGCAAGTCTTTTCTTGTTGCTGTAGGTCTTTTGGCCAGATACATGGTACCTTTTCATCATTATGAAAGGACATCATGTTCTTGGTAATGTCACTGCAGTGCCTCGTTTTCTCCACTTGTAATTGATGCCCTTCATGGGATCCATTGTACTTCTAATATTTTGAAAAAAAAAAAAAAACATTTTGTACACTTTTTTTTATTTTTACCTTTTAAAAGTGAGGTCCCAGCCATGCTTTGTAAGCTATTTTGTATGTCCATGGCTTCAGCAGTCGTATAAAACCAAGTTGTCAAAAATTCTACAGAAACAACTGATGGCATGTGTATGTTAATTAATTTTAAATAATATCTTAAAATGTAATTGATTAATTCTGAGAACAGTCACATACCCCATTGAAAGAGGGAGTGCGCATGCTTTTTCTTTTCCTTTGAATTTTGTTATGTTTGATTAACACTCTTCACCTTTTGCTTCTTATTTTTAGCATGCTTATTATTATTTTCTTCCAGATAAACCTGCTGCTTTTCCATTTCTGTGTAGATCTGCAGAATTATACAGTAAAAAATAATTGGATATTAACCTTCCAGTAGACGATCAATGAATCCCAAAAAACTAATCACAGACTAAATTGTCTTCGGTAGTTCTCTCATATGTTGTACTCCATTCAATATGGTGCAGAGGAAGATACAGCTTAGAGCAAGGCCATTAGCAGCATTCATTATTGTGCTGTAAATCATATTGTATTATGTATAATGTCTTGCTAAAATGTCTGGCAAATGTAAATTACCTCCATAAGTAAAGAAATTGCTAATAAGAAGTGCTATGACACCTATTTCAGTGCCCAGTGCTAATGCTAAGTGCTTCAAGTAGACAGAGAACACAAGGACAATGTGTCATAATGAACTATGCAGGATTCATTACAACACAACTTAAAATGATGCAGTGATGATTACCTTATGCAGGTTCTAATAAATTAATGATTATTTCCCTTCAACTAGAGAAGTTTTGAATTTGCTAAAAAAGACGAACATAACACTAAGTGTCTAGAAGCCACACTTGTAAATCTGCATTTTTATTCTTTTTTTTTTTTATTCATATTTTATGCATTATTAAAGTAGGCATAGTTGTTAGCACTGTGGCCTTGGATAACAAGGGTTGATGGTTTAAATCCCGCATTTGGATCTGTCTGCATGGAGCTTACATGTTCTCCTTGTGCTTGGTGGGTTTCCTCCAATTACTCCAGTTTCCCTCCATAGTCCAAAGCAGTTTAGACTGATTCATATTTCCAAATTGTCCATAGTGTGTGAGTGGGTTTACTTGTACTGTATGTGTATTCTTGTGCCCATTCAGCATTAGTGCTCTAGAGAATAGTGAGCATGAGAGAGTTGAGACATTATATCAGTCAGTACCAGAGGTGGCAAAGTACACAGTATTTTATTCATGTAAAAGTAAAGGTCTCTCCCTCTCTCTCTCTACGTCCCAATTGTGAATGTGCTGTTTTCCTCACTGTCTGTACCCATCTCTGATTCTAACTGTTATGGTATTATGTGATATTATATCTCGTGGAAAGTCACACACTTAAGCATAATAGTCAGCAGATGGTCTGTTTCAAATACTACACACAACTGTACTCATGTAACATATTGCCATGCAGAAAAATAATCAAGTAGGAGTACAGATATGTGTTGCATTATGTACTTGAGTAAAAGTATCCTGTAATAAAATTACTCAAGTAAAGTACAGATATGTGAAATATGTACTTTAATACAGTAATTAAATGCATGCAGTCAGTTACCTTCCACCTCTAATCAATGAGCAAGTGAATATGAAATCATAGCACCAACTGGAAAACAATCCTTTGCAATCATACTTGATTAAAGAGCAGGGTCAACTAATTGATCACATCCAATTCCCATGTGCTGGATAGATTTTCCCTGCCAAACTACAGTCATAATCTCAACGATGTCAAAATATTCTTACTTCATCCGAACCAGCTGGTTTGTTGGACAAGTGCATTAATTCAGGCTGAGGAAAACAGTCTGGTTAACGTCTTAATGTTCTTTTGTTATGTTTGATATTTTCTGTTGCTCCTACATGTTGTGCTAGGACGAGGTTTTATAGTATCTTTACAATGTTTAGTTTAATCAGTTTAATGATGTGTAGATTCCAAAAGCACTCTAGGTTTTCCAGTTTTCTCCATTTCTCCATTATTACATTAATATGACTCAAATCTATTCAATAATACTACTTCTAAAATGGTGCCTTTTAAAAATCCATTACACAAGATCTTGGAGGAGAGTACAAACAAGCCGAATTAAAACTGAGGTAAGAGTGCTCATAATTGGCTAGTGTCAATCTGGTCAACAAGATAAAAAATTAAAAGTATTCTTCTCACCAATAGCACATGACAAATTATTCACTGTTAGACCTCAAAGGTCTGTGGTCAAGAACACTATCAGTTAATGTTTAATGTGCTTGTAAAGAGATGTGCTTGTATATTTAATATTGTACTGTTTGCTCATTCTGGGCAGAAAATGAATAGGAGGTATTCAAAAGAGAAAGGATTAGCCTGACTTTGAAGATACTTTATGTTTTTCATCTTTCGACAAGCTCATTCATTAGAGAGAGAGGATCGTCTACTTAAAGTGGAAAAGGAAAGGAACATTTTGTCTAGTTAAGAAAGACTGACAGGTAAAAAAAATAGGGGGGGGGGGGGGTTGTTACTGAACAATTAAATGTATAAAGACCAATTAACTGAAAAATTGAAAATTATGTTTTTTGAATATGACACGTCTTCACTAATGCAGACAGCTACATTTGTGAAGCACTAATTGCATTATGAAAAGGAAGCGTTGATGTGCCAAAACTAAAGAATGCATAAATATTTGGAAATTATCTTACATTAGCATCTGATAAACCATTTTATATGCATAGTAAAGTGTTTAAAGTGTGTGATTTAGTTAAATGAACCTTAGGAGCATTCGCAATATATTTAGGCAATATCACATGAGAGGGAGTGCTGTTGTCCTGAATATATTATTATATTATATAATATTATATAATATAATGTACGTTTATGTCAGTGACTACATTTTATACAACAGTTCTACAAACATCATTCATTAAAAAATGCAATTAATTTAATCAAAAAATATTATTGTTTCTTTTTATTTAACCATTTACTTTGCTCCACCAGCACATATCCTTCCATGACTGGCAGAAGTAGTGTTGAGCTGGCAACCAAGTCAGCGTTGTAGATTGCGTTAGCTGTGAACAAAACTACACAGATGGCTCAGAGGCAATTACTAAGGAGATGAAGTGTTGTTGAAGGTGACATAACTTTATCAGATGTGTTTCTCGCTGAAGGTGTTTCCGTAACTGGTTTTAAATGTGGCTTCAGCCAGGCAGCTGCTAAACCTCTTCCCAGTACTGCCAACTGTACCGACCTAACTTTACACAGGCTGGTGACCAACAGATAAGGTAATTAACACTTGTTAAGACACCTGTGACACAGAGTGATACATATAGTTAAATGTCTTAGTATTTTTGGACTGTCATTTCTATGATCAGCACTGGTGAAATGGCTCTCATCCAATTTAATTGCTCTGTCAGAAATAACTGTTGCATGTGGAAATACATACAGTAGCTCTGTTAAAGGTTATACTGCAGGCAATTGCCAACAGTACCAATAGCTAAGAGCTAAAAAGCATAAGAGAATGGACAGGGGGCAATGGCCAGACAGGGCCCAAACTCCTGAAAATAATTGATCTTCAGAAATGTTTATTAACAACTTTGGATATATGCAGATAGCATAATATACAGTACATCATATGGCTAAAGTATGTACATGTAGGGACCTGACCATGTAAACTGTTACTGTATGTATTTGCTGAACATATCATACCACGTTTTGTAACCTCCACTCTTTTGCTTTCTGCTCTCGATTATTTTTGCAACATTTACAGCATAGCTATAAAAAATAAAAAAAACATGCTTAATTAGTGGGAAGAACATTTGTAATGTCACACACGTATACTGGGAAAGAAGAACTGGTGCAATGTGTTCAGTGGGGTGAACCACTGCAGACCACTGAAGTTCCACACCAAGCTTATTAAATATTGTCTATATAGACAAATACAGTAACATTAGGTGGAATTATTATTATTATTATTATTATTATTATTATTATTATTATTATTATTATTATTATTAATAATAATAATAATTGCAGATCCTTGCTATAATTTGTCTTTCTTCCCAGTATACAGACAGTTCTAGATGGAAGTTTTCTTGCTCTTCCTCTTAACCTGAGTTCACCTTTGCTGTGGTTTCTTAATGACATTTCAGACAGTGACAATTGCTAGCTGGAAGCACTATGAAACATTTTTTAGAAACCTCCAATGCTTTTAAGGCACCCATTAGGTTAATTTTCAGATTCTCAGTTAACTGCATAGAGGAGGCAATGAATATTATATAGTAACACAACGTTTGATGGGTCAGAGTCTCTGGAATCACCATCTGCTATCAATTTCTAAGGACACATCTTGATCTGAGTAACACGTGCCAAGGCCTTACATTTTTTGTGACTTTACAACTGAAATAGACCTTACAAACTAAAACTAAATGATTTGATCACATATTTCACGTTAGCCAGAGGATGACATGACCAAGGATGCCCATAATTTGTGGACAACTACTGTATATACTATCACGCAAGAATTTCATGGATAGTGTCATATACCTCATATGTTATGTTGCATATGTTGGTAAAGTAGTATTTACAGTTGTCTACACCTTCACTAACATGTTACATCCTGCCAACATCTTAGGGCATTTAATGAATATATACACATATCCTCCTCGGGGGAGTCACTAATACCATTTGACTTCTCTAATTTTAACAGGATGGTTCATTAATAGTCACAACACATAAGCTTAAAATGTTTTATCCTTCAGAGAGCTTAATGACATATGGCAGCCTTTCCTCAGGAAGGCCGAAACACGATTGGACTTCATTTACCCTCACCTCAAGCAGTTTCCCACTGTAATTATCCTACTGATGTTTCTAGATTGGAAATGACGCTTAAGACTCATGCACATACAGTGATTTTACCTCTTGATTACCCGACGCCTGATGTGTGAACAGATGTTTGAGAAAAGGTTATTGAATTAAATAATATCTTGTGAAATTTCCACAGAATTTAGAATCTAGGAAATTGTGAGCATATACTGTATAAACCGACATTCAAATGTTTGGGCACATTTTCTAATTCCATTGTCTTTATTTCTTTCTACATTGTAAAAAAATAAAATAAAATAAATAAAGGTATCCAAAATATGCAACAATCTCCTTAAAGCCTTCATAAAGCTCTGATCTGAGGTGCAGTTTGTTAATTGGTGATTTCTGAGGCTGATAACTCTAAATTAACTTCTCCTCTGCAGCAAGTCAAGTCAAGTCAAGTCAAGTAGGCTTTTATTGTCATTCCAACCATATACAGTTAGGACACAGTGAAACGAAACAACGTTCCTCCAGGACGAAGGTGCTACATACATGCAAGAACATAAATTTACAACACACATTTTTACATTTTTAAGTTAATCTAAAAGAACTATCAAATTTCTATACAAAAATACACAATAGACAGAGTGCACGTGCAAATGTGCAAACAAAGAGGTACATGACAGACACAACAATGTAACACATAACAGTACTTTTTTTGATGAAGCATGAGTTGAGGTAGTGGGAAGAGCAGCAGTAAACAGTTTACATTTTGACAAGAGTATCGTGTGCAAATAGCAGTCAAATAAATATTGTGCAAAAAATTGCGAAGAGCAGCACAGGTAGGTAGGTATGAGCAGATTGAGATGGATGTATATCAGTGTGATTGTGCATGTGTGTTTATCAGTTCAGTCCAGATGTTATTTAGTTCGTCTGAGTGATTTGTGTGTGTGTGTGTGTGTGTGTGTGTGTGTGTGTGTTTATCCGTCCAGTCTCTTTGTGTTGAGGAGACGGATGGCTTGCGGGTAAAAACTGTTTCTCAGTCTGGATGTGAGTGCCCGAATGCTTCGGTACCTTTTTCCAGATGGCAGGAGGGTGAAGAGTGAGTGTGAGGGCTGGTGGCTTTGCGGATGCAGCGTGTGATGTAAATGTCTTTGATAGAAGGGAGAGAGACCCCGATGATCTTCTCAGCTGTCCTCACTATCCGCTGTAGGGTCCTGCGGTCTGATATGGTACAATTCCCAAACCAGAAAGTGATGCCTGCTCAGGATGCACTCAATAGTTCCTCTATAGAAGGTGGTGAGGATCGGTGGTGGAAGCTGTGTCTTTCTCAGCCTTCTCAGGAAGAAAAGACGGTGTTGGGCTTTCTTATGCAGAGAGCTGGTGTTGAGGGAGCCGTCGATGCTGAGCGGAGAGTCATCGCTCCATGTTCCCTTTCAAAAGCTACACTCAATGCTGCGTGAAAACGCTATGGGAACATTTCTTTGTTGCCCGGTTATGAAGCCTGTGCATGTCAAACCCGCCGAATACCTTCGGCTTATAACCTGTGCAGGCATGACGTCACCGAATAAGGTGCACCTGCAGGTTATAAATAGGAGTGAACCGGAAACATCCTCAGATCTTTTTGTCTTCAGGACCGCTTTGTGTTTGCGTGTGCGTGTGCAAGCCATAGGCGATCTTCACGAGTTTTGTCTCGAGTGCTTGGGGGAAGAACACGCTCGCCTCGGGCTTCAGGGAGAATGTGAGTACTGTGATCTTCTCCCTATTAAGGTGCTTTGCGCGCGCGCATTCCTGGGGCTCGCGTGCTGATCTGGCAGACGCGCACGAGATGGAATTTCCGATTTCTCTCTCGCTCTCTCCGGATCAGGAAGTTTTAGCTTCCGCTTCGCAAGCGCGCTCCGGCGCTTCTTGTGAAGGAGCGGAAGAATCTTCCTCTCTCGCTTCCATGGAAGTAGCCTCCTCACAACGCTCCTCCAGTGCTCACAGAGCTTATGAGGAATTATTAGAGGTTGTAACGCGTGCGGTCGAGCGATTGCATATCGACTGGCCGCAGAAGCGAGATTCCCCTAAGCGTTCGAAATTAGACAACAGGTTTCTGTCGGGTGGCCGGGGGGGAGGAGCCTCAACGTCTCTCTCTCCCCTTCTTTGGTGACCTCCATGATGAATTAACTCTTTCATGGAGCAGGCCGTATTCATCGCGTGTTTTTGTACCATCGACTTCGACTTATTCGGATATCGTTGATGCGAAAGCACGCGGTTATATGATGATGCCCCAGATAGAAGAGACGCTTGCGGGCTATCTCTCTCCTGGGACATCATCCTCCCTGAAAAAGCCTACTCTCCCCTCCAAGCCATGCAGATTGACATTTGCTTTGGTGGGTAAAGCTTTTCAGGCAGCAGGACAGGCTGGCGCTTCACTGCACACCATGGCGGTTTTGCAGGCTTACCAGGCTGACCTGCTGAAGGACCTGAGTACCGGCAGGGTTATTGATGACAAGGCGTTTGCAGAGCTGCGCCGAGCCACAGACCTGTCTCTCCGTGCAACCAAGCAGACGGCCCGTGCTGTGGGCCGTTCTATGGCTGCCATGGTATCCACGGAGAGGCATCTGTGGCTGAACCTCTCGGGCATCAAGGATAAGGATCGTGCTGCCCCCGTCTCGCCTTCCGGCCTCTTTGGCGACGCTGTTAATTCCGTCGCCACTAGGTTTCGGGAGGCGAAGCTATATGAACAGGTCTATGGGAGGTTCCTTCCCCGCCGTGCTCAAGAACCGGGACCGTCGGCCACCCGGCCCCAGCCAAGTCTGGCCCCTATCAGGCGTAAGGTCCAGAAGGAGAGTGTGACCAGCCACACACCCCCTCGTAAAGACTGGGGTGGGGCTCGCCGCCCTTCTCAGAAATCTGCCTCAAAAAGACCAGATCTGAGGAGCCTCTCTTCGAAGAAGAAGCCCTGGGGCCGTGGGGGTGTTCCCCCCCAGGGAGGGGCGCCTGAATTTTCATCACAAAACAGGGCCTCCTCCCTGGCACTCCCTGGAGGCCGGTGTTCAATCCCCGCCACCACTGGTGTTTCGGGGAGCACCGGTCTCCAACGAAGAGTTGGGTGTTCGTGTATCTCCTGCCATACTTCAGGATACCCAACACCTAACACCCCCCCCCATCCAGCCGAAGTGTCAAAGCTCGTGCCCCTTTCGGAGAAGCTGGCAGCGTGGAAACTACTGCCAGGCATATCTCCTTGGGTACAAAAGACTGTAGGCACAGGCTACAGGATTCAGTTTGCACATCGTCTTCCGTGTTTCAACGGCGTGGTCTCCACTTCCCTGAAACCGGACCGAGCACATCTGCTGGCCCAGGAGTTAAAGACTCTGCTGGGCAAAGGGGCCATAGAACATGTTCCCCTTCCAGACAGAGAGTCGGACTACTACAGTCGGTACTTTTTGGTGCCCAAGAAAGGGGGGGGGGGGGGGGGTTGCGTCCGATCTTGGATCTTCGCGGCTTGAACCGCTATCTCAGGAAATCCAGATTCAAAATGTTGACTGTCAAAATGATTGTTTCTCAAATTAAACTAGAGGATTGGTTTGTGACAATCGATCTCAAGGACGCATATTTCCATATAGAAATATTGCCACAGCACAGAAAGTTCCTGAGGTTCGCCTTTGGGGGAGAAGCTTACCAGTATCGGGTCTTTCCATTCGGCCTAGCTCTGTCACCCCGCACATATACAAAATGCATGGATGCAGCTCTGGCTCCTTTACGACTCCAGGGCATCCGTATTTTAAATTACATAGACGACTGGCTGATTCTGGCCCAGTTTCAGGAGCTAGCGCTTCGACATCGGGATGTCGTCCTAGCCCATCTTTATTCTTTAGGATTGAGACTCAACGCCACAAAAAGCGTTCTCCTTCCTGTTCAGAGGACAACATATTTGGGTGTCACATGCTCGTGCCGAATCCATTCTCAAAACCCTGAAGGAAATCAAGCTAGGCCAGAAGGTCACTGTTCATCACTTTCAGAAACCTTTAGGCCTCATGGCGGCTGTGTCCACGGTGATACCTTTGGGCCTTCTGCACATGAGAGTGTTTCAGCTGTGGCTAAGAGCCAGGGGGTTTCATTCAAGGGCCAACCCCCAGAGGCTAATAAGGGTTACACGCCGGGGGCTTCATACCCTTTCTATGTGGTTCAGACCCCGGTTTCTGACTTTGGATCCCACTCTATGTCCGTCTTGTCGTCGCAAGATGCTAACGACAGACGCTTCCGTCACGGGCTGGGGTGCGGTCTTGGATGGCCGTCCAGCACAAGGGAGCTGGAGAGGTCATCTTCTCGCGTGGCACATCAATTGTTTCGAAATGATGGCTCTGTTTCTGGCCCTGAAACACTTCCTCCAGCAGTTGAGAGGCTACCATGTCCTAGTGCGGGTGGACAGCACTGCGGTAGTCTCGTACATAAATCACCAGGGTGGACTGCGCTCACGCCACTTGAAAAAGCTAGCGCACCAGGTTCTGCTTTGGGCACAGGACAAGTTCCTGTCCCTCACGGCAATTTACATTCCAGGGCACATGAATGTAGGAGCAGACTTGCTATCCAGACAAGTTGTAGAACAGGGGGAATGGAAGCTCCACCACGAAATAGTCAGTAAAATCTGGGAAAGATTTTACATAACAGAGGTGGACCTCTTTGCCTCACAAGAGACAGCACAATGCCCCCTTTACTACTCTCTGACTCCTCCAGCTCCCCTGGGTCTGGACGCAATGGCCCACACTTGGCCCAGGTTACGCCTTTATGCGTTTCCACCTCTAGTTCTGCTCCCGGGAGTCCTGGCGAGGGTCCGTCAACAAGGGTTGCGCCTCTTATTGATAGCGCCCCATTGGCCGACCAGAGTGTGGTTCTCGGATCTAATATCTCTCCTCAATGGCTCACCCTGGGTGATTCCAGTGAGGAGGGATCTTCTGTCTCAGGCACAGGGGACAATACTTCATCCCCGGCCCGAGCTTTGGAACCTTCACGTTTGGCCCCTGAACGGGACCAACTGAGACATGCTGGGCTTTCAGCCAGCGCAATTGAAACCATTTTAAGTGCCAGGGCTCCCTCCACTAGAAGAACCTATGCCCTCAAATGTATTTGAAAATTGGTGCATGGCAAGACACATAGACCCAGTTCACTGCCAGATTGTTTCAGTGCTGGAGTTTCTGCAAGAAAAGTTGTCCTCTGGCCTTATGCCCTAGTACGCTCAGAACGTACGTAGCCGCTATTTCGGCCTGTCACGCTGTGAATGACGGGGTTTCTGTGGGCAAGCACCATTTAGTTGCCCGTTTTATTCGTGGAGCTAAACAGTTGAAGCCGCCCACTAGAGCGACGGTCCCTTCATGGGACTTAACTATCGTACTCGAAGGCCTGGCCGACACCCCTTTGGAACCACTAGAGTCAGCGCCTGTCAAGCTTCTGTCTCTTAAGATGGTTTTTCTTATGGCTATTACTTCTTTGAAGAGGATTGGGGATCTGCAAACTCTGTCAGTCTCCCCATCCTGCCTAGACTTTGCCCCTGGGCTAGTCAAAGCTAATCTGCATCCTCACCCGAACTATCTTCCCAAGGTTCCATTCTCGACCATGCACCCAGTTGTTCTCGAAGCCTTCTGTCCTCCGCCTTTCACTTACTGTGTCCAGTACGTGCTCTTCGGATCTATGTCCACCGCACTAGCCAGTGGCGTAAGTCAGAGCAGCTCTTTATTTGCCATGGGGGTCGCAACCGGGGGGTGGCTGCCACTAGACAGACTCTGTCACACTGGGTGAGAGATGCTATTGCCCTAGCCTATGAGGCGCGTGGTCACACTTCGCCTCTGGGAATCAGGGCTCACTCAACCAGGGGGATTGCCTCATCGATTGCCTTGGCAAGAGGCGTCCCCCTGCAGCAGGTGTGTGATGCGGCGGGCTGGTTCTCTCCACACACGTTTGTAAGATTTAATAGTCTGGATGTCAATGCTACTCCAGGTTCGCGGATCCTTGAGTCAGCATCCCAGAGCTTTTGACATGCACAGGCTTCACAAGCGGGCAACAAAGAGATGTTCCCATAGCGTTTTCACGCAGCATCTCGTTCCCGCTTTATCTGGGAACAGGGTTACAGCAAAGTAACCCGAGACGTCCTCCTGAAGTCAACAACCATCTCTTTTGTCTTTTCGACGTTCAGAGCCAGGTTTTTGTCTTTACACCAGTCCGTTAGCCTCTGCACTTCCTCTCTGTACGCTGACTCGTCGTTCTTGCTGATGAGACCCACCACGGTCGTGTCATCAGCGAACTTGATGATATGATTGGAGCTGTGTGTCGCTACACAATCATGAGTCAGCAGTGTGAACAGCAGGGCCCCAGTACTCACTGTGGTGGTGCTGGAGGTGTAGCTCCCGATCCGCACTTCTTGAGGTCTTTCGGTCAGAAAGTCCAGGATCCAGTTACAGAGGGAGGTGTTCAGGCCCAACAAGCTCAGCTTCCCGATCAGGTGTTGGGGGATGATTGTGTTGAATGCTGAACTGAAGTCTATGTACAGCATTCTGACGGAAGTGTCTTTCTTGTCAAGATGTGACAGTGCCAGGTGGAGTGTGGTGGAGATGGCGTCGTTAGTTGAACGGTTTGGACGATATGCGAACTGCAGGGGGTCTAGTGAGGGGGGCAGCAGGGTCTTGATGTGTCTCATGACGAGCCGTTCGAAGCACTTCATGATGATGGGTGTGAGTGCAACAGGGCGGTAGTCATTGAGACAGGACACAGAAGACTTCTTCGGCACGGGGACGATGGTGGTGGACTTGAATCACGTGAGAACGACGGCGCTGCTCAGAGAGATGTTGAATATGTGGGTGAGAACACCTGCCAGCTGTTCTGCACATTCTCTGAGCACTCTGCCTGTGATGTTGCCTGGTCCAGCATCTTTACATGGGTTGACTCTGCGTAGAGTTTTCCACACATTTCCTGGTGAGACACAGCACCTGGTCGTTCGGCGGAGGGGTGGTCTTCCTCGCCATCACGTCGTTCTGCATGTCGAACCGTGGGTAGAAGTTGTTCAGCGCATCTGGAAGAGAGCAGTCTCTGGTTCTCAGAAGTGCACGCACCTCCGCAGTAATCCACGGTTTCTGGTTGGGTCGTGAGACGATCTTGGAGACAGTGATGTCATCGGTGCACTTGTTGATGTAGCTGGTCACTGATGACATGTACTACTCCAAGTCGGTGTAGTCGCTGTAAGTTGCAGCCTCCCTAAACATGTTCCAGTCAGTGTTCTCAAAACAGTCCTGAAGAGCAGAGATGGCTCCTGCTGGCCAGGTTTTCACCTGCTTCAGAACCGGTTTTGAACGCCTGACGAGTGGTCTGTATGCTGGAATTAGCATAACAGAGATGTGGTCTGAGTAGCCGATGTGGGGGCGGGGCTCTGCCCAACATGCGCCGGGGATGTTTGTGTAAACAAGATCCAGCGTGTTTTCCTCTCTCGTTGCAAAGCCCACATACTGATGGAATTTATTAAGCACTGACTTGAGATTTGCATGGTTGAAATCTCCAGCAACAATAAACAGTCCACTCGTGTGTGTGTTCTGCAGATTACTGATCTTAGCATACAGTTCACAGAGCGCTTCCTTAGCATTAGCGCTAGGTGGAATGTACACTCAGATAATGAAAACGGTGGTGAATTCCCGCGGTAAATATAAAGGTCTACATCTAACAGTCACAATCTCCACCAGCGATGAGCAAAAGCTAGAAACTAGCACAGAGTTCTTACACCATTTCGTGTTGATGTAAACACACAAGCCGCGAGTCTTACCGCACAGAGCTGTGTTTCTGTCGGCGCGAAACGAGGCTAGTCCGTCTAGCTGAATGCCGGTGTCTGGAACTCTGTCGCTGAGCCATGTCTCCGTGAAAACAAATACACAGCAGTCCCTAACCTCACGCTGTGTAGCCTGTTGCAGTCGGATTTAGTCCAGTTTATTTTCCAGGGAGCAGACGTTAGATAAGATGATGGACGGAAGAGCCGGCCGGCTAGGGTTTGTTTTTAGCCTAGCACAGACTCCCGCCTGCTTGCCGCGCTTCCGCTTCCTTGCGCACAGCTTACGGTGTCCCCTCCTCCGGCCACCTGCATCAGGCAACGCCAAGGACTGGAGGCCTGGTTCCCGAAGCAAGCCGAGGTCGCGTAGCTTCTCCCGCAGCTCATCTTGTATGAAATATGCCGGTTTATTGAGTTGCAAAAGTATCTGGCGGTGGTAAGTATGAACACCGTTTGCACCATTGTCCATAAACTATGTAAAATAAACGCGCTACGACACGACGTAAACAATGTAGCACCATTTTGGCTCCGGAGTGGCCGCTGCGTGCTACTGCCGCGCCGCCATCTTGGAAGAACAGAGCAGGTTTGGCTTTCCTGGGATGGTTATCATGAGAGCCAGTTTCATCATAGTGCTTGATGAAAAAAAAAATTCATGATTATTCTAGAATGCATAGAATTGAGCACAACACAAAAAATACTTTGTAAACACACACACACACACACACACACACACACACACACACACACACACACACACACACACACACACAAACACACTGGGACACACTGTGGCCTCAAGGGGTTCCATTCCTGTCTCACCTCTGGTCTGTGTGATTGGAAATTGCATGTACTACCCATGCATAATGTGTTCCCTCTTGGTACTCTGGTTTCCTCCCACAGTCCAAAGACATGCTGATTAGGCTAACTTGTTTTCCCAAATTGCCCATTGTGTCCTACAATGGATTGGCACCCTGTCCTGGGTGTACCCAGCCTTGTGACTAAAGTATTTTAGGATAGCCCCAGGCCCTGTGACCCTGTACAGGATAAGTGATGTGTCCTGAAATAGGCTCCAGGACTACAGTATATATACAGTATAAAGTATATATGATCTTCTTTCTCCATTGCCACTTGAAGATTGCCATCCATTTATTACAGTTGAAAATATTACATTTTCTTTCATATTCCTCCTTTTTTACAATGCTAGATGTTTTTCTACCTTCCTTTTCTTGCCTTTTCCATTACATGCCATTTACCATCTTGAAAGGGCAGTTCTTCCTTTGGGACATGTTCTTGCATATCTGGTTACCAGTTATTGGCTAATTGGTACATTTATTTGTTTGACATTGAGAGACACCTTTTCCATGTCAAAGTGTAAGTTGCCTGTTATAAACCCCTAGCTTATAAAATCTGCTTTCATCCTGTAATCCTCAGTTTCATGCCCTTTTTTTTCTTTTTCTTTTTGGCGCCTTCCATTCTCCATATGGAGCTCACAGTAGCACTTCAGAGCACAAGCAGATGGCAGAGGCTACAAAGCTACAAATTTGAAACGCCAGCCAAGCGCTATGCTCATCTTACTGAGGTCTCAAAATACCTGCTGAAATTCTTAAAGGTATACTAAATACTATTTTTACACACCTAAGATATATTCTGCTTACAGAGAACAATTTGCAAAGTTACTGTAGGGTGGCTCAAACACTACTGCAGCAAACACCACAAACCTTTTCCTTCTAGAGTTAGCACCTGAGCTTAAAGAAATTAAGGAGCGATACTGTCTACATTGCTTTAAACTTTTTAATGTAGTGATAAAAACTTTAAAACAAATCAGAGTTATGTTTAATATTTTATTATTACTTAATTTAATATTTAATATGTCATTTTTTTTAAATAAGATAAAAAAGAGTAAAATATATTTTAGAAAAATAGATATATAAAAAGATACATTTGTGCACACATATGCAGCCAATCTTCATTTTTGTAATTAAACAAAAATGAAGATTGGCTGCATATTTGTGCTTTTACACGTTTGAAAGCAATAATATCTGCAGGTCTTCTGGGACATGGTTCTGTAAGCGTTGCACTTTTCCCCATTTTTCTTAGCCAAATTGCTCAAGTTATGAAGCCCATTGGGGAACAAATTCTTGCCACATATCCCATCACCTAGACTGGGCTTGGTTTTTTCAGGTCAATTATGGTTTTAACAGTATACAATATTTAAGTTCATAGTCTTCTTAGAACTAAACCTCGGTCACAGGGCCATGCAGTGACTTTTAGAGGGGCAGATGCTTGAAGTTAACAAGGGGCACTTTGAAGTAGGTTTAAAATTTTAAACCATACACATATGGTTTATAATTTACAGCATAACCTGTTGTATTATAGACATCCATATTCAAATAGTATGCAACCTCTTTAACTACAGGTCCCTCTCAGAAACTTAACCAATACTTTTGACTTAGCAGCTTTGACACAATATGGTTTGGTTTTACAAGGTTTTAGTGTGCATCCTTCAGAGTCTACAAGCTTTCAAACTGAATTTTAAAACAGTGTGTCTTTTGCCTCCCCCAAAATTTAATTGGTTGCTTGCATCTTTTGATGAAGCTGCAGTATGGTATATCTGTTCATTTGCTTGTGAACATGAAAGCAGTCGACAGAATACCAGTGAGGAAATATATAAAAGTTTTGAACTGTTGAATGCTAAGTTAAAATATCCATCCATCCATTCATCCATCCATCAATCCATCCATCTATCATCAATAATCTCATTTATCTGGGACAAGATGACAGTTGATACAAAGCTCTATTATTAGTGAGTTTACCAAATGAAAGAACATGCAGAACACAGACATTCAAACATGTTCGTAGGATTGAACAAGGAACCCTTAAGTTGTGAGGTTACACTCCTATGAGCTGTGGTGCAATGCTGGTCTGTTATAAAGTAATTATGATGGAAATAATATTTAATGACCCCACAGACTGCATTTTCACAATTAACACATAGGTTCCCTAAATGATTATTTGATCAAAGTTGCAAAATCCTAATTCATAGCACTTTGCAAAGGTACCGAGCCACCGCTCATTCCTTTATATTATATTAAATTAAACTATGTAGATTAAATTAAGAAATGGGAAGAAATATCTGCAAAATGCTTGAAGATCCCATTTAAAAATTGTTTGTTTATGTTATAATAGCAGCAGTGTACTGCATTCAGGATCACCTATTACACAAATCACCGGCCTGGCCTGATCATCTGTCATCATCTGCACCAGTTTCTCACTAGCTCACGTCCTAATTCAGATGTGTTTTATACATACAGTAAATGATTCATAGATCACCTTGTGGCTTAACTGACAAAAAAATCCAGCTGAAACTGGTAAGGTACTGGGACTGATCAAAAAATGCTTAAAAAATAGTAATAAGAGAAAAAAATGAATGAATTAATAAATAAATAAATAATTTCTTCAGGCAGCCTGAAGAATTATTTCTCAAGACTCCATTAAAATACAATAAAGTCTGGCTCTTTGGAAGCAAAATATGAAGAAATCAGGGGTGGTTCATGACTTCTGCACAGTGCTGCATGTACTCATCCAGTAATGTAATAACATACAATATGGGCTTAATGTTGTTTGTTAGGACTGCTAGTTTTGGTAGAGCAGGAAAAACACTGAAATATAGGTATGGGACTAGGTATGGAAGAGAATAGCAAAAATTAGCAGTTCAATTGAGCCCACAGAAAAATGCCAGACCTGGCAACACTACAGTGTTATATGTTAGCTCAGCTTATAGCTTTCCAAAAAATTCTGCATCCCCAGCAGCACAGTGCATCCTAGCAGGAGTTCTTTTTTTAGCTTACCAACAACTGAGTTCTCTGCTCTTTATTATTTTTTGTAAACGATACCGCACGCATTACTGAATTACTCATTCTTAATGTGCCCAGTATTTACTGATACTGACTTCATGAACTGACCTGTTACGACGTTCACTTTCGATTAAATCGTGTTTCTAAAAATAAACTGACTTTGTATGACTAGTTACTAGGATTGAGCACTCGGACAGACAATAGAGGGTTGGGGGTTCGAGCCCCACAACTTCCAGGTCACCATTGATAGGTTCTCGCCCATGATCTTTATGCCCAGATAAAAAATGGGATGGTTGCATCCAGCATAAAACCTAGGTGGCACAGTGGCATAGTGGCTAAGCTCTGTGGCCTTGCACCTTCAGGGGTGAAGATTTGATTCCCAAGCATTTTCTTCCCATGCTTTGTTTCCTCTGGGTACTACGGTTCCCTCCAAAAGTCCAAAGAGGCTGTTGGCATTTCCAAATTCACTATAATGTGTGTGACTGTGTGCCACCCTGCCATGTGTACAGAGTCCCCAGCGATAGGCTCCAGACTTCCCACAACTCTTTCCAGGATGTGTAGTATAAACATTGAATGGATTAATGTTGTATTAATAAGTCATGCTATTCATTGATTTTCATGTATTTTATTTTTATACCACATTGCTGTTCTCAAATCTGATGAGAAGTTGAGAAGTTACAGTTGGCTGTAATTCAAAATACAGTTCAGAAATAATGCACCCCTACTACTCTACAGTATATCTGTATAGATCTATAAGAGGACAAAGCTGAAGCTAATAATAAATTGAATAAACAAATAAAAACCTAAGAAAACACGTATAGCTTCTCATTAACATGAGAGGTAAGTCATAAAATATAACATGTATCATATGTATATTTGTACATTATATGTACATTATATGTACATTACTACAGTTAATAAATGAATCCCGGCAATCATCAATGAAAGGGATGTGATGCATGAGGAATACAACATTTTAGGATGGGTTTTACTGATCAATAATCACCTTCAGGGTGGTAAAAATGATCCTGCTGTATATAAGTTAGTTTATGTCAGACCACCCTGACATTTATATTTTTTTTAGCATAACAGGATTCTACACAGTGTGTTTATTTCTTATGTATTGCTATTTCATATCTAAAAATAGCTACATAAATGGCTATATAAGGGAATTCTAAAAACATCACTCTCATTCCCTTCTTTACACATAATACATATTTTTCTCTGATAGAACATTTAAGTTAAATCATCTTTTAGTTGGAAAAACATGACAAATGATCAAGCTTTGATTATATACTAGTATAACAGGTGACTGGATCGTGGGCACCCAAGGCTCACCCATGCGGACCAAAAGCCTATGCAGCACAAATTGCTAAAAAACATCAAGGCTGGCCACAATAGAAAGGCATCAGAACACCAAGTGGACCACAGCCCACCAAAAAAAAAAAAAAGGTTACAGAAGGGAAAGAGCAAAAAGGCCACCGACCTGGCCTCCAAACTCCCCAGATCCATATCCGATCGATCACCCATGGGATGCGCCGGACAAACAAGAAAAATCCATGGAGATCCTATATCGCAACACACAGCACCCAAAGGATCTACTGCCAGTGTCTTCTCACCAAACACCACAGCATCCCTCCCTAATGTCTTGTGAAGTAATGCACTGAAGGGCCAGACCTGCCCTGGAAGCACAAGGGGAACCTACAAAATATTTTGGCATAATGTTTTGCATTGAGTTATGGCTAATCAGTGTGTAGGGTATGTAAGACATTAATCAAATCATCTAATATCACATGAATCATTAAGCACTGTAAATGTGCATCGTCAGTCTAACAACAGCTTTGTGAAACTTGTGATCACATATTTACTTTATTTGCTTGGCTGAGAACCACTTGCAAAGATTATCCCTAATCAGAATGCACAGGAACTGCAGGAGATAATTCTTTCCATTATTCCACAAGGGCGTCTTTCTCACAGTGCTGGCAGATTTTCATCGTCTGCTTGCATTGATGGGGGGGAGGGGGGGGTAATGGGGGGAGGGGGTGGAGCGAGCATCCTCATTAAGGCATGCTGTCTTCAGCTTTTCACCTCAACTCTTTCAAATGAGATGAAAAATCCCTTATTTGCATATTTTGCATTCATAGTGAAGGTTGTCAAGATGCAACCTAAAAGTTGCTTGTGTTTATTATTATTTTTTAGCTATGTCATGTAGGAAACAAGCAAGCTAACATTTCTCACCAGTTGTGGATGGACACAGTTGAAGAAACAACAGCAGAATTTCAAATACTTTCAAAGAGCAGAGAAAGAGCCAAAGAGCGATGAAAAAAGGGGCACTGAGTGCTCCTATTTTCCAGAGTTTGTGTGTCTGTTTGTCTGCACCTTGTCCAACACAAATGTCAAAATGAATAAAATGAAATGTTTCTAATTAGAGCAGAGGGGGGTACGCGTCTCCAAATCAGAGGCATGTGTTAATGCTTCATCTTGACTGGAACTCACTGCAACTGCGAGTGTATGTGTACCACCAGCTGTTTAGAGCCTGGCTGGGCTCTCCAGCAAAATGCTTCATTACCTATATTGTATCACCTTCCATTAGCATTTTCATCCCATCCCCTGCTGCTCTCTCTAAGAGTGGATCTTGGCAGGCAGCATTATCCACCGTGTGCCTATGTGAGTCTGGCATCCTGCAGGTCCATGCACCGTTGTCTAATTGGTTCATTCAGCTATTCCAATCATACCCTGATTAACTATGTCATTTGTCAATGGTGGAAACCCGGGAAAGAAGCTCTGAGATGAACAGATCTGAGTACTTTTCAATGCAATCCTGATGTCATGGTGTTGACTTCTGCAGCAAAGCAAGAATAAGGTTTATGACTTTTTTTTTTTTAATCAATGCTGTACTTCCAGCCTTAATAATGACTAGAGTTGTTCCACTAAAAACTAAAAAAAAAAACAGACTATTTTCATTCATCTGTAATCAATTCTAACTTTGACCCTGTGGGATTAATAAACTAAAGCTTCTGCTCAAAATGCTTGCCTGGGGTGATTTGAAGTAGCATTGCAATACTAGATTTATGTAGTGTAATTTACTTGGCACACAGTTGTAATAAATTGTCACCTCTTTCACCTGTACCCATAAGCAATAAACACATTGTTTACTGGATGTTTTAAAAAAACTATGTAATACACATTGCATGCAGTTAGACATAAATTATGCATGCAACCACCGAGGCTGTGTGACAGATGATTACAGTCTTAACTATTACCTTTACCTATTACCATAAACATGGCTATCAATGTCAGTTCTGGCTCCGATCAATCCGTGCATACAGTTTCATGCAAAAGTTGTGAGCAACCCATAATTTCCATATATTTTGCTTCCTATGAGACAGACTGTCTTTTATTTATTAATATAGTCTTGAAGAATAGTTCTCTTCAAGAAGAGGAGAACTACTGACTACTCCCTTTTTTTGACTTTAATTTTTTTGGCAAGTTTCAGTTTCCAAATCAAATTTTCAGACTAGTTCCTGTAGCTGACCAGATTCAGAAGAATGTTTTTTTTTTTTTTTTTTTTAGTTAGGTCACACTGTGGCCTGTGAATCACTAGGCAGAGAACACCCTGGATGGAGTACCAATTCAATGCAGGGTACACCAGAGGAAACCAGAGTACGAACCCAGCAAGCAAAGGAAAAAGATACTAGCCACTGTGCCACCTTGCTGCCACCTATGAATAATTTAAGCATGAAAAACGAACTTAGAAATAAATCAAACTTAAGGCATGACGAGTGAAAGACAGGTGCAGATGATGATAGTTGATCAGGCTGTTGATTAGTATACTAGTAATGATGAATGTTGAGTGCCAACAATTGACCTACTGTATGTACAGCATAACTACGCACAATTAGTACACGCTTTATGTTTCTTTTAGTCTTTCGGCTGCTCCCATTAAGGCGTCGCCACAGTGGAACATCCAATCAAAAACAGCAATTTGGCACAAGTTTCACACCAAGTAGCCTTCCTGACCCAACTCTCCCATTTCGATCTGGGCTTGGGACTGGCACTGCATCCAGTGGCTGGAGATTGGGTGGGAATCAAACCCAGACCTTCCGCATGGCAGGTGAGAAACCTACCACTGAGTCACTAATGCCCCAATCCAGGATTATTATTAATGAAGTAAGTTTAAATAAGGTGACAGAAAGACAAATATAACCCTTATGCTGTGAAATATTCCACAAAATGTTGATAAACTGAATTACTGTCATAGATATAACCCATATATTGCACATGTACTATAAATGCTAAACTTAAACATATTTTAGCATACCATCCAACTAATGCTATACTGGTATATAGTACTAACCGAAATTACACAAGTGTCAAGCTTACACAGTGCCACATGCAATTCAAAGCACATTGTACGCTATTACTAAAAAAGGGTCTTAAGTGAATTTACCATAAATTGCAAAAGAACCTGAGGGCAAATGTAACAATTTAACAGATGTTGTTTAACAGAGTTTGAAAGATACCAACTCAATTTAGCTCAGCATGAGTGGAAAAGTTTTATATGAGTAATATGTACTTTGTAATGCATTAAAAAAAAGAGGGTTGTGGAATTTGTCCCTGACTACTAACATTGTAAATGCATTCATGGTCGGTGTGCAGCAGAGCAGGGTAATTTATAAAGACCAACATCTATGGCAAAGGACTTACTGTATACTGTAGACACATACATTTTGATTTAAGACAAAAAAATATGTATATATTTTTTAATTGACATGTTTCTATAAAACTCCCGGATGACTCGTTACATCATTACATCATCACATTGCTGTATGATTTAGAGCTATTTACCGTGAATTCCCTTGTATACATAAGTCTACAATGGAATATTGAATGCTAAGTTGTTTTTTTTCCTGTCGGAATATATTTTGATAAATGACCATTTCTTGTCAATCACTAAGGATCAGACACTGAATACAGACTGAGGCAATCCTACTCCAAAGTGCTTATGCCAAAAACAATGTTTTCTTTGTTTTAAATTCCTTGTTGTAAGGCACCATTGTAACTTTTTTTTTTCCTAATAGATTTTTCTGATGAGCACCAGAGCTGTAGGAAGAGGACCACAAAAGCCTCAAGCTGTGCCAGAAAAACAAAAGCGATAAGAAGTGCTGCAGCATGTGTGTGCAATAGCTATTTAACTCTGGGTGAGATCACTGATACCATACAAGTACCTGGCAAATGATGACCCCTGGGCCAGGTTAGAAATTCAGCTGCTGGTGTTTGGACCAGTTTAATCCTTTTCATCTTTCTCACTGCTACTGCCAAGGATCTCTTGTGCCTATCGGCATTACCAAATTATTTGGAAATGAGCGTTTAATTATGCAACGAGCAGAGGTGGGTAAAGTACACAGATCCTCTACTTGAGTAAAATTAGAGATACCGTAGGTAAAATATTACTTGGGTAAATGTAGAAGGTCACTATTACCAATATTATTTGAGCAAAACTACAAAAAGTGGGGTATTTTTTTTCAGTGTGTAAAGGCTCTGAGTTACTGATCAGAAGATCAACGGTTCGAGCTCAGCCCCACTAGGTTGCCACCATTGGGCTCTTGAGTGAAGGCCCTGAACCCTGTCTGCTCCAGGGATGTTGCATAATGGCTGCCCCTGCCCTCTGATCCCAGCCTAATAACAAAACGAAAAGGGAAATGCAAAGAATAAAGAATTGCACTACACAGTAATATATAGGTGACAAATAAAGGTTGAACTTAGCTGAATTTAAAAAGTACTCACCTTCAAATGTATGTATCAAATATAATGGGCTTATATTAGCTCATAGTACTGTTGCTTTAAAGCCATAGTAAGAATCTCTCTCTCTCTCTCTCTCTCTCTCTCTCTCTCTCTCTCTCTCTCTCTGTGTGTGTGTGCATGTGTGCTTCCTGACTGTGAACATACTGTTTCGTCAGTTTATGCAACCAGCTCCACTTCTGATAGGGAATGCAAAGCATGCAATTATGCATAATAGTCAACAGGTTTTGATATTACTGCTTCAAATACTCTGTTTGCAGTATGTAACACAACACAATATAAACATTGCAGTGGAGTAGAGAGTCCAAATATTTGTTGTAGTATATAATGGAGTATCTACTAATAAAACTATTCAAGTATAGTACAGATTTGCTTTAAATGTACTTGGTTAACTTCCACCAATAAGGGGGAAAGTGGTTATTGTAGGGTTTTGAAGTGACTGTATGCCTTGTTACAATTTGTGCGGTCCAACTAATAAAATTAAACAGAAACTGGGTTAAAAACAGTCACACATTAGCTTAGCAACATATTTCTTGCATGATTTACAATGGAAAACATTTTATAGATGCCTCATTTACATATACATTTACAGTATGGCATAAACATAAAACTGGTGCCAATAGCACAGTTAACATTTACAATCAGACCCACATGCTGTTCTCTGTAAGTTATGTACATAATATTAAACATACAACATTCTTCTTTGCTTCATTCTTGAAAATGTAGTCCATTATTTTTTTTTCTCATTTAATTTTGATCAGAGAAACCGGTTAATATCTGATCATAAATCTTACAGTATGCGTGTGTGTTTTATATATATACCTCTATATATACACCAGGCACAGTACAGATTAAGGCTTACACTCTCTAAAAATCTAAATCCAGAAAATCTCAACATATTACAATATTTCCTTTAATTTACAATACAGAAATAGTATAAAAATATTATTATTATTATTATTATTATTATTATTATTATTATTATTATTATTATTATTATTATTATTATTATAGGAAATTGTGAGGCTATGCTGAATGTCTGCACATCTGTGAATACTATGGCCTTGTGCCTGTGCCCAAATTGGATGGGCAAAACTGTTTAATTATTTAAGGCGAATACTAAACACCAGTTGTATTGTTAACTCCTACTTTATTGTTAACTAGAAGCCATGGCAACTAAACTAGAAGTATGTACCCTGATTAGCCATAACCTTATAACCACTGACGGGTGTAGTGAATAACATTGCTTATCTCATTACAAATCACCTGGAAGTGGGTGGGATACATTTTCTCCCAAAAGATGATGTATGTATGTATGTTACTTTGTCATGCACCACCCACCTAAACATTGCCAGGCTAGGGGTATTCCCCGATGGCCGTTGCCTTTTTCAGCAAGTTAGTGCCATATTTACTGCCAAAACAGGCATGGAATCTAGAAAACCATTGTAGGGGTGCTTGAGTTATCTTGCACAAAGGCGTTAGCAGCAGAGCTTTTAGGGCATTCGTGCATCAGGCTTTTTGATTAAGATTTGAAAAATTTGGGAGATAAATCAACACCTCAAACTCTTTGTCATGTTCCTCAAACCATTCCTAAATGGTTTTGTGGTGCGGCAGGACGTGTTATGCTGCTGAAAGACACACCTGCCACTAAGAAATAACCATGCACACACACACACACACACACACACACACACACACACACACACACACACACACACACACACACACACACACACACACGCACTAACACCACTTCAAATAAACTTGCCAGTAGGCGGACTGGCTAGGACAAATTGCTCCTAGTTGTCTATAAGTGTGTGTGTGTGTGTGTGTGTGTGTGTGTGTGTGTGTGTGTGTGTGTGTGTGTGTGTGTGTGTGTGTGTGTGTGTGTGTGTGTGTGTGTGTGTGTGTGAGAGAGAGATGGAATGTCATCATATTAAGTGGAAATCTCACCTCATGCTCAGTGTACAGTGATAAATTACTGAACTACTTGTGTATTAATTTTTCTGCCCATTTCTGTCAACAACTTTAAGCGGCTGAATAATAAAGGGAAAGATCACACTTTGAAGTCATATTTCAATGTTTTATTTCAACCTCGGTGTTGGCAGATTTTCTTTGCTCTTCTTCTGCAGATATTTACTTAACTGCATTTCATAATACCACATTTTAGATTCTTATTCCACACCTGGAAAAGTTAAATATCAACCTTGGGAACAATTCTATTAAGCCAGAGATAAAAAGAGAGGGGGGGGGGGGGGGGGGGACCTTATCATTGCTGAATGCTGAATATTTTTCTTTTCTCCCTCTATAAAACATGTTAATTGACTTAATGTTACTGGAAGTCTGATTTTTTTTTCTTTTGATGCGTGCACATAATTGTAAAATTGGATCTCATAATGATGGTGTCTTGGGAGTACAGTGACCATAGTTCATTATGTATGCAAGGAGCAGCTGCTAAAAGTTCCCAAAAGTAAGGCAGCTGAGGATTTAGACATTCTTAATATGCTCTCTCAGGTGTCTGAAGATAACAGAATAAGAAAAGGACAATTTATTGCATTTGTGATGATTGTGCCTCATGTCTTCTTCTTCTTCTTCTTCTTCTTCATTTTTTTTTTTTTTTACACACTTATATATATAAGATATCTGATATAAGATATATAAAATATCTGGTTTCTCGCAGTTGCTGGGGGGAAAGTCTAAATTATATTTTATTTTTTTTTAATTAATCAAATACTTTTCTAAAATTTTCTGCTGAGTCTGTCAAGACAAAGTGACAAACAGCAAACGGAAGAAATGTAAGCATTTTGTTCACATTTCACTTGGTTTATGAGTTATTTGAACTCTGACAAGCTAATATTACTGTGGTGGGAAATGTGACTTCTTTTAATAAACAAGACAGCCGAGTATTTTTATAATAATTATAGGATAATTATATGCTCATCATAATTATATATTTGGTTCACATCAATTAGTACCTGACTTGAGGCTGCTACACTACTGTTAAAGCTAATCTATCTAGTTAAAAGAGACTGTGCCTTGGCTCTGTAATATTAGCAGAAATGATTGGCCAGCACTAAAGTCAAGTAAAACTCCCTATAGTTCAATATGTGCCACTCACACATTCATCATATACACAGATTTGACATTAAGTCCTCAAATTTTTGTCAGTTTAGGCTGTTAGGAGGGTTTTTTTGGGGAGAGAAAAAAAGTTTGCCTGGGGCATTTGTACTAATGTGAAAAAGCTAATGAGATGAGCATGTTGTGCCCATAACAACTTGGGTTCATAGGACCCAGCAATGTAGCAATTTTCATCTATGTTTTGAGGAAAAAAACAAAATGCATGCTGAGTCCTTAACTTCACTGGGACTAAGTCAAAGTTGACACATGTACTTGACACATTTTGTTTTATTTTTTGTGCACTTATAGTTGTTTCTATTAAAAGGCATGAACATTTAACATCGTAATATTCAAAAATGTATTTATGTTACCGTCAGTGGCGGCCGGTCAATACGGGGTGCAGCGGCACCGCCCCCCCTTAAAGTTAATATTACGATATATGTTTTGTCTTCTTACATTAACCCTGGTTGGTGTTTAAATTCCCAGATTTTTCTCCCTCATTGTTCCCGTAAGTTCCTCATATCTTATATGGTTGTATTTCCTCTAAACAGCATCCAGACAGATATTCATGCAGCTTCTTCTCTTTTTCTAAAAAAAGAGAAAACATTCAGACACTATCATGTGCGTGTGTTTCTCTCTCTTTCCGAGTCAGCAAGCATGTTGGGTTGGCCTGTAACCGTATCCTAGCAGACTTAGGCCATAAGGTCGGGCACCCCCTGGACAGGGTGCCAATCCATCACAGGGCACTCACACTTATATACACACACCTAACCACTCAGGCGCACACTCCGGGCAATTTGGGCAGGCCAAATTTTTGTTATTCTCACAAAAAAAAAAAAAAAAAAACCTGCACTAACCTACACAAAGTATTTATTTATTTATTTGTTCACTTATTAGTGGACTTTTTAAGAGGCCCTAAGCGTAATGCCTTTTGTGGACATTTATAAAGTGGTGTTCACCATCTACCATTTGTTAAATTTTACTGAAAGTTGCTTCGTAACAACCCATGTTTTCTGTGCTGAGTTTGTTTTCCTTTAACCTCAGTATAATACAGCATTAATCTTAAGCACT
This sequence comes from Clarias fuscus, assembly GCA_030347435.1. Taxonomy (NCBI): domain Eukaryota; kingdom Metazoa; phylum Chordata; class Actinopteri; order Siluriformes; family Clariidae; genus Clarias; species Clarias fuscus. The sequence goes on along the minus strand of CM059214.1, from coordinate 8,643,520 downwards.
GTATTGTGGCAGAGAACAGCACAAAACAATGTTTTATTTTCTCCCTTTTCTTTTCAAACTAACTTGCTCACAAGCAGTGATTTGACCAGTGGTTGCGTTCAATGACGGCTGGTGCAAAGAATTTTTTTTGGGGGGGTGGGGGGGGGCGCAAAGAAAATAAAAATGAAACTTTTAATGCTCGCCTGTAAATAGCCATTTATTTAATCAGGTGATTAAGCATAATTACTACTAGCATAAAATAAAGGCATTACTCACATGACTCCGCTTGCCATAAGAAGTCCAGGAAAAGACTCGTTGAGAATGGTCCAATCACATGAGCCCAAATATTTAAAAACAATATTGATTCGCTAAGAACAAAAGTGGGAGGGTTCGGGGCGCACAGTGCTGCACCCGAAGGATGATTTGACAAAATCCAATCAGAGCTCAGCCTCAGGTCACATGCTTTTCAAAAATGTACGTGCCTACATAGACACTCGTTTGTCCGGCGCCCCGCGTACACGAACACAAATGAACGTAATACAGTTTAGATTTTTTTTTAATTGCAAATAAATTATATTAAGAAATACAGCGGAATATTGTGACTAAAATTTCATTATTAAAATAAATAATAATTATGTTAAATAATTACATGTTAAAGGAGCATTCTTCTCTGCCTAACTTTAAGGGGGGTGGCGCCCCTGCGCCCCGTATTGACCGGCCGCCACTGGTTGCGTTGCTGCCATGAAGTTGCTGCTTTCCCATCCACCAATTGCAGTTGCTGTTTTTCAGAAAAGTGACAGGTCTTCATGGATAAAAGCAGTGTCATGGAAGTGTGTGGTGGTGGCTGATCTGTGCGTGTGTGTTTGACTTCATTGTGACACTGTCAAGCTAACATACAGTACAGTAGTGTATTTTAGCCTCAAATACACTGCTTTTGCTGCAGGCTCTCTCTCTCTCTCTCTCTCTCTCTCTCTCTCTCTCTCTCTCACACACACACAATTTCCAATCTGAAAAGTGGACAGGTAGTTTAGGTGTGCCTGTACATATCTCCTCATTAGGATGACTGTATGGACACACCAGGTCATGGGCGAGTGTTCCCTACCATGATTTTGGTTAGGTCATGTAGGCTAGTTTATTTTTACCCATTTCTTAACCTGAAGTCCACTTTTGCAGGATGTTTGGGCATTTCAAGTAAGCTCTATTCTAAATGCAAATACCGTTGTCTTCCTTAATGTTTTATATTTAGACTGGAATCACTTCATTTTTTTAAATTACTGCCTGTTATTGTCTGGTAAGAGGCACCAGCAGGACACTATACAAACCCTTGTGATGACTTTTATACACTTTGCAGGGAAACTATCCTGGCACACCAGAATGAAAGGAAGTAAAATAGTACACGTGTGGTAATGTATTTAACGGTGACTGTCTACAACTGAGCTGAGGACATCCGAGGCCACCTGGGTTAATGGGAATGGTCAGTGGAAGAACGCAACTTTGCACTTTTAATCAGCTACACATGTAAGGTCATAGTCACTGTGATAAGGTGATGACTTTGCAATTATTTCTCGGCTAGAAATGAGCAAACAGGAACTCTCCACTAGCTCAGAGGGAAATTACACAGGAGCGCATCCACTAGATACATAACATAAAGTTACATAAAGTTGAGAAACCATGTCTGAAACTACATTGGAAACTGGTGATTTATTATTATTATTATTATTATTATTATTATTATTAGAAATGAGCAGAAAGTTTTCAAAATTTTCAAATTAGTTAATGTAGATTTATTTATGTAGAATAAAACAAAAATAGGAACAAATGTTTTAGTGTGACTGGCTGCAAGGTAACTAAAGATATAAAATGGGTTGTTTATGTACAGTAACAATCAGCAGCAACCTCATTTCTCCTCTCATATGATCTTACCACTCAACCTTCAGCCTCACCAGTATACTCACCTGTTTCTTACTGGTTCATGCCATATATATATATGAACTCCAAACTGAATGTCAGAATGGGAAAGAAAGGTGATTTAAGCAATTTTGAGCGTGGCATGGTTGTTGGTGCCAGACGGGCCGGTCTGAGTATTTCACAATCTGCTCAGTTACTGGGATTTTCACACGCAACCATTTCTAGGGTTTACAAAGAATGGTGTGAAAAGGGAAAAACATCCAGTATGCGGCAGTCCTGTGGGCAAAAATGCCTTGTTGATGCTGGAGGTCAGAGGAGAATGGGCCGACTGATTCAAGCTGATAGAAGAGCAACTTTGACTGAAATAACCACTCGTTACAACCGAGGTATGCAGCAAAGTATTTGTGAAGCCACAACACGCACAACCTTGAGGCGAATGGGCTACAACAGCAGAAGACCCCACCGGGTACCACTCATCTCCACTACAAATAGGAAAAAGGGGATACAATTAGCACGAGCTCACCAAAATTGGACAGTTGAAGACTGGAAAAATGTTGCCTGGTCTGATGAGTCTCGATTTCTGGTGAGACATTCAAATGGTAGAGTCAGAATTTGGCGTAAACAGAATGAGAACATGGATCCATCATGCCTTGGTACCACTGTGCAGGCTGATGGTGGTGGTGTAATGGTGTGGGGGATCTTTTCTTGCCACACTTTAGGCCCCTTAGTGCCAATTGGCCATCGTTTAAATGCCACGGCCTACCTGAGCATTGTTTCTGACCATGTCCATCCCTTTATGACCACCATGTACCCATCCTCTGATGGCTATTTCCAGCAGGATAATGTACCATGTCACAAAGCTCGAATCATTTCAAATGATTTTCTTGAACATGACAATGAGTTCACTGTACTAAAATGGCCCCCACAGTCACCAGATCTCAACCCAATAGAGCATCTTTGGGATGTGATGGAACGGGAGCTTCGTGCCCTGGATGTGCATCCCACAAATCTCCACTGCAAGATGCTATCCTATCAATATGGGCCAACATTTCTAAAGAATGCTTTCAGCACCTTGTTGAATCAATGCCACGTAGAATTAAGGCAGTTCTAAGGCAGGCATATTCTAAGGTCAAACACTATTAATATGGTATTGCTAATAATCCTTTAGGTGAGTGTGTATTATATATATATATATATATATATATATATATATATATATATATATATATATATATATATATAATTCCTTTGAAACTGGTCAGGTACAGGGACTGGACTGAAAATGAGGGCGCAAAACAAAAATGTGAGCCAAAAAATGTCCTTCTGAAAGCCTGGCAATCTATTCCTCAAGACTACATAAAAAAAATACAAGAAAGTCTGGCTCGTTGGAAGCAAAATATAAAGAAATGAGGGGAGACTCATGAGTTTTGCACAGTACTGTATATATAAAGAATAAATTATACAAAAAGTTTTGAAATACTGCTACAGAAATGCTTTCAAAGTGTCAAAAAAATTATTTATTACTTGATGAAACTTATTATCATTTAATAATCATTAAATATTGATGTTAACATGTTATGAGAAGACGTTTAAAGAAATGTGGATGATAGAAAATAGTACCTTTGTTTTAGTATTTTTTTCACATAGAACAGGTAAAAGATACAGTTGATCTATGTTATGTGCGATGTACATTTTGCTATCCATTTCACCCAGTGTTTGGAAAATTAAAGCACAGACATAACAAGCTCCAGATCTAAAGTGATCCATACTGTACATTCAACAGTACTTTAATTACTGCATGATCAAGAAATACTTCTAATGGCAGAGGGAAATTGATATATTTCAGGGATTTTACTTACTTAAATCTTGATTTATCCATTCCAGTAAAACAAAGTGATGTGCTTTAAGGTAATTTCACAGGCTATGTGAGTTCATGGCCAGGTGAACAGGCCGATTCACAATGTCTACCATCCAATAGCATTGCAAGGCTGAACAATATGACCTAATAATTATGTAAATGTGGTCTTAACGGGGGGAAAAACTGGTAGGTTATTTTTGTAGAGCTTAAAATTGATGTTGTAATATTACAACTGTGGGCCTCACAGGGTAAAAAAAAAAAGTATGAATTTAATATCTTGAATATTAACCACTGAAGATTTTGCAGAAGTCTTTATTTAAGTATATGCAATCAATTATATAGGACATTTGTCCATGATTTTGTCCATGATTTTGTCCATTTTAACAGTCTCTTTGGTTGAATGGTACCCCAGTGTATTTGTCCCAAAATGGATCATGTGGCTTTCCCACAAACTTGTAGCATGTGTGCCAGCTGTAGTGCTCTTCTATAGCAACAAGTGGATATACAAAATACTATGAAATTTTAAACATTTTCTCTTGTTTTATTAATTTTTTCCCTCATGACGTGTTTCCTCCAAGCCATGTGATGCCAGCCATCCGCATCTTTTTTAAACTCTGAGCTCATGACACCATTTTAACACACTCAAAGTACAGCTCTGTCCGCTATTTTGGCTGTCGTGAGCTCACAGACGCCCGTGATTGGCTTAGATCTGCAATTTATGTGAGACTGTCTCCCATCCCACCCGCCTGAGAGAGCTCAACCAATCAGCTCTCTCCAGGTCCCCTGGCTGCAGAAGGCTACAGGAATCGAACTCACAATCTCTGGATGATAGGGTGAGTGAACTGCTCGCTGAACTGCTCGCTGCACAACTCGGGAGCACCAAATTTTCTCCTGTTTTAAATTTTCAAACAAAACTTTTGAGGTAGCATTTTCAAATGATAGATTTCAAGGTTTTGCAAGATTTCTTAAACACAGCAGGTAAAATGAGCTATTAGTCAGACAATATCAAAACAAGTTGGCATCTAATGTAATGCAACAGGTGCCCTTATTTGTCATGACTGTGTTTCTGGCAGTGCATCCCAAATATTCATTCCCCCTGATTACTTACACCTGCAGCGTGTTTCATGGCTCATTTTTGGCAATGTACTGTATATTTACACAATTCTTACTTACTCAGTTTGCAAAGCTGCGCATAATGTGTGTTATTTTTGTGTATTCCTACACTCAAAAAAATAAAAAACTAATAAGGCAGGTTGTGCATTTAAAATAATATTACTTTCAGTTTACTAATAATAATCGTATTTGTTGCCTTAAAATGTTTTTTTTCGATTAAGGTTAACGTAATTTTGTCTCAACTTGACCGTACATTTCCTTTTTATTTTTATTTATTTATTTATTTTTTTTGATTTTTCCCCGATTTTCTCCCTAATTTAGTCGTGTCCAATTCCTCCCCGTGACTAGGGGGCTCCCACATTAAGGCTACTACTACCACTCAGCCGGGAGGGCCGAAGACTATCACGTGTTACCTCCGAACCACGTGACGCCAGCCGACCGCATCTTTTCGAACTGCTCGCTCGTGCACCGTTGGGGGCGGAGTAACACGCTCGGAGGACAGCGCTATCCGCTCCCTCCGTTACGCGAGCTCACAGACGCCCCTGACTGGCTGTAGAGCCGTAATTAATGTGGGAGCACTAAGTACCTCTCATCCCTCCCCTCTGATAGAGCTCGGCCAATCAGCTCTCTCTAGACCTCCGGCTGCGAGAGGTTACAGCACCACCCGGGATTCCACATTTCTAATACGTTGTCTAATCATGAACCATTCATGTTAAGTCAACATTTCATACATACAGCAGGGGGCAGTAGCAAGACGCCAGCTGTCATGATCCGCTAATGAAACAGAAGGGCAAGACGAATCAAACGACACCTGCGCTAAGTTAATGAACTCTGTCTGCGTGCGTTACGCTCTGTCCGTTTTTCACAGAGGGAGGTCAACACCCGAAAAAGGTAAGATTTTTTTTTTCACCTATATATAAGTATTTAACTTTGGCCTGCTTCTGTAGTTTTAGAGAGGCCGAGTGTTTTAGACTGAAGTTAGCCAGCAAACGGATTTAGCCACATGTCACAGGTCGGTTCACTGCACGTCGTTCCATTATTTGGCGAAAAGTATGCAAGTAGATAAGTATATATAGCAAAAGTAACGGTACCGGTGGGCTCTTCAGAACATCACAATATCCATTTAGCCTTCAAAAATTATAAGATAAAGCCGCAATTAGATGGCCTCAGATCACCGGTGTACTTAGGAAAAGAAAAACTAAAAAAAAAAAATGTTGCATATTGTGTAAAGTATGTCTTTTGTATTGTTGGACTATAATGTTCTCAATTTCTCGATTTCTGTGCTGCATTTCAAACAGTGGCAATTGTTATTAAAATACTTATACTTACAGTAATCTTGTTGTGAATAAAGACCCTTACAACTGTTAGTTGAGTTTAACTTTGGAACATGTTGATAAGAAAAAATTAATTAAACGCAACATTTCATTTTTTTAGTGTGTGAATTAGATTGTTAGTGTTTTATGAAAGTATGGTACCTGTTATAAGTTGTTCCCTAATAAGAAAGGAATATGAATTACATATTTACTGCCTCTGGAGTTGTCTTTAAGGGTCACTAAAGTGTGGGAAAATAGGGCTGGTATACCTTATGGTATAGCTGTAGTAACATAAGTAGCACAAAGAACTTGTTAGACTTGTCAATAATAATAGAGCATCATTGACATAATTAAATTACATTACAATTACACAATCAATTGCTATTACAGTAAATGATTAAGATTATGTTAAGTAAACATGATTCTTTCACACAAGTTTAACATGAATGAGAAATTTTGGTTTAGCAGGCAAAAATTGTGTAATTTGACCACATTTTGATGATGTGGGACCGATGTACACATTAAGATCAAGTAAATTCAAAGGATTATTTTTTTCAGTGTATTGTTTTGCATTCTATAATCTGTTTACTCTTGCATGTCCTGCTGAACCTTCTTCAAAGCCATTAAGTTAAACTTTTTTTTAGTCATTAAAACTTATGCCACCTAGCCATGCTGTACACACATTGTCAAAAGAAAGTATAAATCAGGGATTAGTTTCATGTCCTTAAGCTAGCACTAATTATCTATTGGACAACTTGATTTTAAGCGCTTAAACTTCCTGAACTCTTATTGTTACTCTGGTATAAAGTCGCAGATCTGGCTGTATCATGCCGAAGCTGTGTCAGATTTATTTTTAAATAATACACTTATAGCTTAATGTAGCTAGAGCATTAGAGTGACCAGAGCTTTCAGCACAGCTTTTAAGTTTGTAATCGATTAAAAGCATAGTATAAAACTAGGGTAATGAAATTAGTGTAAAGCAATCCGTGTATTATTAGAGAAAGTGGAGTAAGCAGTGCTTAGGTTCTGAAGTGGCAGAACCCTAAAACTAGGATTTCCCAAAGAAAATAAATGGACAGACAATGTCAAGGATTTGGATTACAATGCAATTAAATTGGCTTTAAAATAGTCTCCACAGACGCAATAGTCTCTTTGGAATCTGTGACTTTATCTCAACATCTATTTATGTACTGTATGTAACCATGTCACATAAAAAAATTATTTCACTACATATTGTACTGTGTATGACTGTGTATGTGACAAATACAATTTGAATTTGAAAAAAATATATATAACTCCAATATGAAAAGGGACTCCAATATGAAAAAACAAAATAATACAACAAGCAAACAAACAAATTATTTTTATTTGTTTATTACTATAGTATTATATTGTTGTATTATAGTATTATCGTATTATTATAGTATTATCGTATAATTATAATAACAATAATACAAAAATTGTAATGTTATAAATCTAAAATTAAGCTATACCAATTCAGCAACAATGCTGAAGATGGCTGAGAAGTCAATACAACAGTCACCATATTGCCCAATCAGAAACAAATAGTTACAAGCACAGAATATATATTAAAAAAAATTTATGCAGCAGACATTACCGGGGCCTGAAAAAAAGAAAACTTTTTTCTCTTTACAAAACGTTCCATAACATCCATGTAACATCCATAAACTATTTTTATACAACCTGCAATGTGTTCTGTAATTGTGTTAGGCTGTCTTTTAGTAAGGAAATATTGTAGATTCATGTACAGACAGCATCACCAAATAAAACCTTTAATCTATATCTATATATAATTAAAAAAAATGGAGAGTCTAAGGCAGAGTCTAACACAGAAATTAGGAAAAATGGATTTGGCTATAAAGTTTACTTATCTATACATATAATAAATCTGTAAAGTTGGTGTGTGTGTACATTGAAGATATTTGTGAAAAATATTTGGAGGGACATAAGAGTCTGTTTGTTTGTGCATGCATCACGAAAAAACTATTGAATGAATTAGAATTTCACAGGTATATTTCACCAAGTTTGAGTTATCATATAGGCTTTGTTGTATCATAATCGGCCAACGGGAAGAGACGATATGCTAATTTGGAATTTATATGGGAAAATGTATTTTTTTTATATAATAAATCCAAAATTCGACAAATTGTGTTTACATTTTTTAAAAAAATAAGCTTATGAGTGTGCAAATAATTCCACGGAAACAAAGACGCGGGCACATCTAGTATAAAATAAACTATTCCTGCTAATGACAGGAAGAGACATAGACAAGACGCATATCTAAGCATATAAAAAAATAAATTAATTAATTTATGAATGAACACATACATGAATGCAGTGCACATTGCACTTGGCCTCAAACTTTGCTGAAAATAAGAATTTGTGACAGAAGCAGATAAGTACACATCACTATATACAAAGAGGTAAACTCTAAAACCCTTTAGTTCTTTGATAGACTCCCTAAGCAACCAGGATAAATGCTTCCAAATTAAAGCCCTTTTATGTAGCTAAGAGCTCTGACATTTTTCGCATTTTTCTAATCTTGAAATCTGAAATTCCCTTAATTATCCCTTCATTCTATTTATTCATCTTCATTAAGTAATTTGTGTTCATCAGGTATTAGTAGATTCAGAACCTATCCCATGAATATTTTACACTAAGCAACAATACCCTTTTTTTAAATTATTATTATTTTGCAGGTAATCATATAGAAAAACACACACAGAACCAAGAGTTGAACCAAGCTTCTTAGTTTCTGGAGTTATGAGGTAGGCCACCCACTTTATCATCGTGCTAATTCAATTCAATTCAATTCAATTTTATTTCTATAGCGCTTTTAACAGTGGTCATTGTCTCAAAGCAGCTTCACAGAAATGAAAAGAAAATGAAAAGAAGACTTATGGAAATGTATATATGTTTAAGAAAAATGTGTCTAGATAATGAGATTGTCCCTGATGAGCAAGCCAAGGGTGACGGCGACAGTGGCAAGGAAAAACTCCCTGAGATGGCAATAGGAAGAAACCTTGAGAGGAACCAGACTCAACAGGGAACCCATCCTCATCTGGGTGATAACAGATAACAGAAATTGTATAACATCATGTGTGTTATGCAGCTGAAAGTTCAATATAACAGAAGTTATTTAAATTAACACAAAGTCCAGTTCAGCTCAGGGATGAGTCAGCAGGTGCAGAGGGCAGATGGGGGTCTGGATCACTGGGAGCTCAGGAGCAGCATGTGTAGTTCCAAACCAACATGAAGAAGAATTCAGCTGGAGCAGGTCCTTCTCTGGATGCCTCAGGAACCTCGCAGGGTTGGCCTCTGTCTACTGAAGCTGGCACAATCTCCAGATGCCTCGGGATGGGTGGAAAAATAAAGAGCAGGTGAAAAGAATTAGCGTGGTTGCCATTCAGGATATATGTACTGGAGTATGAGGTAAAGAAATAAATTATGTGTATGCCAGATTAAAGAGATGCGTCTTGAGTCTACTTTTAAATTGGGAAACTGTGTCTGAGCCCCGAACACTGGCAGGAAGGCTATTCCAAATTTTTGGAGCTAAATATGAAAATGCCCTACCTCCTTTTGTAGATTTTGAATATTCTGGGAACTACCAGTAGTCCGGAGTTTTCTGATCTTAAGGAGCGTGGTGGATTGTAACGTATCAGAAGACTGATTAGGTATGTGGGAGCTAGACCGTTTAGAGCCTTGTACGTAAGTAATGCTATTTTGTAATTAATTCTAAACTGAACAGGTAGCCAGTGGAGGGATGATAATATTGGGGTTATATGATCATATTTTCTGGATCTAGTGAGACCCTGGTGGCTGCATTTTGGTCTAACTGTAGCTTGTTAATTGAGGATGCTTGTTAATTGGGAATATCTGTACAATACAGTAATTATTATAGTTATTATTGAATATGGAGTTTACATGTTCACCGTGTGCTTGGTAGGTTTCCTCTGGATACTCTGACTTCACCCACAGTCTAAAGATGTAGATTAGATTTACTACCGCTTCCTCCACCCTCACCCCCCCCCCCCCACCCCCCCCCCCCCCAGGATGAGATAACTGATGAAGGGATGGATAATGTGGCATAACCACAACACCAATTATGAGGATACTGTACACTAAAAAAACATAATTCAATTAAAATGTTAAAGAAGAAACAAGATATATAGGGCTGTATGAATATTTATTCAGATTAAAAGTTCTTGTCATGAGCTGGGATTTATCCTGGACTCTTGGTACTTAATTAGCGGTCCATAAACGACAGCTTTCATGCCCGTTGTCCAATTTAAATTCTTAAAAGTAACACAAGAAGACTGTATTTCTTTAAAGTGAAATCTAAAAGACACTAGTTAATTCCAGTTAATTGACAACACTGCAAGATTAGCAAGTCCTTTGCATTAAAGAATTGAACCACGCAGTAATTAATTAGAGTATGCATATATAACAGCAAATGAAAGTGTATTTATTGGTTCAGGCTGTAAAAGGATTCCAGTTCCTGCTGAGGAGAGCAATATTTCGGTTATTGTTTCACACAAGCCCAAGGGACTAGATGCGGTATTGGGATTCACACATCCCATTTTCAAGATGCAATAACATTATGACAACCGAATATGTTTCTTATCCAATTTTAGGTTCTTCATTATATGTAAAATGTGTCACTAGACAGTATGAATAAATTGTTTAAAAAAAAGACTGAAGGGTATGCAGTATTGAGTGCTAGGATTATGGACGTTAAATTTGATAAGATCTTTTTTTTTTATTTTTTTTTTTATAAAATTAAAAATATGTAGCCATCACAATGGCAAAATAGCCCCTAGGTCCTGAGTTTGTTCCTGAGCTTGTGGTGTTTTTCATGTTCTCTCCATGTACGACTGGGTTCTCTGATTCCTTTCTAATTCACATACTAGTAGTGTGAATCAGTGTGCATGATGCACTGTGAATGACAAAGAAATTTTTTATAAGTGTTCTTATAATATTCAGTCACTCCCTCCAGTAGAAGCAGCTTAATGCAAAAAGACATTCAGATACACATTAAGAGATTAGTTTAATATTCATATTAGACATCAGGATAGGGGGCAATATGAATCTTGAGTGTAATATGGATGTTGTGGCCACCAAAACTCTCTTTCAGTTTTGGCTGTAGATTTGGCTGTCTACAACAACTCAAATATCCAGTGTTTACAACCACGGTAAGCAGAAAAGCATTACAGAAAACATAACATATCAAAAGTTAAGGTGGATGGTCTACAAGAGCACTCCTGTCAGGAAGAACAGGAATATGTGGTTTTAGTCTGCATAGCCTGCTGAAGAATTGTTCATTATTTATATATAATAATATATTACTTATTATTGAGGTATTTAAACATTACTTTTGGTTTTAGGAGATATAAAAGTGTCCATGTTGAATAAATGTAGCGATTCATCTACAGTACTGTGTAAAAGGCTTGAGACTCCCGTTATTTCTTTATATTAAATGAAATGGTTTAGATTACATAAAAAAATGGAGCAAATGTTTTACTACAACAAACTGCAAAGTATCTAAATAAACACTTTTAAAAAATGGTTGATTATGCAACAATCACAGCAACCTCATTTCGCCTTTCAACTGTTCTAACCACAGCATCATCAGTATATTAATCATATGTCACCATCCACACCTGTTTCTTCCTGGTTCATGCTTTAAGTTAGATTTATGTATGCTATGATTATTTGTGCTTAAATGATTCATAGGTCACTGTGTGGTTCACAAACTAAAAACATTTCTCTGAAACTGGTCAGGTCCAGAGACTAGACTTAAAATCAGAGTCAAAAACTTGGAGAAATATTCCACAGAACTACATAAAAAATGCAAGAAAAAAATGCCTCATTGGAAGCAAAATATGAAGTGAGGGGAGGCTCAACACTTTTTGTACTATATAAACATATAGTACGGTTTCTCCATTTAATGTTCAATGCAGTTACCCATTTCGCCCACTGTTGAAAAAGTATGATGGACATAAACAAGCTCAAAATCTAATATAATGCAAACATTCACTCACTCACTGTCCATACTGCTTATTTCTAACGAGTCTATTTCATGAAACTTCATCCCATGCTAATCAATCACAGGGCACACACATACTACTTGGGAACGCCACATTAGCCTAATCTCCAAGTGTTTTTGACTGTGGGAGGAAACCGTAGTACCCAGTGGAAACCCACCAAACATAGGAAAAACATGCAAACTCCATGCACACAGAGGCGTGAATCAAACCCAGATCCTGGAGATGTAAGGCAACAGTGCTAACCATTAAGCCACTGTCCCGCATCAGCAGTAACTTAGTGTTTGCATAACCTAAATACATTGCCAATTGAAGAAAAAAAGTCATTTTTCTTATTAGATTCTTAATTTATTCAGTTCAGTAAAACTTTTTTTTTTTGCTTTTTTTTTTTTTTAATTTTGCTTCAAGGTGAGTTCTCAGGTTTTGTATAAGCAAAATATGAAGAGAACAGGGATGGATAAAGACTTTTGCACAGTATGGTACGTTTCAATCAATATAATGTAGGTGTCAATCCAGCTTTCTGCCTTTACTTGACAATGTTCTATTTTAAATCCACAAAACATTGATTTTTAAGGTAAAATCATGTATTCAATCCATGATGATGCAAGGAGAATAGAATCATTTCTCAATCTCCAAGAGCCAGAATAATTCATAAGCATGATCACATAATTTTTTAAGCCATATTGAACGTGTAAGACATACTCAAATAAACAAACAAATAACCAAAATGAATAAACAAAAGAAGCTCCTCTACTTTACAAATGGACATACAAACGACTAACAAACAGACATAGGCTGATTTTCTGCATTTATTTTTTTTTCACCCTGCGCTGTAACTGCAAACATCATATTTGGTAGTTTGAGCCGGAAGCTACTCTTGGTATGGGAAGATTGTATTATGATGTATTGGCAGAGCAGTCTGAGCTTTTCTACAGCCCAGATACATGCTGAGTCTCTCTGCAACCTGCCCGAGTGTCAGGCTGCTGCCTTGATTTAATAAAAGGGAAAAGAGACACAGTCCCTCGGGCCCGCAAACTGAATGATATACTGGGAAAAAATGCTGATAAGAATGGCATCTGATGGGATAGCTCCCTTTTATGGAGCAGGAGTGGGAGTAAGGAGGCTAAGATTATATTTACTGGCTGAGAGCTAGATGCAGAGAAAGAGAAATTGCAGTTGAAAACTAACTGATGGATTGGTTCACTTTGCTTATGGTAAAGGACAGGGGTTTGTAACTCACTTCCTGAAGGGTTAAAGCTTAACACATTCAATCTGATGGACATGTTAAAAAAGAGAAACAAACTAAAGCTCTGGTAAACTGTGGTTTTAATTAAATTTACTTGTTTCTGTCTACATTTAAAACATTAACTTTGCAAACTCAGTATATTTCGATTATAATAAAATATATATAATCTAATCAGTATATAAACATATGAAATATATTTCACCAAAATAATCTAAAACTGCTTTTTTTTATCATTTCTGTCATGCACACTCGTAACAAGACCGGCACTAGGACCCGGAAGTAATACGGTCGGGTTTCAGGAAGCATAAAAGGAAACAAGATGGCGCTTCACATTGCTCAGTCATTGAGTTTGCCCATGCTATCGCCGACGCTTTGCTCGTCTAAACGTGAGTACTCACTTTCTTGGGTTTCGCTTTCGATTGGGTGTGTGTATTTAGAACGCGGGTTTATTTGTGTAAACTCTTGCTCTCGCTTCGGGAGAGTTCTAATAATAACCAGCGTGGTTATCCTGCCTGCTCGCGCTACTTCCGCGTTTGGGTTTACCATCCACGCTACAGGGCTAAATGCTAGTCTTCTGGTTCATCTCCGGTTAGTTCGTGACAGAATGACTGAGCCATCAGCAGTGAACCCAGCGGAGTTTGCTCGCCTCTGTGATGTGGTTAACCAGCACGCCAAGTTGATGCGACAGGAGAATGCGACCCTCCGCGGGGCGGCCGCTCAGCCGGCTGTTGTCACGCCCATCGCAGCTTCTGATGTTTTTCTGGCTTTACCGGATAAATGGGATGGCACAGATGGGAAGTGCAGTGTTTTTCTAACCGCATTGGATGTCGTGTTTGAGTTCAATTCCACCAGGTACTCCACAGCTCTTCTCGTCTCGTTGCTATCCGGGCAGGCAGCTGAGTGGGCCACGGCAGTTCTTCGCTCAGATTCAGACGTCGCCTACTCATACACGGAATTCACCCGCCAATTCAAACTCACCTTCGAACATCCTGCTGCTGAGGTGGAGACCGACTCCAAACTATATCACCTACGGCAGGGAGGGTCGTCCGTGAGCCGCTACACCGCGAAGTTTCGTACCCTTGCTATGCAGACCGACTGGGGAGACTCCGCCCTCCGGACGACCTACTACGAGGGACTGACTTCGCGTATAAAGGACGAGCTTGCCGGACGAGAGCTCCCAGCGACCTTGGAGGGCTTAATCCAACTCGCCCTCCGGATCGACCAACGTCTGCTCGCTCGCCCCAAGCCAGCTCCCCGTACCCTGCTGCCCATCATGATGCCATTACATCAGTCTGCTCCTCGATCCACCACTTTCTTCCCCCAAGCTCCAGACTCCGAAGCCCGATCCTCATTCACTGCTCCACCTACCGGACCCGTCGGTTCTCCACCTCCCGCCGTGGATCTGCTACACACCACCGAGCCATCTGTCCTCTGCGACCGGGAAACGCGCAGACCCGGTGAGAAATGAGAGTGGCTCACCGGGTTCCATTTCCTTCTCCACCACCTTGACCAATGATTCCCGTCTCACGGTAAAAGTACACCTCCAGTTTGACCACAAACGAGTTGGAAGTACCGCGTTCATCGATTCCGGTGCCGCGGGCAACTTCATTGACTCTTCTTATGTCAACAGACTGGGGGTAAAGACAGAGGCGTTATCCCAGCCCGTAACCATTACATCAGTTGATGATTGGCCCCTCTCCTCCAGTCCCATCACCCTCCGAACCCAGCCTATCACCCTCGTCATTAACCAGCATCAGGAACAGATCCAGCTTTACATCACCTACATTCCATCACCACCTATCATCCTGGGACACCCATGGCTACTGCGTCACGACCCACTCATCTCCTGGACCCAAAATCGGATCCTACAATGGGGACCGACCTGCAACGAACTATGCCTATGGGCCGAGACTGGGATGTGCTCTTGGGAGACCGAGGTCCCCGATGTCGACACAGATAACATCCCATGAGACTACCGGGACCTGGTTGAAGTCTTCTGCAAGAAACGTGCCACCCATCTACCTCCACATCGCCCGTACGACCTGGCGATCGACCTTCAGCCAGGCTCCATCCCACCCCGCGGCCACCTCTATTCCCTATCCAAGAACGAGATGCAGGCAATGGAGGAGTATGTCTCCAGCGGACTTCGCCATGGTACAATCCGGCCCTCCTCCTCACCTGCTGCCGCGGGATTCTTTTTTGTGAAGAAACGCGATGGTAGTCTTCGCCCCTGTGTCGATTACCGGAAACTCAACATCACCATCAAGAACCAACACCCGTTGCCTCTTACCAACTCTGCCCTGGACGCCCTCTCTGGCGCCACCATTTTCACTAAGTTGGATCTCCGGAGCGCCTACAACTTGCTGCGCATCAGAGAGGGCGATGAGTGGAAGATGGCCTTCATCACCCCTACCGGACACTATGAAAGCCTGGTCATCCCCTTTGGTCTCTGCAATGCACCCGCGGTATTCCAACAATTTATCAACGACGTTCTCAGAGACATGTTAGGCCGCTGGGTGTTCGTCTACCTGGACGATATCCTCATTTACTCCCGAACCATCAACAAACACGTCCAGCACGTCAGGGCGGTCCTAAAGAGACTCCTCGCCCACCAACTGTACTGTAAGTTGGAAAAGTGCGCTTTTCACGATCGCTCCACCACGTTCCTGGGTTTTGTCATCTCGTCCCAGGGTGTGGCCATGGACCCGCAGAAACTGGAAGTTGTGAGTCATTGGCCCCTACCCAAGACTCTCAAACAACTCCAGTGATTTCTTGGGTTTGCTAACTTCCACCGTCGCTTTATCCGCGACTACAGTACAGTTGCAGCCCCATTAACCTCTCTGACTCGCCCCTCATCTCACCTCTTCCATCTCACCTCCACCGCCATCTCCGCCTTCCACGAACTCTGTCGCCGCTTCACCACTGCCCCCATCCTTCTTCACCCGGATGCTGACAAATCATTCGTTGTGGAGGTGGACGCTTCGGATGTGGGCGCCGGAGCCGTTCTCTCCCAGCGAGGTCCAGACCAAAAACTGCACCTTTGCAGTTTTTTCTCCAAGAAATTTTACTCCACTCAGCAGCGATACGGAGTAGGGGACCGCGAGCTACTGGCCATAAAGTGGGTCGTGGAGGAATGGCGACACTGGCTCAAGGGCGCCAGAGAGCCCTTCATCGTCTGGACCGACCATCAGAACCTCATTACTATCCGCACGTTGAAACAACTCAACCCCAGACAGCCGCTGTGGGCATTGTTTTTCGAAAATTATAACTTCCACCTGTCATACCGCCCGGGGTCCAAGAACACCAAGGCCGACGCTCTATCACGACAGCACGAAGAAGACATCCCCCGGGCGGACCCCGCGCCTGTCCTACCACCCACCAAGATCCTTGCACCAATTAACTGGGATTTGGAAACAAGGGTTCGCCAGGCACAGACTGCGGAGACCGAACCAGCAGGTGTGCCGCCTGGTCGTCTCTATGTCCCCGACTCCATCAAGACTGACGTCCTCCAATGGAGACACTCCTCCCCAATTTCTGGACACCACGGAAGGCGATGCACGCTACTCTTCATTCAACACGCCTTCTGGTGGCCAAATATGAGGAGGGACGTGGACGAGTTCGTCCAGGCGTGCCCAGTGTGTGCCAGGTCCAAGGGCAGCAACCAGCCATCACCAGGGGAACTTCAGCCACTCCCAGTTCCCCGCCGGCCCTGGACACACATTGCCGTTGATTTCATCACGGGCCTGTCGGTTTCCGAAGGAAAGGACACCATCCTCACCATCGTCGACCGGTTCTCCAAAGCTGTACACCTGGTAGCCCTCCCCGGTCTCCCGTCAGCCAAAAGGACAGCTGAGCTGATATTAGAGCACGTAGTCCGCCTGCATGGGTTCCCAAAGGACATCGTCTCGGACAGGGGGCCCCAGTTCACCTCCCGGTTCTGGAAGGCCTTCTGCCGTCTGAACGACTCCAACTGCAGTCTGTCCTCCAGCTACCACCCACAGTCAGACGCAGCGAACCAACCAACAACTGGAGCGCTACCTGAGATGCTTTATTGCTGATCGTCAGTGCTCCTGGGCCCGTTACCTCATATGGGCTGAGTTGTCTCACAACCTCCATACGTCCTCTGCCACCAACCTCAGCTCGTTCGAGGT
Organism: Clarias fuscus; assembly: GCA_030347435.1. Lineage (NCBI taxonomy): Eukaryota > Metazoa > Chordata > Actinopteri > Siluriformes > Clariidae > Clarias > Clarias fuscus. The sequence goes on along the minus strand of CM059214.1, from coordinate 8,625,887 downwards.
GTGCTACGGTTTCCAGCCGCCGAAGTACCGTCGGCCCAACAGTTGGTTCGCCGGTGTCGACGGCTCTGGAGACGAGCAAACAACGCCATCCGACTTGCTAACACCCGCTACACCATTCAACATCGCCGTCGACACCCACCGGGACGAATGTACCAAGTAGGTGACAAGGTATGGTTATCAACAAGAAATCTACACCTGCAGACTGAATCAGGGAAACTATCACCCAGATTCATCGGACCATACCGCATTTTATATTTTGTAAAGTCATAATATTTGTTCCCTAAAGTGATTAGGTTACATTCAGTTTATAGACAAAAGTTTGCTTGTTATAGTCTGTCATGCCATTCCAACTGTGCTAATATAGACAACAGAAATAAGAAGGGTATAATATAGAAAGATTTCCCCAGCCCACACAGTTTTATCTCTCCTTTACAATAGCTCTCAATTCAAGACTGTAGGCTAAGCCTTGGTTCAAAAAGAGCTTGACAAGTCGCTTGTAGCTCTTTTTTTTATTTATCTACTGTATACAGCATATCCTGTGTACAGGGTCGCAGGGGCCTTGAGCATACTCCAGGAGTCTATGGACACTAGACAGGTTATACCCTGGATGGAGTGCCAATCCATAGCAGAGCGCACACACGCACAAATTCATTCACACACTACAGAAAATTTGGAAATGCCAATTAGTCTAATTAACCTACAGTAAAGGAACCCGTTCACTTTGGAGGTGTGAGGCCCTGAAAGCATCATGTTGATTTTCTTGCATGCATCTAAGTCCCTGTTGGAGTATTTAAGAACTGCATCCTGACTTTAGTGAAAGACATTAACAAAGTGGCAGGCGGCACATTTTCACATAAGGCCGTGTATTTTCTGCTTCTGGATAAAAGGCAGTGACAGCACCAGTTATGGGAGAAAAATCAAAGAGATTATGGGGAGAGATGTTGCATGGCGTGTTGTGAGCGTCATATTGTGTTTGCATGATCTTGCAGGCGTTGATGCTGAGGTGTGTTCTTTGCCGATAGGGCAACTTGCTAACGGTCAGCTGTGGATAAACTGAGTCTACTGCCATGGGACTTCCACCTCTAGTTACGTCTATCTCTGGATATTCAGCTGGCATTAAGATGTCACCCTACTGTCTCAACTTCTATGCCTCCAGTTCCGGTTTGTCACTGTCGCTACCAAACTACAGAGCACAGCCATGCCGGCTCCTTCACTCCAAATTCTGGACAACGATTGCCTTTTGTGCATTAATTCTGCCCTGCTGTTTCTGCTGCTACCGGCCTGCAACAGCCACATAGGTGAGTTTACACTTAACTCCGGCCTGCTGATGCCGCCACAGAACTGTAATTGGCTGTTTGGCCTTGAATACGGATTTGCTGCTGGCGACCTGGCGATTATTGCCTCGTCTTTCATGTACACGGCTTTGGCCAACTGCTGTCACAGCTCAGCGGCCTCATGCTGTCATGCCCGCTGGAAACTGCTTCTGACACACATTTACACCTTATCCTATACCTTCTTTATTCTTGTTTATTCGCCCATGTATTTTTACTTTTATTATTTCATAAAAACACAATATTTGGTAAAGACCTCACCTCGTGTCAGTGTGTCTGTGGTGCTCTACAAGTCTCTTACAATCGTATAGAACATCTTGGGTTACTTAGCTGTAACCCTGTTCCCTGATAAAGCGGGAACGAGATGCTGCGTGAAAACGCTATGGGAACATCTCTTTGTTTCCGGTTGTGAAGCCTATGTATGTCAAAACCGCCGAATACTTCGGCTTATAACCTCTGCCAGGCATGACGTCACCGAATAAGGTGCACCTGCAGGTTATAAATAGGAGTGAACCGGAAACATCCTCAGGTCAATTTTGTCTGAAGGACGTCCAGGCACGCCAGCAGTGCGGCATTGGAACGCAGCATCTAGTTCCCGCTTTATCAGGGAACAGGGTTACCGCTAAGTAACCCGAGACGTTCCCTTTCAAAAGCTACACTCAATGCTGTGTGAAAATGCTATGGGAACAAGAATACCAACGCCACCACACTGCAAGTGTCTGGACCCCCAGGTTGTGTAGCGTGTGCGCACAATAGCCAAGGAGGTCTCAGACGTAGCTCTGGGATGCTGACTCAAGGATCCACGAGCCCGGAGTAGCATTGACATCCGGACTATAAAATCTAACAAACGTGTGTGGAGAGGACCAGCCTGCCACATCACACACCTGCTGCCGGGGGATGCCTCTTGCCAGAGCAATTGATGAGACAATCCACCTGGTTGAATGAGCCCTGATTCCCAGAGGCGAAGTGTGACCACGCACCTCATAGGCTAGGGCAATAGCATCTCTCACCCAATGTGACAGAGTCTGTCTAGTGGCGGCCGCCCCCCGGTTGCGACCCCCATGGCAAATAAAGAGCGGCTCTGACTTACGCCACTGGCTAGTGCGGTGGATGTAAATCCGAAGAGCACATACTGGAGACAGTAAGTGAAGTCTTTCCTGCTCCGGAGCTGTGAAAGGCGGAGGACAGAAGGCTTCGAGAACGACTGGGTGCATGGTCGAGAATGGAACCTTGGGAAGATAGTTCGGGTGAGGATGCAGAATAGCTTTGACTAGCCCAGGGGCAAAGTCTAGGCAGGATGGGGAGACTGACAGAGCCTGCAGCTCAGCAATCCTCTTCAAAGAAGTAATAGCCATAAGAAAAACATCTTAAGAGACAGAAGCATGACAGGCGCTGACTCTAGTGGTTTGAAAGGGGTGTCAGCCAGACCTTTGAATACGATAGCTAAGTCCCATGAAGGGATCGTCGCTCTAGTGGGCGGCCTCAACCGTTTAGCTCCACGAATAAAACGGGCAACTAAATGGTGATTTTCCACAGAAACCCCATTGGACAGAGCGTGCCGAAATAGCGGCTATGTATGTTCTGAGAGTACTAGGGCATAAGCCAGAGGACAACTTTTCTTGCAGAAACTCCAGCACTGAAACAATCTGGCAGTGGACTGGGTCTACATGTCTTACCATGCACCAACTTTCAAATACACTCCATTTGAGGGCATAAGTTCTTCGAGTGAAGGGAGCCCTGGCACTTGAAATGGTTTCAATTCCGCTGGCTGGAAGACCAGCATGTCTTAGTTGGTCCCCTTCAGGGGCCAAACGTGGAGCTTCCAGAGCTCGGGCCGGGGATGAAATATTGTCCCCTGCGCCTGAGACAGAAGATCCCTCCTCACTGGAATCACCCAGGGTGAGCCGTCGAGGAGATATATTAGATCCGAGAACCACATTCTGGTCGGCCACTGGGGCGCTATCGATAAGAGGCGCAAACTCTGTTGACGGACCCTCGCCAGGACTCCTGGGAGCAGAACTATCAGAGGAAACGCATCAAGGTGTAATCTGGGCCACGTGTGGGCCATGGCGTCCAGACCCAGGGGAGCTGGACGAGTCAGAGTAATAAAGGGGGTGGAGTTTTCAGTCCCCATGTGTCACAGCTTGTCTGGATAGCAAGTCCGCTCCTACATTCATGTGCCCCGGAATGTAAATTGAGAGCTTGTCCTGTGCCCGAAGCAGAACCGGGTGCGCTAGCTTGTTCAAGTGGCGCGAGCACAGTCCACCCTTGCGATTTATGTACAAGACTAGCACAGTGTTGTCCACCCGCACTAGGACATGGTAGCCTCTCACCTGCTGTAGGAAGTGTTTCAGGGCCAGAAACAGAGCCATCATTTCGAGACAATTGGTGTGCCATGCGAGAAGATGACCTCTCCAGCTCCCTTGTGCTGGACGGCCATCCAAGACCGCACCCCAGCCCGTAAGGGAAGCGTCTGTCGTTAGCATCTTGCGATGACAAGACGGACCTAGAGTGAAACCCAAAGTCAGAAACCGGGGTCTGAACCACATAGAAAGGGTAGGAAGCCCCGGCGCGTAATCCTTATTAGCCTCCCAGCTGATTGGCCTTTGAGTGAAATCCCCTGGCTCTTAGCCACAACTGAAAACGCCCTCATGTGCAGAAGGCCCAAAGGTATCACCGTGGACGCAGCTACCATGAGACCTAAAGATCTTTGAAAGTGATGGAGTCACTTTCTGGCCTAGATTGATTTCCTTCAGGGTGTTGGAGGATGTGTTCAACACAAGTGGGAAACAGCTGTGCCCACCATGTGATCGAATCCCATGTGACACCCAAATATGTTGTCCTCTGAACAGGAAAGAGAACGCCTGTCCTGGCGTTGAGTCTCAATCCTAAAGAATGGAGATGAGCTAGGATGACATCCCGATGTCAAAGCACTAGCTATTAAGACTGAGCTAGGATCAGCCAGTCGTCTATGCAATTCAGAAAATGGATGCCCTGGAATCATAGAGCCAGAGCTGCATCCGTGCATTTTATAAGTGCGGGGTGACAGGGCTAGGCCAGATAGAAGGACCCGATACTGGTAAGCTCCGCCCCCGAAAGCAAACCTCAGGAACCTCCTGTGTTGTGGCAATATTTCTATATGAAAATATGTGTCATTCAGGTTGACCGTCACAAACCAAACCTCTGGTTGAATTTGAGAAACAATCATTTTGGCTGTCAACATTTTGATGTTCAGCCCAAGAAGATGTAAAATTGGACGCAACCCCTCATCTCTCGTCTGGCAGGGGAACATGCTTTATGGCCCCTTTTGCCAGCAAACTCATTCTGTAACTGCCAAGTCAGCAGATGCGCTCGCTCCGGTTTCATGGAAGTGAAGACCACGCCATTGAAAACGTGGAGAACGATGTGCAACGGAAGGGGGGGTGTTGGGTGTCCAGCATCCTGAAACATGGCAGGAAGGAACCGAGCACCTAACATTTTGCTGGCAGACTGCTGCTTCCCGAAACACCAGCGGTGGCGGAGATTAGACACCGACCCCCATAGGGTGCCAGGGAGGAGTCTTTATCCCTTATTGGAATTTTTACACGTCCCTCCCCAGGGGGAGACACCCTGTGGTCATGGGCACGTCAACCTCAGGACTTCCTTTTTGGCTGAGATGATGCTTCTCAGGTCTGGTGCTTTTTTTTTTTTTTTTCTTTGAGGTGGATTGCGAAGCGCGACAAGTCCTTCTCCTGTCTCTACGAAGGGGTAGCTGGCTCGGCACACTCTCCTTCTGCGCCTCACACCTCATGGGGACCAGACCTGGTCGGGACTGTGTGACTGACAGTCCCGACTCCTGAGCACGGCAGGGGAGAATCCTCACAGAGGTCTGCTCGTAGAGCTTCGCCTCCCGAACCTAGTCGTTCCAAAGAAGCCGGAAGGCGAGACGGGGGCCATCAAGGAGGAAAACGCGATCCCTGACCTCGATGCCCGTGAGGTTAAATCACAGATGTCTCTCCATGGCGGCAGCAGGCAGCCATAGAACGGCCGATAGCACGGGTCGTCTGCTCAGTGGCACAGAGAAATAAATCTGTGGCTCGGCGCCATCAATAGACCCGCCAGTGCTCAGAACTCTTAACAGGTGAGCTTGGTATGCCTGCAAAACTGCCATGGTGTGCAGGGCAGCACAGCCTGACCCACTGCCTGAAAAGCTTTCCCCACCAACGAAGATGTTATTCTACACGGCTTGGTGGGCAATGTGGGCTTTTTCAGGGAGCTTGCACACGTCTCTTCAATCTGGGGCATCATCATGCGGACAAACAGCGGACAAATAAGGCTTATTCCATGAAAGAGTTAACTCGTCATGGAGGTCGCCAAAAAAAACGTGGGGGGGGAACCCTCATTGAGGCCCCTCCCCTGGCCACCCGTCGTCTAACTTTGAGCGCTTGGGGATTTAAAAAAAAAAAAATTTTATTTTATTTATTTTTGCGGCGAGAGAGGAAATCTATTCGGCCCCTTCACAAAAAGTGCCGGAGCGCGCTTGAGAAGCGGACGCTAAAACTTCCTGATCCGGGGAGAGCGCGAGAGAAAGGGGGAATTCCGTCTCATCCGCGTCTGCCCGATTGGCACGCTATCTCCATGGAAGCAAGTGAGGAAGTCTCTTTCCCCCACTCACAAGAAGCGCCGGTACGCGCTTGAGAAGCGGACGCTAAACACTTCCTGATCCGACGAGAGCGTGAGAGAAAGGGGGAATTCCGCCCCAATGCGCGTCTGCCAGATCGGCACACTATGTCTATGGAAGCAAGGGAGGAATCTCTTCCGTCTGCTCACAAGAAGCGCCGGAGCGCTTCTCTTCCTGATCCGGGGAGAGCGCGAGAGAAAGGGGGAAATCCCGTCTCATACGCACGCGAGCCCAAGGAATGCGCCGCGGCTCGCGGTTTCTCTTTAAAGAAGTGCGCGAAGTGCCTTTATCGGTAAGTAAAGTTCTTCTTTCTTTCCGTGATTCTGTTGCACACACACACGCAAACAGAAAGCGGTCCTGAAGACAAAAAGATCTCAGGATATTTCCGGTTCACTCCTATTTATAACCTGCAGGTGCACCTTATTCGGTGACGTCATGCCTGGCAGAGGTTATAAGCCGAAGTATTCGGCGGTTTTGACATACACAGGCTTCACAACCGGAAACAGAGATGTTCCCATAGCGTTTTCATGCAGCATCGAGTGTAGCTTTTGAAAGGGAACAAAATAAGAGGGTGAATCTAAAATGATCTGCAATCTTGCTGTAGAATTTATTTTTAATAAGTTTTAATTAAAAAGATACATAATCTCTTTGCTTTTCAATACACTTTGTCTACAAGCTTTTGTATTCAACTCATTAAAAATGTTTTAGGCTCATTCTCGTAGGGCTGCTTTCAGGGCATCAGACAGGTAAATGCCCGACGGAGTGAGATCAGGAATATAGGAAGGATCCTTTAACACCTCAAAATGATGTTTTTTGCAGAATGTTGACATTGTGGGCAGAAGTGTGAGGACGTGCATTGTCATGTAAGGTCACAACACGCGAGGACAGTCATCTGTGTTTAATCTGGGGCAGTGTTTAGGCTTCAGCTCTTCAATAACCATCTCACTGTAATGAGCACTGCTGATTGTTGAACATTTTTTTCTGATAATGCGGTCCCTTAAAATTCCCAGAAAACTGTAAACATTCATTTTCCATCTGTTGGTTGACTATTTCTGAGTCTGTGATTGAGAATGTTCCTGTTGCATACTTTGACTTCATTTACTCTCAGGCTCGTAGTGGTGAATCTGTGTCTCATCTCCAGTAATAATTCTCTAAACTTCCTTAGTATTGTACTATATCGGTCCAAATTTTGAGTGCAGATACAGAAACACTTCTGATTATGCTCTTCTGTGAGTTGTTTTGGCACCAAGTACACCTTCAGATCACAAAAAAAAAAAATCACTGCATGCTGGTTTTCTTTTGTGCAAATCACAAGTGGGCCATCCACATTTGCTCACACTGCAGTTACAAATAAACTGATGTAACATGTTCACACCTGCACAGCAGTAACTGGGGAGACAGTAGGCTTGAACAAAAAGTGCTAATAAGAAAAAAAGTGGTCAACAGAAATTTTAATATAAGCAGAGTGCAGATCATTTTCGACTCATACAAACATGTCACTATGTAAAGAGTTTTCTCAGACCACCACACAAACATTGTCTGCATATAATTCTCAGCTGATTGGACAAATTAATGCAATTGTAAATAAAAGTTTCATTTAACTGACATAATTGCAAATCATTTGGCAGCCACTGGGTATATGAAGTGTAATGAAGAACATCATTAAGCTGATAGCCTGTAATGCAGCCATTTTTAATTTTATTTTTTTTTGTCTCTTGTTGTTCTAGACATTAGGTTTTTGAAATGCTTGCTAATGTTAAAGTTAGTGATTGATGTATCTAGTCAAGACTATTCTACTTTTTGGCATTGGAAAAATTTGCTGAATTATTAGGCAAAATGACATTCTTACTGTATATCAGCATTCTTCACAGATGAGTTAGAAGGCTTTGTACCTCTCTTTCTCTCTCTCTCTCTTTTTGATGTTCATATTTGCCTGAAAAACTGCATTGATAAGGAATTTACAAACTTTTGATATTTCAAAGCATAAAAACAAACAAAAACATATAATCAAGCTGAAAGAGGGAATGGTGCAGGAGGAGTCTTTGGGCAGCTTTGGACTCTTTTATGGCCGGGCTCTGGTGCACTAGGTGTTCTGGTACCTTTCATTTCTCAACAACTTGTGCTACATTAATTTGTCTGTGTGATCAGCCAAGACAGGCTCCTCTTTACTGCCCACTGGGTGTTTATGATCCTGTCACCAGTTTTCTGGTATATAATTGGTAAATCAATTTTATTCAAGTCACCTGGCAGTGGAGTTAATGATATGACATACACACACACACACACACACACACACACACACACACACACACACACACACAGTAATTCAATATGTTTTTTAACATTTCCTTTGCTGATCTATAACATATCTTTTATGGCTGTGCTCCAGTGCATTTATTTATTTATTTTTTTTTGTCAGTTATGCTTTTCAAGAGCACTCAAGTAAAGTACTGCACAGTATAAATACAACAAAGTAATACTGAAGTATATTAAGAAAATACAACTGAAACATTTTTGTCCCCTGGCTAAGCTCAGCGGTGCATTTCTTTATAGAGAAACACATTCAGTAAAAACTCGTCTGTCGCAACAGAACAAGCTGCCACTGCCTCCTAGGACCATGTAGGGCATCATTTTTTTTTTCAGCACTTCTTTTAAAAAGCAGCACTGTGCACAACATGGATAGAGGGCAAAGAATGCAGGTCCCCTGATCGATGATTAAGGCTACTTCTGACCCACTGAGGGTGGCAAAAAAGCTTCCCTGTACAAAATGAACACAAGGCAGTGGCTTGGTTAGAGACCCACCTCAGGCATAGCCCTGGTCCTCAAAACTTATCATACAGTTCCATTGAGACCTTTCACCATGCCTTATCAAAATGCATTGTACTGTAAATGCAGAGCCCAAAATGAAGACTTTATCTCTCCAGATACTATATCTTGCATGATTTCATTAGCGTTCCTTCTTTGATATACATGTTTTAGGGCAAAAAGCACTGTTTCCAGTCTGTGATTAATTCCTTTTCAAGAACAACATTTCCCTAAGAATTTTATTCCATTTATACCAGAACAATTTATTAATGATCGGAACCTTTGGTTTTAATATGAATGAATAAATGATGTGCTATGTATCCATTATCATTTACATATAATGTTGCTGAGTTAGTCCCTGTTATTACTTAGTTCACTTAATAGTACAGGAACAACGAATCAACATTTACTGTACACGGACTTGTGTAAAGACAACAACCTGTCTCTAAACATTGCTAAAACAAAAGCGATGGTCGTTGACTTCAGGAGGACAGGGAGCAACCACTCTACCTTCGAATATTAACAGCTCCTCTGTGGAGCTCGTCAACAGCCCCAAATTTCTTGGTGTCCCACCTGGAGGAGAACCTCACCTGGTCCCACAAGAAACTTTTTCTTACTGAGAAAGCTGAGGAAGACCCAGCTTCCACCACCGATCCTTACCACCTTCTACAGAGCATAGTCACTGTCTGGTTTGAGCTGCGTCACTGTCTGGTTTGGGAATTGTGCCATCTCGGACTGCAAGACCCTACAGCGGTATGGACAGGACATGCCTCTAATTTACTCTTGCCATCTGGAAAAATGTACCGTAGCATTCGGACCCTCACATCCAGACTGTGTAACAGCTCCTTTCCACAAGCCATCCTCAACAAAAGTGTCTGGACTGATAAACACACACACACACACACACACACACACACACACACACACACACACACACACACACAATCACTCAGATAAACTCAAATAACACTGGGACTGAACACACACGCACAAACACACTGATCAACAACCATCTAACAATTGTACATACCAACCTGAAATTGGTCTTTTGCACAAAAACTCGTTCCTATCTTTGCTGCTACCTACAACGAAATGTTTACTGTTTCTCATCCCACTACCTCAACTCATTACCACAGAGTATTGAAACATTGTGTTATGTCGTGTTTTGTCGTTCTTGTTTGCACATTTGCACATGCACCTTTTCTGTATAGGACTTATAGTTTCTTTTAATTTATAATGTTTATTGTTGTTTAGTCTCAGCTAGTCAGCTAATTAGGTTCTTAGTTAGTTAGCTTGTTAGTTTTGTGAATTTATGTTGTAAATGTAGGTCATATCTAGCACCTTGGTCCTGGAGGAAGGTTTTATCGTTTCACTGTGTACTGAACTGTACAGTATATGGTTGAAATGACAACAAAAGCTTACTTGAACTTGAGATCCTACAAAGGCTAAGCTTGCCATGTCCTCTGCTCATAACACTAAATAGTTATTGTAAAATTAAGAGCATTTCCATGTGAACAATACAAAGAGATCTTACAGGATTGGGACTAAACAGATGCGTTAATAAAACTACTTGTTAATGAGGCTAATTAAGAAAAGGAGGTTTAAATTTGCTATGGAACATAAAGATTGGACTTTGGAGCATTGTAGAAATATCCAGTCCAGATTGACCCTATTCCAGAGCAATGAGTGTGTCAGGGTAAGAAGGGGAGAACATAAGGTGACATACTTTACAAGCATCTGGAAGCAGTGTTATGATTATAAGAGGGTTATGACGCTGCTTCAGTTGGTCAGGTCTAGGCTCAGCATCATTATGTAGCAATAAAATGAAGTCAGCTAATGTCTTAAATGTACGAATGAACAAGGTTATGACATCAGTGGACTTGTTCTTCTTTCCTGATGGCACAGGCATATTTCAGGGATGACAATGCCAAGATTTATTTAATGTCAGATTGAGAAAATAGTGGTTCTGAAAGCATGAGAAATCTTTTTTTACACATCTATTGGCCAGCACTGAAAGCTTTTTGGGATATGCTGGCATAGTCTTTATGGAATGGTTTGACTCCCCTGTCATTAATACAAGATCTCAGCCAAAAATCGCAGCTTCGGAGGAAGGAAATAAATGTTATGTTGTTGCATAAGATTGCTGAATCACTGCCAGGTGGAATGCATGCCATAATCAATGCTAAAGACGGTCCAATGAAATTTTAGCCTGAGTGACTAGTTATTTATTTATAGCCAAACAGTATAAATATGACAAAGGAATATCAAATAAAAGTATGGCTCCTACTAGTATCTGTATTCATCTATTTTTAGAGCACATTGTTTCTTCATTCTGAATAACGTATTCACATTCGGGTACAGCTGTAGCAGACAAAAATAGGACTGACAGATAAAGAAGACTGACAAGTGCATTGACATTGCAACATAACTGACAAATCAAAGTATTGACAGATGTGATAGTGACAACATGAAGGCAAACATATTTGTCCTGTAAATATAAGAGGAAAACATCACAGGAATTCGCTCACTTGTGTCTGCTTTAAAACATTTTAGAGTGGATGCAGCGTCAATGCATCAACTTGACAGGCTGTCACACTGAGTAGCTATAAGTAAGAAAAATGTTTCGTATCCCAAGCAAAGCCTTCATATTTGAAACATGGCCTTATTTAAACTGACATTAAGCCATGTGTTCTTTGTTAATTGCCTGCAATTTATTATCTCTCAACTGGCCATCATATACTGTTCATCATGCAGCACTGCACTGATTTGCAAGAGCTGCTGACATGAAACATGCTACACAAATTCCTTTTCTCAGAGGAGATATGTACATATTGTACCCTTGTTTCGAAGCAACTAATAGTTGTTCAGCTTTGATTTATAGTCTATGAAGTGCGCAGCTATGAGTGGTGTTTCACTTTCTCAGCAATCTTACTGAGACAAATCAAATTGGATATTGGGATGGAACTGGAAGCACTTTCCATGGTGGCAAAGGCAATAACCTGCCATATTTCAATTTTTCATTTCTCAACGATTAAACAATTTGGTCCTATTTTGGGCTGAAAAGAAAAGATTAATTCTATTTAAATGCAACCTCAGGAAGAGAAGCATGTCTGCTTTAAAGCATTCCAAGCCACTGTACATTTCGCATTACATTACACTCATTTTTTTACTGTAGCACTGTTGAATTTTTTAATCTGTTTAGCGACAAGATCTTGATGCATTTAATGTTATTATTTCATTTATTTATTTTTGTAACAATTTAAACTACAGTATAAATTAAAACCACATACATTTCAGAATCATAATCAGAAATATTGACCAAGATTGAGAACAGACATAATGAATTTGGTTCTTCCCTTAGGTAGCAGGTCTAGCAGTACAGATAACATACAGTATAGTACAGACAATATGCACTCATCAGCCATAACCTTAACACCACAGCCAGGTAAACTGGAAAAACACTGATTATAATAATCATTATAGAGTATGTCAATAAACTGGTGACAGGTTCATGGCCGGGCGGCACGGTGGTGTAGTGGTTAGCACTGTCGCCTTGCACTGCCAGGGTCCGGATTCGATCCCCGGCCAGGCTCGATTCCTGTCTCTGTGTGCATGGAGTTTGCATGTTCTCCTCGTGCTTGGTGGGTTTCCTCCGGGTACTCCGGTTTCCTCCCACAGTCCAAAGACATGTAGGTTAGGCTAATTGGCGTTCCCAAATTGCCCATAGTGTGTGTGTGAATGAGTGAGTGTATGTGTGTGTCTGTGCCCTGTGATGGATTGGCACCCTGTCCAGGGTGTACCCTGCCATGTGCTCTAAGTCTCCTGGGATAGGCTCCAGGCCCCCCGTGACCCTGAATACAGGATTAAGCGGTATAGATGATGAGTGAGTGAGGATCATGGCTGACTTATGCCCGTTGATACCAAAAGGTGGAATAAAGCTATTCCTGGACAAATTCAACAGAAAAACCAAAATAGTGTGAGCGCTGGCTATGGCAGACAGGTATCAGAACACCCAGCATCACAGTCTGCTGCACACAGTGCCAAGCAGGCAAAGAGTTTAAGGTTGTTGAGCCAGCATCCTTCCCAGATCCCAATCTGATCAAGCATGGAATGCACTGGACAAACAAATCCATTGTATGGAGCCTCCAAACTCCTCCTCAATCCATAGTACACCAAGGATCAGCCACTGACATCTCAGTGCCAGACACTACAGCACACCAGGAGCCACTCATGAAGAGGCCAAAGCTGCCCTGGCAGCACAAGCGGAACCATAGACCTTGAAAGTTTTATACTTATGGTTAATCAGTGTAAATAATATTTACAGACAATAACCAAGCAGTATGCAGATTATATAAAAGATGACAATAAATCTAAGGTTTCAGCATTTGTCATAGCGCAAACAGCAATAATGTGCATCCCATATGGAAGTTAAGTTCTTATAATAGTTACAGATACACAATATGCAAGCATGTTACAAACTATATAAAGACATTATACATAACATTTAAGTCTGAGTGGTAGTGAAATAAGTGAAACAGTGTTCATTCAATAAGAAATGTAAAATGCAATGTACGAGTATTTGTATCTGAAGAGCCACGTGGATGTTCCTATAACCGACATAGCAGTTAGCAGATAATCCTGGTCAGCTTTTTCAGGGTTACTGCATGAGGAAAGAACTGCTTGTGTGTGTTGAAATTTTGTAATACAGGATATGCAACGCCAGCCCGAGGGGATAAGTTGAAAAAACAGTTGTGTCCGGTGTGTCAGGAATCTCTAATGATATTCCTCACCTGGTTCCTGATTCTTGGAGTCATGGAGGGTCAGCATTGGAGGACTAATCTCTCCATCTCTCTTTTTTTTAGTTGTTCTTACTTTTTGCTACAAGTCTGTTTCTATCCTGTTCTGTGGCTGCTCCAAACCAGACCATGATGGATGCGCACATGACAGATTTGATGACTACAGTGCAGAAGTAGAATAAAGCTCTTGTAGCAAACCAGACTTCCCCAGTTGCCACAGAAAGTATATATTCTGCTTGGCCCTTTTCAGGATGAAGTTGGTGTTGGTCTCCCATTTCACAACTTGGAAAACGATTTCCATTTACTTGAAGGTCTTCAGAGATGAGTCTGGGCTTCTGGACATTTCGAGGGGGATCAGTGATGAAGGGTATCTCCCAAGGTCCACTGTTGTTTCTATAGTTTTTGGGCATGTTTAGCTCCAAACTGTGCTCACTGCACTAGCGTACCAACTGTTTAACCATCCATCAGTAAAACAGTCATATCGCCATCTTGAATGAGTCCAATGACCATATCCAGCAGGTTACAATGCCTTCCACCAAAAAAACATCAGGACGATGATGGATAAAACTGACATTGAATAAAAAGATTATGTAAAATAAAGTGATGTTGGCATAATGTTCAATAAATTCTCCTAAAATAAAGAAAATACAACCACAAAACTAAAGAATGCATCACTGATTTATACAATTTAAGCTGCTTAATGCCCATTCATATGCAAGTTTATAACACAGTATGCAGAAATCTCAAGTAGACACCAGGATTAAAACGACAGCTTCCTAAACAAGTTAATTTATTTGCGTAAGTGGTCTAGTGGTTTCTTTAAGGAACTGCAGATAATGTTTTAACCAGGAAGTGAGTAGCTGAGCACATCGCTGATGTATGCTGTTAAGATTGAATGCTTTTTTAGGTAATCCTCATCAATGCTTGTTTTTGAAGATTTTAAAGAGCAATAGCTGTAAGTTTAATTAAGTTCAATGCAACTTAATTGACCTTAAACAACCCTCTCAATGCAAATGTTTTAATTTGAGTTTATTTAAGTCTGGAAAATTAATAGCATTCTTATAACCAGAATATCATAATTTGAGTAATTAGTGATTATACAGTATTTTCCTTTAGTTGCACTGTGGTCCATTGTAGAGTTGTAATAAATTCAGGATTTCAAACTTGTGTCTCTCTACTTTGTAGTGGATGGAGTTTAGCTTGCTGTCAAACTTCAGAAAGGGGAAACGTGGAGGGAGGACAGTATACAATGCATGTATCACATGTTTCCTGAATGCAGAGTGCTTGTTCATTTTCTATGTGTTGTAGTGTGTAATTTTCTTTAGGGAATATTAGTATAAATCACAACAAAGCAGCAAAACAATTTAGGCTTGTCACAATTGTACAGAGCAGAATACTGCTGTATCCATTCGCTTAGGGATAGCTTTGCTACAGTTTATACAGCAGTGTTTTTAATATGGTTCACACAACATCCATACTGCATAATATCCAAGTTCCAAAGAGCAGATCTTGGATGTTAAGCAGTTTCCGTTTTTTTTTTTGTTTCACTTGGAGTTCTTTTCGTCTGTTTATATTTTCAGACATTATGTAATTATGTAATGTCTGTAATGTTCCCAACCAAAAATGTACCTACTGGGTTGACTCATTTGGAAACTTCAAGCATTTAAGAGCTGGACTATTGGATTTCAAGTCATTAATGTAAAGGTAGAAAAGCAGTATATACACTAAAGTGATTTCCTCCAGCCTCACCTGCTGTTTTCTTCCAGTGATCCACCTGACAGATTGCAGGGAATACAGTGAGCTAGGGAATTTTGAATTAGAGGATTTCTGGAATGAAAGCATTGCACACATTCCTTGTATTGTCCCTGGACAGTCAGCACTTACATCGGGTCCAGCAGGTGACATATGACGATTTTCAAGTGGACCAACAGAAGTTGTACAAAGGACTTTATAACCACAGATGCCAGACAGACGGGCCTGTAGCTATTCAGTTCTGTAATGGGAGAGCATTTGGAGCAGGAGAGGAGTTCCAGGTACCTGTTAAAGGCCTAATTTGAGATTGGAGCCAGAGGGATGGCACAAGATTTAAGACGGGAGTGGGGATACTGCCTCAACCCGTTTTTGTTTTTTCCTCTCGCTCTCTATTTTTTCTCTGTCTGGAATAACAATCTAACATTTTTCCATGTATCTTGAATGCAGTGTGAATATCAGATGGGACAAGGGGTATTGGGCTCATTGGCCTAGTAGTTAGCACACTCACCTTGTGACCATATGGTTGCGAGTTTGAGTTTGGGCCTGGGCTGTGGGTGACAACCTTGGACAGATTGTTTAAACACAGTTACCTCTGTCACCAAGCAGTATACAGTAATTAGGTACCAGCTGCAAGGCTGGGAGGTAAACAAGCATGCCCCCCATATCCCCATATCTGCATTCTTGTGGAATAAATCAGTCTCTGGCTAAGGGCTATTGAAACAGAGATCATCCTTTACAAGAAGATTTGGGGGCCTTGTTGTTTAAACGTCTGATGGGAGCAGTTATTGGGCTGGAATGGGTGAAGGGTGAAAATGTGTGCCTCTCAAAACTGCAATAGAAGATATAGAAGCATAGAAGACATACAGGCCATCAGCCAGGTCTTTGTTAGACTAATAAGAGTGAGATGGGTTCCTGTAATCTATTGGAGGCCTCTCCAAAATGACACAGAATTGTTTGCTGAGAACCTGTTTTTCTGCTTTTCAGCTGAGCTTCCTTTAAACCACTCTATCCTCCTTTGCCAGTGATTTTCTGCCTTGTCTGTGCAGGGCTCTATTCCCACTTCTTTAGGCATCCTCCTTGGTCTGATGAAGTTGTCTCAGTCTGGCTGTGAACAATAGCTTTGTTATTGTTGAATGCACAGAAGGTCACAGTCAGCACACACACACACACACACAGTGATGTAAGATGTCAGAGTTTCAGTCAGTTAGTCCAGGTTGCTAGTTGCAACAGGTATTTATTCAATGTTTTAACTAGGGCTGAAGCTATCGAATATTTTAGTAATCAAGTATTCTACCAAAAATGTAATCGATTAATCGAGTAATCGGATAAAATGCACTTTTGCTTAATTAAACAGCAATGTAAAATATATAAGAGAAACAAAGATTAATTGGTTCTTTTTAGAAAAAAAAATACTTTTATTTTTTAAATGCATACAGCATTTTATCAAAATTAAACATTGTCATTATTCACAATACAAGGAACACCTTATACCCCTAACTCACCTATGCAGTGTTAGGCGCCATGAGCCGCCACGATTGCCCGCCGACGTTCCGCAAAGTTCTGCAAGGGCCGCAAAAAAATTTAACATGTTTAAACATGTTTTTAAGGCGGCTTAAACATATTTAATTTTTCGTGCAGAAAGATGGAAACGTAATCGCAGCACCAAAACTTGCGGTGAATCATGAAGAACCGTACTTCCGGCCACCGCGCGATACCACCTAGGTGAGATAGGGGTATTAAAGTTGACTGAGATTAATTAAGTGCATTACAGCACCATACATTCTTATTTTAAAGCCTTTTCTCGGATCCAAAAAAAAAAAAAAAAAAACGTTTTTCAAATGACTTTAAGGATCAAAAAACTAAGGCACACATTAAATAAATAATTATTCAAAAACACTAAGTTGTGCAACTAAAAGTTTCAAAATCTACATCTCAGGCATAACATAAGCCTTTACTGATGATTTCTGTCATTTTCTCTTGCTGCTTTCTTCTCTTGGCCTCGCTGATAATTTTATCGCTCCCTTCCATTTTGCAGCCCGCAACAGAACGCTCCCTCAACGCTTCTTCGTTGGTGTTTACTGGCGGCTTGCACCCGGAAGCGCGCTGTGTCAAAAGCATGGCGTCAACAAATAATTGCGCAAAACATAACGGAAGCTTTTAAAGTGAATTAAATGAAGCTTCGAGGCAGAAGATTTTGCCTCGATCATTTTTTGTAATCGAAATAATCGATTTTTTGTAATCGAAATACTCGAGGAATCATAGCAGCCCTAGTTTTAACCACAGGATTTGCAGACTTCGAATAGGATCAAAGATGATGAAACATCCTGCTGTCTCAAACCTGCCTGGGGGACATGCATATTTAAGAATTGTGTGGCAGTGGTCCACTGTGTTATTATCCCTAATGGAACAATTATTATTATTATTATTATTATTATTATTATTTTATAAAGCCAGTTTGTGACTAAATATTGTTTTGTTAAAGTATAATTCAGATGGTGAATAAAATGGCTACAAGTGTATGCACAATTTTGCAAAAAAATTTTGTTGATGTGTAAACTAATTCTGCCACTTTTATTTTTTCGTGATAGCTCTATTATAGGATCCACTCAGTGTAGATGGAAACCTGACAGATGTACTCCACTGTCAAGGATTGTTCTGGAAAACTGTCCAGAGTGAACTGCCTGATATTAAGCCGTTCTTCTCTAGCGAAAATGATCAGGTTTGAGCAACAACATAGAAAATAAACAAAAGCAATAAAAGTAGTACAGAACATTATACCAAAGCCACCATCTTCAAATTGATATATCATTCTTCTGTTTGCCTTATCATAAATAGGTTTCATTGATGAATGTTGTCTTTCTTTTGTCACATTCTCCAAATAATGACCGTCCGTAAGTTTAAAACACAAAATAAATCACTGTCTTTTTTTTATTTTTATTTTTATTTTTTTTAAACGATTCGTGACTTCAAGGTCGATATTATGCACAACATTGGAAAAAAGGAATTGAGAAAATAGAAATGATTCAATGACATGATAGTACTCCACAGGAACACACTTCAACCTCTAAAGGCTTAGACATTATTAATGCATGAATTAGTTACTCGATCAGTCGTCTGTATGAAGAGGGAGGAGAGGTTGAAAAAGCTATTTGAGTCGAGATACGGCAGTGTAGGCTCTGTCTAGGAACAGTGTTCTGGGAGTGAAAGAGGAAGTGTCACTTTCACTGGAGAGATTAAATCCTTCTTATTGGCATTCTATGTCAATATGATGCTAGCATGATAACCGGCTATTAAGTGTAACTATTCTGCCTCTGAGTTAAGTATTTGTAACTCATTAGTGATCATGTGCATGTGAAGGTAATTTAGTCTCCACTTATATCGTGCACTTCCGATTAGGAAAATTTACTCTCTTGCTCAACATAGAAACTTACCTTATCTGGTGTACACAGGAATAAATCAGCAACATTCTAGCTGGCAATTATCATTCTAGCTGGGCATTGAGCCTATATAAAACCTAAACATTACATTTCTAACATACCTCTCCATTCCTTGTAGGATGGACAATTTGTATCTGTATTTAAACTGGAATTAACATTATCAGCCATAACATTACGACCACTGAAAATTTAATTGAATTATGCTGATTATCTTGTTACAATGGCACCAGAAAGTGAGTGGTATATATTAGCCAACAATTGAATATTTTTTCCCTGAATCTCCTGTGTTGGAAGCAGGCAAGCTAAAGGATTAGAGGGACTCGATGTTTGGGTGAGAGTAACTCAAAAACTGTAGCTCTTGTAGGATGTTCCTGGTCTACAGTGGTCCAAGGAAGGCCCCTGTAGTCCGATCCCACTCACTCACTCACTCATCATCTATACCGCTTAATCCTGTATTCAGGGTCACGGGGGGCCTGGAGCCTATCCCAGGATACTTAGGGAACATGGCAGGGTACACCCTGGACAGGGTGCCAATCCATCGCAGGGCACAAACACTCACTCATTCACACACTACGGCCAATTTGGGAATGCCAAATTAGCCTAACCTACATGTCTTTGGACAGTCTTTCCTGTGGGAGGAAACCCACCAAGCACGGGGAGAACATGCAAACTCCATGCACACAGAGACGGGAATCGAGCCTGGCCGGGGATCGAACCCAGACCCTGGCGGTGCAAGGCGACAGTGCTAACCACTACACCACCGTGCCGACTCAATAGAAGAGCTACTATAGTTTAAATTAATGAAAAGGTTAATGCAGGTCCTGATAGAAGGGGGGGTCAGTACAAACAATGCTTTTCTCTTTGTTTCGTATTGGGCTGTGTAGCCGCAGACCAGTTAGGGTGCCCATATGCATGTCCACCACCAAAAGGCAGGGTATTTTTGTGTGAATACTGT
The DNA here is from genome assembly GCA_030347435.1 of Clarias fuscus. Taxonomy (NCBI): domain Eukaryota; kingdom Metazoa; phylum Chordata; class Actinopteri; order Siluriformes; family Clariidae; genus Clarias; species Clarias fuscus. The sequence goes on along the minus strand of CM059214.1, from coordinate 8,606,151 downwards.
ATGTTAACCATCAAAGAATGTGTTTTTTCTAGTGGTGCACTTTTAAAAATTTCAATCAGCTCTTCCGGAGACAAGAATACCATATCGTGATACTGTGCGAGATTTAATAAATACATGAGTGAGGATAATAATAAGTTTCATTTTAAACGAATATTTTTCCACAATCTACTCTATGCAGCCACTGCAGATGGACTTTTTGAATGCACGTTAGATAATGTATAATTAGAAAATCACATGGCATCAACTCAGTGCATGCAGGCACGTAGACATGGTCAACATGGGACGAAAGGTGATTTAATTGACTAAATATGGCATGGTTGTTTGTGTCAAACTTGTTGGTCTGAGTATTTCTGAAACTGCTGGGGTTTTTATGCACCCTCACTAGAGAAAAATGGTCTGAAAAAAGGAACAAAAAAAAAAAAAACCCAGAAAGCGGCAAGTCTCTGGGAAATAATGCCTTATTGATGCCAGAGGTCAGTGGAGAATGGCCAGACTGGTTTAAGCTGATAGAAAGGCAAGAGTAATTCAAATAACATCCAGTTCCACTCCTGTCAACTAATAACTGGATACACAGACTATAATTGCCATGGGCTCACCAAAATTCGACAATAGATGATTGGAAAAATGCCTACTATGATGAGTCACAATTTCTGCTGTGACATTTGGACAGTAGGGTCAGAATTTGGTGCAAACAACATGAGAGCACAGATCCATCCTGCCTCCTATCAACAGCTCAGGCTGGTGGTGGTAGTTTAGTGGTGTGGGAGATATTTTGTTGGCACATTTTGGACCCTTTAGAACCAATGGCACACCATTTAAATGCCACAGCCTATGTACGTGAGTATTGTTGCTGACCATGTTCATCTCATATGTTATATATTGAGGAGGATAATGCGCCACGTCACGAAGGTAACATGATCTCATACTGCTTTCTTGAAAACCAATGAGCTCACTGTACTCAAATGGCCTCCACAGTCATCACATCTAAGTCCATTAGAGCACCTTTGGGATGTGGCAGAACTGGAGATTCATGTCATGGATGATCAAACAACAAATCTACAGCAACTGCATGATGCCATCATGACATATGGACCGAAATCTCTAAGGAATGTTTCCAGTAATGTGTTGCATTCTAGAGCACCAAGAATTATTGCAGATCTTAAGGCAAAAAGGGGTCTAACCCATTGTGAGCAAGATGCACAATGAAGTGGCTGGGATGTATGTACTGTACATATAGACTGTACATATACAGTCTTAATGACAGAAATCAAGCTGGTATCTTTGTAACATTATAGTGTCTTTATTACAGTATAAATTTATTTAGAGACATGTGCAAAAGTTAGTACTCCCTGTACTAACCATAATAAAATCATCTGATCATAGTGGGTCTCAGTATTGGGCAAATATAACCGCAGACAAACAACATATAACTTTTTTTTTTCATTGTCATTTTACAAAAATAAAAGCAAAATAATTGTTTTCAATACTATGTATTCTCATAATCTACCTGTAGCAGCAATAACTGGAAGTAATCATTTTGCCTGGTTCTTCCTTGTTCATTGAGGTTTTTGGGCATTAAGCACAGCTCTTTTTAAGGCCCTGCCATAGCATTTCCGTTGGGTTGAGGTCTGGACTTTCACATTCCAAAACCTTGATTCTTTTATTTTTCAGTCATTTTGATGTAGATTCACTGGTGTGCTTCAAATCATTGTGCTCTCGCACACCTAATTTTGACGAACCTTTAGCAGTTGGATAGCTCTGTATACTCTGCTATACAGAGGAGTTCATGGTCAACGCAGTGATTACAAGGTGCCTAGGTCATGAAAATCAGGCCAAATGAATGCCCCTCCACCACCATGCTTGACAGTGTGTATGAGGTGTTTTGCCAAAAATAGCACTGGGCATTAAGGCCAAACAACTCTACTTTGGGCTTATTTGTCAAGAGGTTGTTGTTCCAGATATCTTGTGGTTTGTTGAGATGCAGTTTTGTGAACCTCTGTCAGGCTTCCATGTCTGTTTTAGACAGAAGAGGCATTCTCCTGGCACCCTTCCTAACAAACCATACTTGTTCAGTCTTCTTCTAATTGTGATGTCATGGACTTGATGAGGCCTGTTGGGTCTGAAATGTAGCTGTTGGGCTTTTGTTGAATTTCTCTGAGGTCATGGTCTGACCTTGGGGTGAATCTGCTGGGACATCCACTCCTGACAAGCAACTGTCATGAATGCTTTCTCACTGTAAAACTTTGAAAATTTTTGGAGATGTTTTTATTCCCCTCTTCTGATTGATGTGCAGCAACAATTGCTATATCTTCCCCTTTCTGCCTTGTTTACATACATCTAAATGCTCCAGACTAGCAAACTGCCAAAACCTTTGCATTTATAGAGGTCTGCACTCCTGCTAATGATCAGTTAATCAAGGGCTGATAATTAGCAGCACCTGGCTGCAACCTATCCTCTAAGATCCGTTGGAATCAATAAGGGGTACTTAATATTGCCCTTATTTTCTTTTTTTTTTTAATAATAATAATAATATTCCTCCACACTGGTTCTCATTCCAAACAATGCAGTACATTGCATTGTATTACATTACATAATCCATGCACTAAAATCGCCTTTTTTTTTTTTCCCTTTTTTTTTAACTCCATTAGGAGCATGGGAAAAAGCACTCGTGCTAGAGTTTTAAAGTGACTTCTAATTTAACAGATATAAGTCTAAATTATGGCACATTTATTTATGTAACATAATCTTGTATCTAGTTGCACAGCTGGTATACCATACAGTTTTCCCCAAACTACTAGTAAATTGTCGGGTTTTTTTTTTTTCTCAGTATAGAAATGTGACTATGTAGGTAGGTAAAGTACATGATGTTTATTATCAGTGGATTTTACATAATGATTGTCAATGTGGAACCATAAAGTACATTATTATTATTATTTCCTGGAGTTCATGTTAATAAACACTCGAACTAAAGAACGGCTTTTAGGACATTAAAGATCTTACAGTCATTTAATCCTGGCAAAAGAGCAAACCCAAGGTAGAAGTAGAAGGCATAAGTGAATTCTCTTTGTGTGTGTGTGTGTGTGTGTGTGTGTGTGTGTGTGTGTGTGTGTGTGTGTGTGTGTGTGATTAAATGCGGCCATAAAATGCTTTTTATAGGCTTCTATTGCATGACTCATGCCTAAGAGAGCATTAGTCACCCAGCTCTTCATCTCAGCCCATACACAACCACTCTGCAACTAGTAAAATCACGATTATAAACTTTGCCATGCTAAGTGGTCATGACACAAACTGTTTATGGTGTGAACCTTAAACAGTACTGCAGCGCTACAATAAAGGAAGAACTGGAACCCCTCGGAGTGGAAAAAAATGAGTTGGTGTGCTCAGAGGTCCTAGTTTTCAGCAGGATAATGGGCAATAACTTTTTGGGTCATTTCATGATGATGAATGAGTAACCTTGCACTACAGCAATTAGTCTAGGCTTAGGTAGGAGTCTGTGTGTGTTGTATTTTTCCTTTGCCTTAGAGTTAATTTTTTTGGTCCCTATAGGTGATTATTTGCTAATAAAAAAAGCGAATTATTTTGGATTTGAACAGAACCGTAAAACACATCCGGACTATGCGTTCACGCATCCTATCAGTGAAAATTGTTTCAAGGGATTGAACAGACTCAAACAACCCCTAGATCTGATCTCTGTTTAGCCTTTTTTCCCCAGCATGCTTCCCTGATGCATCTGTATCATTCCATCGTTAGTGGCTTAGAGTGTTTTTGCACTACGGACTCACTCTCAGATCGGAGTACACTTGACACCAAAGCCCGGCATGATGTGAATGGGCACCGATCAGCGCACCATGCTTGTGTCCACTTGAAAATGTGGTCTCTAGCATGGTACAGTGTACTCGAATCAAATGCAGAAGTGGACCACTGTTTAAACCTGACCTCATCAACACTGCTTGTCTCCTCCAATATCCTTGTGTGTGCGTGCTGTACTAAACGATCTCATTTTCTCATCTATACAGCCATGGTTGTAAAGTAGGAAGGTAGACAAGAGGATAATTTTTAACACTCCTGCTAAAATATCAAATCATTGTTGTTTACTTCTCTTTGTGTTTCTTTACTTGTGGCTTGCAACTGTGGGAGGAAACCAGAGGAAACCCACCAAGCACGGGGAGAGAACATGCAAACTCCATGCACACAGAGGCGGCAATCAAACCTGGCCAGGAAGCGAACACTGAACTAGTCTTAAATTTAATATCATTATCAGCTGATTACATTAGGTACACCTTGCTAATATTGGGTTGAACTATCTTTTGCCTTCAGAACTGCCTTTTTTTTTTTTTTTTTTTGACATAGATTCAACATTTCCTAGAGATTTTGGTCCATACTGCTGCTGCAGATTTGTCAACTGCACATCCATGATAAGAATCTCCTGGTCCACCACATCAGAAAGGTGCTCTACTAGATTGAGATCTGGTGGCTGCAGATGCCATGTGAGTACTGTAAACTCATTTTCTGGTTTCAAGAAGCAAAAAAAGACATCGCATTTTATTCTGTGGTCATAAAGGGATGGACATGATCAGCAACAATAATCAGGTAGTCTGTAGCATTTAAACAATATTCAGCTGGTACTAAGGGGCCCAAAGTCCCCCAAGAAAATATCTTCCACACCCTTACACCACCAGCAGCTTGTATCAATGCTTTTTTTGTTTACACAAATTTGTTGTTTACCCTATCATCACAATTTCATAGCAGAAATTGAGACTTACAGTATCAGACCATGCAAAGTTTTTCCAAACTTCTCATCTCTAGTGTTGATGAACCCATGTGAATTGTAGCCTCAGTTTCCTGTTCTAAGTTGACAGGAGAGGCACCTAAGGTGGTCTTCAGCTGCTGTAGCCCATCTGCATCAAGATTCGACATGTTTTTTCATTTAGAGATGCTCTTCGACAAACCTCAGCTGTGTTTCTGTTGACTTTCGATCAGCTCGAACCAGTATAGCCATTTTGCTCTGACCTCTCGCATCAACAAGATATTTTCACCCCAAGAGCTGCTGCTCACAGAATATATATATATATATTTATTTATTTATATATATATATATTTTTTTTAAGACCATTTTCTGTAAATGCCAGTAGGTCAGCAGTTTTAGAAATACTCTAGCCAGCCCATCTGGCACCACCGACCATACCATATTCAAATTCACTTAAAATCACCTTTCTTACCCATTCTGTTTCACTTTTAACTTCTGCAGATCGTCTTGACCGTGCCTACATGCCTACTGTAAATGCATTGAGTTGCTTCGACATGAATGGCTGATTAGTTGCTTGCATTAAGGGCAGTTGAAGTGTATGGGCTGTACCATCATTACATAATTAACCAGTATGCATGCCTTTCATGAACGAATGGCTAGAAACATGAGAGTCTCTCTTGTTAGAGCCCCTCATGTTTCTATTCATTCATTCATTCATTCATTAAAAGCAGGCATACTGTAGTGGTTAATTATGTAAAGATGGTACAGCCCATACACTTACTTTATGCACATACCCTTAACCAGCACATGGCACTTTACCAGCATGCATGCCTGTAATGAATGAATGAAAAATTTAATGAATGGAAACATGAGTAGCTCTCTCGTTAGAGCTCCTATTACACTAGGGATTGAATGCAATGCTCGCCCGTAATAGTTCCCTGTCTAGCTTGCACTGACAAGCTGTCACTAATTAGAATCCATGCATGAAGTATAAAGAAAGGTCTTCAGAATAGAAGAGAGGAAAAACAAGAAACGTGGACAAAGGGACAAGGAAAGCATACTGAGAGCTATAGAAAAAAAAAATGATAACTCCGTGGAGATGCTCTAGGCTTTGAGGGTGTCGAGGGACAGAACTTGTGTGGGGGAACGTATGGGAGTATTGCAGAGAGCTGTGTACAAAGACTAAAAATAAAAAGAGCAGAGTCACACACACACACACACACACACACACACACACACACACACACACACACACACACACACACACAAAGACACAGCGATCTAGAACAGGGGATTCAGATTCATCACAGCCACTACATTTCCCACATGACTCCTGCTCTTGCTCACAACCCTCCTCCATGATTGTTTACTCAGCCTTCATCCTTAGCTGTGAAATACATAGACAGAGGAAATAAATGCTAGTGCACATTTACCTCTGCTCTTATCAGAAGCAAACAATCCTACCTGGTCTGCTCTGTGTTGTTTAAAACCGTTAGAGACCGCTGAAATGTAGATGATTGTGGATGGCTAAGTATAGATCCGCTTCTCCTGCCTCTGACGGAGCATGATTTAGAGTGCTGGTGTAGCAGCTTTGCTTACGTGTTAGAGTGGAACAGGAGAATTATTAGTACTCACGTCACACGTGAAGGCCTGTGCTGTATTTCATATTGCAAAGCTGATGAATTTGCACAATTCTAATGGGTAAGCTTTATGTAACATAGACATTTAAATGGAAACCATCTTACATTTTCATTCTTTCCTTCACGGAATATATACATATGTTAATCAGTAATATGACTGTGGTCATTTTGATGTGATTATGAAGGCACTTGAGCTTGACGTGAATATTCATTGCATTGCTCACACAAAGTGCTCATTAAGTGGCATTATGTCCTCCCAGTATCACTTGTCAGTTAAATCCCTTACATTAAAAAAAAAAAAATATATATATATATATATATATATATATAGGAATTATCAAGAGACAATTTAGATTAATATAAAATGATATCTAAAGGTTTAATATCCGCCATACCCAATAAGAATTTTTTTTTAGCAAACAACATCATCAAAACCCTAATGAATAGTTTTCTTAAATTTCTCCGTTCTTTACAGTATATCTCTCAACTCTTTTTTTTTTATCCCTTCTTTCACTTTCCCACAGTCTCAAGGCCATATTCAGAATTTGCAAATACTGTATGAATTGAATGTATATGCAGAAAAAGGGGTCTGTATTTACACTCATCTCATACAACAGCTAGTTGTACGGCGATGTGGAAAATAAGGACTGTTATTTTCTCTCCTCTTTCCAGTGCTGACAGTCACATTGCCCTAGAGGAATTATTAGATAAAATTATTAGATCGACTTAACGATTGTTCTAAATTCTCTAGTAGCTGCCTGCCAAAACCCACTTTCAAAATCACTCATGGAAGCATGGTCGCACATCTGATGTCGTAAACAACCCTTTGTCTTCGGGAATAATTAAGAGCTACAATGCTGACTACCTTCTAACACAAGGCTGAATCCTAAATCCCTTTCTAACACCTGATCAAGGGGGAAATGGAACTTGTGTGGAACTTACACTGCACATACAGTAGTACACTAGCTTTCCATTTAACACTATTTGGAATTCAACCCCGGAACCCAAGTAGTTGGCTGATAAGCAGAATAAGTGAAAATCTAAAAGAAATCGTATTTGAATCCCCTCACCTTATGGCTACATAGTAGAATTTCGAGAATTTGAACCGTCTTTCACCTCTGTTAATTAACTGTCAGTCGCTAACTGTGGGTCGGTAACTGTTGCCAGCTTAACACTAGTTCTGCCAGGCAGAAAAGCATATGTATTAGGCTGAGCCCTAGGCCGCATCAAATCTGTGCTGATATTCAGTAAAACTCTTATATGGTATTGCTGAATTATGCAACAACTATATTTTACACACACATCTACACTAAACATCCATCTTTGCTCTTCAGGCAGCTTACATTCTTCATGCCATGGATTCTGCAAGCTCCTAACAACACTACCTTGAAATTCTGTTCCAGGTTTGAGTGATTGTACTACAAAATTGTTGCAGATTTGTCAGCTGCACATTCATGGTGCAGATATGTTTTAACGCATGCCAAAGCTGCTATATAGGGAACTGGGGCAGGCAGGTACAATGAATTCCTGGTTTTGTATAATTCATGGACCTAGTATCAATGTCTTTATTGACACTGAAATTTCTACATATATAAAGTTTGAATGTAAATGCATTTTTTTTAAAAACAGGGTTGGAAATTTGATTGGCAGATTAGGATGGACACAACAGCTTCCCTGCACATCTGTCACGCTGACCTGAATATCTCATGTCATCTCTTAGTGTTGTAAGCTTACTTCATTCTTTCTTTCTTTCTTTCTTTCTTTCTTTCTTTAAGAAATATTACCATGAGGTGCCTCTTAATTCCCAATGACTGTACTATAATGTAATTTTATAGTCATGTCCAACTTGAAAGAACTGATCTCAGACTTTAAGTGATTTTAATGTCAGTTTAGTCTTAAGTTGAGGGCTTGAGGCTCACTTTTGGGTCTGTGTGCATGGAGTTTACATATTCTCCCGGTGCTTGGTGGGTTTCCCCTGGTACTCTGGTTTACATCAATATTACAGTTTATTCCCTAGCCTTTGCTACACAGTGCCTTTGCTACAGTGAATAGAGTTACTGCTCAGGCCCTTGGGTTAGTATTAATGTTGTTTTGAAGAAATTTTTGCTAAATTGTGTTAAGGCCATTCGTTCAACATTATCCCATAGTCGCATTGGACCGACGTCATTTCATTGATGTAATTCTAACCTTCAAAAGCAACCTAAAACCAGTGTTGTCTCAACATCTGGCAAATCAAAGCGTCAGAATACCAAAAGTTCCTGCTACAGTAGAATGGACATTATTAATGTCAGGTGACAGAAGGAAGAGGGCATCTGAAATGGCTACAGTTTATGAAAGAACCATGGTAGGTATGGTTGTGAACGTCAAATGTCCAAAAACTTTTGTCATTTAAAAAACACATTGACAAACATATTAATAAGTGGAGCAAGACATCAATTCACATTTCTGCAAGCAGGGTAAAGATTAAAATGAGCTGAACTTAACCTTGACTTGGCAGTCCACAAAGCTTTTATGCATGTTATACATAAACTATTTATTATGCTCTTTTCATAATGTTAATATTTGATGGTTTCTTAATATCCTGACATGATAATGTTTGGAAGTTGCTTGATGAAGTAATATTTTCAAAGTGCCATTAAATTATGCAACAAATAGTTATTAAGATTTCACCAGGCAATTGCATTTTTCTGTTGTATACCGCTGCAATATTGATATACACCCTTATTTTTAATAATGGTAAATCTAATGAAACAAGAGTGCTGAATTGTGTCTGGACTGATCGTTGGTGTAATCTTATTCTACTTTGGTGGAACATGAATTTCTCATTCTGTAAGTCTATACCTCATCTAAAATGTATGTGACATGATTAAATAGAAACCCCAACAAAATGATGGGCCAATAAGACATCAAGTGCACGATGCCACACTTCCTGAACTCTAATGGGTACACATTAATGTCGAAGGAAAGAGATCTGCTGATAAAGTACTTTAACAAAGTGGTAAGAGTTTTATCATAACCAATGAAGCATTGTTCAAATAATTCAAAGAGACATTCAAGGACATTTTTTGGGGGGAAAAGGAAGCAAGAAAATGGTACTTTTCTTGCTAATGAGACAAAAACGGGGCTGTCACACAAAGTTAGAGTGTAGCTCTTGCCATTGCCATTAAAAAAAATAAAGACCTGCTTAAATGCATGCTAGGAATGTCACCTTTTTCTTAATACATACCTGAGTTTAACAGATTTCTGTAACAAGTTGAAGTTCAATCAATGCCCCATTGATACCAAACGCAGATGGGACAAACAACATAACATCCCAGTTATAGCATGTAAACTAAGCTAATTTAATTGAGTTAATATGGAATATGATATGTAAGTGGAAGAGCATTTGTTTTACAGTTTTGCAGCTTCACAGCTGTGTGGGGTAATTGTTGAGTTTGACCAACAAAGGAGTCATGATTTTAAATTGATGTGTCCATATAAGAAGGAATGGACAGGAAGCAAAGCACCCATCATGCATAGTGCCCACTGGACACACTTCTGGAGGCTGGGTTGCTTTAACTGGTCAAGTCTATGCTCAGAAATGTCATGTGGCAATAACATGAAGTCAGCTGATGACCTGAAGCTTCTGAATGACCGGGCTATTACATCTATTAACTGTTTTTCTCCCCTAAGGTCAAAGCCATATTCTAGGATTTAGATTTTGAAAAATGATTTCTGGAAATCATTTCAATTACGACTACGCTGTGTGCCATAATTAAAGCTACACTAATATACAATATAATGCTGCATGAACAGTTCTAATTGTTATTATAAAATGAGTCACTGTAAATGTATTTCAATTTATCAATGTGAACCCAACTATCATTATTTGGCAAATTATAACATAGTTTCTTTCCCAACACATAATAGTTAATACTAGTTTATTATATTTTAATATATTTTTTATATAATTTTTTTATATATTTTAATATTTAAATATATTCTTTTTAAATAGTGTGTACTGAATGTTAATGAATTTACAAGATGATAGAACAAAGACATTACATTGTAACGTGTGAATGGAGTGGAGGCTTTTTATGATGCTTATGATTTATTTCTTTTGTGCACTCATGTGTGTGTGTGTGTGTGTGTGTGTGTGTGTGTGTGTGTGTGTGTGTGTGTGTGTGTGTGTGTGTGTGTGTGTGTGTGTGTGTGTGTGTGTGATATTGTTTCTACACAACAGTTCCATAAACTAAAAAAATAATATTGAGTAAATTAAATGTTGGACACAATATGGATAGATATTCTCTTTTAATTTTGCTCACTTTATAGAATGCAGTCAGATAGCTACAGTAGTTCAGATTGATTTGTACATTAAAGGTAATTCCAGTAAAGTTGGTGTCACTTTCTTGTCATCTTTTAAACTTTTGTATTTTAAAAGTTATGAAATGTCGTTATGACTATCGACAGACACAAGAGCAGGTTGACCAACTTTTACTGAAGGATTAGTTCAGGCAGAAAATATCCAAAGGGCAAATCAGGTTAAAAGGACTAAGACAGATTGAAAGAGCTTGAACAAATACAAGATCAATACTGAAATTATCATACATGGAAAGAAGCCTTGGCAATGACTGGCACGGAAAACACCGAACACTCACTAACTCACTCACTCATTGTCTATACCGCTTTAGGCTGCAGGCCCCGTATACCTGTATTTATTGACTTAGGGCACAAGGATGCACCCTGGATGGAGTGCAAATCAATCACAGGGTACACAAACATACACATGCTGTGGCAATTTGGGAATGCCAATTATCCTAATCTGCATGTCTTTGGACTATGGGAGGAAACCGGAGTATGCAAAGGAAATCCACCAATCACAGGGAGAACATGCAAACTCCATGCACACATACTCGAGGTGGGAATAAATCCTGCAAGCGACAGTGCTAACCAATAAGCCACTGTGCAGCCAAACACAGAACATTTGAGTAAGTTACAGTATCTGAGTTCTTATACTATATATCATGTTGGTGCAAGTGGGATGATAAGTGATGAACAGGTTTTCGTAATCAGTAAACGGGGCTTTGGAGCCGGTTGGAGATGGGTTGCGTGTATATATACTGTGTGTGTGTGTGTGTGTGTGTGTGTGTGTGTGTGTGTGTGTATATATATATATGTATATATATATATATATATATATATATATATATATATATATATATATATATATATATAAAGAGAGAAATCTTCCTCATAACTAGTAGAGCTTTGGAGAGCCACTGAATTAATCAAGATGGATGAGCAGCAGAGGCTTTTTATTTGGCAGATATGGGCAGGATTACTGATGCTCTGAGGCCTTAACTCCCATGCCATTATTACATTCACAAGGAGAAAGATATGTTTTGGATTCACACCAGCTCCTATATAAAATATGCTAAATAGCCTGTATTAAGATGTCATCAAGATGGCGCCGCAGATGGCTGCTTCAGAGCGTTGGTGCACACTGTTTTGTTGTGTCTTTGTAGTTAAATGTATTTGTGTTGCTTCAGCTATCAGATTACCTACAGTGGAGAAAAGCTCCTAAGCATCAAGGGAACAACTCCTGTGGACTTATTTACAAATGTTCTTGCTCCATCCATTGTTTTATTTGGACATTCTGGTAAAAGACAGAGCAAGTCAAAGTCGGAGAGGGAAATGCACCGGGGCACTAGCGCGACGAAGACGTGGCAATCGTACTCTGTTACTGGGAGTATTTCTATCCAGTGTGTGCTCATTATTCAATAAACTGGAAGAATTACAACTGCTTGTGGGGGGAATCGGAGATTTCAGTTTCGTGTTTCACAGAAAAAAAACGGCTGTGTGCCCATGCCCAACTCAACCTGGCAGGCTTTCTACTTTCCAGAGACACAAAATGTTCTGGTAAGACTATGGGTGAATGTATCTGTTTTTATATAATCAATGGCTGGTGTAAGGATGTGACTGTGGAATTTAACAATACGGTTCTAATAAACAGGTTTTTTTTTATCGTATATTAACTGCAAACCTTTTTACTCTCTGAGTGAGTTTAACAACAAAGCTGTGGAAAAGTGAAGCTGTGAAGAAAGAGTCTTGATGAAGACACAGAAACTATGACATCCCAGATTAGTTTCTGTGATGGCGTCGGTATACAAAGATACACCAGGTGACTTACAACAATGATGGACACTGGTTTACAGCTAAACTCAGGTTCTAAAGGCAAGGTTTAAAGAGTTCAAATGCAGGTTTAGCAAGGAAACGAGAGAGGCTAAACGACTGACTTCTGAGAAGCTTCACAAACAGTTGGAAAGGAATCACAAACCTAAAGCGCCCACTCTATTAACGACTTGTCGTTTTGACAAAAGAATGAACACCATCCACACTGATGCGTTGCCATTCACGTTAGCTTTAAAGCTTCAAAACTCGCCATAAATGAGGCCCAGGTCAATTTCTCAGCTGCTCACCTCAGAGACCCTCCTCCTCACACATCACCACTAAACACAACACTCACTATTCAGGAGAGGGATGTTAACAGTGTGTTCAAGTGGCAAAATCTACACAAAGCAAATGAGATCAGATCTGGCTTTGTCTCTCCCTCCACTCTGAGGCACTGTGATGACCAGCTCATTCCTGTATTCAGTGACATTTTGAACTTCTCTCTGAAAAATCTTTAACCGTTATCTTTGTTTCCAAAAAGCCAACATGACTGCAAAAATGACTACAAACTCATTGCACTGAGCGCTGTGGTTAATTAAGCCATTTGAGTGCCTTTTGCCATCCCAACTGAAATACATTATAGACCCACTCCTCGACTCAATGCGGTTTGCCTATACAGACAACAGGTACGTGGGAAATGGACATTAAGCAGCATGTGAACCTGGGGAAACATTTGGCGCTCAAAGTCCAAAAAACATACAGTATGATATGCTTGTGGGTGTTAGAAACTCACAAACTCCCGAATCAGTACTGTGGAGTCCTACCACTTTCTGGGCACCATCATCAGCCAGGACCTCATGTTGGAATTAAACATCAGCTCCGTAGTCAAGAAGGCACAGCAGCAGAGACTTTCTGCAGCATCTACAACAAGTTTGACCTGCCACAGTAAATGATGGTACATTTCTACAACTCTCTTATTGAGTTCACCCTGACTGCAATGCATCATTTGCTCTGCTGAGTGAGTGATCGGCCGCAGTCTGCCACCACTTCAGGACCTACATGACTCCCGGACACTAGGAAACAAGCTGGAAAGATTGTCGCTGATCCCTGCTATCCCACACGTAAACATTTTGTAACACTACCTGGTGGTCCATCAAGGACCAAAACCACCCACCACAAAAAAGTGTCTTCCCAAACTGATCTGATGCCCCATGCCCTAGCTAGACCCCTAGATGTTACATGCACCTACACAATATGTAACATTACCATATCTTGTTAAACAGTACACATATCTGCACATGTTTGTTATGGCATAAGCACACTGATGAAACCCCCCCCAAAAATTTTAAGGAAAATAAAACCAAAAATGACCTCTGCTGCAGAGGAGATGTTTACCCTCAACAATTACAAATTAACAGCATCTCAGAATAGAGCCTTCATGAAGGTTTATAGAGAACTAGCTGACATACCTGTCATTGGCAGCTAAAAATAAGCTGATCAGCTTTAATGTAATCAGTGATATTATTGCTTCAGGTAAAAGCCCATGTGTGTCTGTCTGTATTCCTGTACAGCAGAACTCTCTGCCTCACTTTTACGTTGTACTTCTTTCACTGTCTGAAAAATACACTCCCTGTTCCATAATCACAGAATGAATCTCGGATGAGAAATTGAAAAAGTACATCAGATTAAGATAAATGTTTTTTCTTAAAACGACACCAGCGTGTTAAAATTCATTATATCACTTCAGTGCCGTTATTTCAGCTGTGAAAATATTAAGTACAAATATGCAGTTTAGCTTTTCTCATTAATATCTGTGCATGCAGGTGTTCATTTACATTGAGCATGTAGCTTATTTTAGGCTAAACTTCAGGCAGATATCTAATGACTGTAAAAGTTTCATAAATTCTGTCCGGTTTTGCATGATCCAAAAGCGATTGGAATTTTGGCTTATGACACTGGGCTCTCAGATAAAGTACTTTACATACCCTCAACTCGGACTGCGTTCCATAGTCGCGTTCCACAATATTGGTTTTTATGAGTGCCACAGTTTCAAGACATTTAAGACAATTTGAGACAAACTGGTTTTTACATTATATTCTGTCTATTCATCTTTGAAGGTTCAGTTTTCGTAAGCCATGCTGTTTTTGTTTCTTGAGGATTTTGGATTGTAGGTGCATTACCCCATACTTTGTCTATACAGGAGAAACTATCACATTGATTGGCTCTGTTGAGTAACACGTACAGCCATATGACATAATCTGGCACATAACTGCTCATAACTTCACTTCACGATGAGGCAAATCCCTTAGTCCTTGCCAGCATTTTATCCATTCCACTTTCACTTCGGCATCGAATGGAAATGTATTATGCAAACAAGTCACGCAGTATGCCCAGAACTAAAAGTGTTATTTACTTACAGTGACGATGCTAGAGACACATAAAGAGTAATATATGTGTAGACATTTATACAAATGAAGTGAATAGCATTCATTAACCTGATACAGTGGTACCTTTTTGAACAGGCAGGTCTTACAACTGTTGTGCTGAAGGCACAGTAACTACTTGGCAATAAACCTGATCAGGATTCCTGGATGAATTCACATCCACATGAATTTCAACACTCTGGCTGGGGCACCTCCTTCCCATACTGAATGGCTGGTGGCATCTCTTCCCAGATAAGTGACACAGCTTAATGATTCAAATGATGTAAAATAACACTTGCTTCATCAGACTACCTTCTTCCGTTGCTCTATGGTCCAGCTCTCATGCTTACATCCTTATTAGTAATGCTGTCAGCTGTGGACAAGAGTTAGCATGGACAATGTCTGGACTGCAGCTACACAGCCCCATATGCAACAAGCTGCACGCCACGGTGTGTCCTGACATGTCAATAATCATAGCCATAATTAACTTTTTTATAGCAAGGTGTGTTACACTAGCTGTTCTGTGGAATCAGACCAGAAGATCCAGCCTTTGTTCCCCACATGCATCAGTGAGCCATTTGCCCTTTACCCTGGCTCTGGTTCACCAATTGTCCTTGCTTGGATCACTTTTGGTGGGTCATAACCTTTGCATAATGCAAACCACGCACACCCCACAGGACATGCCATTTTGGAGATTGCTTTTTAGAGCAAATGTAAAGAATGAAGTTTTCTATCCTTTACATTTGCTCCTTGTCAAAGTCACTGAGATCTTTGCTCTACATTTCCTCTTCAACTGTGGACCAGTTCAGTCCAGTTCAGTTGCTGCCTAATATGTCGCATGCATTAACAGGCATGCCACTGTATCAGCATAATGAATGCTGTTCACTTCATTTGTATTGTATATATGTATACACATATATTACTTTTTATGTGTCTCGAGCATGATCATTGTAAGTAAATAACACTTTTATTTCTAGACATACTGCGTGACTTGTGTGCATAATACATTTCCAATGAAAGCTGAAGAGAAAAAGGAATGGATAAGATGCTGGTGAAGAGAGTGTATAAAGTAGACAAACTCAGCTATTGGGGAAATGATAAGTCGTCAATCATCTACTGGTGGAGTGTGGACTGAATAAACATTCTCCAAGGAGAATGGTTAATATCTGGCTCAGGCATGATGAAGGAAGTTGGAAATCTCACACACAATGAAAGAAGAAAAAAAAAAGTGCATACGTGGTCCTGATACGAGGCTTGCCGAAGGAAACAGCCGGCCAAAAGATCATCAGGGAGACATGATGTGATTGGTCCAAGCACTGAAAAATCAAGCTAAAACTCACATAGCACATAACATCAATTTAAAACCAACTGTTTAAAAACATGTATTGTACATCACGAAAATAAATAATATTTATGTAATACCTACTACTGTAATTTATTTACTTATTATTCACAATATCACAAAAAGGTGACATTTCTCTCCTTAATAAGTGTGACAACGAAAAAAAAAGGGTCATGTCTATAATTTAAAGCTTGCCTTAAATGCTTGTTGACATACTGTAAGTCAACAACGCTTTATTATAATGGAATTCTTTCTGAAGTACACGAGATATGCTTCATTTCACTGAGCAGACAGTGCTATTTAGGTTGAGCAAATGTTTGAATTATACTGTACTTCCCATCCTCCTTGAAGGCATGGAGATTATATTATAACAGGATGCCTCCATCAAAATCCTGATGCAATCATGTATTCCTTGCAGGACATTCATAGCATGGTTAAATGTATCTGTTGAATTTGCTTTTAATTACCTCTCTGCAGACACACATCCTGCGTTGCCGTCATCCTGTGTGTGCCTCTGTGCAAGTCATTCTCAGGTACTTGTATGGTGGATTAGTGAATGCACTAGCAAGAAAGAGAACTGAGGTGAACACTATACTAAAGAATATGCAAGAAGGACAAAAAGCTACAAAATGAAAAAAAAAAAAAACAGTGTGTCTGTATATACAATTGATATCATTTCAAAATGCTTACTCTTGAAATATACAAAAGATATTTGCAACAAATGACTCCCTTGTAGATGCTATAACATTTCGATATGGTCCTGTAGATGATTTTGTATACAATGGAAACCATTCCACTGCTTCTTCTGGTCCACCAGCTTTTTCTTTCTTTCCTTCTTTACATGTCAGTTTCTTTCTGCAATGAAAATCGTTGAAGTTTAATCTAACCCACAACTGTTACTGTACTTTCATAGCTACTTTCTCTGACATTTTTTCTCTGCAGATATTTCTTCTTTCCCAATTATTGCTCTTTTTCTTTTCCTAGTACAAAAATGGGTCTTTCTCTTGAGATAGATAGTTCTGTCATGACTAACAAACCGGAAGAATAGTTTGAAGCAGTCCTCTCATTCTCCTCATCTCCTGAAGTGTTGTTCTTCAGCCCAGAAATTCCCAGCTTATGATAAAGTTATTCAAATTAAAATTTTCATTAAGTACGTTGATAAATTAACTGAACTATGGTTGAACTAATGGGAAAGGTATGTTGTTGGTAAAAGTGTTAACTTTTTTTCTTTTTTTTTTTTTAAGATTGATAAAAACCTTTAGAACTGTGCAAAGACTTGATGGATTGAACTGCATGTTTAAAACTGACCATGCTGGGCTTTAATAAAATTATATAGAAATGACCAACCAGAGCATTCAGAATGACATAAAAACAAGTCTTGATTTATGATTCATAAAACATTTATACAATGCTGAATTAACCAGCAATTTGGACCATGGATAAATGATGTTGAAACAAGCTCCGGCACACTAGACGCAATTTAGGAATTTATTTATGCCCCTCTAAAGGTTTTGAAGCAGCAAGCCCAGTTTTGGGGTTTGTTTTTGTTATACAATGAAAACGTCTGGGTTTGAGTTTAAAAGATGGATACAGCGGGTATAGGGAGGAATCAGTCCCCTTTAAAAATAATCATATTGTATTGCTTTGCAGCCTGAAATGAAGACAGACAGTTTTTGTTTTACAGCTGTATGTACTCTGTGCAACTTTTAACATCCTAGTTAAAGACCGATATAACACTGTCAAAATAAATAAATAAATAAATAAATAAATAAACAGAATTAGTGATGTGGAAAAGGATTAAACCTTCATAAAAATGACACCTCAGTCAGGTGAAGCTCCCCACCTCCTCCTGGCTTTTCAGACTGACTTTAACAACTTTTTAAACAGAGTTTTGCTACTTTCTAGAAAGGAGCATTGCTGTGATGGATGATGGATTCTATTCCAATGGCATGAGCTGTGCATGCGTAGAGCAGAGCTCCCCAAGACCAATCACAAAACCATATTTGCTTAGGGAGCTCACTCTTTGTTTTTTACCAATTTTTAGTTTTAAAGTTTATCTTTTATGAAGTAAATCTTTTTACGCAAATCAAACATTGACAGTATTATATAAAATATTAATTTAGAAAAGCAATAATAATAAAAAATAGTATATATTATAATGCGATGTTATTGATTTTATTAAATATACAATTACACATTTAAAAAAAAAAACAACAACTAAAAAACGGTAAAGTACATGGTCATATCTTTTCACTTCCCTACATACTGTATATATTTTCATGTTTATTTGGGAAAATGCAGAGAAAAACTGAGATGAGACATAAAAGTTCTAGAAGCAAGCTGTGCATCATACAGATGTACATATAGAAGTAAAAAAATGGCAACATAGCCTCACAATACAAAGGTCATGGATTAACAAAGTATATAATATAATAATGATATGAAATGATCATTTCTGATCGGGAAAGCCATTTTGTTGGGGTCAATGTTTTTAACAGAGCAGTTCAACAAGTGGCAGCACAGTGTGTGGTGGTTTGAACTGTGGCCACGCCCTCCCAGGATTGAGGGATCGAGTCCCACCTCGGGTCTATGCAGGAAGTTTACATGTTTTTCCCTGTCCTTGGTAGTGTGTATGTGTGTGTGTAGTGTGCGCGTTTACTGTATGTCCTCTGCAGTGGAATGGCACCCCATCCAGGGCCTGGTGTCCTGAGTCCCCTGGGATAGGCTGCACTCTTCTGCAGGATAAGTGGTATAGAGAATGAGTTGCACAGATACAGTACAGTGATGATGAAACTAAAGAAAATGTTAGTGGAATTTGCAGACCCTTGTATTATAGAAGATTTTTACACAAATTTGTTGACTAGAAACCTTTGAGACTCAATTAGCCAGACTGACAATCATTCACGGTAGCAACTTTTATGTTGGCAAAAAAAAAAAGTAATTTTCGAGATGAGGTTTGAGTAAAATGCAAAGGATTTATCTCCTCTGAACACTATTGTGTTTGCCATATTATCATAAAATGTCCTGAGAGTCACTGCTGTTGTAGTAAAAATATGCTTTATCAACGTGTCAAAGCTGTGCATATAAAGAAATTGAACAATAGTGGACACTGTGCCTTAGCAATCTGCATTGCTCTAAGAATCTGAAAGCAGCTGGAAATGGAACGGCCCACTGACTCGATCTGCATCTGAGTCAAACGGATGTGCATCACATCTGGAACGTAAGTGCTCTTAAAGCTACATGGAAAAAAGCATTTCACACCATCAGTCATGTGTGGCTTGGTGTATGCTTGCTATGAGCTGGCATTCTGAGATATGAAATCATCATTACTCTATCCTCTAGTGAGTGTGACTCATTGGATTGATGTCAGTGCTGGATGTTTCTACAGTTTCCCTTCATAAACTTTAGGAAAGAATGGCATCATTGCACTATTGATCAGAATGCAACGGCTGTACACCATTTTGTCCTCCCTCTTATAAACCTGTTCACCAGCTGGTCCCTAAGCTATAAAAGAGCTGCCAAATTATCTTTTTTTTTTTTTTTTTAAGAGTGATGGACATCTAGTGAAATTTTAAATTACACACAGATACAGTCATTGCTAAAGCCAGGGCTGGCATTCTGTAATTTTAGCTATGTATATAAAATTGTAATATTGCCACATGTAATTAGCGTCAAGCCATGAATGACTTGCTACGTTTGGGCATTTTTCATAACTGAGTTAGTCTAAAAGACCATCAATTAGCTGTGACCTTACAACAATCCCAAAGTCTCCCTGGCACATAACATCATTAGTATGCCTACCATGACTGGAAGAAGGAATATATGCCCTTTTCAGTCTGCCAAGTGTGTGTATACCCATTTGAACCTGCTCTGTGCATCCAAATAGACTGGAATTAACCAGTCCAGAATTTGATATGAAATCATTACTTACAAAACCTTTATAGAGCATAATGTTTTGCAGACATATGTGATTTTGACAAAGGAATCCATGAATGCTTATGATTGTTCAGTAAACGGATACAATCCATCAATAAACATCATTATTGGGTTTATATGGATCTTTAACTATAATCAATATTGCATGTTTTTAGAAATGCACATAAATTAAATTGTAAAAGGTCAATATTTGCATCAGGGTTTGTATTTGTGTTTAAAAATTAACCAGAAGGCACAGGTGAAAATTGCTAATGTGCATTCTGATGTGTTGTAATAATGTACAAAAGCTAGAAGACAATATATATATATATATATATATATATATATATATATATATATATATATATATACTGCGGGTATGCTCATTAATCCCAGAATCCTTTTTGTTTTTTGCCAAATCCCAAAGCTGATTAATCCAATTAAATTGTTTTTAATATATTGGATTAATCAGCTTTGGGATTTGGCAAAAAACAAAAAGGATTCTGGGATTAATGAGCATACCTGCAGTTTTCATGACAATAGCAAAATATATATATATATACCTCTCTATATATAGTATCTCAGAAAATTAGAATATTGTGAACAAATTCATTATTGGAGACTCATAGTGTCACACTCTAATCAGCTAATTAACTCAACTAAGGTTTCCTGAGCCTTTAAATGGTCTCTCTGTCTGGTTCAGTAGGCTGGTTGTTCACTGTGTGCTGTATCCAAGCACATTAATGGAAAGTTGAATGAAAGGAAAAAATGTGGTAGAAAAAGATGCACAAGCCACAGGGATAACCGCGGCCATGGGAGGATTATGAAACGAAGCCTATTAAAGAATTTGGGGAAGATTCACAAGGAGTGGACTGCAGCTGGAGTGCGGGAAGGACATGGGCTACAATTCTCACATTTCTTGTGTCAAGCCATTCTTGTACCAGAGACAGTGTCAGAGGCATCTAATCTGGGCTAAGGACAAAAAGGATTGGACTGTTGCTCAGTGGGCCAAAGTCCTCTTTTCAGATGAAAGTACATTTTATATGTCATCTCCTACCGTAGAACACTTCAGCAATGCCACAGACTGATTGCCTCTATGCCATGCCACATTGCTGCAGTAATTCATGCAAAGGGAGCCCCGGCCAAGTACTGAGTGCTGTACACGTTTATACATTTAAGTGATGGTAATTGTTAATTTCATTTTTTTTTTTTCGGAATTTTTGCTTTTCATTAACTGTAAGCTAAATATACAGAAATAATCACTTGAAATATATCAGTCTGTGTGTAATGAATCTATATACAAGTTTCACTTTTTTAATTGAAATACTGAAATAAATCAACTTTTCGATCATATTCTAATTTATTGAGAAGCACCTGCATACTAGCTCTATTACCAAATGCATCGTCTGTTTGTACAACACTTTGTATTTGTTTATTATAAATAGCCACTTATGCACTTCTGGTTAGATGCTAACTGCATTTCATTGACCATGCACAATGACAATAAAGTTAAACCTAATCTAAACTAATTATATTGTACAGGGTCATGGGAGGCATGCGCTCTGAGGGGACTTGGAGCGTAAGAGCATGGGTACAGCCTGGAGAGGGTGCCAATCCATAGCCGGGCACAAGCATGCACACTACTGGGAATTTGGAAATGCTGAGTAGCTTACTCTGTATGTATTTGAACTGCGGTAGGGAATAGAAGTACTTAGAGGAAACCCAGTAAGCACAGGGAGAAGTTGCAAACTCCAAGCACACTGTTCTGAAGGTGGAAGACCACAGTGCTAACCACTAAGCCACCGTGCCACCTTCTTTTCTTATCATGCCAATAGAAATACAGTATTTAGATTTGAGTACATAAAAGAACGGCATTTTCTTTATGGGATCAATTAAAGGAACATCTTTGATTTTAAAGCCACTACAATTCACAAATCGACTCTAAGTGTTCCAAATCAGCTGGCTGGTCTTTTAATCATCATGTTCCTGAGACCCTGATATCGTACCACACATTCCTATATTCATTCAGACGTATGGGCATTTTTAGCATAGCTAATCCATGTATCAGCCTGATTTTGGGATGTAGATGATGGGAACATTTCAAGAGGTTGGTCAGAATAAAATTTGTGGCTGTGTAACGTCGTTCAGGGATGCTGGGCACTGTGAACTGGAAATAAATTTTTTATATATAATAAAACAATGTGCTTCAGTGGTTCTATTCAGAAACATGAGTCCGTCTGTGGTCTACTAATTAAAAAAAGTTATCAGTTGGAAAATTACATTTTGAAGTTCAGTCAGACTACAATGCAATGTCCCAAAGAGTTTAACTTTAATTAAATAAAATTAACTTCTAATTCTTAAATTCTTAGGCTTTTCTTTATCACAGTAGTTTTGTAGCTGCATGCCTTGCAGGGATTACCAATCAATCAACAAAATCAATCAATTAATAAAATCAGTCAGTTAGTCAGCCATCAATTTATCTTCTATACGTCAGCCAATCTAATGCTGTCAGTTTATTATTATTATTATTATTATTATTATTATTATTATTATTATTATATTGTATTTATGAATGACCTTTACCAATAGACATTCACAAAGCCACTTTTTAGAAAAAAGAATCTATAATGAGATAAATATGAAACAGCACACTGGAGGAGAGCCCATCTGCTCATTAAATATGTCATTAATTATCAATTGGTATGAACAGCATAACTGTACGCTTCCCTTACAAGTACCAGGTTCAAACAGTACTATTCATTATTCTGTGTGTGTGTGTGTGTGTGTGTGTGTGTGTGTGTCTGTGTGTGTGTGTCTGTGTGTGTGTGTCTGTGTGTGCACGCAAATGCATGAATGCATCCGTGTGTGTGCATACATTTGCATTTCCTAGCCCTTCATGCTCGCATCTGCCAGTATCAAAGCATCGTTATGCAAAGATGCCAAGGTCTTTATCTTGTTTAATTAAAACCTTCCACATGGATGCTGTCAGTAGAAGCAATCAGCCTGCCTTAAAACAGACAGAGGAAGAGTAAAGCAAAGTGTTCTTTCAAGAGCCGTGAACCAGCTTCGGGCTTCAGCGATCCTAATAAGTGACTCGTTATGGTCTCACCCACACTTTAATTATACACTGGTTTATCATAAAGTCTTTAGAGACAACTGTTCAGGGTCAGTAGCCATTAATGGTAATGGGAGTATTGTTTAACAATGATGTTTATACTAATATACTTTGGGGAAATTTGGAAGTCGGTTTTCGTTTTGATTTGTACATACTTTTGTTTTTATTTACTGTGTCGTAAAACAAAGGACACGTATAAAATAATCTTTACAGCATAAAGAATGCCAAGGAAATTATTATATACGTTTGCACCCTATAAAACTAAATTTTAACTTGCTTAATGAGCGAGGTCTTTATATACGAGTACTGTATTATGAACTGTATACGCTTTGTCTGCTGAGCGTCACGTGCTCACAACTTCTCTCTGGGTAATCATCTCCCATGCTCAGTCTAAATGCGTGTGCGTCACTCATAGAGTTAACATCTGCGCATGCGTGTACTGTTTACTATAACTTTGTGAAAACATGTGTATGTGCGCGCATAAAGCATTTATTTATTTTTTATTTTGTGTCCAAGTGTAGTGACTGTTCTTTAGTAGCTGTACTGCAACATTGGCATCCGGAAAGAAAAAAAAAAAAACTTAAAAATGCTGTAGCAGTGCGGGAGATGAATCTGTTTTGGGACAATGCGGCATCACATTTCTGCGAAATCCTCAAAAGGAGGCAAAAACAAGTGTCATTAGAGAGGTTCTTTGTTAAAGATTCCAGTTTCCAGGGACTCTGAATCTCTGTCAGACAGCAGTGATTCCGTTCCGCTTTCTCTGGTCTGAATCAGTACAGCTACTGTACGATTCTTTTCAAAGGTAAAGTGCAGGTTAATTTGTTGAATTGTTACTTGTATTTATTATTTTGATATGAATATTTTTGGGTTGTGGAACAAATCATTAGAGTTTCCAATATTTCACTTTGATATACGAATGCTTTAAATTACAAGCACACGTCCGGAATGAATTATGCTCGCAAATAGACAAATTTTATTTGTCATATACTGTACACATACTTTGTGTATTGACCATCAATGCTGAAATTTTATACTGCAATTTTCACTCTGCTTAATGTTTTCCTACTCACTACTCACTGTTTGACTAGCAGTTTATAGTAGGGCCAGTTATATTCATCAGAGACTGAGGTGGCTTTTAGGGCTTTAGTCTATTCAGCCATCGTGCCTGTACGCTCTGCTGAAACGAATCAACTTCAAAAGCTTTACAGTGGCAACTTGCCTTGTTATTTTGTAAATCACTAATTGCTTTACCTCAACATCCTTCAGCTTTATTAAATACCATTGCTTAATGAAACATTAATGTATCTACTGTTTCTATGTTGAATTTCTCATTAAAATGACATTGAATAGAAAGTGGTTGAGAAAGTTGTGAGTGAGAAAAGAAGCTCTTGCTATTTTATTATCAGGGGCTTCCAGCAAAACCTGACTATTATGCATTCATTCATTAATTCATTCATTGTCCATACTTCATATCCTGTACAGGGTGGTGGGACGCCTGGAGCCCATCCCAGGAAACTCGGGGCACAGGGCGGGGTTTACCGTGAACAATGTGCCAATCCAATCCTTCTTACCCGAAGGAAATCCACCAAGCATGAGGACAACAGGCAGACTACAGTGTGAACGCCTACACCTAAGATACATTAGAACTTTCATAAAAGCAAGTTTAAATTCTATCAAAATAGCTTATTTTTTGTTATTACCTCTATCGAACTCCCTTTTTCTGATAAATCCTGCAATACATGCACAGATAATTGCCTTGTGTGTATGGGAATTATAGAAAACACGCGCGCGCACACACACACACACACACACACACACACACACGGTCTTTTGCTAGCACACAGTGTCTCATTGTTCATCTAATTGAAGGTAGTACTGTTAGAGGAGGAGTAGTATGCAGCATCTGTACACCGCAAATGCAGATTTCAGTATAATGGCAGCATCACAGCCACCCACTCACGCCAGCATTATTTGCTGCTCCTTTTGGTACTTAGCTCTCCTTATTCACGTCTCACCATGCTTTTTTTTTTTTTTTTTTTTTTTTTTCCTGCCCACATTCACCCAGACCAAAAAGTTAGGTCCCTGCAGCACAAACTGTACAAGTCCCGAGGGCTCCCTGTGTCCTCTGCATCAACCAGCCCACACACAATTTATCATCAGCAACACATCGGGCTGACACGCAAAATGTTATTTTGCTCATGATTGCGTTGCCATGCACTCGCCAGATGTTGACAAAGCTGTCATTTCTGATTATGCATGGACGGAGGCTGTGGTTACTCTCAGGGGTCTGAATAGTTGCTCAGCCTCCATCCGACATAATGAGTACTTGGGAAACGCACTAAGGACAGCTGTGAAGTGATTACTTTAGATTGGCAAGTGTTTTTTTTTTTTTCTTTTTCTGCTCACCAAACACTTTCCTCTCTGCAAGCTGCTATATTATACAAGCAGTAAAGAAAAAAAAATGAATCATGTATTTTACTCACTCAACACCACTGCAACTATCTTTATGGAGTCTTACGAACCCGGTTGTTTATAAAAGTTTCTACTCCATTAAACAATATGTGAACTACTTTAAAGCTTTCTGTATAAGACTTACCGTGTATTTGCAGAGGCTATTAATACAGGCTAGGACTGAATAACAGTTATTATAACGGATGTTTAAAAAAAAAAAAAAAAAAAGTGCACGTTGCCTAACAGCAGGCCTCGTAATGCTTGGAAAGTTCAAGTTTCCATGTTATAAGAATAGGGAGAGGGAATACAATGAAAAGACACTCATATTTAAATTTCTTAAATTATTTTAGCATTACAGTAAACAGTATCTTAAGCAGTGGCGGTAAACTTTTTATAATCGCCTGTAACTAGCCATTTATCATGTGATTAAGCATCATTACTGCTAGTATGAAATAAATCATGCAATAAATGTACTTTAAAACAGTGAATTGAAGTTTAAAGTGGGTTTATTGTCAGTAATGAAAAACACACAAATGTACAAAAACAAAAAAAAGCTGCATAAACACAGGCCAGTGGCGCTATTTGAAAAGAAATTTTGCTCTCCTTTCTTCATTGAGAATGGTGATGACATCAATCAGATGAGCCCAAATATTTAAAAACAATAATGATTCACTAAGAACAAAAGTGGGAGGGTTTGGGGCGCATTGGGATGATTTGAAGAAATCCAATTAGAGCTCAGCCTCAAGTCACATGCTTTTCAAAAAATTTACGTGCCTACGTAAGCACGCGTTTGTCTGACGCCGCGCGTACACGAACACAAATTAACATAATACAGTTTAGATTTTTTTTTTATTGCAAATAAACTGATTATAAATGATTTACATGAGTGGCATGCGCTGCAAGCTTTAGATAATATAGGAACAAGGTAATTTCTAATAATATTTTACACTTTTCTAATCATTTTCTTTTTTTAAAGGTCTTTTTTCTCTTTATTTAATTAATGAGTTTGTTTATTTGTTCATTTATTGTAATAATTAATAAACACTTCCCATCCCTCACCCCTTTTCTCAGGTAGTGGTTTGTGGTATTGTTGGAAGGGTGTTGTTTGTTATTGTTTTCAGGACAATAAGCTTTCAATCTAATTGTGTTTATGCAATTTGTCACGTTTTCTAAAACAGAGTGTTAAATCTTAAAAAGAAGCGTTGCCAGAATTTCACCGCTCCACACTGACAGCAAAGATGGACTGCAAGCCCCAGTGGCCTAATGGATAAGGCATCAGCCACCTAAGCTGGGGATTGTGGGTTCGAGTCCCATCTGGGGTGTTTGTGGTTAGCAGACTAGTGCAGCAGAAGGTTGCTGGGCCCATAACCCAGAGGCTGGTGGATTGAAACCATCCAGTGCCCAACTTTTCTTATTTATTTTTTATTTTTATTTTTATTTTTTATTATATACAGTTTCCTTTTGGGATCAGTCTAGGCTAGGCACATGTACTATAGTAATCACACACATTCTACATTTCGTAAACATAATTTAACCACCTCTGATCAACGTTAATGCAGATTTCTAACATGCTAAAATTATTCCTAGAACAGTCTCTCAACAACTCAGGTTATTCATATTCTTTTGCCAGAACAAACCATGGTGTATTTAATATTCCACTTATTCAGCATTTACGTGACATGACTGTTTGCTCTGACCAATCACATCGCTTCTTGTGTCAATCAATTGATCAGTTATAGTTTGAAATCAAGGATATAGCGTGGAAAGGGCAAGCGTCTTCCTGCCAGTGCTGTAAAAAGACCTCAAACACAAAGCTTAATTAATCAATTAATCAGTTGGTATTTATAATAATAATAATAATAATAATAATAATAATAATAATAAATTAAATATATTTGTCTTCGTTATTATGAGGATTGCCATGTAGTGATGTGATGTAAAGTTTTTATAATATTCAACTTTTTTTATTATTATTGAAATGCATGATGGAGTTTTAGCTGATGGTAAAACGTCCTATCTATAAAAGAACTACAGTATATTTATTCTGTTTAACAATGGATTTCAGCTTCTGTTCACATTTATATAAATTCAAATTAAATGGATATAAGTTGGCATGGTGGATAAGCATTTCTGCAGTCTGCAGTTGTTAAAAAGTCAAATTGTTTTTTTTTTGTTTTTTTTCAGAAGAAGCTATCCCTAAAACTGGATGTGTGTGTGTGTCTGTGTGTGTCTGTGTGTGTAGAAGGCAGGTAAAGCAATGAGAATAGAGAATACATTCACACCCCTAGCCATTATTATTTTTGTCGACTATACAAACATAATTGTCATATGACACCATTACAGAGCACGAGAGCCTCATTACTGTAATGTTTATCCACTTTCAGCTGCTCTGCCACTTTCATCAATACAGCACCGTTTTCACCACCTGCTATGTGTGATCCCAGGTGCATCAACACTCAGCAAAGTGTGAGATATATGGGCTCATTGGTAACACACTTTGTGTTATTTTGGCTTCAAATCAGCATATTGATTCGACTGGCAGATCATAAAAGCATAATCTGAAAAGGAATGCCTGGTCAGCATTTGATGTCCATTGCAGCAAAATGAACAGATTTTGCAGAGGAAAAGCATGTTTCAGTCAAAAATCCCTCACCTTTATGGGTCAAAAAAGATTTTCAGTTATAATTAAAAATGACATTCACTCTGTGAAATTTAAACGTTTCACCAGAATAGGTGAGTTCTTTCTCCTTTTTCTTTTCAACTTAATTGCTGCCATAGTAACATTGAGCAATGCTAATGAAGATGTCATTAAACTTGATGTGTGTGTGTGTGTGTGTGTGTGTGTGTGGTCCGCTGCTACACTGATGTACTTATCCCAGCGTTTCACTTGTGCTTGGATGCCAGGTAGGTTTTCTCAGTACACTACAGACATGATCTGACTTCTTGCTTCATGTCTGTGCTGGCCTCCCAGGAATTCCCCAAATATGTGGAAATTGTATATGCATAATGTTACATGAAGTATAAATAATTCTAACATGATCCAATACTCCAATACTCTATTTTGTTACTTATAAGCATATACATTGTGATACCTATTGCTTTTGAGTTTTTAATCACCTGTAGCATCTTAAGAAAGGGATTAAAAAAGAAATACATTTTTCGAATCAATGAATTTCAGGTACTTAAGCAATGGTTTGAAGAAGAAGATAAAAAAAAAAAGACGCACCAGTTCTTTCTCTAATGGTAACGCGCAAAATGCCAAATAAGCTAAAGTGACAAAGGAGCAAGTAAATTTGTGTTTGCAGAGTTTGAGGCTGTATCATGAAAAAAATTGAATTCAGAAAAGATGAAAGACTACTGGACTTGGGGGCAGTAATGGCTGAACAGACAGATGCAGCTTCAGGGAAAGTTGCTAGCCTAAGAGAAAGGCTCAAAGCATCAACAAAACAGAATATATGTGATTCCCCATGAAGAGAGGATGAACTCTGCTATTATTTTCTTTTAAAAAATGCTGAAAGAGAATCCACTTTTTCTGTGGTGGAAAAACACAAAAAGCTTGCCATGTCCTGGGGCCATAACCCTCTGCTTAAGTAACAGCACTGGTTGTTAGTTTTTTGGCTAAAAGTTAAAAAGGGAATCAATTTACTATAAGGAATCAACCTAATTATCTGGTATCCAAAGATAAGTGGTTATGTAATGTACAGGTATGTTATAATGGCTTTACATTTAAGTGGAGGGGAACAGTAAATCTTGGTTACTTGGATTGACAATACTAGTGATTACGATGGCAAACCAAATCATGGTGATGTGGTTAGCACTGTCATCTTCCCCCACAGGAGTTTGAATGTGAATGGAGTTTATATGTTCTCTTTGTACTTGGTGGGTTTCTTCCAAGTACTCTAGTCTCCTCCCACATCCTGATGACATATGATATAGGTTGATTGGCATTTCAAAATTGCCTCTAATGAACGGGCATGTGAGTGTGTGTACCCTGCCTTGTGTTCAGAGTTTCCCAGGCATCCATGTCCCTATAGAATAAGCGATATAGATAATGGATTGATGTTAATAATTTGAAGTCGGTATTCAAAAGTGTATTAAATATAAATACATTCTGAAGCAAAACGTAAACATTTTTGTATTTCATTTCTCATAAGCAGTAGATTGGCTAAATTTAGCCATCTGTTTATTAAAGCAAGATAGGGATGGAAACATCTTGAGAAGAAAAAATATTGTACTATCATCTGCTCAAACCACTATTAGACCTTTATTGTTAACAGACCTGAGTGTGGTATTATGTAATGTTTAATATTATGTAACGTATAATGTAATATCTCTGCCCTAGAGACGAGGAAATGCCCAATTAACATTTAAAAAATGTTAAGGTAAGGAGTTTTTTTTTATATAAAACAAAATTGGCCTTTGTATAGCAAGAGACATATTAATGTTCTGGAAAATAAAATCCATCCAATTGCTGGCGAAATTAAATGCTGAAATGATACAGTATATATATATATATATATATATATATATATACACACACACACGTGGACAAAATTGTTGGTACCCTTCGGTCAATGAAAGAAAAACTCACAATGGTCACAGAAATAACTTTAATTTGACAAAATTAATAATAAATAAGAATTCTATGAATGTTAACCAATGAAAGTCAGACATTGCTTTTCAACCATGCTTCAACAGAATTATAAAAAAAAAAAAAAATGAACTCATGGAACAGGCCTGGCCTAAAATGATGGTACCCCTAACTTAATAGTTTGTTGCACAACCTTTTGAGGCAATCACTGCAATCAAACGAATCCTGTAACTGTCAATGAGAAGGTCAGGGAGGTTGGCTACAGTCCCATAGATCTTAAATTTCTGAATAATATGTGCAACTGTAGGCACAGGAACATCTAGCTGCTTGGAAATGGTCTTATAGCCTTTACCTTTAACATGCTTGTCTATAATTTCTTTCGAATCTCCTGAGACAACTCTTTCCTTTGCTTCCTCTGGTCCATGTTGAGTGTGGTACATACCATGTCACCAAACAACACAGTGACTACCTGGAGTCCTATATATAGGCCCACTGACTGATTACAAGATTGTAGACACCTGTGATGCTAATTAGTGGACACACCTTGAATTAACATGTCCCTTTGGGCACATTATTTTCAGTATTTTCTAGGGGTACCATAATTTATGTCCAGGCCTGTTCCATGAGTTTATTTTTTTTAAATAATTCTATTGAAGCATGGTTGAAAAGCAATGTCTGACTTTCATTGGTTAACATTCATAGAATATTTTTTAATTATTACTTTTGTCAGATTAAAGTTATTTATGTGACCATTGTGAGTTTTTCTTTCGTTGACCGAAGGGTACCAACAATTTTGTCCACGTGTATATATATATATATATATATATATATATATATATATATATATATATATACATCCAAAATAGGAAGCGTGTCACCTGATGAAATACAATATATTGTATTTCATCTGGTGACACCCTTCCTATGTTGGAAGTATTTGAAAACAGCATACAAAATATTTTTAATACAACTGAACACAACGGCACTGAAAGAAAAAAAAAGAAAAGGAGAAAATGAGGAACCATTCATTTTTATAATTATTATTCTGATTCTTAAAAAAAAAAATCTATAGTACTTTAACAATGGCTATTGTCTCAAAACAGCTTTAGACAATAAGTTAATTAATGGTTAACGACAATAAAAAAAATACATTGTTTTTTTTTTTTTTTTTTTGCAACTACACTGATCCAGTATGATACTGATCCAATACTGATACATGTATTCAAGAGGCAATGCTTTATCACATGAAATCCAAGAAAAAGTATCCTCTGGAAATGACTCTTCCTAAAGACAGCTGATCCCATCTTTCTCACTCCCAAGTTTGAAATACAATGAATTAAAAATAAATAAATATATAAACACCTTGTTGCTTTTTTATCAGTGTCTATGAATGAAAACATTATATGTATGATTTGCACAATGATAGAGGTGTGTTTCTTTTATTTACAGTATTTACAGAGATGAAACCTAAAATTAGATTTATGACAATTTATGATGGTGAATAAAGATGGGAGGAAGGGCCCTGACAATGACTTCAGAAATACTAGTAAACTTTATGGTGTGTTAATTACACCATAAAATAACATTTTTAATTGATCAATCATTAACAAGCAAGTTTTTACATATCTCGAACTTTTGGACGACCATCATGAAGGAAAGTTGGGAAATGACAATTACTTGAAAAATAGTTTAAATTATATAATTGTAATACTTGTAATAACTATATTCTCCCAAGATGGGTAAATAAGAAAATTATTTAAGATTGTCTAAGCACATTTCTAAACTCCTTTCCCACACCTAAACCTGCAGGTGTTTTTGAGCAAACACACACACACACACACACACACACACACACACACACACACACCTTATGCCCCCTTTTGGCTTCCATGGCAACCCGCACAGGAACCTATCAACAATATAATTTTTACCACACCTGTTGAAAAGCAAAACTACAACATATTTCAATCATACAACTTTCTTGCAGCTCTGGTATATAAAGCTTTTTGAGGCCTTACTCACAGTCTTCAGCAGCACGATAGTCATGACATACTGCATGTGAAGCTGTGGAATTATATTTGACAATGACAGGAATCAGGAGGAGAGAAGGCAGATTGACAGTGAGGAAGGTTTAGAGTAGGAAGAGTCAGTGTTTGAGGATGACACAGAGAATAACCCAGGAAGATTCTGATACTGATGAGGAAGAAGACCCAAGTTGAAGTTGTAGTCTCCTTTTGGTCCAAAAATGTTGTTGAGCATCTCGTCAGTTTTAATACCCCTATCTCACTTATGCGGAGTTATCGCGGTTTCGCGCGGTAGTTGTAAGTACGGTTCATAGCGATTTTTTTTTTGTTGCAGTTTTGGTTTAGTGATAACGTTTCCATCACGATGGTACCACAGTTTCGTACGGTTTCATGCGGAAGTGGTCGCGAAAGAAGAAAAATTGGGGTATTTGGGGAGGAGCCATCACGGTGTCCTTGGTGTCATTACGTATAGATCAGTGCGGAAATCGCGGACTGGTCCACCGCACTTCACCGCGTGAAAATGTACAATATATAAGGTCTCTCCTCTGCATCTTTTCATTCATTTAGTACATTCCTATAGACAAGATGCTTTTCCTTGAGGAGCAAACACTAATCGCCAAATCATGTATTATGAAGCTGCTGAGTCCAGCTGCAGAAGTTTTCCTCATCAGAAGAGGAAGAAGAAAAGAGTTGGAAAGACAACAAATTGCTGCAGAAAAAAGGAGAATGAGAAGACAGACGAGATATTGGGTGAGAGTGTGGTTGCAGAGAGGGACAATGTATGGACAGTATGAGAAACTGATGGCTTAGAAGTCGGAAGTGTTCCTTGGCAGCAAGATAACATTTAATCTCTCCTCCATCTCAAAGAACTCAAGCTCTTTTAAGAGCTCACCACATTTTCCAAAAAGAGTGAACCAATATTGGTAGTCACAAAAAAAATGGTTGGTATTGTATTCCAAATGTAATTAAATAAACAAAACTAATTAAAC
This sequence comes from Clarias fuscus, assembly GCA_030347435.1. Lineage (NCBI taxonomy): Eukaryota > Metazoa > Chordata > Actinopteri > Siluriformes > Clariidae > Clarias > Clarias fuscus. The sequence continues at coordinate 8,572,764 of CM059214.1, read as the reverse complement.
TGGTACTCTTCATTTAAAAAAAAAACTATTTCATTTTCATCTTGCCATATATCCTTCTTCATTGCACTCAGTTTATATACCTGTTTGTATATAACATATGCAACCTACTGTACTGATTATAGGTATATAATATCTTCACACTGGCTACACCAAAATCATTCCATAACTCTTCCTCTGTATATAATACTTTCCTATTGCACTATAATTAATTTGCTCATTTGCACTCATATATTACCTACTCACTGTATGTTTACATATGCAAATTTCTTTAGCATGGTATACAATACCTTCTTTACTGTACCACCTGTAATCATTTGGCTCATTTGCACCTATTGTAACAAATCTACCTCTCTATATACTTTTTATTTATATATGCAAACTATTCTGAACTGTGAAATGCACTTCTGGTTGACGAGGAGACTGAATGAGATGAATGAGATGCAAACACCTTACATCATATTAACCGCAGAACAACGCGGACTCCGTAATAAAAACGTGGACACTGTAATAAAAACACGGACGCCGTAATCCATATGTGGGCACCATAACGACAACGCGGACAATCCGCCACTGTTCTGTCAACAACGTAGTGATTGCGTGAAGCGACCATAATGAGATCGTGAAGCCGCCGTCATCTGAGGTCAGCAGAAATCTGCGTTTTCCTGACAGAAGGCTGCGTTGTCTCATTAGGTGAGTAAGGTGCTTTGTAGTGTTGTTACGTTTCCGATCTTTCCGCGTGAAAAATTAAACATGTTTATTTTTTTTTGCGGTCCTCACGGAAGCTCGCGGACCCTACGGAACCTCGCGGAACTTTGAGCGGTCACTCGCGGTGCCTAAAACCGCGTCTCACCGTGAGTCAAACCACATAGGTGAGATAGGGGTATAAGGGACCCCACAGTAGAACCTTGGATTATGAGCATAATTAGTTCTGGAAGCGGGATTGTATGTCTTATAACCCAAATCGAATTTTCCCATAAGAATGAATGAAAACTCAAATTATTCGTTCCAGAACCCAAAAAAATAAAAACATAAAAATAATTAAACACAATATATAAAGTATAAATAAAACAAATTAACCTGCCCTTTACCTTTAAAAAAAGTACAAATAAATTCCGACAGATAAGTGTTTCCGTTTGTGCGTGCAGGCGCCGTGTATTTGTGTGTTTATGTGTGTGGAATTAGCCCCTTCCCTCGCCTCGTCTTACACAGTAAAACTCCTCCTCCCTCCCCCCACCTCTCTTTTTAAGTCTCACAACGGGCACACACACAGCGGAAACACTGTTTTGACGGGAAAAAAATAAATCTCTCTAATGACACTAGCATGAGCGCATACTAACTGAATCACTGCTGTAAAGTAAAAAAAAATAAAAAATGAAGCAGCACTTTACCTCTGAAAAGAATCTCGACAGAGCAGAGTTTCTGTGTAGAGCAGAGTGTGTGTGTCTGTATTTGTGCATGAAGCCGGGGAGGGGGGTGTAAAGGCGAGAGTGAGTGTGTGTCGGTGTGTATGTTGGTGTCAAATTACACGCGCACACACACACATAGGAGACACATACACATAGGAGAAACGCATGCGTGATGCATGATACTCGGCACTCGAGACTATGCTCGTTTTTCAAGTGAAAATTTATTAAAAATCTTTGCTTGTCTTGCGGAACACTCACAAACTGCGTTACGCGCAATCCGAGCGTATATGTCAAACAAACCATCAAACCATCTAAGTATGATATAAAGATATGGGCAGCATGTGGTGTGAAGACATGTTATGCCTGGAACATGCAAGTGGCTCATGGTGTTCCTGAAAAAAAATTGGGGGAAGTAGGGGAGTCCTAGAAATGATAGCAGGGCTACGTTAAAATTGTAATTATGTTCATACAGTGTATGTCTAGCATTACACACATCGACAAATTTGTTGGTCAATGAAAGAAAAACTCACAATGGTCACATAAATAACTTTAATCTGACAAAAGTAATAATTTAAAAAAAATCTATGAATGTTAACCAATGAAAGTCAGACATTGCTTTTCAACAATGCTTCAACAGAATTATTAAAAAAAAAATAAACTCATGGAACAGGCCTGGACAAAAATGATGGTACCCCTAGAAAATACTGAAAATAATGTGACCAAAGGGACATGTTAATTCAAGGTGTGTCCACTAATTAGCATCACAGGTGTCTACAACCTTGTAATCCTGGACGTGGCCGCAGGAGGAAAATTGATGACAGATCAAACAGACGGATAATCCGAATGGTAACAAAAGAGCCCAGAAAGACTTCTAAAGAGATCCAAGGTGAACTTCATGCTCAAGGAACATCAGTGTCCGATCGCACCATCCGTCGTTGTTTGAGCCAAAGTGGACTACATGGGAGACGACCAAGGAGGACACCATTGTTGAAAACCAATCATAAAAACGCCAGACTGGAATATGCCAAACTACATGTTGACAAGCCACAAAGCTTCTGGGAGAATGTCCTATGGACAGATGGAACTGGAAAAAATGGAACTTTTTGCCAAGGCAAATCAGCTCTATGTTCACAGATAGAAAAATGAAGCATATCAAGAAAAGAACACTGTCCCTACTGTGAAACATGGAGGAGGCTCTGTTATGTTCTAGGGCTGCTTTGCTGCATCTGGCACAGGGTGTCTTGAATCTGTGCAGGGTACAATGAAATCTCAAGACTATCAAGGGATTCTAGAGAGAAATGTGCTGGCCAGTGTCAGAAAGCTGGGTCTCAGTCGCAGGTCATGGGTCTTGCAACAGGACAATGACCCAAAACACAGCTAAAAACACCCAAGAATGGCTAAGAGGAAAACATTGGACTATTCTAAAGTGGCCTTCTATGAGCCCTGACCTCAATCCTATTGAGCATCTTTGGAAGGGGCTGAAACATGCTGTCTGGAAACAACTGGAGCAGCTTGCTCATGAGGAGTGGGCCAAAATACCTGCAGAGAGGTGCAGAAGTCTCATTGACAGTTACAGGAATCGTTTGATTGCAGTGATTGCCTCAAAAGGTTGTGCAACAAACTATTAAGTTAGGGGTACCATCATTTTTGTCCAGGCCTGTTCCATGAGTTTTTGAGTTTTCATTTTTGTTTACAATTCTGTTGAAGCATGGTTGAAAAGCAATGTCTGACTTTCATTGGTTAACATTCATAGAATTCTTATTTATTATTACTTTTGTCAGATTAAAGTTATTTTTGTGACCATTGTGACTGTTTCTTTCATTGACCGAAGGGTACCAAAAATTTTGTCCACATGTGTATATGTGTAATATAGTTAAGTTTTCCCTGTATATATTTGGGCTTTTGTTTTCAAAAAATAATTCATACTGGACAATTTTGAGCAGGAACACAAAAGTAATTTTGTGCCACAATTTTTAAAAAATTAAGTTGTTTCAAAAAAGTGACTTTGGCATGCATTTCAGTGAAGTACCGTGTGATAAGTAATACAATAGGTTTCATCTTAGTATTTGTTAGTTAAAATATGATCTATATAATATTTCTCCCCTACATCAAATTGATTAAAAGATCTAATACAACATAAGGTTATTATATATGTATTATTGTGGATTTATAATGAAATACAATTATCCGGACAAAAGTGACTGGGAACATTATGAGTGTGAGTCAAAAACAAACAACATGATGGTTAAGGATATAGTTCGGTGACTTTTTACAAAGTCAAATAAAGTAACATTAAATTTTCTCCCAAAGAAAAACAGAAAGGTTATTTTATATACAACTAATCAGCATTTCAAGAAAGTAACATCTTTAATAATCTGAACAGGCCTGTTAGCTTTATCATGGTTGCTAATCATTGATGATTGCAAGTTCGTTTCAAAATTATCTTCTCAAAGTCATAAATAACATATTTGCCTCAAAGCATTGAAAGTCAAATTACTTCCCTTTTTCATCCTTCCTTGGTAAAGTATTAGAAAGATATCCATCAAAACGTGTGTACAATATTAAAGATTGATATGTTGACTTGAAGCTTTAGATGTATACTGTGTGCATTTAGATGTTAGACAAGATTAAATAACACTTTGATGTCAGACCCTTATCAACTACAAAGGGTTTTAATTATTGAGAAAAAAAAACACACCATTTAGTCAATATGTACAATTGTGACCTGTCAGGTATAAAGTTACACAGGTTAGTTTTGCACTATGTCCAATAGAATGCAGTTAAATGAATAAAATTTAAAATTTTTACAAAAACAGTTGATACATACTTTATTTCGTGATCCTTCACAACAGTTGAGAAAATTTTAAGACTACCCAAGCTTGTTACTCATTCATTATATTCAAATGAGCTGTATATTTTCGTTATAAACCCCTGTTAAGTTATTTTTAGGCATAACGGGGGAATCCGGGTGACTAAATGAGGGTTTTAACTGCATCACATAATCATAATTTAAATATTCTAAAAGTAAGATTTCTCAGAGGACCTCCTCGTAAAGAAACTTTCCCTGGCCATATCTCACCAACAGGACATGATACAGTAATAAACATGGTATCAAAAGGTTGAACCAGCAATTTAAAAATATCTACAGTTCAAATCACCCGAAGGCAACTGTCACGGCGTGCGCCTGTGATGGGCGTGCACCCAAATCTATTATCGCCCTTCGCTCACTTCGTAGGCTCTTTAAGTAGGCGGCACCCCTTCTGTGCGAAGGGATGGGGCCACCTATGCGGGCCGGCTGGCGTTGATTAACGTTAATAGGATCTCGGGCTTGCTCCGCATTATAAAAGCAAGGCGCCGAGTTTAGTCCGGAGTCCGAGATGAGCATAACGTGGTGGAGCTTGAGAGTGGCACGCGAGTGGGGCAATGGAATGTGCCCCAGAGACTTTTAAAAAGAATACTTTATTCCCGCCCTTTGATCTCCGTGCTGAGGACAGCGCGGGAAAGAACTGCGCGAGGTGAATGGCGTTAAGGCCCCCGATCCCAGCCGGGAAAGCCGCCCAGCCGACAAACATCCCAGAGAGGCTCCCGCCTAAGGCCGCGCCCAGAGAGAGATGGGAGGGGCCAGGCTGGCCATCGACAGCGGGAGAGGATCCGTTCAGGGAGCGCTGCCTCGCGTGCTCCGTTCTGCCACTCCACACCGCCACCTGACGCCAGCCGCGTGCCCGCAGGGCACTGCCTCAGACCTGTACACACCTCACTTCATACCTTCCCTTTCTCTCCATCCTCCCTCCTTTAACCCTTTCCTTGCCCATTTTCCTTAAATAAATTATTCTTTTTTCCCTAAGACCTCGCCTCATGTCCGTGTTTCATGGTGCTGCCTATGTACTTCTTTTTAAGGATGCAAATAAAGTCAACACTAAAAAAAAGGTGCTTATGGTGGAGTTGCAGCACCATTACTCTAGTTCACAGGTTTGCTGTTTTAACCTAGCATTGGTTTAATTATTATTATTGCTGTGATAGCCCAGTATTGGGTAACATGCAATTTTGTTTCACTGTTGTTGATGCCATTTAAAGTCACAGTTTGAGGTTTTGCTGCTAGGTTTAGCAAAGCCTGCCATTTTAGTAAACCCTGGAATTTAGTGGAGACAATTTCTTCCAAATAAGTAAAAGCTAGCCATTTTGTCATACAAATGCCGCAAACATTATTTCTTACAAAGTCAGCTGTAAAATGATGACTTCCAGGTTGCGGATAGACCAACTTTCTAGACTAAATTTTATTAATGAAGAGGATCCTGTGTTTTTAGAGGCATGAGTGTGAGCTTGATTAAGTTTGAATTTTTAATACAATATCCAATAAGTGGCATTTTGTGATGAATAGCTTACTTTTATAGCCATGAATATGCACCTAAATTGAAGGATTATCTGGAACAATACAGTGCAATAAAATATATTTTGAGTAGTCAAGTTGTGTATTTTATAAATTCATATGGTTAATTATGATTAGACAACTCTTTACAGGACGGTCAGTACATTTATACCAAGCATCTTGCAAGTAATTAGTGAAAAATAGATTTTATTACTTTAGTTAATCATGTCACTCATATACAATATAATTGGTGATAAGCTTTTAATTTAGAGTAGGTTTATTTATTTAGATTGTTTATTTGTAAGGAATTTTCTGGTATATAAAACATTGCAATTATAACTGTAAAAAAATAGAAGTAGCGTCACAAAAAACAGCTCCACCAACCTACACTTCATATTTTTATATATTTTTAAATATATTTGATTTTTACAAGTCATTGCTTTTTATTGGTGGAGATAACTTTGTATCAATCCATTAATAATACTGTGAATTGAAAGTATTTAGTGCATGGTGTCACGGTCTCAGCGCTTTTGCGCTGATCAAAGACCGCTTCCGCCTTTTGACACTTCCGTTCCCACGCTGTCATGCTCTTTACCATACGAGCTTGTTTTCCCACGCTGTCACGTCATCTCCCACGCCCAAGGGCCGCCCCGTCTGCAGTCCAGTTTCTCATCCAACCAGATTTCCCTCTGGTTAAAAGGAAGCACTGCATGCTGTTTCTTCACCAGATTATTGTGCGTTTCTTGACCACAATATTCTCACGTTTCGTTTCATGGTTTTCACGTTATCAACCCCGCATTGTTTTCTCGTTTCCCGTTTTCTCGTCTCACAATTTAGATTTATTGCTTCGCTCCGATTTCACATCTTTTGAACTCTCTCTTTCATTTCCTCGATTACAGCACAGCTTCAAGTTTTGGCTTAACATCGCGGACGGACTTCATGGCTCAGATCTCATGCTTCCGCCTTTACGGCCACGGCTCAGTTCAACGTCTCGGCACTAGTACATCGCAGATGGATTAGACGACTCTGATCAAATGCTTCCGCTTTCACGACTACGGCTCAGTCTCACGTTTCAGCGCTACCACAACGCTACGGATCTCACTGCTCAGCTCCTACACCTCCACTCTCACTACTGCATCATAACAGGAGATCTAAAGAGACTCATGATCTTCACCAGACACCTGAAACTGGGTCCATCTTCACAGCCAACGCTCTTAGCTCCTGATAGAATAATCTGGCCACACTATCGATCCAGCAGGATTGGACAGGATGAGATAAGCGCTGGAGAATCGAGGCACTCTCCTTGGTAAGCACCAGGAGGAGCTCGCCACCATCAGATGGACACTCGCGGACGTCACCACCCAGATGCAGCACCTTTAGGCGTCTACAGCTTGGACCACAATCACGGATCCCCCACGTGAGCCACGCCTGCCACCCCCACCACACCCACGGAGAAAAGACAGGAAAATTTAGATCCTTCCTATCCCAGTGTTCTCTGATTTTTGAGCTTCAAGCCTCCACCTTCTCTGCAGAAAGATCCCAGGTGTCCTACATTATCACCCTCCTCACCGGTAGGGCCCCGGAGTGGAGCACAGCTCTCTGGGATGCTAACGACCCATGTTGTATTAGTTTTGAGGTCTTTTCTGGAGAGATGAAGAGGGTTTTCGACCGATCTCATGTTGGCAGGTAGGCTGGAGCTAAACTATTACGCCTACGCCAAGGATCTTGCTCTGCCTATGACTACGCTACTGTATTTCGGACCTTAGCTGCCTCGAGTGGATGGAACGACAGAGCTCTAGCGGATGTCTTCCTGGAAGGGCTTTCAGAGGCACTCAAGGATGAGCTAGTCTCCCAGGAACTTCCCTCTGATCTCCACAAACTCATGGACCTCGCCGGGAGGATTGACTCACGTCTTCGCTCAAGACGACTGACCCGGAGGTCACCTCCCACCAGGAGATAAACTTCCCCCAAGACATCCCACCCATCGTCTTCTCCAACACAGACTAATCAGGAGAAGCCCATGCAGCTGGGCAAAACCCGCATCTCCGATGAGGAGAGATGCCGCTGCCTGGAGAGGGCCTGCTTCTACAGCGAGGGTTCAGGTCACATGCTCATGGACTGCCCATTAAAAGGAGGCGCTCTCTAGTCAGACTGGGAGCTCTAGAGGGCGCTCCTCCCGACAAACTCCCAGAACCTCGCCCCCTGCTCTCTGTTTCACTAATTAGTGGCAGCCAAGGCCACTGATCAGCTCAGCTACGGTCAAGGCGTTGCAGGTCCCTTGCACTTCACTGGACCTTCCACTGGCAGTCCAAGCCCTAGATGGGAGCCCCATGCCGGCCATCACTCACAGAACCCTTCCGCTCACTCTAAGAATGTAGGAGAATCATTCTGAGGAGATTTGCTTTTTTGTTATCAATAAGTCACACACCACTCTGGTTCTTGGTCTCCCATGGTTACCTCTCCACGGTCCCCAGATTGACTGAATCAAGCACATTATCACGGGTTGGAGCCCCTCTTGTGCCATGTCGTGCCTTCTCTCTGCGCTTCCTACCCTCCACACTCCAGCCAAACCTGAGGTCACCCTGTATATCTCCAACGTTCCCTCTCATTATCAGTATCTCAAGCAGGTTTTCAGCAAAACCCGAGCCACATCACTTCCACCGCATCGACCCTACGATTGCCCTATTGACCTTCTCCCAGGCACCTCTCCGCCTAAGGGCCGACTGTACTCCTTGTCTCATCAAGAAAGAGAAGCCATAAACACGTACATTACAGAAGCCCTTGCTGCTGGAATCATCCGCCCATCCTCCTCACCTGCAGGGGCAGGATTTTTCTTCGTGAAGAAAAAAGACGGGACCCTTCGTCCATGTACTTGGACGACATTTTAATTTTTTCTCAAATCCTGGAGGAACACTGGCACTATGTTAGTCATGTTCTTCAGAGGCTCATGGAGAATAATTTCTATGTCAAGGCAGAAAAGTGTGAGTTCCACATATCCTCCACTACCTTCCTGGGCTTTGTCATTTCCCCAACAGTTCCTTCACTGCCCCTCTAATCTCCGCTAAAACCCGTTTCTGCTGGAATAAAGAGGCGGATCAAGCCTTTGCTGACCTTAAGAAAAGCTTCACCTCTGCTCCTATCCTAACTATCCCCGACCTGTCTCGCCAGTTTGCGGTAGAGGTCGACGCCTCCAATACTGGCATTGGGAGTATTCTTTCCCAAAGGTCCACTCATGACAACAAGATGCATCCTTGTGCATTCTACTCCTGTCGCCTATCCCCAGCTGAGAGAAACCTCTCATCACATTGCCCATTGTCTCATCTCAGCTTTGAAGTTAGACATCAAGGTTCAGCAGGCCCTAACCCAAGAGCCCAGTCAAAGTAATGTTCCCCCGTATCGTCTCTTCATTGCCTCTCGCCTACGAGCCCACGGATCCAGGTTATCTTGCCACCCAGGCACCGCTCGGACTGGCTTTGTCATACAACAACAATTCTGGTGGCCCACGTTAGGGAGGGACGTTTCCTGATTTATGCAGCTTGCGACTTCTGCACCCGTTGTAAGGTTGACAACCGACCAGCGGCTGGCCTTCTCAGACCCCTACCTGTGCCTCACCGTCGATGGTCCCATATCTCCGTTGACTTTGTCACTGGCCTACCTCCGTCTGATTGTAACACCTGCATTATGACAATTGTTGACCGATTTTTTAAAATCTCTGCATCTCGTCCCCCTTCCTAAGCTGCCCTCCGCCAAAGAGACTGTGGAGCAACTAATTCTCTATGTATTTTGGCTTCATGCTCTTCCAACAGACGTCATTTCGGATTGGGGTCCTCAATTCACCTCTTGTTTTTGGGGTGCATTCTGCAAGCTCATCGGGGCTACTCCCAGCCTATCTTCCGGTTTTCATTCTCAGTCCAACGGAAAAACCGAATGAATGAATCAAGCACTAGAGGTTTCCCTTTGCTGTATGACTACTCGAGACTCCTCCCTTGGGTCAAATATGCCCACAACTTCGCTTAGGCTACCAATCTCCACTGTTCCCAGCCCAAGAATTAGAAACGGAGGTCCCTTCAGCCCAACAATTTGTCCGTCGTTGTAAACGTCTCGGGTTACTTGGCTGTAACCCTGTTCCCTGATAAAGCGGGAACGAGATGCTGCGTGAAAACGCTATGGGAACATCTCTTTGTTGCCCGGTTGTGAAGCCTGTGCATGCCAGACCCGCCGAATACCTTCGGCTTATAACCTGTGCCAGGCATGACGTCACCGAATAAGGTGCACCTGCAGGTTATAAATAGGAGTGAACCGGAAACATCCTCAGGTCAATTTTGTCTGAAGGACGTCCAGGCACGCCAGCAGTGCGGCATCGGAACGCAGCATCTCGTTCCCGCTTTATCAGGGAACAGGGTTACAGCCAAGTAACCCGAGACGTTCCCTTTCAAAAGCTACACTCAATGCTGCGTGAAAACGCTATGGGAACGAGAATACCAACGCCGCCGCACTGCAAGTGTCTGGACCCCCAGGTTGTGTAGCGTGTGCGCACAAGCCGAGGAGGTCTCAGACCTAGCTCTGGGATGCTGACTGAGGGATCCGTGAACCCAGAGTAGCATTGACATCCAGACTATAAAATCTAACAAACGTGTGTGGAGAGGACCAGCCTGCCGCATCACGCACCTGCTGCAGGGGGACGCCTCTTGCCAAGGCAATCGATGAGGCAATCCCCCTGGTTGAGTGAGCCCTGATTCCTAGAGGCGAAGTGTGACCACGCGCCTCATAGGCTAGGGCAATGGCATCTCTCACCCAGTGTGACAGAGTCTGTCTAGTGGCAGCCGCCCCCCGGTTGCGACCCCCATGGCAAATAAAGAGCTGCTCTGACTTACGCCACTGGCTAGTGCGGTGGACGTAGATCCGAAGAGCACGTACTGGACACAGTAAGTGAAGTCTTTCCTGCTCCGGAGCTGTGAAAGGCAGAGGACAGAAGGCTTTGAGAACAACTGGGTGCATGGTCGAGAATGGAACCTTGGGAAGATAGTTCGTGTGAGGATGCAGAATAGCTTTGACTAGCCCAGGGGCAAAGTCTAGGCAGGATGGGGAGACTGACAGAGCCTGCAGATCCCCAATCCTCTTCAAAGAAGTAATAGCCATCAGAAAAACCATCTTAAGAGACAGGCGCTGACTCTAGTGGTTCGAACGGGGTGTCGGCCAGGCCTTCGAGTACGATAGTTAAGTCCCATGAAGGGACCGTAGCTCTAGTGGGCGGCTTCAACCGTTTAGCTCCACGAATAAAACGGGCAACTAAATGGTGCTTGCCCACAGAAACCCCGTTGTTCAGAGCGTGACAGGCCGAAATAGCGGCTACGTACGTTCTGAGCGTACTAGGGCATAAGGCCGAGGACAACTTTTCTTGCAGAAACTCCAGCACTGAAACAATCTGGCAGTGAACTGGGTCTATGTGTCTTGCCATGCACCAATTTTCAAACACACTCCATTTGAGGGCATAAGTTCTTCTAGTGGAGGGAGCCCTGGCACTTAAATGGTTTCAATTACGCTGGCTGAAAGCCCAGCCTGTCTCAGTTGGTCCCGTTCAGGGGCCAAACGTGAAGGTTCCAGAGCTCGGGCCGGGGATGAAGTATTGTCCCCTGCGCCTGAGACAGAAGATCCCTCCTCACTGGAATCACCCAGGGTGAGCCGTCGAGGAGAGATATTATATCCGAGAACCACACTCTGGTCGGCCAATGAGGCGCTATCAATAAGAGGCGCAACCCTTGTTGACGGACCCTCGCCAGGACTCCCGGGAGCAGAAACTATAGGTGGAAACGCATAAAGGCGTAACCTGGGCCACGTGTGGGCCATTGCGTCCAGACCCAGGGGAGCTGGAGGAGTCAGAGAGTAGTAAAGGGGGCCTTGTGCTGCCTCTTATGAGACAAAGAGGTCCACCTCTGCTACGTAAAATCTTTCCCAGATTGACTGACTACTTCGGGGTGGATTTTCCATTCCCCATGTTTTACAGCTTGTCTGGATAGCAAGTCTGCTCCTACATTCATATGCCCTGGAATGTAAATCACCCTGAGGGACAGGAACTTGTCCTGTGCCCAAAGCAGAACCTGGTGCGCTAGCTTGTTCAAGCGGCGCGAGCACAGTCCACCCTGGCGATTTATGTACGAGACTACCGCAGTGCTGTCCACCCGCACTAGGACATGGTAGCCTCTCAACTGCTGGAGGAAGTGTTTCAGGGCCAGAAACAGAGCCATCATGTCGAGGCAATTGATGTGCCACGCGAGAAGATGACCTCTCCAGCTCCCTTGTGCTGGACGGCCATCCAAGACCGCACCACAGCCCGTGAGGGAAGCGTCTGTCGTTAGCATCTTGCGACGACAAGACGGACCTAGAGTGGGACCCAAAGTCAAAAACCGGGGTCTGAGCCACATAGAACGGGTACATAGCCCCCGGCGCGTAACCCTTATTAGCCTCTGGGGGTTGGCCCTTGAATGAAACCCCCTGGGTCTTAGCCACAGCTGAAACGCTCTCATGTGCAGAAGGCCCAAAGGTATCATCGTGGACGCAGCCGCCATGTGGCCTAAAGATTTTTGAAAGTGATGCACAGTGACCTTCTGGCCTAGCTTGATTTCCTTCAGGGTGTTGAGAATGGATTCGACACGAGCAGGAGACAGCTGTGCCCGCATTGTGACCGAATCCCATGTGACACCCAAATATGTTGTCCTCTGAACAGGAAGGAGAACGCTTTTTGTGGCGTTGAGTCTCAATCCTAAGAATGAAGATGGGCTAGGACGACATCCCGATGTCAAAGCGCTAGCTCCTGAGACTGGGCCAGAATCAGCCAGTCGTTTATGTAATTCCAAAATACGGATGCCCTGGAGTCCTAAAGGAGCCAGAGTTGCATCCATGCATTTTGTATATGTGCGGGGTGACAGAGCTAGGCCAAATGGAAGGACCCAATACTGGTAAGCTTCGCCCCCAAGCGAACCTCAGGAACTTCCTGTGCTGTGGCAATATTTCTATATGGAAATATGCGTCCTTGAGATCGATTGTCACAAACCAATCCTCTAGGTGGATTTGAGAAACAATCATTTTGACAGTCAACATTTTGAATCTGGATTTCTGAGATAGCGGTTCAAGCCACGAAGATCCAAGATCGGACGCAACCCTCCCCCTCTCTTGGGCACCAAAAAGTACCGACTGTAGTAGCCCGATCCTCTGTCTGGGAGGGGAACATGTTCTATGGCCCCTTTGCCCTGTAACTGCTGGGCCAGCAGATGTGCTCGATCCGGTTTCACGGAAGTGGAGACCACGCCGTTGAAACGCGGAGGACGATGTGCAAACTGAATCCTGTAGCCTGTGCCTACAGTCCTTTATACCCAAGGAGATACACCTGGCAGTAGTCTCCACGCTGCCAGCTTCTCCGAAAGGGGCACGAGCTTTGACACTTCGGCTAGATGGGGGGGGGGGGGGGGGGGGTGTTAGGTGTTGGAGATGAAGTGTGGCAGGAGATGCCTGAACACCCAACTTTTTTTTTTTTTTTTTTTTTCTTTGGAGACCGGCGTTCTCCGAACACCAGTGGTGGCGGGGATTGAACACCGGCCTCCCAGGAGTGCCAGGGAGGAGGCCCTGTTTTGTGATGAAAATCCAGGCGCCCCTCCCCGGGGGGAGACACCCCCACAGCCCCAGGCGCACGAACTCGGGGCTGCTTCTTTGAAGAGAGGAAGCTCCTCAGATCCGGTCTTTTCAAAGCAGATTTTTGAGAAGAGCGGCGAGCCCCACCCCAGCCTTTACGGGGGGGTGCGCGGCTGGTCACGCTCTCCTTCTGCACCTCACGCCTGATAGGCGCCAGACCTGGCCGGGGCCGGGTGGCCGACGGTCCCGGTTCTTGAGCACGGTGGGGAAGGAACCTCCCAAAGGCCTGTTCATATAGCTTTGCCTCCCGAAACCTAGTGGCGGCGGAATTAACAGCGTCGCCAAAAAGGCCGGAAGGCGAGATGGGGGCATCGAGGAGGGCAACACGATCCTTATCCTTGATGCCCGTGAGGTTCAGCCACAGATGCCTCTTCGTGGACACCATGGCAGCCATGGAACGGCCCACAGCACGGGCCGTCCGCTTGGTTGCACGGAGAGACAGGTCTGTGGCTCGGCGCAGCTCTGCAAACGCCCTATCAATAGCCCCGCCGCTGCTCAGGTCCTTCAGCAGGTCAGCCTGGTAACCTGCCAAACCGCCATGGTGTGCAGTGAAGCACCAGCCTGTCCTGCTGCCTGAAAAGCTTTACCCACCAAAGCAGATGTCAATCTGCACGGCTTGGAGGGGAGAATAGGCTTTTTCAGGGAGGATGATGTCCCAGGAGAGAGATAGCCCGCAAGCGTCTCTTCTATCTGGGCATCATCATATAACCGTGTGCTTTCGCACCAACGATATTCGAATAAGTCGAAGTCGATGGTACAAAAACACGCGATGAATACGGCTTGCTCCATGAAAGAGTTAATTCATCATGGATGTCACCAAAGAAGGGGAGAGAGAGACGTTGAGGCTCCTCCCCCCGGCCACCCGACAGACACCTGTCGTTCAATCTCGAACGCTTGGGGGAATCTCGCTGCTGCGGTCAGTCGATATGCAATCGCTCGACCGCACGCGTTATAACCTCAAATAATTCCTCAAAAGCTCTGTCAGCACTGGAGGAGCGTTGTGAGGAGGCTACTTCCATGGAAGCGAGAGAGGAAGATTCTTCCGCTCCTTCACAAGAAGCGCCGGAGCGCGCTTGCGAAGCGGAAGCTAAAACTTCCTGATCCGGAGAGAGCGCGAGAGAAAGGGGAAATTCCGTCTCGTGCGCGTCTGCCAGATCAGCACGCGAGCCCCAGGAATGCGCCGCGGCTCGCGGTTTCTCTTTAAAGAAAGCGAGGCGCGCGCGAAGCACCTTAATAGGGAGAAGATCTCCCTGAAGCCCGAGGCGAGCGTGTTCTTCCCCAAGCACTCGAGACAAAACTCGTGAAGATCGCCCTGCGAAAGAGATCTATCGCACGGAGGCACGCATCTCTTAAGCAACTCCGCCATATCGGTGAGTTAATGCTGTTATTTTTATTTCGCTTTCGTTATGGCTTGTACATGCACACGCAAACACAAAGCGGTCCTGAAGACAAAAAGATCTGAGGATGTTTCCGGTTCACTCCTATTTATAACCTGCAGGTGCACCTTATTCGGTGACGTCATGCCTGGCACAGGTTATAAGCCGAAGGTATTCGGCGGGTGTGGCATGCACAGGCTTCACAACCGGGCAACAAAGAGATGTTCCCATAGCGTTTTCACGCAGCATTGAGTGTAGCTTTTGAAAGGGAACAGACATGGCTACGATCAAGACGAACCCTGTTACAAGTCGCTGCCTCATACAAGAGACAAGCGGACTGCCATCGCTCCAAGACTCCCAGGTATCACATAGGAGACAGAGTCATGCTCGCCACCAGGGACATCCCTCTAAAGACACTTTCACGCAAGCTTTCTCCTCGTTTCATTGGCCCCTTTACAGTAACCAAGATAATCAAGTGTGCACTGTCCGACTCCTACTTCCCTCTTCCATGCGACGCATTCACCCCACCTTCCACATGTCTCAGCTTCGACGCATCGTAAATTGCCCTCTTCTGCCTTTTGACACTTCCGTTCCTGCGCTGTCATGCTCTTTACCATGCGGCCTTGTTTTCTCACTGTCACATCATCTCCCACGTTCAAGGACCCCCCCCCATCTGCATACCGGTTTTCTCGTTTCCTGTTTTCTCGTCTCACGATTTGCATTCATTGCTTCGCTACAATTTCACGGCTTTTGAGCTCTCGCTCTCTTTTCCTCGACTATGACTCTGCTTAACGTTTTAACGCCACGCCCTCATGACGGACCTCACGGCTTTTGAACTCTCACTTTCATTTCAGTTTGAAGCCCACATACATGTCTGCCTGCCTCTCTGTACAGCAAAATTGTCTGTATAACTTAACACAAAAAGTAATAAAATGTTGTAAGATTGCGTATCTAACGCTTTGCTTGCAACAAATTGTACTTTTTGTGGAGGCTGTTAAAGCCTGCTAAAATATAAGGCCAACATGAACCATCCACCAAAGAAGGCAAAGGAAAAACTGAATAATGTAAAAAGAAAAGTAAATGATACAAAACAAAAACCTCATAAGAACAAGAAAGTGAATTAATCAGCAAAACGTAATATATAAGAACAAAACAAATCAAGGAACAAAACAAAATCAACCAAGATACAAAACAGGAGTATTGTTCTGGAAACTGGAATTCAGGCTAAAACACATGCACCATAGCAGGCACCCTGCAACACATTACTAAGACAAGGAAGATAACACGTGATTAAGTAAGGGTAATTTAATATATGAAACCTATCACCCCCAAACATGTTCCATCCATATATACTGGACAGTGCAGCAACCAGCCATATTACATTAGCCAAGCTCGCATCAACGCTGAACAGCCTAAGCGACAGCCTAAGCAACTAATCAGCTGGAGAATGCAGTCACCTGCCACACCAATAAAACTGGCACCATATGGGAGCAATGGAATGCTAGAATCGACTAAGATAGTCAATGCAAGACTACAGGCAGTGAAAATGAAGTGGCAAAGATTCCAATAATGTCCAAGAAAAAAAATATATTATGCCACAGGTGTTCCAAAAAAAAAAAGGTCACAGTGACAAAAGTCCAACCAATACAGGTAGCCAAAAAAAAGGAAAAGACTAACAAAAGAAACTGTTCATAATACAAGTTAACAGGTAACAGAATATCAAATACATTTGGCTACTGGTCCAACCTCCCCCTCTCTTCTCCAAACAGTTCTTTGTTCCTCTCTAACCTTTCAACTCCTCCTTCATTTTTGAATTGGCCAATGGTAACACCTCATTAGTTACTAAATGAACCTTTTTACATGTTACAGAGAATTTAGTAACATACAGAAAGTATTTTAAACAATGTTCACCTTTATTAATTGATCTTATTTCGTCCCAATCATCCCATATTTAGACTTTAAACCTACACGTCCTTAATGGACCAACTCCACCCCTTCAGGAGGACATATAGTTGATTTCTTTTTGTGGCCCCTCCCACTAGTCAACTCCAGGAACCGTTAAGACAAAGAAACAGACATTATACAGACATATAGAAATATTGTTAGTCCAACTTAGAACAATTGATGTGAAATATGCACCTTTCATGTGAGTCGTGTTTCTCAAGCAGAATCAACAATATATATATATATATATATATATATATATATATATATTTTTTTTTTTTTTTTTTTTAAACAAAAAGTCTGTTTTCATTTACTACCTGATTGTAGTATTGTAGTGCTACTTCACATTTCCCCCTTTCACCCCCTCTGAATGGTTCTGAATTAGGAAGGTGTTTTAAGCCTATAGTCTGGGAACATGTGATTACAGCACACAATTTGGATCTTGAAACCACCAAATCAGTTAAGCAAGGAATATCTTCCCCGATCACCACATCATGAGCTAACTTTTCACCTACACCCACCCTTAACATGTCTCCTTCGTGTTGCCGGGAGAGGATGTCAGCTTTGGTGTTCATGGACCCCGGGCAGGATAGGTGGAAGTTGTAATGTTCGAAGAACAGTGCCCACCGCGCCTGTCTCAGGTTGAGCTGTCTTAAGTTGCGGACGGTCACCAGTTTTTGATGGTTGGTCCAGATGGTGAACGGCTCCCTGGCGCCCTGGAGACAGTGTCGCCATTCTTCCAAAGCCCACTTTATGGCCAGCAGCTCGCGGTCCCCTACCCTGTATTGCTGCTGATTGGGGTCATTCCTTGCCCTTATCTGGACACCCCAGCGCCAACCGCACCCTCCAATTTATACAACGCTCCTTCTGGAGGCCATCAATGGTGAGTGACGTCAAAGAGTACGTTCAGGCGTGCCCAGTGTGCGCCAGGGCCAACCAACCAACCGACCCCGGGGGAACTACAACCACTTCCGGTTCCCCATCGGCCCTGGACGGACATTGCCATTGATTTCATCACGGGCCTGCTGACCTCCAAAGGGAAAAACATCATCTTAACCATCGTCGACCGGTTCTCCAAAGCCGTGCACCTGGTGGCCCCCGCCGGACTCCTGTCAGCCAAGAAAACAGCAGAGCTGATTTTAGAACATGTAGTCTGACTGCATGGGTTCCCTAAAGACATCATCTCGGACAGGGGGCCCCAGTTCACCGCACGGTTCTGGAAGGCCTTCTGCCGTCTGATCAATTCCACCAGTAGTCTATCCACTGGTTATCATCCCCAGACAGAGCGGACCAACCAACAACTGGAGCCCTACCTGAGATGCTTTGTTGCTGATCGTCAGCGCTCCTGGGCCTGCTATCTCCTATGGGCTGAGTTATCTCACAATCTTCACGTCTCTTCAGCCACCAATCTCAGCCCATTTGAGGTATGCTACGGTTTCCAACCTTTGATGTTCGATCATCAAGAACCGGAGGTTGAGGTGCCGTCGGCCCAACAGTTGGTTCCCACCGGCTGTGGAACCAAGCAAACACCGCCATCCAACAGGTCAACCACCGCTACTCCATTCAACATTGCCGTCGACACCCGCCGGGACGATTGTACAATGTAGGTGATCTACCAGAAATCTTCATCTTCACACGGAATCCAAGAAACTATCACCCAGGTTTATTGGCCCTCTCTCCGGCTCAACCCTGTCACCTACCGGCTCCAGCTACCTGCGGCGCTCCGGATCCATCCGGTATTCCACACCTCCCAACTCAAACCCTTCATCACTTCACCCATGGTTCTTTGATTGAGTGTGTGTTGCTAGAACGTGGATTTGTTTGTGTAGATCTTTGCTCTTCGCATAAGAGAGTTCTTAAACTAAAAGCGTGTTTATCCTGCCTACTCGCGCTTCTTCCGCGTTTGGGTTTACCATCCACGCTACATGGACTAACTGCTAAGGCTTCTGTGATTTTGATTTTCTTTTACCCAGACTCTCACATCTGGGTGCAAAACTCGGAGATACTGTTCCAGTATGATGGTTTCCCCCAGCTATTGCTTGCTCTTTACCTCTGGTCGCATCTACCTCTGATACAAGCCTTTGATGTGATTGTAGCCTCTCTCCAGTTGGCACTGTCAGGCTCCTAAAACGCAAACGATGGGTCTCCTTGGTCACGTTGTATTATTGGTGCATTAATCTAAGGGAAATCTGGATACAATGTTGCTCCTTCTACTGACTGCCAGATATTTCTGGGTGTTGGTAAGGGGTGATGATGAGTATGATGGCTGATCTGCTCTACTGACCCTCACTCCATCTGAGGTTTATGGAAAACAATAGTCTTTAACCCTTTTTATTCATTGAATAACATATTTTTGTTTCTTTGTTGGTGCCTCATGAACTGCCTCATTTCCAACAGGAAATCTTGACCCACCGGAATACTCTCGATCCATCTCAAGGGGTACTGATTTTACTGGTCCGTGGTCTCACCACAGGTTCAGTCCCAAGTTCTTGCACATCTGCCACGTGAGACAAGTCTATCACAGCTTCTTCTGGTGCCCTAGCTACCAGATCTAAATCACCTGCTGACACTCAGTGTCCTTCCCTTCAAAAAACTGAATTGGTACTCCTTTGAGGAACTCCCTGTTCTCTAGCAGACATCTTGAAATTTGCCAGTTACCCCTTCTACTGCCAGTTACTCCATGAAGACTCCACGCCCCACTTCTAACACCACTTGTGGTGAGATAGTCGATGCAAGTCTACTGGCAGTGAATAAGAAGTGACAAAGATTCCAACAATGTCCAAGAAAAAAATATATTATGCCACAGAAAAAAAAAGGTCAGAGAGACAAAAGCCCAACCAATACAGGTAGCCAAAAAGGGGGGGGGGGGACTAACAAAAGAAACCGTCAAATATCCCTATAGGATATTGGTCCAACCAACCCCCTCTTTTCTCCAAACAGTTCTTTGTTCCTCTCTAACCTTGCAACTCCTCCTTCATTTTCGAATGGGCCAATGGTAACCCCTCATTAGTTACTAAACAAACATTTTACATGTTACAGAGAATTTAGTAACATACAGAAAGTATTTTAAACAATGTTCACCTTTATTAATTGATATTATTTTACCCCAATCATCCCATATTTACACATTGATTAACTTTAAACCTACACGTTCTTAATGGACCAACTCCACCCCTTCAGGAGGACATATAGTTGACTTCCTGTTTGCGGCCCCTCCCACTTCTCAACTCCAGGAACCGGTAAGACAAAGAAACAGACATTAATATACAAATATTGTTAGTCCAACTTAGAATAATCGCCATTAAATGTGCACCTTTTCAAGCAGAATCAACAAAAAAAAATACAAATCTTTTTTTTCGTTTTCATTTACTACGTGATTGAAGTGCTACTTCACAGTGACACAACCAACTGATGAATCAGCCCTATATAAACCCGACTATGCCTACTGATAGGCTAGCAATCTTCTGACATCACAATAAGAGATGGTCTACCTACCCTGCTACACAGGTGTTTGTTTACATTGGGCAAAGCAAGGGGGAAATTTTAGTGCTCAACACTGGACACTCAGTTCAGGTATTTTACATGCCCTCACCTCGGACTGCTGTGGACATGGTTAAATTATGCCAAGCCAGTTTTGTGTGATTTTATGACTGTCTTGGTGGACATAGATACATACAGACAAACATACATATAGACTGATCCTTCGTGTCCTTCAATGTATGAAATGTAAAGATATTTTTGACCAAGAGTTCTGACCAATGTACAGACAAATCCTTCCATTTATTTATATAGATATAGCTTTGAAACTAACAATAGAAAATTGAAAAGAACCAGACTAAATGTCACTCATCTGAAATCAACAGTCTATCCTAATTTACATTCCTTGCACTAAAGCCGAAAATCATTTCTGTATGTAACAAGTATTCTTATGCATTAAAAATGTTAAACATTTACTGTACATTTTTTATAAATATATTTTTGTCTATGGAATTTTGCCTCCTTGCAGATATATTTGTGAAACTGAAAAAGTTTTTGATGAAGTTTCTCAAATAATTTCATTCTCTGCAAGGTTTCATGCTTGCTATTTTTAGATTTGTATAAACCATATGTTTCAAGGGATTTTTTTTTCCATCATCTCCAGTGTAAAAAAAGAATCACTTTACTTGCACTTAATTAATGCTTTCTTTCTCTAAAGGTCTTTTTATTTATTTATTTATTTCATTTTTTTTCTACCAAAACACTTAGTTTTGTGTAAATGAGAGAGAGAGAGAGAGAGCGAGAAAGTTCTCTGTTTATGAAAAACAGTCACACGTTGTTGAAAAAAGGAAACTAAAATTGTTGTCATCTGTTCCTTCTGAAGCTCTGCAGCAGATGATGTTTATGCTTCACAAGTTCTGTAACAGTGATAGAAGTCCTGCTTGTAGCATCCCTCACAAACCTATCAAACAGGGCTTTCACATTCTTGCAATCCAATGCTTCATTTAACATAAAACTCTTACAGAGTACTGACAAATATTTGCTTGAAGATCGCAACATGCTACAAAACTACATTTTCCACCCTCGTAGATGCGCTTTAATCTGTTCTGTGCCTTCATTTGGAGCATAATCACTGCACATACACTTAATTATAGTAGAAATATTAAATTGACTCTAACTACTATGTGACTCACACAATAAATAAAGCGAACTAAGGAGAATGTATGCAAGTTGTTACACTAAATTTAGTAAATAAGAAAATACATAAACTATCAACATGTTCACTAGTATTGGCTGGTTGATGACAGTCACATGACATAATGTTGTGTTGTAATTTTGCCTGTGTGTAATGTCTACATGTATTTGCAATTTTGAAATAAACTGAAGAGTTAAAATTAGACTTTCAAATGGGCACTCGTAGAAAACCAGTGCTGAAGGGCTCGGCATAGAATGTTTCATGGTCTTCTCCCGGGAAAAGGCTTAAAGGACCTTTTAAAGTTCTCTGAAGGACACTTCATTATTGGTTTCTGATCAAGAGACCTTTAAGTTCTAATGTGGCAAAAAACCCTAAGGATTCATAGCTTTCCAAATAGCATCTTCTAAACTAAAAAGTGTCACTTGGGTCTATTTTCAGAGTTGTGTTATGTGCCAAAATTGCACACATTGACATTTAGACCTCTGACATGATTACACAGTTATGCACTATTCAGATAGTTAGCCATAGGAGACCTAAAACAAAACTGTCTTCTGAGCCATGCACAATTCTGACCTTGAATTTAGAGAATAATATTAAATCCTTGACAAGTGTCACTTCGAACAACGTGATTTTCTTAATTTATTTTCTCAATCATGTTGATCAGAGTTGGGATCAAAGGTTTGAAGATTTTAGCATGTTATAATTGGACCATAAGTTTTGGAATGACTTTATTAGTTAATGAGAGAGTTTCTATAAATTATTCATACAACAATACATTGGCAATATACTAGACTCAAAGGTTTGTTTTGAGGTTTGCAATCTTTGCATGCATTGATTCGTTTCTCGTCTTTTATCTTTAAATAGCAAAATACTGCAGTTGTAAGTCAAAATATAAATAAACTGTATCTACTGTATAAAATGTATAAAGGCAGATGTCTATAATAGCTCGTATTGTAAGCACAATTAAAAGCCATCACCTCTTCTCAAGAAAAAGAAAATCACCTTGAGTACTGTTAGACATCTTTTGACCTGACGTCACTCGCTTGGAATTCAAAATTTAGTTTAAGTAAGAAGGGAAATAATGCATTTTTACAAAGAATGAAATAGTTGTACTCTTTGTTTCATTCTGCAAACTTCTTATTTTTAAATGATCCTGTACAAGGTCACAGAAGGCATTAGGTGGGGTACACCCATGGGGGGTAGTGCCAATCCATTACAGGGCACACCTACTCGCACACAACAATTTTGGACCTGCCAGTTAGCCTCCCAAGCATGTCATTTCACTGTGGGAGAAAACCAGAGGTCCCAGAGGAAACCCATTAAGCACCTGGAGAACATGCAAACACTTCTCGAACAAAACCCACACCAGTACTCTGGAGGTGCGAGGTCACAGTACCAGCCACTACATCACCATGTTGCCATTATCAAATCTAACATCTGCTAATTTAGAACTTAGACAAGCTTAAAATACAGAGTGTACTGCCTTGTGACTCTGATCCATGTCTTAGATGACAGTTGCAAGAAACAGTGTGATAAATGGAGTACAGTACAGACAGTGATTACAGCTGGCACACAAGAGTAGTGTACATTGCCCTACTGTAACAAAAAAATCATACTGTCACATCACAGCACTGCCTTGATTGCTGCACTGGTAGTTTCTGAGGTGCTAGACTGGTATATATAAAGAAAATCACCTAGAATACTGTTAGACAATATTTTGACCTGACGTCACCCACTTAAAAAAAAAAAAATTCAAAATTTAGTTTAAGTAAGAAGAGGAATAATATTTTTTTTTACAAAGCAAGGTTTCATGAACAGCAAAACACTCACTCACTCACTCTCTTTAGCATTTATCCTGTACAGGGTCACAAAAGGCCTCGTACAGGGACTTTTTGCAAAAAGGCTGAAATCTCCACTGCAGATGATTCGCCTCCAGTATTTTCACGTTTCCTGCGGAAGTTGTTTTCCATTAATTTATGTATAAGCAGACATTTTGCTTTCTATAAGTATATACACACGTGGACAAAATTGTTTGTACCCTTCGGTCAATGAAAGAAAAACTCACAGTGGTCACATAACTTTAATCTGACAAAAGTAATAATTAAAAAAAATTCTATGAATGTTAACCAATGAAAGTCAGACATTGCTTTTCAACCATGCTTCAACAGAATTATTTAAAAAAAATAAACTCATGGAACAGGCCTGGACAAAAATGATGGTACCCCTAGAAAATACTGAAAATAATGTGACCAAAGGAACATGTTAATTCAAGGTGTGTCCACTAATTAACATCACAGGTGTCTACAATCTTGTAATCAGTCAGTGGGCCTATATATAGGGCTCCAGGTAGTCACTGTGTTGTTTGGTGACATGGTATGTACCACACTCAACATGGACCAGAGGAAGCGAAGGAAAGAGTTGTCTCAGGAGATTCAAAAGAAAATTATAGACAAGTATGTTAAAGGTAAAGGCTATAAGACCATTTCCAAGCAGCTAGATGTTCCTGTGACTACAGTTGCACATATTATTCAGAAATTTAAGTTCCATGGGACTGTAGCCAACCTCCCTGGACGTGGCCTCAGGAGGAAAATTAATGACAAATCAAAGAGACGGATAATCCGAATGGTAACAAAAGAGCCCAGAAAGACTTCTAAAGAGATCCAAGGTGAACTTCATGCTCAAGGAACATCAGTGTCGGATCGCACCATCCGTCGTTGTTTGAGCCAAAGTGGACTACATGGGAGACGACCAAGGAGGACACCATCGTTGAAAACAAATCATAAAAAAGTCAGACTGGAATATGCCAAACTACATGTTGACAAGCCACAAAGCTTCTGGGAGAATGTCCTATGAACAGATGAGACAAAAATGGAACTTTTTGCCAAGGCACATCAGCTCTATGTTCACAGACAGAAAAATATCAAGCATATCAAGAAAAGAACACTGTCCCTACTGTGAAAGATGGAGGAGGCTCTGTTATGTTCTGGGGCTGCTTTGCTGCATCTGGCACAGGGTGTCTTGAATCTGTGCAGGGTACAATGAAATCTCAAGACTATCAAGGGATTCTAGAGAGAAATGTGCTGGCCAGTGTCAGAAAGCTGGGTCTCAGTCGCAGGTCATGGGTCTTACAACAGGACAATGACCCAAAAAACACAGCTAAAAACACCCAAGAATGGCTAAGAGGAAAACATTGGACTATTCTAAAGTGGCCTTCTATGAGCCCTGACCTCAATCCTATTGAGCATCTTTGGAAGGAGCTGAAACATGCTGTCTGGAAAAGGCACCCTTCAAACCAGAAACAACTGGAGCAGCTTGCTCATGAGGAGTGGGCCAAAAAAATAGAGAGGTGCAGAAGTCTCATTGACAGGAATCGTTTGATTGCAGTGATTGACTCAAAAGGTTGTGCAACAAACTATTAAGTTAGGGGTACCATCATTTTTGTCCAGGCCTGTTCCATGAGTTCATTTTTTTTTTTTTTATAATTCCATTGAAGCATGGTTGAAAAGCAATGTCTGACTTTCATTGGTTAACATTCATAGACTTCTTATTTATTATTACTTTTGTCAGATTAAAGTTATTTCTGTGAGCATTGTGAGTTTTTCTTTCATTGACCGAAGGGTACCAACAATTTTGATCACGTGTGTGTGTGTGTGTGTGTGTGTGTGTGTGTGTGTGTATGTATGTGTATATATATAATATACAAAACTGCTAATTTATGTTAAATATCCATACATTAATATTATTAAATTCCTCATAGCTATTAGCTATAAACTTGGGTCCATCACATAGTGAGACAGGTTACATTATCACTATTCATTTGTAAACTGTAAAATACACTCAAGTAAGTTCCTAGATGTCTGCATATATATACTGTATATGGAAATTATATTGGAAAGTGATCCCAAACATTTGAGCGGTAGCGTGTATATATATATATATATGGCATGCCGTTTAGGAAAATATTCATGAGAGAACTTAATGAAAACTCTGAATATATTGAATGAAACGTGAGAATATTGAATGGATTCCAAATATATTGATTGAAACTCTATATATATTGAATGAATTCTGAATATATGGATTGAGAACTGATATATATTGAATGAAGATTCTGAATATATTGAATGAACTGTGAGAATATTGAATGGATTCCGAATATATTGATTGAAAAATATATATATTGAATGAATTCTGAATATATGGATTGAAAACTGATATATATTGAATGAAAAGTCTGAATATATTGAATGAAACATGACGTCATCGAAAGAGCGCCATCTTTAGGAAGGATGAGTGAGTCGGCGCGAAACTTGGTTGCTGCAATTGTGAGAAATGAAGAGATGGTCAACACATTGATGAGTGCGTGTACGGCCCAAAGTGGTGGCACAAACCGCACTCTACGGATTACGGACTACGGATGAACAAATATATTCGCTATTTCACCGCGGAAGACCGGTGTTATGCGCTAAAATGCCCCCCTGCCACAGATTGCACCCCCTATTTAATCTCCGTCGAATATTATATTAGACCAGAAATTTCCAGGTTTATGATTTAGAAATTACAAATTAGACCAAATGGATTTGATTATAAAATAAGCATTATAAAAAAATTAAAAATATAAATTATTATTTTTTATATACAAGATGTATTTTAGATATTGCTTATTTACTAATAAAAATAATTTCGTTAAATTTTTCATCATAAATATTTATTTAGTGCAAGCATTTTTGTATTACATGACAAATCCCTGTAAAATAAATGTGCCACAAAATAAACATTATATGAGAATTTGAATTCATGGTCTCGACACCTGTCACGTGCCAAGGGTTAATTATAATAGTTATATCATATTTGATAACAATAAACCTATGAATTTATGTTGCAATATAATATTTGATAGAGATTATGTAGTGGGGGCGGGGGGTGCAATCTGTGGCAGGGGAGCATTTTAGCGCATAACACCGGTCTTCCGCGGTGAAATAGCGAATATATTTCTTCATCCGTAGTCTGATACTGAGTGCAGCTTGTGCCACCACTTTGGGCCGTACACGCACTCATCAATGTGTTGACCATCTCTTCCTTTCTCACAATTGCAGCAACCAAGTTTCGCGCCGACTCACTCATCCTTTCTAAAGATGGCGCTGTGTTTCGATGACGTCATGTTTCATTCAATATATTCAGACTTTTCATTCAATATATTCAGACTTTTCATTCAATATATATCAGTTTTCAATCCATATATTCAGAATTCATTCAATATATATATTTTTCAATCAATATATTCGGAATCCATTCAATATTCTCACAATTCATTCAATATATTCAGAATCTTCATTCAATATATATAGAGTTTCAATCCATATATTCAGAATTCATTCAGTATATATATTTTTCAATCAATATATTCGGAATCCATTCAATATTCTCACGTTTCATTCAATATATTCAGAGTTTTCATTAAGTTCTCTCATGAATATTTTCCTAAACGGCATGCCATATATATATATATATATATATATATATATATATATATATATATATATATATATATATATATATATATACTGCTCAAAAAAATAAAGGGAACCCCTTAAACAACATAATGTAACTCCAAGTCAATCACACTTCTGTGAAATCAGACTGCCCACTTAGGACGCAACACTGATTGACAATCAATTTCACATGCTGTTGTACAAATGCAATAGACAACAGGTGGAAATTAGGCAATTAGCAAGACACCCCCAATAAACGAGTGGTTCTGCAGGTGGTGACCACAGACCACTTCTCAGTTCCTATGCTTTCTGGATGATGTTTTGGTCACTTTTGAATGTTGGCGGTGCTTTCACTCTAATGGTAGCATGAGACTGAGTTTACAACCAACACAAGTTGCTCAGGGAGTGCAGCTCATCCAGGATGGAACATCAATGCAAGCTGTGGCAAGAAGTTTTGCTTTGTCTGCCAGCGTAGTGTCAAGAGGATGGAGGTGCTACCAGGAGACAGACCAGTACATTATGAGACATGGAGGAGGCCATAGGAGGGCAACAACCCAGCAGCAGGACCGCTATCTCTGCTTTTGTGCAAGGAGGAACAGGAGGAGCACTGCCAGAGCCCTGCAAAATGACCTCTAGCAGGCCACAAAGTGCATGTGTCTGGTCAAACGGTCAGAAACCGACTCCATGAGGGTGGTATGAGGGCCCGACGTCCACAGGTGGGGGTTGTGCTTACAGCCCAACACCATGCAGGTTGTTTGGCATTTGCCAGAGAACACCAAGATTGGCAAATTTGCCACTGGCACCCTGTGCAGATGAAAGCAGGTTCACACTGAACACATGTGACAGAGTCTGGAGATGCCCTGGAGACTGTTTTGCTGCCTGCAACATCCTCCAGCATGACCGGTTTGGCAGTGGGTCAATAATGGTGTGAGGTGGAATTTCTTTGGAGGGCCGCACAGTCCGTGTCCAGTCCACAGTCCATGTGCTCTCCAGAGGTAATGGCGCCTGACTGCCATTAGGTAACAAGAAGAGATCCTCAGACCCCTTGTGAGACCATATGCCGGTGTGGTTGGCCATGGGTTCCTCCTAA
The DNA here is from genome assembly GCA_030347435.1 of Clarias fuscus. Lineage (NCBI taxonomy): Eukaryota > Metazoa > Chordata > Actinopteri > Siluriformes > Clariidae > Clarias > Clarias fuscus. The sequence continues at coordinate 8,544,732 of CM059214.1, read as the reverse complement.
TGTAAGACAATGCTAGACCTCATGTGGCTGGAGTGTGTCAGCAGTTCCTGCAAGATGAAGGCACTGATGCTATGGAATGGCCCGCAATTTCCCCAGACCTGAATCCAAATGAGCACATCTGGGACATCATGTTTCGCTCCATCCACCAACGCCACGTTGCACCAAAGACTGTCCAGGAGTGGGCGGATGCTTTAGTCCAGGTCTGGGAGGAAATCCTCAGGAGACCATCCGCCACCTCATCAGGAGCATGCCCAGGCATTGTAGGGAGGTCATACAGTTACGTGGAGCCCACACACATTACTGAGCCTCATTTTGACTTGTTTTAAGGACATTACATCAAAGTTGGATCAGCCTGTAGTGTGTTTTTCCACTTCACTTTTAAATGTGACTCCAAATCCAGATCTCCATGGGTTAATAAATTTGATTTTCATTGATCATTTTTTGTGTGATTTTGTTGTCAGCACATTCAACTATAAAAACAAAGTATTTAATATGAATATTTAATGCATTCTGATCTAGGATGTATTATTTTAGTGTTCTCTTTATTTTTTTGAGCTATATATATATATATATATATATATATGCTACCGCTCAAATGTTTGGGATCACTCCATGGTCTTTCCTTATTTTTATTTCTTTCTACATTATAACACAATGCTGAACGTGTCGACAGTATTCAATAATGTCATTTGAACATTTTCAGATGTATCTCCTACTCGTGACCTGTAAAGCTGTAAACGTTTGATGAGGTGATATTTGTTAATTGGTGATTTTTGAGGCTGGTACAGTGACTCTAAATTAACTTCTCCTTTGCAGAGAAGTTTTGGTCTTGCCCTCCTGGGATGGTCTGCATGAGAGCCAGTTTCATCTTGGTTCTTGATGAGATTTGCAAATGCACTTGACAACCCACATGTATAAGCTTTATGAAATCGGTTATAAAATCTATATCTGTTTTAACATGTTGGAATTTTGATAAATAAATATTTTCTTTTTCAACATGAAGCTTATTTCATTTCAATCTAAATACAAATTACATATATAGATTCATTATATTTGTATTGTAAACTGTATATTAGATGTCTTATTATATTTACACAACTTACACACATTTACAGAACTGATTTCAGCAGTATCTAATGGGTTTGTGAAAAGTTTTATTACACATAACCATCATGTTTACTGACAACGATTACGGCATGCAGACTATTTTTTTCTTATTGCTGTACTGGAGAAAAACCTTAACCCCCAACTGTTAGCTATTAACATGCTGCCCCTCATGTGTTGTACTGTGACAATAGTGAGGCTATAAGACAGGTTCTGTGCACATTTTGTCTCACTTGTGCTTCATTAAGCTTAGTGCCTCGTGAAATCTCATGAGACAGCATTAGGGTAAAAATATAAACAATCTATTTACTAATTGTAGTTCGGAATGCCCAGTAGGCAAGGTTTAAATTTGTGGGAAGCAAAACAATAGAAAGTATTGGAAATGATGTCCCAGCCTTTAAAAATGACACAAAAACCTCCTGAAATAATTATATATCAAGTTGATTTTATTTCATACAGTAAATCCTATTAACAGAACAATTTCTTTGACATATAAACTTGTCAGTGCCATTTAGAAGAAATAACATTTGTGATTTAGATATCAAGTTTTCCCCCTGCCGATTTGCACAACACATGGCAGATGTTTATTCCATTATTCCGATTTCTTTCATAAATTTAGCTTCTACTGAAGCCACTTCAGATCAGCAGTTAAGCTGAGTGCTGGAAAAGGCCCTTAACCACCCACTGATAACTATAACTATTAGCGTGCAGTTCCTTGCCTACTGTACTGAGTTTACTGTGACATTAAAGGGGATTAGTTATACTGTATGCTAAGAAATCCAATGTGAAAATTATGTACTTTAATATTACTTAATAAGCTTCAGGATGCAATATTGATCATTTTGCAAATAGGTGATAAAAGGAGGATCCAACTCTTAACGAATGGAAATTGAATATGTAAAAGCCATTTTAATTGCAGTTTGCGACAAAAGCACCTATTTTGCATAAAACTGAAATTAGACCACTTATTATTAGATCTAATTTTAGAGGCACAGTGGACCACTTTAATGCCACCAAGTACAGTACCACATACAAAAAAAAAAAAACATCAGGAGGAAATTAATAACCTGCATCATATCAAGCTGGAGAAATATAAAACAAAACAGATGACATCAGGTGTATTGTAGCTGCTGAGACAAGCATTCACGAGCTATTAGCAGTGTCAAGGTTTAATGAAGAAAGATGTGTCTCAAAGAAAGATATTAAAGCCTCAAGCTTGTTTCACCTAAACAGTCAACATGCAGGATGAAAAGAGGTCAGACAAAAAATGATGCCGCTACATTGTATAACAAGTGATAAGTTTATCTCTTATGTTTTAATATATTAGATTTTGGCAGCCATAATTTACCTATTCAATATTTAATCTGCACAGATTAGAGTAGAAGTGGGAAGTAGCAAGAATAAGGCTGGTCAAGCATTATACTCTAGCCTCAATATTGCACTAGAATGTGCATGTACCAAAACTTAATTCTGTATTTAATTATTATTTTTAGTTTTATGGAATATTAACATTTGGTATCAATAAAATATAAGTGCATGTGAAGGTGTAAGGTTATTGTCAAAAGTAAATTCAATAGTGTAATTTTTTTTTTATAATAATCAAAATAATATAATAATATAATAATAAATTATTCGTAAGTTATTTTATGCAATTAAAATTCCTATATGACAATCATTATTCTGCAAAACCTGCTGGATCTGGCTGGGCAGAGAGTCAAACAGATGTCTGTAGTACTCAGGTGTTACTCGTTCAATCCGTGTCTGCTTGATTGCTTCCTGAAGATCATGTGCAGACCTTTGCAGAAGTTTGAAATAACTTGAGAATTCCCTAGTTTTAGCCATTTTTGTGTACTGTAGATATACACCCCAGTTTCAGAAAGTTAAAGTCCTTAGACATTTGTTCCATCCATTAACTAAACCAGCTGACTACAAGCGAGAACTAATTAACATAGCATTTGATATGTCCACAGGGAGAACCATAACACATGGTATACAGGTATGTTAACACTTTTGGCCACCACTGTACTGTATGTGAGGCTGCGGTTATATAAATAAATGAATAGAAACAACACCACTCTGATTAAATATTTGTTTTAAGTAATTGTGTCTAAGTCATTCAAAATTGCTATACAACAAATAAAAAATAAACATTTTGTATCCTAAATAATTGTGTCTAGGTCATTCAAAGTTGCCTCTGAACCATCTGTGTTGTTCTTATAGCTAGAACGAGCTACAACGCGAACTAGCTTTTAAACAAGGCAGAATGAAATATAAGTGAAATAGTTCCTCTAATCACAGAAGTATATGAGCAAAATAACCACTTAAATAAACAAAAAATATCATAATCTTTTGATAACTAGTTGCATTTGTAGAACTAATGTATAAACGCAATATCAAACAAATATCATGACTACAACCAGATTACAGTCATGCTGATATTTAGTACAGCAGCACATCCTCCCGTGTGTTATTGTTTAAAATATATATATATATATATATGGTTACATGGTAAAATTAAATTTTGTGCTGTAAAAAAAATAATTCATGCAGTTGTTGCTTAAAAGAAATGCAACAGAATTTAACACTTAATTAAATAATTACAGCAACTATCTGCTACTAAGGGCAGTGGTGGCTCAGAGGGCTAAGGCACTGAGTTACTGATCGGAAGATTGGCGGTTTGATTCCCAGCTCAGCCAGGTTGCCATTGTTGGGCCCTTGAGCAAGGCCCTTAACCCTAACTGCTCCAGGGCGCTGTACCATGGCTGACCCTGTGCTCTGACCCCAGTTAGCTGGGATATGCGAAGAAGGAATTTCACTGTGCTGTAATGTATATGTGACAAAATAAAGGCTTTACTTTACTTTTACTTTACTTCAAATAGTTTAAAGAGAAACATGTTCTGAATTGTTTTAGCTATGGAAAAGATGACTTATCAATTAAGGTTTAAAAGTTAGTCCTCCCACTAAATCAAATGTATTTATCTTTTATTTAATATAATTAAAATCAAATTATATGGGGTTGTCAGTATTAGGCAAATACAACAAAAAATGCAAAAAAATGTGGGCAATACTAAGTACCTCGCATGATTCAACAGTTTGTAGATACAGTACAACTTAAGCAGCAATTACTTAAAGTAAACGTTTTCTGTATAACTTTATCAGCCTTTCACAAAATTGTGGAGGAATTCTTTTTTAAAGCATCACTTCAGTTCAAGTTTTTGGGTACTCGCTTATGCACAGCTCTCTTAAGGTCCCGCATTTCAGTTGGGTTGAACTTTGGTCTTTGGCTAGTTCATTCCACAATCATGATTCTTGCATTTTTTTTTTTTTTTTGTCATTCTGTATATTTATTGATGCTCATTAAATTAATGTCCTGTTGCATGATCCAGTTTTGACCAAGCTTTAGCTGTCAGACAGATGGCTTCATATTTCATCAAGAATAATCTGGTATATGGACAGTGGCGGCTGGTGCAAAAAGCTTTTTGGGGGGGCGCAAACAAAATTCAAATTTAACTTTTAATACTCGCCTGTAAATAGCCATTTATCAGGTGATTATGCATCATTACTACTAGTATTAAATAAAGGCATGACTCACATCGCATCCAGTCAGCAGCTCCATTTTTGCTGAAATGCTGCTTGATTTTACCTAAACATGATACTGGATATTAAGGCCAAATAAGTCTTGTGGCCTGTTTAGAGACAGTTTTGCAAACCTCAGCCATGCTTCCATGTTTTTTAGACAGAAGATGCTTTCTTCTAACAACACTTCCAAACAAACCGCACTTGTTCTGTTTTCTTCTAATTGTGCATTCATGGACTTTTAACATGTTCAGTGAGGCCTGTAGTCACTGAGATTTAGCTCGTGTTTTGTATGTGTTTGAACATTCACTCTTGGGAAGATTGGCAACTGTCTTGAACTCTTTGCATGTTTGAATAATCATTGTAGAATGTTGAACTCCAAATACCCTTTTGACCTGTATAACCCTTTCCAGATTTATGTGCAGTAACAATTTCTTCTCTAAAACCCTTCTCTCTTTTCCATCTAATCACTGTGGTAACACAATAATCAGTTAATCGTAGAATTAAATAAAGATTAGAATCATCCAAAAATTTAATGATAATTTAATCATAATCATAAAGGATTAGCACCTTCTAGAAATCACTTATAAACTCAAACAAGTGAACCTATTCACCTTCCAAAAGGCACACAAAGCAAAAATTGTGATCAGCTTTGATATTTTTTATCCCATCATAAAAAGAGCTTTCCTGGAGCATTTAAGTCCCTGGTGGTGCAACTGAATAAAGTTGTGCACAGGTACAAATCAGTAGAAGGATACCAAAAAATCAACTTGAAGTCTATTATTAAGATATGGAAGCTATTTACAACAGTCTTGTACAACATAGACAATTAGGACGTCGCTCTAAAATGGATGAAAGAGCCAGGAGGAAACTGGTCAGAAAGGCTACCAAGAGGCCTACAGCAACTCTGAAGCAGTTGCAGGAATTTATGACGGAGTGGTCATTGTGTGCATGTGACAACAGTATCATAATATCACTATGTGCATTGCAAGAAAAAAAGCCACTCTTTGAGAAATGCTGCATGCAGACATCACTGATCTTTGCAAAAGCACATGTTGATGATTCTAATGCGAATTCCAAATGAGACGAAAATGTAATAGTTTGTCACAGCACCAAACAATATGTCTGGTGGAAATTCAATACAGCTTGCTATCCAATCTCACCATTCCTACAGTAAAGCATGGAGGTGGTATTATCCTGTTATGGGGTTCTCTGCAGCAGGGACTAGAACACCTGTTGGGATAGGACAAAACTGATGGGGAAAACTACCAAGCCAAAAGGTTGCTCAACAAAATGCTGACACAACTGGGTGATCCTATTCCAACTGAGTATTTTTTTTTTTTCTGATATGTTGGTGTAATTTTTCACTATGATGTTAAAAGCTGTAACATTATAGTGAAAGATAGCAGGATAAAACAAAAACTGTCTCTCTTCATTTCAGGCTGCAAAACAACAAAATGTGATTCTTTTAAAGGGGAGAGGGGATTTTTTTTTCAATACACACTGTATGAATTTTAACACATGTAGTACAAGATCACTCAAAAATTTGTCTTCTTCAGTTTCAGGAGATAGTCACCTGGAATGTTTTTTAATCTACATGTGTGCCTTGGCAAAAGTTTGTTTTTGCTTTATCCCATCATATGTCTTGGGCACAGGAAGGGTTTGTACACAGTCAATAGTCCTATTTGTGCTACCACAGCTACTGTACAAATCCATTTTATGGCAAGAAACACTCAATCCATCATTCCTTTAAAAAATGAAGGTCAGTCAATCTGAAAAATCTTAGGAACTTGAATGGATCCTCAAGTGTAGTCACACTTGCCAGAGTTAATTTGCTACAGATGATACATTTATTAGAATGACCAGCACGTAAATGCTTCTTTGAGATCAAAAAGGCATGTTTCAACATCCACTGTTCAGAGAAGTCCACGTAATTCAGGCTTTGTACTAAAATTGCAGCAAAGAACCATTAATTCGGAAGAACAGTAGAGACTAGCGTTGGCCAAGAAACACAAGGAATGGATAGATGAATGGAAAATAAATTCCATATTGCACTAACGAAACAGCACGTAAGTGATGCACATATACTGCACGTGGAAGAAAAAAAGGGAAAATGGAGAAAGCATTTCACAAATAATACAGTAATCAATATTGGTTGGAAGAGTGGTAAGACCCAATAGTATTGGTAACTGACCGGGGGAAAAAATATTGTAGTAATATTGTATCACTACAGACAGTTAGCATTGGTAATTGACTTGAAGTATTATTAGCATGCATTAATGTAATATTATCCTATTACAGACATAAGTATGTTACTAATTTAATATTGTATTATTACAGACAGTTACTACCCATATAATGTAAATCACTCACTCACTCATCATCTATACCGCTTAATCCTGTATTCAGGGTCACATACACAAAATTCACATACTTGCCACAACCTTAACAGAGTCAAGCTCCATGCATAGCACAGATATGGCACAGATAAGACCATATCCACTGTCTCCCCTAAACGGCTATAGGAGTCACAGGGGTCTTACTTCTAATGAAGTATACAATGAGCCCCCTTTTTTTTTTTTGATGTTGAGTTGTAGGTGCTCACACCAAAAAGCAAAGTCATCCATCCACAGACTGGTACTACAGTGGTCCCAGGTATGTCATGGTGCGGGTAGGTTTGGTGGACCAGGTGTATTATGGCATCATCTATTCCCAAGAATGGCTGTAAGGCAAATTGAAGAGGGTACAAAATGTACCCTGGACCAGGGAGGACATTACCAGGGTACAAAATGTATCCAGTATCAGTCTCTCAAACACCTTCAGAATGTGTAATGTCAGACAGGCCTGTAGTCACTGGTCACAGGGACATTGTAACATGGGGACCAGTACTAAGCATGATGTCTTTCACATGGCAGGGACTTTCTGCCAGAGAACACAAGAGTTGGGGAGCACAAGATTTCAGGACTCTTGTGTAGATTTTCTCTGCACCTGCAGCTTTTGTGGGACAGAGCCTGCTCAGACTACTTTTGACCTGATCATCTAAGATGTTGACTGAAGGGAGTGCAGAAGTAGTGGCTGTTTTCTGAGGACCAGGGAGCAGGTGAGCATGTATTGCAAAAACAAGCTGAAGCTGTGAGAAGTGTGAGATGGAGGGGCATCAAATTGAAGAAAATGTTGAGATTGTTTGCATGTTCCACATTCTCAGTTCCAATTTCTTCTGATAAGATTCTTTCACATCCCTCATTTGGACAGATAGCATTTGTTTAGCCTTCTTTGCCATTTCTTTATCACCAGACCAGAGAAGCTTTAGGGCGTTTTCACACTGCGGTCCCGGATCCGTTTCCGAGTACACTTGGCCCCGGGACCAGTTGATTTTTGTCTGTGAGAATGTAATCGTTCCGAATCGTTCCGCTCTCGGGAACGAATCCCTGGACAGATTGCAGAGGTGGTTTCGGGAACGATTCACACCTTCCCGAGCACGGAAGGCGGGACATAAGTACGCGCTCGTGCTCAAAAGAGGAAGTGACGTAATTCCAGTTCGACTCCGTACACAAACAAATGTGGCTGCTGAAGAATCTCTGTGAAGTAATGCCGAAGTATAGCATTTACTAGAAATTTAGACAGACGAAAATATCCGGAGATAATCGAACACTACACATAAAACTCCTATATTTACGGAAGCATCCGTAAGTATTTAGACGCGCGCGCGTACAGCAGCACTGAGCAATGCCGTGCAGAGTTAAACACACTGCGGCTCATGCAGCACACAGCGCGCGCTGCGATACTGAGGTGAGGAAAAGATAAACAATAGGATAAAAACCATCCAGTGTGATCGAGTCGGAACCCCTCTGACCCACGACAACATCTACCTTCATCATCTGAACCGCACAGCGTGGAGCCTGGTCCAGCAGAGAGCCTGCGCGTGAGCGGTGAGTTCATATTAAATACTATTAACTCCTGTTATTAACACTGTTAAAGAGAGTCTCATATTATCAGCACATCTCCAGGTAATTGTTTGTGAATCTTGTGGTGACATTTAAATGCATATAATAAGGTATACAGGATGATCCTTTCACATTAGCTCACTACAAAGTTAACGTTGAATGCTCCGTCATGTCTGCTCACTTTAAGGCCTCAGATCATTTCACTGTTCAGAAGAGCAGAATGTGATGAACTCCAGTGTTGTGCTTGTGTAGCTATTAGAGTTACAGCTACTTTACTCTTTACTCATATGTTATATATAACCTTCATGTATATTCTCCAACACATCTCAGAGACACTTAACACTGAGATGCTGATGAGACACATAAGCTCCACACACAGTTTCAGGTTATCTGTGATTGTTGTGACAAAATTGAAATGTTGGAAAAATGTAATTTGTACAGCTGTTATGGTTGCAACTTTCAGCTAATTTCTTGCCTTTTATACTTTCTTGGAGACAGGACACTGGAGGAAACACAGACTGAGACCTCAGACCAGCTAACAACAGAAGAAAGAGACAAAACCTGATGTGCAAGTGCAGGAGACGCATAATGCCTGCATGAAATCTCAGATTTAGATGGAGGAGTTCTGACTACAGATACAGAGGAAGGAACAGCAAGAGATCGAATAGGATGTTGATGCAGACGATGGACCAACTGTTGTCTTCATTTCATTAACACACACCCTCTTGCTATGCAAGTACAAGTAAATATAAAATATGCTACATTTTAATGTTTATATTTTTTGTCCTATTTGACAGCTACTTTTGTTACAAAATTTACTTTGATTATATTTTTATTTTAAAATGTTTAATAAAACCTTTTGCACTCTATTCAGTACTTTGTCTCTATTCCAAATCCCCCACACTCATCTTGGATTTTACAGTATACATTTATTTTTACATTTACAAAAATACAATATAAACACACAGCACACAAAACATGTTAAACACTAAACATTGATGCATGGTGAGGTTTTAAATTCAATAGTTTCAGCATCTCAGCTAAGTTTGAAAATCTACACATAGCAAGATAAGGAAAAAAAGAGCACAAGCATCTCTCTTGTAGGACTGTTGGCTTCTTAATAGGAGTATTTAGTAGCCATTCCTGGTCTCTCCTGGTCACAAGGACATGCTGCCATCACACACCACCTTTCTCTAAACCCAGATGATCCTGAGGAGAACAGAAAAATGCATGATTAGATATTTATCATTTATTGTATGTATCTATGCATTTTGTTGATCTTTATTCTAGCATGCATTATATTTATTTGTACAATAGCATTTATTGCATTTATTAATTGTTTACATCTGATTAATTTACAGTGTACATAAACACTTTATTTTTATGATAAAAAAGTAAACATTTTAAATGTGCTATGACTAAAGAAAGTAATGTTTAATGAGCACTTTATTTCTATTTGACTGGGAATCAGAAGAGAATGTAGACACACCTGATTCCTCACCTTACAGAGTAGAGATGTAAAGTCATTCCTCAGTGCCTCGTGCTGTGTCCGTGCAGCGCGCGCTCATTTCACCCTCTGAGTCGCGCGATAGATGTGTCAGTAAGCATGCTGTTTACAGTGCCGTTGTTTTTGTCATAAAAATAAAAATATCCTCACGGAGCATTAACAGGTGTCTCACAGTTCATGACGCGAGTAGCGTTTCTTCTTCTTTCTTAGTTTTTTTCTGGCGAAAAACAAACCAACTACCTCTCTACCGCCACCTACTGTTTCCGGTTGTGTAAATACGCAAGTGTCCCCGGGATCACAATCGCTATTACAGTGTGAACGCAGACCTGCGGGGGGATTGGGGAGGGAGAGAAATCGTGCTCAGGTACAGAACGGAACAGATCGTTACCAGTGTGAAAACGCCCTTAATGTCCAGTCAAGGACCAGACAAGCTTTAATGTCTTTGGTGACCCAGGGTTTATTGTTGGAAAACAGTAAATACTTCTCATGGGTATACAGGTGTTAACACAGAAGTTTATGTACTTCATAATGCAGTGTGTCATGTAGTCAGTGTCCTTGCATTGTGGTTCACAGAGAACCTCCCAGTCTGTGGACTTAAAATAACCTTGTAGGGCAGCTGTGGCTCCATCTGGCCCCTGTCTCACATTTTAAACTGTAGCAGGCTGTCTCTGAACCAGGGGTTTGTTTAGTGGCAGGTTGTGCAGTTTGTGATCCGAACTCCCCAGCAGGGGTAGGGCTGCAGCACTGTAAGCACTTTTAACATTAGCATGCAGGAAGTCTAGTGTCCTATCCCACCTGTGTGGGAATACTTGTGAGTGTAATACTTGAGTCAGGCACATCACCACCATGTAGCCACGTCTCAATAAAAAACATCACCAATCAACAAGTATCAGCTTGTCCATCTTACTGTATTTTTCAAAGATCTCACGTTGCTCATGATGAGAGATGGGAGATACGGCTTAATTATATCTCATATCTTGTTGGGAATATTTAGAGTTCTGTACAGAGGTGGGGAGTAACAAGTTACATTTACTCTGTTACATGTACTTGAGTAACTTTTTGAAAAAAAAATAAATTCTATAATCGTTCCCTTTCAAAAGCTACACTCGATGCTGCGTGAAAATGCTATGGGAACATCTCTTTGTTCTCCGGTTGTGAAGCCTGTACATGTCAAAACCGCCGAATACTTCGGCTTATAACCTCTGCCAGGCATGACGTCACCGAATAAGGTGCACCTGCAGGTTATAAATAGGAGTGAACCGGAAACATCCTCAGATCTTTTTGTCTTCAGGTGTGTTTTGTGTTTACGTGTGTGTGTGCAAGCCACATTTCAGAGATTCAAGGGCCAATCCCCAGAGGCTAATAAGGGTTACACGCCGGGGGCTTCATAGTCTTTCTATGTGGCTCAGACCCCGGTTTCTGACTTTGGGTCCCACTTTGGGTCCCACTTTAGGTCCGTCTTGTCGTCGCAAGATGCTAACGACAGACGCTTCCCTCACGGGCTGGGGTGCGGTCTTGGATGGCCGTCCAGCACAAGGGAGCTGGAGAGGTCATCTTCTTGCATGGCACACCAATTGCCTCGAAATGATGGCTCTGTTTCTGGCCCTGAAACACTTCCTCCAGCAGTTGAGAGGCTACCATGTCCTAGTGCGGGTGGACAACACTGTGGTAGTCTTGTACATAAATCGCCAGGGTGGACTGCGTTCACTGTCCCTCAGGGCGATTTACATTCCGGGGCATATGAATGTAGGAGCAGACTTGCTATCCAGACAAGCTGTGAAACATGGGGAATGGAATCTCCACCCCGAATTAGTCAGTCAAATCTGGGAAAGATTTTATGTAGCAGAGGTGGACCTCTTTGCCTCGCAAAAGGCAGCACAATGTCCCCTTTACTACTCTCTGACTCCTCCAGCTCCCCTGGGTCTGGACGCGATGGCCCACACGTGGCCCAGATTACACCTTTATGCGTTTCCACCCATAGTCTGTTCTGCTCCCAGGAGTCCTGGGGAGGGTCCGTCAACAGGGTCTCCGCCTCTTATTGATAGCACCCCATTGGCCGACCAGAGTGTGGTTCTCGGATCTAATATCTCTCCTCGACGGCTCACCCTGGGTGAATCCAGTGAGGAGGGATCTTCTGTCTCAGGCGCAGGGGGACAATATTACATCCCCGGCCCGAGCTCTGGAACCTTCACGTTTGGCCCCTGAAGGGGACCAACTAAGACATGCTGGTCTTCCAGCCAGCGTAATTGAAACCATTTTAAGTGCCAGGGCTCCCTCCACTAGAAGAACTTATGCCCTCAAATGGACTGTATTTGAAAATTGGTGCATGGCAAGACATGTAGACCCAGTTCACTGCCAGATTTTTTCAGTGCTGGAGCTTCTGCAAGAAAATTGTCCTCGGGCTTATGCCCTAGTACTGTCAGAACGTATGTAGCCACTATTTCGGCTTGTCATGCTCTGACTGATGGGGTTTCTGTGGGGAAGCACCATTTGCCTAGCACCCATCCTGCCTAGACTTTGCCCTGGGATAGTCAAAGCTTTTCTGCATCCTCACACGAACTATCTTCCCAAGGTTTCATTCTCGACCCTGCACCCAGTCGTTCTCGAAGCCTTCTGTCCTCTGCCTTTTACAGCTCCGGAGCAGGAAAGACTTCACTTACTGTGTCCAGTACGTGCTCTTCGGATTTACATCCACCGCACTAGCCAGTGGTGTAAGTCAGAGCAGCTCTTTATTTGCCATGGGGGTCGCAACCGGGGGGCGGCCGCCACTAGACAGACTCTGTCACACTGGGTGAGAGCTGCTATTGCCCTAGCCTATGAGACGCGTGGTCACACTTCGCCTCTGGGAATCCTTAGCTGTAACCCTGTTCTCTGATAAAGCGGCAACAAGATGCTGCATTTCAATGCCGCACTGCTGGCGTGCCTGGACGTCCTTCAGACAAAATTGACCTGAGGATGTTTCCGGTTCACTCCTATTTATAACCTGCAGGTGCACCTTATTCGGTGACGTCATGCCTGGCAGAGGTTATAAGCCAAAGTATTCGGCAGTTTTGACATGCACAGGCTTCACAACCAGAGAACAAAGAGATGTTCCCATAGCGTTTTCACGCAGCATCTCGTTCCTGCTTTATCAGGGAACAGGGTTATAGCCAAGTAACCCGAGACGTTTTTACTGCACCATACTTTTTACTTTTACTTACGTAGAAAGAAATGTGTGAAGAAGAAATGCTACTCTTAGTCCGCTACATTCGGCTACACACAACTCGTTACTTTTCGAACCATTTATTCTAAACTTGCAGATCAACGGCATGACTGTTTCACCGATCAGACGCAGTAATAATAATCACATGACTCTTTTTGACCAATCTGGTCAAGTGTTCTATAAATTCATCCTACCTGTGAATTCGTCCTACATACACTCACTTGCTCATGCGCAAACAAAAGTTTCTGCATCTTTCTCTAATTTTCCGGAACACCCATAAATCCATGCTGCTACTAGTGGATATCTTCCAGTGAGTATTGTATGCTTGTTTTCATGTTTGTGTGATTATATGTCAACTTTAGTTGTACGTATATAATGTTACTTTAACAGTATATGAATATATCATTATATTTCAGTACAGAATCAATCGCCAACAAGCATATTGTACATTTTTATGCACCCCAAAAAATATGATGAATCCCTGGCATCATATACAAAGCATGATTCGCAGGCAAAAGAGCAGGTTCCTACTGCAGTGTCTTCTCTATCTGCTAATATTACAATTTCTAAAAATAAAAAAAAATGTCATTGCGATTGAAACAGTTACTCAGTTGCTCAATACTTGAGTAGTCTTTTAACAGAATACCTTTTTACTTTTAATTGAGTAATATTATTTTTACTTGGGTAAATTTTTTGGCTACTCTACCCACCTCTGGTCCTGTATAAAATCAGGTGTATAATGATCCCAACTGAGCCAATGGTTCCTCTCTCTCATGCACTGCAGGATTATAGGTAATCATCTCCCATGCTTAGTCTCAGTGCATGTGCATCACTCATATAATCAACATCTGTGCTCGCTGTACTCTTTATTATAATATTGTGACCACGTGTGTGTGCTCGTAAAGCAAAATCAAGTGTCATTAGAGAGATTCCTTTGATAAAGATCCAGTTTATGATTTGAGACATCTGGTTACTGTGCGTTCTGGAAACAAGCATCCAGCAGCAACTTTTCTTTACGGTTACGCATGACCTCAGCAGAGCACTCACGCTTCCAGCACTGCATGACTCATGTGGTGGCCCTCCCTGATCCACGGCAAGATGCACAGCACCTGCTCACCAAATTAACACTGCATTATGATATCAAAGCCTACCTGCTTTGGCTTATCAAAAGACAAGTGGAGCGATATTCTCATTCCACGTCTAGCAGGTAAGGCAGAGCATGCCTATTTTTCTCTGTTGGATTACGATGTAAATAATTACATCCTGCTCAAAGTTGAGACCTTGGCCTGCTGCGGGCTGCTAGAGTTTTACAAGTGAGCATATAAACCACATATCATGCCGAGGGTGTGGCTCAGGCAGATTGCAGTCAGGTGGCTCCAGCAGTAGTCGATCACACCTTTCGAAGTGACAGAAAGAGTGGTAATGAAATTGTGTGCCTCGGTCCCTTCCAATAGAAGAGCAGAAAGCCGTAGACATGAGACAGCCCGAAAACATAAAATAGATGCTTAGTGCACTGGAATGCATGCTAACAAAGCTTTTCTTAGTCATATATATATATATATATATATATATATATATATATATATATATATATATGTTTCAGTTATTATATGTTCAGTTCAGTTATCAGTGTTTCAGTTTCATGTATATATATATATATATATATACATGAAACTGAAACACTGGCCAATTTAGTGTTGGAGGTTTCATGGCTAAATCTGACCAGCCTGGTGGTGTCACGTCGTGGGGTGTTGTTGTGCGGCATAAACGCAGGAGGATCCAGGTTTTTAAAGGAAACGATGTTTATTTAAAGGCAAAACAGGCAGGGAAACTCAACAAAACAAAGATACTTTCAATGAAACGGAAACTAAAACACGAATACACGAAACAAAAGACACTTAAACCAGGCAGACATTTACCAATATAAATTAACAGTTGCAAGACAAGAAACTAACTGAAACTAAGCTATTTATAATAAAACTAATAACCAACTCGGTTCAGGTGAGCGCCCCCTGGTCACCTGACCGAGTTGCCACATGGGAACTGAAGTCTAAACAAAGGAACTACAAACGAAATTACAGGGCGCTTTGGCGCCCTCTAGGGGTTATCCCTGACATAACCCCCCCTCAAAGGGCGCAACTCCGGGGCGCCACAGGAGGTCCAGGGCATCCCCCCCAGGGTCCAATGTCCGCCCCTCTCACCCATAGGCTGGCACCCATGTCCTGTGGGCCAGGTGGCTTCATGCCCCCGTTGAAGCAGGGCGGAAATAATGACGGAGGAAGCTCGCCGTCCTCTTTGACGCTGGGCGGCGAAGGCAGTGGGTGCTCGCCGTCCTCGGTGACGCAGGGCGGCAGAGGATGAGGAGGCTCGCTGTCCTCGGCGGCGCATGAAGGCGGCGGCGGAGGAAGAGGATGGAGCTCGTGCTCCTCGGCGGCACATGAAGGCGGCGGCGGAGGAAGAGGATGGAGCTCGTGCTCCTCGGCGGCGCATGAAGGCGGCGGCGGAGGAAGAGGATGGAGCTCGTGCTCCTCGGCGGCGCATGAAGGCGGCGGCGGAGGAAGAGGATGAAGCTCGTGCTCCTCGGCGGCGCATGAAGGCGGCGGCGGAGGAAGAGGATGGAGCTCGTGCTCCTCGGCGGCGCATGAAGGCGGCGGCGGAGGAAGAGGATGGAGCTCGTGCTCCTCGGCGGCGCATGAACGCGGCGGCGGAGGAAGAGGATGGAGCTCGTGCTCCTCGGCGGCGCATGAAGGCGGCGGCGGAGGAAGAGGATGGAGCTCGTGCTCCTCGGCGGCGCATGAAGGCGGCGGCGGAGGAAGAGGAAGCTCGTGCTCCTCGGCGGCGCATGAAGGCGGCGGCGGAGGAAGATGAAGCTCGCTGTCCTCAACGGCGCCGTGCAGCGTCGGAGGAAGAGGATGGAGCTCGTGCTCCTCGGCGGCGCATGAAGGCAGCGGCGGAGGAAGAGGATGGAGCTCGTGCTCCTCGGCGGCGCATGAAGGCGGCGGCGGAGGAAGAGGATGGAGCTCGTGCTCCTCGACGGCGCATGAAGGCGGCGGCGGAGGAAGAGGAAGCTCGCGATCCTCAGCGGCGCATGAAGGCGGCGGCGGAGGAAGAGGAAGCTCGCGATCCTCAGCGGCGCATGAAGGCGGCGGCGGAGGAAGAGGAAGCTCGCGATCCTCAGCGGCGCATGAAGGCGGCGGCGGAGGAAGAGGATGGAGCTCGTGCTCCTCGACGGCGCATGAAGGCGGCGGCGGAGAAAGAGGAAGCTCGCGATCCTCAGCGGCGCATGAAGGCGGCGGCGGAGGAAGAGGAAGCTCGTGATCCTCAGCGGCGCATGACAGCGACGGCGGAGGAAGAGGATGGAGCTCGTGCTCCTCGGCGGCGCATGAAGGCGGCGGCGGAGGAAGAGGAAGCTCGCCGTCCTCGAAGGCACAGTGCAGCGACGGTAGCTCGCCGTCCTCGAAGGCACAGTGCAGCGACGGTAGCTCACCGTCCTCGAAGGCACAGTGCAGCGACGGAAGCTCGCCGTCCTCGAAGGCACAGTGCAGCGACGGAAGCTCGCCGTCCTCGAAGGCACAGTGCAGCGACGGTCGCTCGCCGTCCTCGAAGGCACAGTGCAGCGACGGTCGCTCGCCCTCCTCTTCGCCGCATTGCAGCGGCAGCAGCTCGCTGTGCTCAGCGGCGCGGTGCAGCTGTGCTAGCAGCCCTTGGAGCCTGGCCACCTGCTCCCGCAGGTCACGAATGCGCTCTTCGTTTCTCAGAGCGCATCGCCGAAAGCTGCTCCAATAACTCTGGGAGGCTGCTCCCAGCTGCACGTCCCGCTCACACTCCGCTCTTTTGCCGTTACGCCGTTTGGTTCCCCGGCTACCTTCCACGCCGGCTCCCCAAACTCCAAACATCGCTGCCCCCCCCAAAAATAATCTCCCCGGGGAAGGGCTCCTCTGCTATGCCTCTTTTTTGGTCTTGCAATCTGTCACGTTCCGGGGTGTTGTGCGGCATAAACGCAGGGGATCCAGGTGGTAACGGAAACGATGTTTATTTAAACACAAAACAGGGAACTTAAACAGAACAAATAGACTTTAAATGAAACCGAAACTAAAACACGTATAGACGGAGAAACAAAAGACACTAAGAAACATGCTGACATTACCAATATAAATTAACAGTTGCAAGACAAGAAACTAACTGAAACTAACCTATTTATAATAAAACTAATAACCAACTCGGTTCAGGTGAGCGCCCCCTGGTCACCTGACCGAGTTGCCCCATGGGAACTGAAGTCTAAACAAAGGAACTACAAACGAAATTACAGGGCGCTTTGGCGCCCTCTAGGGGTTATCCCTGACAGGTGGCCAACCTTCATTGTTTGCACATTCCACCAGTAAGAGCAGAGTGGACATATTTAATTAGCAGAGTAATAGCGCAGTTTTGCTTAAAATATTGCAATGCACATAACATTATGGGTGATATATCAGAGTTAAAAAGAGGACAAATTGTTGGTGTGCGTCTTGCTGGCACATCTCTGACCAACACAGCAAGTCTTTAGGACGTATTAAGAGCCACGGTATCCAGGTCAGCATACCACCAAGCAGGGCGAACCACATCCTACAGGAGTATCTGTGGACGCAAGAGGAAGCTGTCTGAAAGGGATGTCTAGGTGCTAACCCGGATTATATCCAAAAAACATAAAACCACAGCTGCCCAACTTACTGCAGAATTAATTGTGCACCTCAAGTCTCCTGTTTCCACCAAACCTGTTTAGAGCTCCACAGGGTCAATATACATGGCTGGGCTGCTATAACCAAACCTTTGGTCACTTGTGCCGATGCCAAACATCGGTTTCAGTGGTGCCAGCAGCGAAAAACTTGGGCTGTGGACAATGTGAAACATGTATTGTTCTCTGATGAGTCCACCTTCACTGTGTTTCCCACATCCTAGAGAGGTGCCATGTGGAGAAGCCCCAAAGAAGCGTACCACCCAGACTGTTGCATGCCCAGAGTGAAGCATGGGGGTGGATCAGTGATGGTTTGAGCTGCAATATCATGGCATTCCCTAGACTCAATACTTGTGCTACGTAGATGGGCGTGCCAAGGACTAGCGAATCATTCTGGAGGACCCATTGTGCACCCAATGGTTCAAACATTGTATCCTGAAGGCGGTCTCGTGGTATCAGGATGATAATGCACCAATACACACAGCAAGACTGGTGACAGTGCTCTTTGATGAACATGAAAGTGAAGTTGAACATGGCAGGGCCACGGGAACACCAGATATAAATATTATTAAGCTATGTTTTGGAGGAGCAAGTCAGGAAATGTTTTCCTCCCCCAGCATCATGTAGTGATCTGGACACTATTCTGCAAGAAGAATGGCACAGAATCCCTCTGGCCACTGTGCAGGACTTGTATCTGTCATTCCCAAGACGAATTGATGCTGTATTGGCTGCCGAAGGAGGCCATATATATAGCTTGATCTAACATGCACATGTGTAAAAGATACTAAACGTAGATCCTTGATTTCTTTCACTTTTTGTTCCAGGATGGTGAGGGCAGAATTAACTGTCAGCTTGCATTTGCTCTGCACATTCTTTTACAACCTTCAACAAATGCCATAAAATTCAACAGTTCTGAAAACACTTGCACATCAATGCTGATACACCCACATCTCTCTTTCTGATTTATGTTGAGCCAGACGAGCTCTTTTATGTTTGCTGGTATCTACAACATATACAGAAGAACTTTTGCACAGTTACACTCTAAAGAATTTCTGTAATGTCTATAAAATAATAAAAGATGTGTTCAAAGCAGTATACTGCTTTAGATGTAAAAAACAAATGCTTTCTTGAAGGCTGAAATTTGTTTGTTTTTATTTTTCAACCATGTATTTTAATATTTTATATCATAATTTATTACAGCCATGTTCAAAAGTTACTACGCCTTTTAATTCTTTTAATGTTTCTGTGCAAAAACATAATCAAAATCGTCTGACCATAGTGTATTTCAGTATTAGGCACATGCATCCTCAGACGAACAACAAAATCTAACTTTTTTACTGTGCCACAATGTAATTAAACAAAAATTAAGACAAAAATAATATACTATAATAATATAATAAGTACCCCCGTGATTTGATAGGTTATAAATCCACTTTTAGCAGCCATGGTTTATTTAATCAAGTAATTGTTTTCTGCATAACAGGAACTCCAAATTGTTTAGAAATGGTTCTATAACTCTGTCCGATTGATATCCAGAAGCAATTGCTGCTCTAAGATTATTGTCTTTCTTTTTTGGCATTGTGTTAACACACAGATGAATGCTCCAGACCAGCAAAACTGGCAAAACGTCTGTAAACTTCATAAAGGTCTGCAGGCCTGCTGATGATTAGCAGCACTTGGCTGCAACTTACCCTCTTAAATCCATTAGAAGCAGCAAAGAAGTACTTAGTATTGCTGGAATGCAATTTCAATTTTGTTAAATAAATAATGCCATAGTGATACTATGTTATACTAAGTCCCACTGTGATCAGATGATTTTTATTGTTTTTATACAAATTCACATGGAAGTAAAAGAGGGGGTACTAGCTGTTGAGCATGACCAAGATTCAAGCTTTTTTTTTTTATTACACAAAAATATTTTAATGAAATAAAATGGAAGGATTTGTTCATGTTGAAGCAAAACAAAACCTGACCCAACCATTTTACAAGAATAGAATTTCCCCCATATCAGTAAAGATGGCATATGAAATAAAATGTCTCTCAACCACTAATTAACACAGCAGTTCTCCTTGTTTTCATGTTTACAACACCCACTGTGATTATTATAGTATCATTATTGCATTATGTCTATGTTTACATCAAACTAAAATGACAACAGGCATATAAAAATGCAAAGTGCACAGTAACATATTGGCTCCCCGCGGGCATGGTTAAGCCATGGGTGCCTGTGATCTTGTCACCAGTTTACTAATATATAATTGATAATCAATGTTAATGTGTTAATGTTTTGTAGTGTTGATTTTATGGCTAATTGGTGTATGTGACACAATTAATGCTGCTCATAAAAAAAATGGCATTGTTCAGTTACAGTAAGATGCAAAGATAAAAAAAAAAATATTGGGAAAATACACTTTAATATAAGCAATAACAACTAAAAGTCTTCAAAATTTTCACTATCCTGTCATTCTGATATGACCAGCCCAGTGTGAAGGAGTGCCTTCCGTTCCACGGGTTGCACATCCCTATCCAGTGCCAGCTCACAGAGGCTGAGCTCGATTCATTTTCAGACTTTACTGAGGCAGAAAAATCATTCAGACCCTGTTGTAGACATTGAAACCACTATCCAATGATGGCCAGTCAATGAGCAATAAGGATGACTTGGAGAAAACCATGAGCTTCTGTGTTGCATGTGCTCAATTGCAGGACCAATGATTCTTCATATGATGGACAGCTGCTGGTTAAAATGGAAGCACTTTATTTTTCATGGGGTGGTGAATGCAATGGACAAGTTATTTTTTGACACATGATTGTTTTTTTTTTCTTTATTAAAGTTGAAGCTGTAGTTTTTACTGTAATTGAGAGCTACTGTTTATCAATATGTAATCCAGTTAAAAGAGTATATTCTTATTTGGATTTTATTTGCAATAGACATACACTGATCAGGCATTACAGTACATTACAACGTGAAACATTATGCCCAATATTGTGTAGGTTCCCCTTGTGCCCCTGGGGCAGCTCTGGCCCCCCTCAGTCAGGAGACTCCATAAACCTCGTGCTAACAACTTCTTCTTATTATTATTATTAGTATTAATAGTGGTAGTGGCAGATAGATGGATAGATGGATAGATACTGTATTACTCACCAAAGTAAAACTCCCAAAAAAGGAAAATGGAATGTAGTAGCAGCGTGGCTTCTGAGCTTTCTATTAAAAATAATAATAAATGAGAAGAGATTACAGCTGGGCGGTGCAGGAGTGGGCTTCATATCCATAGGGTAAACTATTAAAAACAATTTCTTTTTAAATGTGAAAAAAGTAAAAACTAGCAACAGAAAATGAATGACATGTAGAAAGAAAAGACACACAGATAGAACTACTGGATGGACTGCCATTCGTGTCCGCGCAAAGAAGTTAACAGTAGTATAATGTTTCACCTGCCATGCGGAAGGCCCAGTTTCAATTTCCAGCCAGTGCCCAAACCCCAGCCACTGGACGCAGTGTCAGTCCCAAGCCTGAATAAAATGGGAGGGTTGCGTCAGGAAGGGCATTCAGAGTAAAACCTGTGCCAAGCTTGTGTGTGGACTGGATGGTCCGCTGTGGCAACCAATTGCTGGGAGCAGCTGAAAGACCAACAACAAAAGCACTTACAGTATATACAGTACTGCTATTACAGTAACTTCTTAATCGGCTTCATGGGTAATCATGGACACCACAACAACAACAACAAAAAATCATGAAATAATGAAAGCAAAAAAGTGCTACTACTACTACTAATAATAGTAATACTACGAATGCATTGTTTTGTAATATATATTTATATATATATATTTTACTTTTCTCTCACTTACAGCTTTACACATTACACCTAGTGAAAATACAGCATAATGCTGGTCATTTTGACAACAGGAAAAATTCACAATCAAAATCAAAACTGCCCATACAGTTTGTCATGACCCCTAAATATCGGATATTTATGGCCAACGGTGCATACATGAAGTTCCCTTTTCTCCCATGGAGCGTTCTGTAATTGCTCTTCTACTAGTCATGTAGCACCTCATTAGTCAAATACAAGGCCAATGAGATATAAATATTTATGGCCAACGCAGTTATGGCTTCCTTTCCTGCATTAATATGGCACATCTGTTTCGCACTCTCAAATACAAGCAGGCCGACACACTCAACATCTTTAAAGATTGCGAGTGCAGATTAATTCCAGTTTAAAGGATTAATAGTAATTTTAAGCAGATAGAAGTTTCCATTGTCAGGGTTGAAATAAATGTAGACGCTCCTTACATACTATGTCTTCAGTCATTGCCACTTTTATTTAGCATATGGTTGTGCAGATTGGCAAAAATGCAAAACATTTAGTGTTAATACAAAATTAACCTGTATACAGTATTAATAGAAGCACATCAGAAAGAGAGAGAGAGTGAGAGAAAGAGAAAGAGAGAGAACAGTTAGGTTACATAATGTATAAGGTGTATATTTATTTCAAGAACAAGGTGCATTCATCCCCCCTCCCTTTGCTTCAGACAAATTTGTCGTTTTGTTTGAGGGGTTTAACCATTTACTACTTACTATTAACATAAGTTGTAAAACAAGCCTTCTAATGCTACTCTTTCCTTAAGAAGTACATTTTTATAACATTTCATACAACTCCTTAACAAAAATCATTAAACATTTGCCTGGTGTTCTGCAAAAAATTGTTCAATGTCACTATTAATAATCAATAAGATAAAAACACAGAATTTAATCAGAATTGCCAATACCAGTTTTCAAATGGTTTTCCATAACTGTACAGATAATTAAATGTATGTAAATAACGAACAACTTAATGAACATATCTGCTGAACAAGTGTGCTCTCCTCATGTAATAGCAAAACTGACTAAACTAACCACATATTTGCTTTTAACATTCCAAAATTCTCCTTTGCTGTTAAATAGAATAAAATAGTCAGGCGCTGACATTGCTGATGCTCAGTAGGTGTTCCAGTTCATACGCTAGGACATTCAGCGGGGTTAAGGTCAGGGCTCTGTGCAAGTCACTCAAGCTCTTCCATAACCACCTTGGGAAATCATGTCCTTGTGGACCTTGAGCAGGTGAGACCACAGTACTTGAACCCATGTGGGGACCACAATAACCTATTTGGGTTGTGTTTGTTGGGAGAATACATGTTTACTTTTTTCTAACATGTTATTTCTGGCCAGAGCACGAAACAGCAAATAAACCAAAAGTATACAATTTTACTCTAATTCCCACTTGGCAATGAGGCTAATAGGACCGAAAGTGCCCTAGAAAATTTGGCTGACAAATTATCTGCAATGGCAACCAGACAAAGCTTAACTGTTTGAATAGCATTATAAATGATGGCACATTTAAAGGACAGCACAAAACTCACAGAAGCAATCAGTCATTATTTCACCCTCATTTTAGGGGGGGGGGGGGGGGCATGATCAGCCAAGTCAAGAGCATTGTGGAGAATCCTTCTAATCAAGTCTTTGAATGACATTTACATCAGATGATGAGGGACTTATGTGGATGATGCTTATGATCAAATTGATGACTAGGTTTTTATCATGAACTTATAGTATAATCTTTTATAAATTCTCAGTGATGTATTCTTGTTGCACAAATAGAACAGATTTCAAATGTACTGTACAGTAGGACATTCATAAGAGAAGTAGTGAAAAATGAATGGAAACATGGCTATTTGACATACGGTACTTCCAATGCATGTACTAATAAACGCAAATGAACAAGAACACGAATGTGTTCATAAGCATAAACAAAAATACTGAACAAATAAAAAACAATGATCAAGAAAAAATGTATTTAAACACTGCTGTAAAGCTGTTGTTGGCAGCTGCAGCTTTGAGTAGTCTATGGTGTAAGTAATTAGCTTTTTCCCGGATTGTGGTTCAATTTTGGCTCATTCCCCTTAACAAATCATTTTCAAATCCTTATGGGTATAAGGTCCTAGTAATGGACTTTTAATTTCTAAAACCTCCATTAACATTCATATTTTCAAGTCAATAAATTGGCTAAGGCCATGCCAGTACTTTTTGACTTATTTTGGCTGTATATCTTGTACAAACCTCAAACTTCTTTGCAAATTCTTGGCTGATAAGAATACATTCTTGCTTCACACCATTCACGGTCAGTTCAATCACATGTAATCCATCAGCAGCATTTGCAGAGAAGCAGCCTGATATCATGATGCTCCCATCTGTGTACTCCACTGTGGGTATGGTCTTCTTGGGCTCAGACACACCACCCCTCTTATTCCAAACATGATGAGCGAAATTACTGCCAAAGGGTTCTGTTTTTTTTTTTTTTTTTGTCTAAATGCCTTTAGACATGCATTGCTCTGCATTATTACACAATCATGCACATATACTGTGCACATTTCAGCCTTAGATCATAGATTCATGCTGTCAGTTATCAATACTACTAAATAAATCAACAGTACTAATAAATCAACAGTATTCCATCCCATTGACCTATTATAAGAATGAGCATCACAGAGAGATGAATTATTAAAAAATTCATCATAGACCATTACAAATACAAAAATGAAAAGTTTTTTTTTTTTACTATAGCACATCAGAACAATTCAGAACATAGTGCACATTTGAGGTATATACTGTATATAAAAACAGCCATTATCGCAGTCATGGCCCCCAGTAGTGGTGCAGCAAGAAGCCTTATACTTGCCTGTCTAATTAAAAAAATAAATAAATAAAAACTTACACTCATTCACCTATAGGTTTGATCAGGCACAAAATGCAATGGCCAGTTCATGTGTGACAATGATTTCTCTTGCTCCCAACAACTTCACAATATCAGTCTTGAAAAATCCTGTAAAAACTCCATACACTGGTCACTTGGGTCATTAGCTGACTTTATTTTATTGCCACGTAACATGGTCATGTTAAGCAACCACAAAACATAGCAGTGTCACAATGTAAGCCTGAGTTTTTTTTTTTATTATTATTTATTTATTTATTTATTTTTATGGAACACAGCTGTTTAGTCGAATTCTGCGAGTTCTCATAGTGTGCATACGGAAATGCTCGTAATTTCATTATTAAACATAACTATGCTTTTTACTGTTGATTTTTTTTTTTTACCATGCAACTTCACCAGGTGTTTAAGTCACCATCATCCATGATTGATGATAGTTTTTATTTTTTTTGTAATCATATATTTCTTATGCTTATAAATACTTTGGTGTTGATATTGATAAAAAATATATCACGTTCATGAACATAGAGTGTCCATGTTGACACATTAAGAAAAAAAAAAATGCTACACGCAGCTTAGATGCAGGTAAATTGAAGCTGAGAGGCAATCTCAAGCACCACTAAACTGCAGTGCATGATGCCAGTAAGTGGAGCTTCGATAGGAAAAAAAAAAAAAAAAGACATGCCAAGGGTTGTGTTATCTTCTGTACTTATATCTATACTTGAATGATCCCTTGGTCTTTTCATCTGGATTCTGGATCACAAACACACGCACGCACGCACGCACGCACACACACACACACACACACACACACACACACACACACACACACACACACCCACAAACCCATCCACCATCTGCAGTGTAAAACTGTTACTTAGCAACTGCCATTTTTCTTTTCTTAGTCTTGCCCAGCATGACAGATGTAATTATTTACTTTGGCCAGTGTTACAGAACTGGTGCAAGAGCAACAAAACACAAAGATATTTGCACATTACTAGTGCCAGATGCACTTCAAACTATCTGACTAACAGCTCTGAAGATCTCAATGTTGCTTGAGAAGCAGAGCTGCTTTTCTTTTGTAGCGCATACAGTATAACAGGATTTTTTTTGGACAGTGGCCGGAGTATTAAAAAAAAAAAAAAAAAAAACCCTCTATAGGAAGTCTTCAAAGGGCTGTTTTTATCACATTCGCTTTTTGTAAAGTCCTACTGCTGACACCTTCCATCTAGTAGTAGTTCAAACATAAACTAACTACTGACTTTAATAGGAATATCAATACCCCTCCAAGGAACCTGTATTAGGTTCCTGTTCCTGGCAGACAGAAGTGGAATATGGTGTAGTCTTCTGTTGTTGTAGCCTTTACACTTCAAGGTTTACCCTGTTGTGTTGAGATGATTCTTCGCTGGCCATGGTTATCAAGAGTGGCTGTAAACTTTTTTGTTTTGTTTTCTGAAACAATTTGTTTATTTAATTTTGCATTGGAATTCTGGACTGATATCAGTTCACAAAATACTCAAAGCAGTCTCTCTGGCACCAATAACCATGCCACACGGTAAAAGTTCCTCCCCCCTAAATGTGATTGATGAATAGATTCACTGAATCACTTGACCTGTTACGTGCATTATTTTTGCATTGCAGTTTTGACATGATTGCATGAAAACATAGTTCTACCTTTATTATTTACTGTAGAATTAGGAATAGGTAGTATTGCTGTATATATATATTTTTTCCATGATGGTTAACTGAACTCAATCAGACATATTCACCTTTTCATTTAAATTGTCACGACGGATTTACTGAAATATGGTTAGAAAGAGAAAATGAGTATTGCTTTTTGGTTGTTCTGATTTGTTTTGCAAAAGAACATCTTAGTGGTGGGAATCAATTTTAATTCCAAGAGATATTTATTTCCGTTCCACCTCTGTGTGATGTTTGATTTCCTGTGGCATGTGATAATCCATAATAGCTGTGCTTCAGACAACAATGAAGAAAGCATTGAATGTGGCATAAAATCACAGTTGTTTGGTGTAGTGCAGTTAAAAGACATGACTTCATGTGCATAAAGCAATTTATCTCTTTACCTATTGAGAGTCTTTGATATTGATATTAATAGCGCTTATGTTACTGACTTGACACAAAAATAAATAAATAAGTAAGTGATCTTCAAGCGTATTATATGTAATATGGTTGTTATACTGTAAAAGTTACATCCATAATAACTTCAAATTTGAATATTACAGTATGTTGGAAAAAGCATGGATAATTAAGCAGTGGATACAACTTTGAAGAACATCTTCTGTATCCAATAACATGTTTCATAGTATAAACCTTATTTATAAGAATACATGACTGAAACGGCCACTTGTTATTGAGGGTCATTTGTGAAAAAAAAATGCTTCAGTTTAATAGGGAGCATAAAGATTGAACATTGGAGCAATGACAAAAGGTAATGTGGTCCGATAAGTCCAGATTGACTCAGTTCCGGAATGTCAGGGTTAGAAGGGAAAGCGCATGAAGCTATATACCCATTATGCACAGCGGAAACTGTACAAGCCACTGGAGGCAGTGTTATGATCTGTGTTGTTATGACCTAGTTGGTCATGTCTAGTCTCAGATATTCCCCGAATGTACGGAAATACGAGTATTTTTCATGAATGGAATTTCTTCTTCACTTATGGCACAAGAATATTCCAGGTGAAGCCAGCACTCATGAGGTTCAACCTATAAAAGGCTCTGGGAGCATGCATGAAAGTATAAATTTCACACATCAATTGGCCACCACTTGGGATGGTCTAAGGAAGACCCCATAGATAGAAATATGCCAAAACAAATGCCTACAAGAACTAAACATCCCAATGCGCCCACTTCAGAGCCTCCGTGGACTAACAAGCCTCACCTGAACATCAACACTCCACCCACATCTGTACAGCATTTAAGGGTTCTCAGTTCAGTTGCCCAATTCAAAATAATGTTTTGTGTTGCTCTCACCAGTCATTGCCAGGCGTTATTTTCTGCACATGTTATTTTCAAGTTTTGACCCAGTGTTGTACCTCATGAAAATAAATTGTATTGTCCTGTTTATGTGGTTCATTGCTCTCTCTTGACCTTTGCCTGTTTCCTGACTTCGAGCTTTATTAACCTCTGGATATTGTTTGCTTAAACACACACACACACACACACACACACACACACACACCTCACATTTATCAACCATGCCCTACTGAAAGTCTCCTGAAAGCTTTGATGGATTAATGACCGATTACATCCTCAATCAACAAAGATCTGATGTGTACTCCCTTATATCCTCATGGTATATGGGATGTTCATGCCCAATATGGGAGGGAAGACCCAGGCTCAGGGAACTGGTCTTAGAGGTACTGTATTAGGCCACAGAAAAAGTAAAAGGGTACATGAGTGAGAGAGAGAGAGAGAGAGAGAGAGAGAGAGAGAGAGAGAGAGAGCGAAAGGAATTAAGCAAGATAGAGACGTGATCTCAAATGCCCCCCAGGTATGACACCCAATTGTCCTTCATTGGACCGCCTCATCAAGCAATGCTGGAACGTGACACTAGACCTATTACAAATACCATCCCATTGTTCAGTGACAAAGTGCTACAGCACCACAAAGTCAACCACCGCTTGGCACTGTGCTCGTCTACCAACAATACCCTGCAACAGGTCTTTCAGA
Organism: Clarias fuscus; assembly: GCA_030347435.1. Classification (NCBI taxonomy): domain Eukaryota; kingdom Metazoa; phylum Chordata; class Actinopteri; order Siluriformes; family Clariidae; genus Clarias; species Clarias fuscus. Next base: position 8,516,255 of record CM059214.1, on the reverse strand, counting down.
GCTAGTGGGTGAAAGCAAATAGATAACCAATTAGATGAGTGCCAGTGAATAAAAGTTGGCTGTTTGGGGCTCACCTGCTGCAAAATTGCCTGTTAAAGCTTTGTATTCTCTGTCAGCCTCTTCAACAGTGGCTCTGGGCTGCAAGCTAGGTTTCTTCTGATAGCGGTGGACCAACCACTGGTATCTTGGCCAGCCCTTTGTACCGATGACGCATCAATTCAGTGAATGCTTCCACATCATCCTGCAGCCTCATCTTGGATAATGTGATGGGTAGCGCCCTCTGCTTGAAGAAGGCTCAGTGAATGGCGAGGCCTTGAAGAAACATACCGTCCCCAAGTCAGGTTTTCAGCACTAGTGTACGACTTTTGTGGTTTGGGCACATCTTGGGTTGCTCAGGTCTTTCTCTTTGACTTCAAGCCACCTGAAAGCCCAAAAAGACACACATGATTAAACCTTATGTTTACAATATGGTAAAATGATTATAAAAAATACAAATTACTGATTGCCTGTGGGTTTATCCTACCTCCTCTCAATCTGATGCCCAAACAAGTCCTTGCTGCCACAAGTAGCATGTCTTATCTTGTTGTGGTTGTATCCATAATGATAGAATAGTTTTAAATTACATTATAAGCAATTTTATTTTAAACAATCTATTTGCTAATGGTTTACTGGTTTTCTAAAAAAGTTTTCCCCCTTATAATAATTTCTATGAAATTTATGGAGTCTAATATTCAAAACTGTTATGCAATTGAAGTTAATCAAACTACTCCTTCTTATCTTGTACCTGTGTTGAAAATAAACACATAAAAATGTGCAGCGTTAACTCACATTTTCAGAGATAATAGTTGCAATTGTAATATAAATCTGCCTAATATTTATAAGACATTATGATGATCAATCCTTTTTTAGTGGAAAAAAAAATAGATAATTAAAAAAGGATGCTGTCTGAAATATTGCAGTACCAGGGGAAGCCAGTAAACTGTAGAAAGTTGTATTTTCCCCCTTAATCTTTTTTGCAGATTCATGGGTAATGGAGAAAAAATTGTTTTCTTAAGTTTCTTAAGTTCCTAAGCATTTTCAAATGTTTAACTATTTTATACTGATCAGCCATAACATTAACACCATCATCAGGTGAACTGAACAACAGTGATCACCAGTCCGATGCCAGAAAAAAGCCAATGTACCTCAAATAGAAAAAAGTCAACATTGTCCATTATAGAAAGGCACCAGAACACTCAGTGCACCTCAGCCCACTGACGAGGCCTCCAAACTCCCCAGATCCCAGTTGGACTGAGTACCCATGGGATGCGCCGGACAAACAAAACTGATCCAAGGAGGCCCCACAGAGGAAAGATAAAAAGGAGCAATAAAACAATTACTACTGTCCCATAGTACAAATTAAGCCATTGTGTTAGTCATTGTATTTAGGATTTAATCACTGCCCTCAGCTGGTTGCGTCAGCTTAGAAAAGGATGAATCTGCTGAGCCTTTTTCAACAGTTTATTTTCTGTCTCTGCTGTCTATTAAAGCACATACTTTGTGTTTTAATACAGTTTCATGTTTCAACGAAAACAAGATTAAATGCTGTTTAATGTGGCACAAGGGCAACCAGTTTGGTCTCAGATTTCAATACTGTATGTTAATAAACAAATGAGTAAAATGGAGCCTATGCAAAATCAATAAATGAGACACCCTGGTGTGGAGTAACTTAAACCTTAAAAGAACTTCAAGTTTATGATTTTGGGCTTAAACTGTTTTAGATTTCTTTACCCCAATGTATCATCCTAACATCTTGGTGCTGGTTTTCACTTGCTCATCCCTAATTGTTTCCTGTGGCGGTATGGCAGCAGTCAGCTGAACTGTGACCTCATGTCTTCAGGTTTAAGGGGTTCAAGTCCTGCCTCAGATATCTGTGTGTGGATTTTCTATGTTCTGGCCCATGTTTGGTGGGTTTTCACCAGGTAAATCAGTTTCCTCCCCCAGTCCAAAAGAATAAGCAAATAAGGCTAATTGACGTTTCCAAATTGCCATAAATTGCTTAGTGTGTGAGTGAGCATGTGAGTATTCTGGCAATAGATTGGCACCTCATCCGGAGCTTCCCCATCCCCTCCTAGTGCTCCAAGTCTGCTGGTATAGGCTGCAGGCTTCCCATCACCCACAATGGGAAAATGCATCAATCCGGCATCCTTTAAAATAAAAAGGTATTCATTTGAATTTAAAATGCAATTTAAAAAATATACCCATGCACTATATTATTTTTATATATATATATATATATATATATATATATATATATATATATATATATATATATGAAAAAATAATAATCTTTAGACCATTTTATAATTTCTTACATTGTACTCATGACTTATGACCAGTGGTAATGTCCTTATATGTATTTGATTTAAGACAGACTTGAAAAAAAAACTCAAATTATCCCATTAAGGCTTGTTTATCTCATCCTAATAGAAATGGAAGTTTGGGGTGTCTCCACCATGTGTGCAGCATGTGTGTGGAAAATCCCAGGTTTTTATTTATTTATTTATTTATTTATTTATTTAGCAAATGAAAATGTAATATTTTATTGATATTTGAGTGCCCTATTATTGTCACTATATGCTGGTAATCTAATTAACTTTCCTTAACAATCATTTTTCTCTTTTCAGCTAATAGTTTAAATGAAGCAAAACGATTGACTAATTGGCAGGAGTTAGCAAACATGATTGGACGATATGGGAGTATTATTTTGTGGACTCTTAGATTTAAAAAATAAAAGGGTTTTAAATTACTTAAATTTTAACAGTTCTTCATCAAAACATGTGTATATCATGTCGCTTTTATATGTAGTAATTAACATTTTGCAGTCCTTATGTTAATTATATTTTATTACTGATAGAAATTATGAATATGATTTACATATTTTAAGTTAATATTAAATTCACAGACTTGACAGAAGTAGAAGTCAGTGAAGTAGAAGCTGTGTTTGTGCTTCAACTGTCTTGAATTGAACTTGACAGCATACTTGGCATCACTCTTAACAGAGGGATGTTCATTGTCCTGAAGTGCTAAATAGCAAAAAAAAAAAAAAAAAAAAACTAAAATACATCTTAAATCATGAAATATTCTAAATACTTAATGTTATAAAACCAAACTACGGAAAAGGGTGGTGCATCTACTGGATTTTAAGTTAATAAAATCTGTAAACTTATGTGTCTTATTAATGGTTCAAAAAAAGGAGCCAAGCCATTACCTCTAAACATGTTGGAAAAGGTACAAAATATAAGAAATAATGCAGAGAAACTATGAACAAGATCATAATACAATTTTCGTCATTGCTATTCATACATATCTGACTGAAACTTGGCTTTCAGAGTAAGGTCAACATTCATTAATAGATTTAGAGGATGTTATGCTTATTAGATTGGACTGCATTGCAAACTTAAGTGGAAAAGTAAAAAAAAAAAAAAGAAATAGCATGCTTTTATTAATAAATAATAGTCTAATCCATACATTTCCTTTTCCCTTCCTGAAAGACCAACTGTACTATGAATTTTAGTTTTCCCTAGTCTATCACATATCAGCTAATTTGTTGAATACCTACCTGAAATCAGTCCTGTTTGACATTACTTAAATGCATTTCAGACCATTATAATGTTACTACCTGGATACTAAAACAAGCTTAGATGTGAAAAAAAAATGAAAAAAAGAAGAAGAAGCAGGAAGATGGATGACAGCAACAGCAGAGATATTTCAGGTCTGCAGTGAACAGATTGGGATATTATGCACTAACTTATTCACATTCCAACATGAGCATGGGCAGAAGCCTTGAGCGTCATTGCAGACACTCCAGTGAGGGTTCCTCACTTTCTGACAAACGTAGTAATCCTGTTGTTATTGATGCAAACCCCTTCAGCATTCAGCAACCAGGGACAATACACAAATCTTTTTTTTTTTTTTTTTTTGACTACTGATGAAACCTTGTGCTTAAAGAAATACTTGCAACTAAAAATCATGCAACGAAACCGCTACCTACTGTATAGGACATCTGGCCATTAGTAAAGGTTTTGCAAAATATGTAGGTTCTGAAATGTAGACAGATATAGTTTAACTATCAGTATATTATCATATAACTATCAATATACTGTATATCCCAAAGTATTAGATTATATATTCCAAAAAAAAAAGTCATGGCACCCTATCCATGGTATACTCCATAGGTTCCAGGCCTCCATGACTACAACATGATTGGTACAAAGAATACGAGAGAGTGAGTGAATAAGCCAGTGCTGTTTACAAAACCTATCCTTCTGCTCATCCGAATGAAAAGGACAATGACCCGAGTCATACAGGTGATCCTTGGCTTTAATCAATCTAACTCTCGGTCCTTTAATTTCAGAAACTGTTGAATTTCATACACACCAGTCTCTAAAGTATAATAAATAAAGGGTCCACAGTCTCACATCCAACACAGCTCACAGCTCACTTACCACAAAAAACTACAATGTTGTGATTGTAAGATCACAATCAACAAAGCTAAATATGATTTTTTTTAATGCTAAATAAACATCACATCTGGTGAAATTAAATCGAACTAGTAAAAGAATACTCCCACTAATGATACACCAAACAAATACATACATTGGCTATTTATTTAATAAATAAATAAAAAACTGCATCATTTGCAGTGACATGGCAGGAGCCTTCTATCCGGTTTGGGAGGGCCTCAGAGAAAGCCTCTGACCAAGCCCTGAGTGTTCAGTGTTCAGTAACCACATTGGAACTGATTATTTATTTTATCACATTTTTATTATTTTTTATCACAAAGTCCTTCCTTTTAATCTGGAGAAGATTTGAAAATGTTATAGTGTTTCAACTTTTCCATCACCGATTCCAATAGATCTCTGCCAAAATTTAATGCAATTCTGGACTGAAATAAATATTGTGACATTGCAAACAAAGGCACAATGAATTCATCCCATAATCACATAATCAAGGTAAAAAATGTTAGTGTGTGATTTTTTTTTTTTTTTTTTTTTGAAAGGCAGTGTATATTCACAGCTGCATATTAGAGCTTCTTGCATTCTAATAATGACCCACTCAGTGGGCTGGCATTTTTAGTGTTGGCATCATGTGGGGAGAGAGGCAACTTCCTGAATGGAATAGATAGGGTAAACATCAGACTCAGACAGCAGAAAGCCTCTCATTGAGTTTAGCATTTTTTGAGTTTCATTGCCATGTCAGCATCACACCCCAAAAATGTCTCACTCTATATAACACTGGTTTACTCTTGCCAGGTTCTATAGGAAAGGTATATAAGTCAAGATGTTCCATCCAAGTTATATTGAAAAGCCCTCACCTGGTTAATGAGCACATGACTTCACAAGACCTCTGGGGATGTGCTGTAGTTTTTGGTACCAGGACTTTGGCAAGGAGGATCCTTTGGGTGATGTGGGTTGCAAAAAGGTGACCCCATGGATCAGACTTTATTGTCCAGAGCATGCCATGGGTGCTCAATTAGATTGAGATTTGGGTAATTTGGAAGCCAGGTCAACAACCTTCCAAAGCCTGCTAAGCCTACACTGGATCTATAATCAATGTTATTTGGTTCGCTTGGCAGTGGTGTCAGCATTGTGGCTGATTTGGTGTATTTTCTTCCTAACTTTAGACTGGAGAAAGTTGAATTTGTTCTGAGACAGATGTAGTTCAAACATTCATGTTTATAAGCAGTCTACCATGTGCGCTGTTAGCATCCACTGAGAATGCTCAGACTGATTATGGCAGCCATATCAATGATCCCTCAAAGCTTGGGGATCCCAGCCTGCAGCAAGAATGATGCAATCAAAACTTGTATTTGTTTTACTGAAAGGAGCCAAGTATTTTTTTTTTTCTGATGATGAGAGATATCCCTTACTGAGTAGAGAGTAAAGAGTGTGTTTGGGAGATCTGCCCCATCTGCTTCCAAATTATTAAATGTTGCAGCCTTAGGATTTCTTTCCCCTTAAATTGTATTGTATGTCTTGATGGGTGTCTGCCATTGTATTGGCCCTAAGTATACAGTGTTTACACCAAGCTGAACAGAAATTCCTATAATAAATTAATAGTTTACTTGATCTGTCTTCTGAGAGTCAACCAGGCATTTTAACATCATCAAATATGACTTTAACAAGTCAAATTAAATAAGACTCATAGGATGCATTCCAATGGAGTATGTCCTTATGAGATGACGTGGCATTAGAGAGTCATAAAATATTGTTTCTGACAGAGAAACTAGTTATTATGTCTTAATTTCATAAAAAGCCATTTTTAGATATGTGAGTTGGCGGACAACAAAAAAAGGTAATTTGTTAGCAAATGGCATATCACTAACACCTACACTATTTCTTCCTTTTATATATATGTATCATCAATAAGACATCTTTGCGGCTAGTACTTGTACTTCAGCTCCTACTCAGTAAAACCTCTTCTTTGTAGTTAGTGACCTTGAAACTGTAATACAGTATTGCTGGTAGCTAAGCTGTATAAAGTGATGCTCATCTGAGCATCTTTCCCTTTGAGATGGCATTTTGTTTCTTGTGTCCTCTCTTTCAACCCTCTGAGTCTTACCGCAGGGTGGGAGGCTACAGTGATGTGGCTGACAGTTTCTTTTTTTAACGTTAATGTTACCCTAACGAGACATGGCATTAGCCCCACTGACCCAGACAGAGGGGTCGGGAGGAAACGAATGTTCAGGAAGTTTGTATGTAAAATGACCTGGCTCAGGTAAATCTTCTGAATGTTCCTCACATGTTACAAAGCAGGCACGGGTCTAAAAGCCACAGAAATGTAATGCACTTTGAAGTATTGTGGAAAAGGACATAGCTTCAGGCTGTAATGACCCATTTCCCCCCACAATTCTTTTATCAAAATGATGGAAACCTAGCAGTAGATGGACCATATACAGTACATTAATACTAAGTGGCCTTACTTTTCTATATTATTTGTGTCTTGCATGTACAATAAATGAAATTACATATTGTACTGCAGGTCAATATTTGTCAATATTCATGTTTATGAAATGGGGCCGAAATGGGGTTTCTCAGAAGGGTAGCTGGCTTTTCTCTTAGAGATAGGATGAGAAGCTCAGTTATCCGTGAGAAGCTCGGAGTAGAGCCGCTTCTCCTTTGCGTGGAAAGGAGTCAGTTGAGGTGGTTCGGGCATCTAGTAAGGATGTCACCAGGACGCCTTCCTAGGGAGGTGTTCTTGGCACGTCCAGCTGGGAGGAGACCACGGGGCAGACCAAGGACTAGATGGAGAGGTTATATCTCCACACTGTCCTGGGAACGCCTCGGGATTCCCCAGTCAGAGTTAGCAGATGTGGCTGGGGAAAGGGAAGTTGGGGGTTCCCTGCTGGAACTACTACCCCCGCGACCCGATTTTGGATAAGTGGTTGAAGATGGATGGATGGATGGATGGATGTTTATGAATTTTGACAATAAAAAAGTATGATAACTAACTACTAGTCATTACCTGTGAGCTCTCCCTGCATTTTTTTTTTCTAAGACATGAATCATCTGCCCCTTGTGGTAAAAAAAAATATATATATTTTTACAAATTCACTCATTCATTTCAGTAGACAATTTATCCTGATCAGTATCTTGGTATATCTGGTAACGACTGTAGGAACGGATGTACTGTAGGAATGGGTTTGAGGTGGGGATACACCCTCAATGGTACACCAGTCAATTTCAGGGAACCATATGTGCCCACATGTTTCAGACATTCACTGGGGGCACTTTCTGATGGCCTGTCCACATGCTGATATGTTTTAAGGAGTTGAAGGGAAAATGTGGAATTCAAAAAAAGTTAGTGCAGACACTGGGAGAACCCTAAGCTCAGGATTGAGACCATCATTATGGTTAAGTTAGGTTAAGTTAAGTTCAGCCTTTCTTCATCATACCAGACCAAAAGTTTGGACACACCTTCTCATTCAAAGAGTTTTCTTTATTGTGTTCTTTATTGTGTTCTTTAGCCCAAACAAGTCTCTTCTGCTTGTTGCCTGTCCTTAGCAGTGGTTTCCTAGCAGTTATTTTACCATGAAGGCCTGATTCACACAGTCTCCTCTTAACAGTTGTTCTAGAGATGTGTCTGCTGCTAGAACTCTGTGTGGCATTGACCTGCTCTCTGATCTGAGCTGCTGTTAACCTGCGATTTCTGAGGCTGGTGACTCTTGGTCACCGCAGCAGAGGTGACTCTTGGTCTTCCTTTCCTGGGGCGGTCCGCATGTGAGCCAGTTTCTTTGTAGCGCTTGATGGTTTTTGTGACTGCACTTGGGGACACTTTCAAAGCTTTCCCAATTTTTCGGACTGACTGACCTTCATTTCTTAAAGTAATGATGGCCACTCGCTTTTCTTTACTTAGCTGCTTTTTTCTTGCCATAATACAAATTCAAACTCTTTGAATGAGAAGGTGTGTCCAAACTTTTGGTCTGTACTGTATATACATTAATGCCCAGTGAAATTCTTTATTCTTTGCATATTCCAGATTTTTTTGTTAGTAGGCTGGAATCAGAATGCAGGCTAAACAATTATACATTGTCCATAGAGCAGACAGGGATAAGGGCCTTGCTCAAGGGCCCAACAGCAGCAACCTGGCAGGCTGGGGCTTGAACCGCCGACCTTCTGATTAGTAACTCAGAGCCTTAACACACTGGACCACCGCCTCTTAAAGTTAATATTTTGCACTATGTGAGAAGTTGGTTTAAAGTTGGTCAAAAGTTTGTATAACAAACTAATTTTGGCAATTGTATCCATTATACAGTATGTTACCATTATATTAATGTAATTCAAGTGTATAAAAAAATAAGACAATTATTTATTTATTATAATAGACAAAGAACTGTATCCACATTATATAATTTCAACATTTTGAAATGCATTATATGCTCAGAAATATCTGGCAAAACATTTAAATCTTCGCAATTCTTTCCAGCAACTGCAGCATCTGGCACTGGCATAATGAAATTATATCAATCATATGAGTGGTAATGTGTTAAAAAAAATAAAAAGAAAAAAGTTTTTTACTTCAAGGTAATACAAATCCAATATTTTCCTCACCTGCTGCGAGAACGTATTTTCTGCCTTCAGGGTGATAATTAGACCTTAAGAAACAGTTGAGGCATGGGCCTGAGTTCTGCAAACACGTAGCATCATTCCTTTGCCTTCAGCAAGATCACAGAGCCACTGGGTAATGATGCTGAACATTAGCCTTGAAATGAGCCATGCAACCTGAGCTTTAGCTTGCAAGATTGTGAACTGACTGCCATTCCACCAAAGACTTCATTTCCCATTGGATATTAAAGCACAAGGATGCTAAACAAGGCTAGAGATGATAAGTTGATTATTGTAATCCCTTTCTTCATTTCTCTTTTGCCTAATGAAGCAATGAGTTCAGCTGTGCATTGGGGAGTGAAAAAGTTTCTATATACTGTAATTTGTTTTTTCAGCCTTTATTCATCACGTATACATTACTGCACAATGAAATTCTCTATTCTTCACATATCCCAGCTTTTTGTTAGTGGGCTGGGGTCAGAGGAGAGGGTCAGCCATTATTCTGCACCCATGGAAAAGGCAGGGTTAATGGCCTGACTCAAGAGCCCAACAGTGGCAACCTGTCGGAGCTAATGCTCGAACCGCCGCCCTTCCGATCAGTAACATATATCCTGAGCCACCACCTCCCCCAATATACATTAGTGCAATGCATTCCAAAGAACTATGTAAAGTAGTTGTAGAGACATCTTTGTACATGTTATCAGAACATCTGACCATTGATCTTCTCAGTTATAAAGACCTTTTTGCTGTTTGAAAATTCACCGAACATGGGGTTACTTTTTAAATTATCATAAAGTTTATTTTATTTTTCGAGTTTGCTGTCAGAACTGGTCCTTGATATTAAGGTAAAATTTACTGCATCCCTGAACTATATTATCTGAATGCAATACGTACCCTGTGCTACACACTGGATTTATGTTGTGTTTATATGAGATATGAACAGGCACACTATTTTAAGAACGCAGCACTCATACAAAACAGGGGCATCTAGCTTGACTTCCTATTGAGCCTATTTCACCGGATGCTTAGGCCCCTGAGGCTCTGTGACTATGTTTAAAGTGTGAACAGAAAAGGTAGGAGTACTACAGCTGGTCAAAGTGATGCATGCAGCCTGTAGGGTTTTAACTTACATACTCACTCACTGATGTATAAAAAAAATCTCAAGGACTAGCACAAAGTCATAGACATGATGTAATCGTTGTAATTAGAAAAGCCATTGTGTGCTACTTTCATCAGAAACTGCCGTAATGTAAAAGACTCTTTTATGTTGTGTTTGCATGGAGTCTCCTGCTATAGGCACCTCACCTGACCTCTAATCCACGTGTCTGAGTACTCTGTACTCCAGTCAGCCATTATAATCAAATATGATCATGGATATGCATATTTAACAGCAAATTCATTGTCATGATGAACTTGCTTTTTTTCAGTCAGATACATCACTGCCCCTTTAGTCATATAAACACCAAGCCCGGGATATGAGTCGCAGTGTTAAAGAGAAATGTTTCACCCAGTGTAGCACTTTAATCTAGGTGTAGAGTATTATTTATAGCTACAGACCAGCAAATGATCCATAATGCTTGTAAGTTTGTTCAAAATGTAATTTGTATAGCTATCCAAAAGCATTTTATTACACATCAAACCATGAACCTTCCCACGCTGTGTAGAACTTACAGCCTGGAACTGAAATGGACCTAATTGATTTTGTTCTCTGACTAATGTCCTCTAATTTACTAATTTACCAGATCACTGAATCAAGGTTGTACTGGATTCTTTCCATTTTTGATAACAAATTTAATAGTATTTCATGGAATGTTCAAAGTTTCAGAATGTTGTTGAGGGTTTGGATTGGTCGGGTTTTTTGGATTGGAGGTTGTAGTCAGGGTTGTAATGAAATTCCCAACAGGAATTTCCTTTAGGATCAATAAAGTATGTACAGTATGTATGTACAGTATGTATGTATGTATGTATGTATGTATCCATATAGCTATCTAGCTCTCTAGTTATTTAGTGATATGCAAACAAAGAGAGAGTGAAAGAGAGAAGGCGGGGTGAGTAAACTACAGTATGAATTTGGTGATCAAGGTAAGGCATGACAATAAACGCATGACGTAAATGACATACCGGCAAATTAAATAAATATAGAAGACATATTTCTTAGAGATAAAAATTCATTGTTAAACAACAGCATGAAAGGAAAAAACAGCTTACGTCCATGGAGTGTATCAATCACTATTAGGAGTACATAAAGCAATGAAAGACAGTGTGGACAATCTGAAGACAATCCATCAGGCATTTCAATGAGAAAAAAGTTAAATGTTATAAAAACTATAAATCACATCACTTCCTGGCTAGCCCTATAATAATATAAAAGAATATTCACAACGCAGTTTTTTGTTGTTGTTGTTGTTTTAAAGCTCTTTTGTCGACATAGGCAGGAGGCTTTCAATTTCCATGCTTTGAAAATCGTCATATATCAATGTTGTCGAATTTTAACTGATGACCTGGCTGACATAAGGGACGATGTGATTCGTCACTGTAGACAATTGAGATACCATGAATGCTGATTAAGCAGCACAATATAGAATACACTATGGTTTGATCTGGCAAAACAACATGAATAATCGGGTTTGATCCCTGGCCAGGCTCGATTCCCGTCTCTGTGTGCATGGAGTTTGCATGTTCTCCTCGTGCTTGGTGGGTTTCCTCCGGGTACTCCGGTTTCCTCCCACAGTCCAAAGACATGCAGGTTCCCAAATTGCCCGTAGTGTGTGAATGAGTGAGTGCATGTGTGTGTGTCTGTGCCCTGCGATGGATTGGCACCCTGTCCAGGGTGTACCCTGCCATGTGCCCTAAGTCTCCTGGGATAGGCTCCAGGCCCCCGTGACCCTGATTACAGGATTAAGCGGTATAGATGATGAGTGAGTGAGTGAGAGCTTGTAGTATCTGTGGAGTCATGATGAAAACCCAATTTGCTCTTACTGTGCATGCATGGTTATACCAGCATTTTCCATAACATTGGAACACCCAGTGAACCTCAGTTGCACTTTACAGTTTGATTTACATTCCATAATGACTCCCTGTTTATTGAACATATCCAGGTTTCTGTTGCATGCCAGAAGCTTATTGTAGTATTTATCCCATTATCCTATTGGCTGAGAACTTGGAAACCAGGTGCCAATCAATCACCCTCTTGCCCCATGGGGGCCAGTGGATTTATGGATGTGTGTAGCTGGTCTTTGCTATTTCTCCTTCTGTGCATCAAACATCCTGGCACGACATGTGGTGAAGGACAAGGCATTAGTCAACCTGGTGTCACGGCTAATTAGCATACATTTCCCGTTTTAAGCCTAAGAAAAATAAGGTACCTGTCAGCCACTGCAAAGAAAAAAAAAAAGAAAAAAACAATTTGGAGAGCAGCACGTATGTACTATTGCTCACCCCTGATCAACTTAATACCTTCAGAGTCAGTTATCATTAGTCAGATTCGGTTAGAATTAACTAACTGGACATCGTCCAAAACAACATTACGTTGAAAGCAAGGTGCATGGAAGATTGCGGAAATGAAAGATTAACACGGCTGGTGTGTTCCATCATTCAGAAGCCGGCATGTGGTAGAGGTGGGATGGGGATCTCTGCCTCAAGCCACTGGATTGAAAAGAATATGAAAATGTACAAAAATGTGCATTTTTTTTCCTGTTGGAAAAAAGTCTCTATATCATAGCACATAAAGGGGTAATTTGTTTCCTGTGGAGTGTATGTAATGTCTGGGGTTGGAAAAGTCTTTAAGGTACTGTAAGTGCAGTTTCCTATGCATCATTCTGATGATGTGTCATTTTCTTAGGATATGAAGAAGATATGCTACTGTAAAGAATTTCTGTAAATCTTCAATCCTGTAGGATACTTTAGCCCTCCAATGTAATTTTATCACTGTATACATGGTATTCCGGGATTAATGCAATACTGGAAATAATGCAGTTGAGTACTGTAGCATGCCTGTGTCAATAATGTAATAACTATAAATTGTAACACAGTATCATTAACTCTGTGACAACAAAGAAATCCCACCTGACTAATCTTTTCATAATATTGATGTGTTTTTATTATTGTGTGTGTGTGTGTGTGTGTGTGTGTGTGTGTGTGTGTGTGTGTGTGTGTGTGTGTGTGTAAAAAATAAAAATAATTTGATTATAGCACCCCATCCAAGGTCTACCCCCGCCTCATGCCCTAAGTCTCCTGGGGTAGGCTCCAAGCCACCCGTGATCCTGTATGCAGGATAAAACCATATAGATGATGATGATCTGATCATAGCAGGTCTTATTATAACATATACTTTTTTCACCCTGCCAGTTTTAAAGACAAAATAAAAATAAATAAAGCAAAGTTGCAACCAGGTGCTGCTAATCATCAGCTCTTGATTAATTGATCTTTAGCAGGTGTCCTCTAGACCTCTATAAAAGCAGATGTTTTCAGGGGTGTTAACACAATTTAGAGAAGCTAAACATCTGGATAGTGTTATAAAACTATTTCCAAACAATTTGGAGTTCAGCATTCTACAGTGAGAAAGATTACTCACAAGTGGAAAGCATTCAAGACCAAGATCCTACATGTCTCACTGAGAATGTTACATGTTAAAGTATATGACAGCACAATTATAAGAAGACTGAAGAAGTACAGGAGAAACCATTTCTGGTGATGATTTGGGCACCTTGCAGTCATTGATTGACCATGAATTCCTCTGTATACCAGACCATTCTAGAAGCAAATATGAGATGACAGGTAAAGCTTGGTCAATATTGGGTCTTGCTACAGGAAAATGATCTGAAGCACACCAGTAAATCTACATCAGAATTTGCTGAAAAATAAAATAATCAGGGTCAAAGTCCAGACCTTAACCAAACTAAAATGCTGTGGCAGGACCTTAACAGAGCTGTGCATAAGCGGATACCCAAAACCCACCAAGAACTGAAGCAAAAGAGTAAAGAAGAATGGAGCAAAACGATGCGAGAGAAAATGGTTAGTCCATTTTATTGCTGTTAAAGGTACATCTATAGTTTTCTTTTTGGCTTCGTTTTTGTCAAATAAATAATGGCTCAGTGAAAAAAAGTTATGTTGTTCATCTGAGGTTGTCTTTGTCTAATACTGAGACTTTCTACGACCAGATAATGTTTATGATGATTTTACAGATATTTTTATAAACAATTTTAGCAGGCCATTTTGTTAGGATTTTTTATGCTTTTAACGATATTTAAATCATTGTCAATTCCAGATTTAAACAAGCCGATAGCTATTAAATTTAATTCTACAGTAATATATTGCTTCCAGTATGTACTGCTGCAAAACGAATGATCTCATTTTTAAAACGTGCTACATTGTCCTATTACTGCAAACAATTAATGCTGTAAACATCATTTACAGTAACTACCTGGTAACTCTCCTGTCTGTAATGTTTGCACTTAAAAGCCACAATAATTAGATGCAATGCATCATTGATTAGTTTAAGGCATTTCACGCCAGTGTGAATCATGCCTCCAGCTTGAGAGCTACAGTACAGCTGCTTTTGTGACACTACACAAGCCACTAGACTTTGATCAACTGTTTAGCATGATGCTTGTTCCAAGCAACCCGGGACTTTGAGCTTTAGCTAAAGGCCAAGGTGTCTTGTGTGATAAGAGGTTTGTGATCAAACTGATGCCCTTAAAGAGTTCCAGAATTGAATCAAAGGGGCTACATTGCTTGGAGCTGCAAACATGTGGTCACTGAAATCTTAAACAGCCCTGTCGAGGACAAAGTAGAGATAGCCAAGCATTGTGGAGACGTGCGAAAGTGTTTCCATAAATCAACACATACTCACAGCATATAGACCTGGATAAATCCACAGTCTTATTCCTTTAAAGGGGCACAACTGATGAAAATCATATTAGATACAATACAAAGAAGTAACCTTGACCCAACAGAAAATTTGTGTGATTTAACAATTATATGAACAACGACGTGATTCCTATTTGAAAATTACTTTATTGTTATTATTATCTTACATTTATTTTATTTTAAATTTATTACTATGCTACGTTCTTCTGAACATCCTGTGGACTTTCTCATGTAGTGCATGTGTATTTCTTTTTACATTATTTTTCCACACAGATTGTTTATTTTTATATAATTTCTTGAGTCAGTTTATTGTCACACAGTAATCTGTGATTTTCACATATATATTTTTTTTTCACACAATTTACAATAACATTTTTTTATGTTATGTGACAACAAATTCATTTATTTTCAAATAGAAATTTGTTTACATTATTTATTTGGAACTACTGTAAGTACCCATCATTGAGGGGAAAAGTTTTTTTTTAGGTTAAAGGGAAAAATAAACTGATCAGCTTTAATGTAATCTGTTTAATGTAATGTATTTTTAAGTTGGCTCGTTGACAGTAGTCATACCCCTTGAACTGTTTCACATTTTGTCATGTTAAAACCAGAAACTTAAACATATTTTGGGGGGGATTTCATGAGATAGACCAACACAAAGTGTCAACTAATCGTAAAGAGCAAGGAAATATCTGTATTTCTGTCATGCACACTCGTAACACGACCGGCACTAGGACCCGGAAGTAATACGGTCGTGTTTCAGGAAGCATAAAAGGAAACAAGATGGTGCTTCACATTGCTCAGTCATTGAGTTTTGCCCATGCTATCGCCGACGCTTCGCTCGTCTAAACGTGAGTACTCACTTTCTTGGGTTTCGCTTTCGATTGGGTGTGTGTATTTAGAATGCGGGTTTATTTGTGTAAACTCTTGCTCTCGCTTCGGGAGAGTTCTAATACTAACCAGCGTGGTTATCCTGCCTGCTCGCGCTACTTCCGTGTTTGTGTTTACCATCCACGCTACAGGGCTAACTGCTAGTCTTCTGGTTCATCTCCGGTTAGTTCGTGACAGAATGACTGAGCCATCAGCAGTGAACCCAGCGGAGTTTGCTCGCCTCTGCGATGTGGTTGACCAGCACGCCAAGTTGATCGATCAGCTCCGTGGTGAAGTCGCGTCTCTCCGCAAGGAGCTCCAAGACGTCGCGGTCTTGCGCCGCGAAGTGGCGGAGCTGCGACAGGAGAATGCGACCCTCCGCGGGGCGGCCGCTCAGCCGGCTGTTGCCACGCCCATCGCAGCGGCTGCTGCACCGCCAACTCCCTCCCCATATTCTGATGTTTTTCTGGCTTTACCGGATAAATGGGATGGCACAGATGGGAAGTGCCGTGTTTTTCTAACCACATTGGATCTCGTGTTTGAGTTCAATTCCACCAGGTACTCCACAGACCGACTGCGCATTGCTCTTCTCGTCTTGTTGCTATCCGGGCAGGCAGCTGAGTGGGCCACGGCAGTTCTTCGCTCAGATTCAGACGTCGCCTACTCATACACGGAATTCACCCGCCAACTCAAACTCACCTTCGAACATCCTGCTGCTGAGGTGGAGACCGACTCCAAACTATATCACCTACGGCAGGGAGGGTCGTCCGTGAGCCGCTACACCGCGGAGTTTCGTACCCTTGCTGTGCACACCGACTGGGGATACTCCGCCCTCCGGACGACCTACTATGAGGGACTGGCTTCGCGTATAAAGGATGAGCTTGCCGGACGAGAGCTCCCAGCGACCTTGGAGGGCTTAATCCAACTCGCCCTCCAGATCGACCAACGTGTGCTCGCTCGCCCCAAGCCAGCTCCCCGTACCCTGCCGCCCATCATGATGGCATTACATCAGTCTGCTCCTTGATCCACCACTTTCTTCCCCCAAGCTCCAGTCTCCGAAGCCCGATCCTCATTCACTGCTCCACCTACCGGACCCATCGGTTCTCCACCTCCCGCCGTGTTTAACACAGGAGCTGGTTAACCCATGCAATTAGGGCGCGCCTCCTTAACCACTGCAGAACGGGAACGCTGATTCAGAGAGGGGCTCTGCGCGTATTGTGGATCTGCTACACACCACCGAGCCATTTGTCCTCTGCGACCGGGAAATGCGCAGACCCGGTGAGGAATGAGAGTGGCTCACCGGGTTCCATCTCCCTCTCCACCACCTTCACCGATGATTCCCGTCTCACGGTAAAAGTACACCTCCAGTTTGACCACAAACGAGTTGGAAGTACCGCGTTCATCTATTCCGGTGCCGCGGGCAACTTCATTGACTCTTCTTATGTCAAAAGACTGGGGGTAAAGACAGAGGCGTTATCCCAGCCCGTAACTATTACATCAGTTGATGGTCGGCCCCTCTCCTCCAGTCCCATCACCCTCCGAACCCAGCCTATCACCCCCGTCATTAACCAGCATCAGGAACAGATCCAGCTTTACATCACCTCCATTCCGTCACCACCTACCATCCTGGGACATCCATGGCTACTGCGTCACGACCGACTCATCTCCTGGACCCAAAATCGGATCCTACAATGGGGACCGACTTGCAACAAACTATGCCTACGGGCCGAGGCTGGGACGTGCTCTAGGGAGACCGAGGTCTCCGATGTCGACACAGATAACATCCCACGAAACTACCGGGACTTGGCTGAAGTCTTCTGAAAGAAACGTGCCACCCATCTACCTCCACATCGCCCCTACGACCTGGCGATTGACCTTCAGCCAGGCTCCATCCCACCCTGCGGCCACCTCTATTCCCTATCCAAGAACGAGATGCAGACAATGGAGGAGTATGTCTCCAGCGGACTTTGCCATGGTACCATCCGGCCCTCCTCCTCACCTGCTGCCGCGGTTTTTTTTGTGAAGAAACGCGATGGTAGTCTTCGTCCCTGTGTCGATTACCGGGGACTCAACAACATCACCATCAAGAACCGACACCTGTTGCCTCTTACCAACTCTGCCCTGGACGCCCTCTCTGGCGCCACCATTTTCACTAAGTTGGACCTCTGGAGTGCCTACAACTTGGTGCGCATCAGAGAGGGCGATGAGTGGAAAATGGCCTTCATCACCCCTACCGGACACTATGAAAGCCTGGTCATCCCCTTTGGTCTCTGCAATGCATCCGCGGTATTCCAACAATTTATCAACGACATTCTCAGAGACATGTTAGGCCGCTGGGTGTTCGTCTACCTGGGCGACATCCTCATTTACTCCCGAACCATCAACGAACACGTCCAGCACATCAGGGCGGTTCTAAAGAGACTCCTCGCCCACCAACTGTACTGTAAGTTGGAAAAGTGCGCTTTTCACGAGCGCTCCACCACGTTCCTGGGTTTTGTCATCTTGTCCCAGGGTGTGGCCATGGACCCGCAGAAACTGGAAGTTGTGAGTCATTGGCCCCTACCCAAGACTCTCAAACAACTCCAGCTATTTCTCGGGTTTGCTAACTTCTACCGTCGCTTTATCCGGGACTACAGTACAGTTGCAGCCCCATTAACAGCTCTGACTCGCCCCTCATCTCACCCCTTCCATCTCACCTCCACCGCCATCTCCACCTTCCACGAACTGTCGCCACTTCACCACTGCCCCCATCCTTCTTCACCCGGATGCTGACAAACCATTCGTTGTGGAGGTGGACGCTTCAGATGTGGGCGCCGGAGCCGTTCTCTCCCAGCGAGGTCCAGACCAAAAACTGCACCCTTGCAGTTTTTTCTCCAAGAAATGTGACTCCACTCAGCAGCGATACGGAGTAGGGGACCGCGAGCTGCTGGCCATAAAGTGGGCCTTGGAGGAATGGCAACACTGGCTCCAGGGCGCCAGAGAGCCGTTCATCGTCTGGACCGACCATCAGAACCTCATTACTATCCGCACATTGAAACAACTCAACCCCAGACAGGCTGCCGGTTTCCGAAGGAAAGCACACCATCCTCACCATCGTCGACCGGTTCTCCAAAGCTGTACACCTGGTGGCCCTCCCCGGTCTCCCGTCAGCCTAAGGGACAGCTGAGCTGATATTAGAGCACATAGTCCGCCTGCATGGGTTCCCAAAGGACATCGTCTCGGACAGGGGGCCCCAGTTCACCTCCCGGTTCTGGAAGGCCTTCTGCCGTCTGATCGACTCCAACTGCAGTCTGTCCTCCAGCTACCACCCACAGACTGCAGTTGCTGGTCAGACGGAGCGAACCAACCAACAACTGGAGCGCTACCTGAGATGCTTTATTGCTGATCATCAGTGCTCCTGGGCCCGCTACCTCATATGGGCTGAGTTGTCTCACAACCTCCATACGTCCTCTGCCACCAACCTCAGCCCGCTTGAGGTGTGCTACGGTTTCCAACCTCCGATGTTCGACCATCAAGAACCGGAGGTTGAAGTACCGTCGGCCCAACAGTTGGTTCGCCGGTGTCGACGGCTCTGGAGACGAGCAAACAACGCCATCCGACTTGCTAACACCCGCTACACCATTCAACATCGCCATCGACACCCACCAGGACGAATGTACCAAGTAGGTGACAAGGTATGGTTATCAACAAGAAATCTACACCTGCAGACAGAATCACGGAAACTATCACCCAGATTCATCGGACCATACCGCATCAACCTCCGGATTAACCCCGTCACCTACCGGCTCCAGCTGCCTGCGGCGCTCCGGATCCACCCGGTATTCCACACATCTCAACTTAAACCCTTCACTACATCACCCATGATTCCATCCACACTACAGGGCTAGCTGCTAGTCTTCTGGTTCATCTCCGGTTAGTTCGTGACAATTTCAGGTTGAAGCTCACATACAGTACATGTCTGTCTGTCTTTCTGATCAGCAGAACTCTCTGCCTTACTTATTAATACATTGAACAAAAGTTTTTTAAGGTAAAGTGAATCACAGGTGAGAAATCAAAAAAGTAAATGAGATGAGATAGTGAAGTTTTTTTTTCTTTCTTAAAATAACTTAAGCGCATTGAAGTGCAGGTGTTTGAGCAAGAAGTTTATTAGTAGCTTATTTTAAAACAAAGGTGGTAAGTAACTAATTACATTTACTCGCGTTACTGTAATTGAGTAGTTTTTTGTGTACTTTTAAAGTAGACAAAGTATTTTTAAAGTCGTTTTTAAAATCTGTAATTTTACTTACTTGTAAAATAAGTATGTTTTGTATGAAGTATTGTAATTCGCTACATTTTAAATCATATTCACTACTGAGTAAAACAAATGAATGAAAATGCAAAAATTATTTTAAATAATAATAATAATAATGCTTTCTATAAATCGTTTAAATTCTCTATAAGAGCTTCGTTGCGCTCGTGTGTGTGTATCGTGTCCTGGTCACGCGCCACTCTAGACTCCACTCCAGGTTTTCTGACTGTCCCCACATCGGCGTCTATCTGACCTTCCACACGATCGCTTCCGCCCTGAGAGTGACGTCATCAACCAAGCGCGACCATGTACACACGTGGACAAAATTGTTGGTACCCTTGAAAGAAAAACTCACAATGGTCAAAGAAATAACTTTAATCTGGCAAAAGTAATAATAAATAAGAATTCTATGAATGTTAACCAATGAAAGTCAGACATTGCTTTTCAACCATGCTTCAACAAAATTATAAAAAAAAATGAACTCATGGAACAGGCCTGGACAAAAATGATGGTACCCCTAACTAAATAGTTTGTTGCACAACCTTTTGAGGCAATCACTGCAATCAAATGATTCCTGTAACTATCAATGAGACTTCTGCACCTCTCTGCAGGTATTTTGTCCCACTCCTCATGAGCAAGCTGCTCCAGTTGTTTCCGGTTTGAAGGGTGCCTTTTCCAGACAGCATGTTTCAGCTCCTTCCAAAGATGCTCAATAGGATTGAGGTCAGGGCTCATAGAAGGCCACTTTAGAATAGTCCAATGTTTTCCTCTTAGCCATTCTTGGGTGTTTTAGCTGTGTGTTTTGGGTCATTGTCCTGTTGCAAGACCCATGACCTGCGACTGAGACCCAGCTTTCTGACACTGGCCAGCACATTTCTCTCTAGAATCCCTTGATAGTCTTGAGATTTCATTGTACCCTGCACAGATTCAAGACACCCTGTGCCAGATGCAGCAAAGCAGCCCCAGAACATAACAGAGCCTCTGTCATGTTTCACAGTAGGGACAGTGTTCTTTTCTTGATATGCTTCATTTTTCTATCTGTGAACACAGAGCTGATGTGCCTTGGCAAAAAGTTCCATTTTTGTCTCATCTGTTCATAGGACATTCTCCCAGAAGCTTTGTGGCTTGTCAACATGTAGTTTGGCATATTCCAGTCTGACTTTTTTATGATTTGTTTTCAACAATGGTGTCCTCCTTGGTCGTCTCCCATGTAATCCACTTTGGCTCAAACAACGACGGATGGTGCGATCTGACACTGATCTTCCTTGAGCATGAAGTTCACCTTGGATCTCTTTAGAAATCTTTCTGGGCTCTTTTGTTATCATTCGGATTATCTGTCTCTTTGATTTGTCATCAATTTTTCTCCTGCAGCCACGTCCAGGGAGGTTGGCTACAGTCCCATGGATCTAAAATTTCTGAATAATATGTGCAACTGTAGTCACAGGAACATCTAGCTGCTGGGAAATGGTCTTATAGCCTTTACCTTTAACATGCTTGTCTATAATTTTCTTTTGAATCTCCTGAGACAACTCTTTCCTTCGCTTCCTCTGGTCCATGTTGAGTGTGGTACATACCATGTCACCAAACAACACAGTGACTACCTGGAGCCCTATATATAGGCCCACTGACTGATTACAAGATTGTAGACACCTGTGATGCTAATTAGTGGACACACCTTGAATTAACATGTCCCTTTGATCACATTATTTTCAGTATTTTCTAGGGGTACCATCATTTTTGTCCAGGCCTGTTCCATGAGTTTATTTTTTTTTATAATTCCGTTGAAGCATGGTTGAAAAGCAATGTCTGACTTTCATTGGTTAACATTCATAGAATTTTTTTTAATTATTACTTTTGTCAGATTAAAGTTATTTATGTGACCATTGTGAGTTTTTCTTTCATTGACCGAAGGGTACCAACAATTTTGTCCACGTGTGTATAAACCGGAGAGAGACTCGGGAAAGAGGAAAGAGATTGTGATTTTGGAGTTTTGATATTTGGTTGTATATTTTGGTTTTGACTTTTTGCCTCCCTTTGACTTTGATTATTGCTTTAGTTGGTCTTTGTATATATTTGTAGATTATTTCACTGTATGTTTGTGCACTCACCAGTAGTAGGGGTCTGGCTGCCATTTATTTTGGGAAGAGGGAATTTATTCACTGTTTTTGATTTAGGGAGTCAGAGAAGGTACCTGCATTTTTGTTTGTATTGTTTTTTTTTGTGCAGGTAATCTAGCTACTAAATATAAATACCATTTTGTTTATTATTTTGGCCTGGGTCCACCCTGAATCTGATCCTCCTCCTTTTTTGTGTGTGTGTGTTTGTATTTTTTTGTAAAGCAATACAAACCTCATTATTTCATCAGTTAATGACTGGATCTAGTTCTTTCTGCCATATACCACCATTTCCATACAGTTTAAAATAGAACCCTGAACCATTCTTCTGCTGTACGACCCGACACTAGACTGGGAAGTAACGCCATATTTAAGTGACCACTTTGATTTCCGAGCACAAGCTTAAAGACAACAGCTTTATTATGCAGAGGTGTTCCTTCAGTTAAAAACAACTAGTTTAAGATTTACACCAGCTCATCTTTTTTGAACTATGCTAGAATGCCTCATCCCACCCCCACTGTTAAAAAAAAAAAAAGAAAAGTGATTAGTAAATTTTTTTATGAGTTACTTTTACTTGTAGATTTTTATAATGGTAACTTTACTTGTACTTCAGTAAAATTAGTAAATCTAGCACTTAACTGTTTATACTGTAGCATCACTTTTACTCAACATTTTGATTTCACTTATGGCTGCAGGTTAAACTTCAGGCAGAAAGTTGGTTATTTAAGTTGGTTAATTCTCTCCAGAGGTCAATTTAAGACATGCCCACAGTTTGACACATGCAGTACACTGTCAGGACTTGCTGTTTATAACCTGGCACACGACTGCTCATAACTTTAAGATTTGCATGATGCTGTGACAAATCTGGCTGGACATGCAGACAGAAAATTTTCCCAGACTGGTTTCGGTTGTGACTGAGGGTTGGAGGAAAATGACCCAAATGCAGGTTAACAGTGCTGAAGGCAGCGTGGTTTTCTCGGATGGCCCTCACCGTCCTTACGGGTTGGGACCGAGCCTTCTGCCAGGTCCTTTTGTAAAGGCTTATGGAACTAATATCTCCTCCTCCTGAGGTGAGAATGGTGGGGGACTTGATACACTAAACAACACTGAAAATACGTGATCATCTGCAACGTACTAAGGCCGAGGTCATGAGAGGGAGAGGATAACAGTTTTCAATTTGTGACAGGGTCCTTCAATGTATGAAGCATAAGGTTACCATTGAAAGAGTAAGTTCTGACCAATGTACAGATAAACCCTTTCTTTTGTTCATATAGAAGATGTGGCCAGGGTTACTGGAACATCTCAGTAAATTGCATAACTTAATGGCCTCGCTCAAGGACCCAACAGTGCTAGGGTTGGAAACTGGAACCTTTTGATTAAAGGTTAATCACCTTAATCACTGAGCTACTCCTGACCATTCTTAGCTCATAAATAAAAAAATTTCCTACCTCACTTCAGCCAATTAAAACACATTAGTGCACGCACAGTACACATTGTCTGTGATGTAATTGAAGTGGAATCTGTAAGGTTACACCAATCAGACATAACATTTACATCACTTCCAGATGAAGTGAACAATATTAATCACCAGCCATACTAAATTGGTGACAGGATCATGAAGACCCAAGACTCAGCCAACTCCTTAGGGACCAAAGACCAGCCCATCCAGTCTATACCAAAACAAAGTCAATACAGAACATATTGCTGAATAAAGTCAATGCTGATCACAATAGAAAGATACCAGAACACCCACTGTACCCCAGCCCACTGGACTGCTGACCTAACCTCCAAAGTCCCCACATCTCAATCTGATTGTGCTCATCAGAGCCAACAGACAAGTTAGTTTGATCCA
This sequence comes from Clarias fuscus, assembly GCA_030347435.1. Classification (NCBI taxonomy): domain Eukaryota; kingdom Metazoa; phylum Chordata; class Actinopteri; order Siluriformes; family Clariidae; genus Clarias; species Clarias fuscus. Next base: position 8,492,177 of record CM059214.1, on the reverse strand, counting down.
TTTAGGCCCTACTCCACAATCCACAGCACCAAAAGGACCCACTGTCAACATACTGGTGCCAGACACCCAGACCCCCTGGCATACTCTGGTGGTTTCAATGTTAATGTTTTTAACGTTATGGTTGATCTGTGTATGTAAGAGTAATGGCAAAAGTAAGCAGTGGTCTGAGTTCCCACTACAGTGTGACAAACTATACATGGAACCCTCTCGTTGATAAGAGAGATCAGAGGAGAATGGCCAGACTTGTTAGAGTACTGTATATTAACTCATATATCCATTCTTTCCAACTTTGGTGAGTAGAAAAGCATCTCAAAATGCACTGCAGGTTATGATTTAAGGAGAATTGGCTACAAATGCCAAAGAACAGGTTTCACTCTGTACGCCACAGCTGGAAGCTGAGATTATAATAGGTGCAGACTTACCAAAACTCTGCAGTTGAAAATTGGAAAAACATAGTTTGGTGTGATGATTTTTTTTATTTATTTGTGCTGTGACTTGCAGATGATGATGAATCCATGGGCCCAACTCACTCTGTGTCAATAATTCTCAGCTGGTGGTTTCGGGATAATGTTGTAGGGAATGTTTTCTTGCCAGGCAGTGGACCTTTTAACAAGAATTTCATAACCTAGCTGTGTATTGCATCCCTGAACAACACTGACTACTGTATATCAGCTGAAAACATCTGGTACAAATTACCCATTTTATGATGTCTATTGGATTAAAGCAATTTGAACCATCATGCATCAGAATCTCAAAGGAAATTTTACCTCACTTTGTAGCACAGCATAAAAACTCGGTACTGCGAGAAAAGAAAGCAAATATGCTACCCAGTTCTTTGTTGTTTCTAATGGTGTTTGCAATAAACTGACTGGTAAGTGTATTTTCCAGTCATTTCATAGAGAACTGGAAACAGTTGGAGGAAAGTTGAACATAAAAATGAAATACCTGGCACCAAGTATCGTTTTTATTTTCACCAATTGCTTTTGACCTATAGCACTTCCTGATAAATATTTCAGCTAAAAAGCCTATTATTCATATAAAGCTCTTGCATTGGGTGTCGATGAAATAAAACAAATTATGCTTTTAGAGCTGAACCAAGCACAGTTAATTGGACTTTCAGCATCACCGCGCAATATATTTATTGTTTGAAACTCTAGGCATTGCCAGGATGCCACATTTTATATGTCAGAATGTGGGGACAAAAAGTCACCCGGTCGAAGAGTAACATTTCTCAGAATGGCACCTACTGTAAGATGACTCAAGGGTATTTGACTTGGACTTTCATCATTCTCTTAAGATATCACTAAAATAATGTGAATTATCTCATCCAAAATGAAAATACAGCAGATTAGAGCACTCCGGTGGGAAACAATCAAACTTTTTTTTTTTATTATTATTATATGACATACAATATTCTATATGAAGTACAGTATTCTACAGCTATACTAATGTGACAGGATAAAGGGCACCCAATGCTCATCTACAGTATGCCTATGGGGACCAAAGGCCAGCTTGTCTGGTCAGATCCCACAGATGATCCAATACATACCATTAATGTTTTTAATGTTATGGCCAATTGGTGTACATAATAAAAAATTCATAATAAAATATATTTACTGATATAATACTGCATTTTAAGCACACTGCTTCTACTATCCTACCAGAGCACTCAGTGGGAACATTATCTTTACAAAAGAGCACAGATTGACCAAAACGTGGGTGTACTTGTATTAATTCAAGAACTCAAACTAGCAAATCAAGTACACACAATAATTGGCCATTATGCATGGCCTTGTGTATCTTATACTAAATTGTGTGCATAATTTATTGCAAAAATAATTTCTGTGGCCATTCCAGTGCTCCGGATATTGAGTAGTAGATTGCAAGGAGCCCCAGAGTGGTCATATAGAGAAAAAAATACACACCAAGGCCAGTTTTTGTAAAAACTATTTATACTTAGACTTTTATTTTTGCCCATATGAAAGTAAACATACAGTAGAGGGCCTGTATTAATGACTCTATTAATCACTATTAGACTATATATTAGTCACTATCAGTATATCAGGAAGACTAAGATTTACTTATTTACAGTGGAACCTCGGATTGCGAGTAACGTGGTTTACGAGTGTTCCGCAAACCGAGCAAAGATTTTTAATAAATTTTTAATCGGAAACCGAGCAAGTATTAGTTTACGAGCACCGAGTATCATGTATTACGCATGCGACTCTTATTTTGACACCGAGCGTCACTTTCTCACCTTCCCCACCTGGACACACCTTCTAATTCAATGTTTTTTGTTTAGTGATTTTTTTTTTATTATTTTCTAGAGCAAAACTGGACATTTCAAAACTATAAAATAACACATCTGGAATTATGTACTTAACAGAACCGATCAATCTTTTTTTGTTGTTTTGTTCTGGAACAGTTTTTTGCAAAAAAGGTATTGTCAAGTGCATTTGCAAAACCCATCAAGCACCATAATGAAACTGGCTCTCATGAAGGCCTTCCCAGGAAGTAAGACCAAACTTACATCTGCTGCAGAGAAGTTCATTTAGACTTGCCAGCCTCAAATGTTTACTCGTTTTCCCAAATTGTCTGCACTTTTGTTTTCTTACAACCAGTGAAAAAAAATTGAAAAAATATATGAACTGACCACTCTGGGACTGCAAGATTATCACATTATACTGTACATATAGGGTAGGGGAAAGGGTCCACGTGCCAAACTCGAAAACAGGTTTCCAATATTGCCTGGCAGGTCTCTGTATCAACACTGGTGTGAATCCTTAAAAATAAAACATCACATTGATATTAACTCCACCGAGTGCCATTTCAAAAAAATTCCTAACACAGTAAAAGACTGTGGCATAAATATGTGAGGGTTAATACATTTCCCCTTAAGTAATGTGCACTGCATACAGAATTCTTTTACATGTAAATGTATAGGTAGGTCTAGTCAAACTACACAATATTGTATTTTTCTTTTCTTTCTTTTTTACTAGAAAGAGATTTGAAAATGAAGGCTGATGCAATTCGATATTCATTTATCCTCATAGATGACAGTGGGTTTAACCTGACTAAAGTAAAACAAAGAAGCACTATTGACCACAGAGCTATTTTTATTGTCCTCTGCCAATCTGGTGATATCACAATGCTGACTGTGATCATGCAGAATGGGCTCCTCAATGCCATCACACATTAGGTCCCCAATCCATTGCTTAAATACTCAAATTTAATATAAACTACACATCTTAGACCAGCAGAAAACCAAATAAGTGCACAGCAAAATGCATACATGCCTGATATCTGCGAAAAATGTATCCTTCCACTAATGCTCTGGTTCAAAACTGATTTTATTAGGATTCAATATTTTAATTCTAATACCTCCTCCCAGCCAGACTTTATCATTAGAACAGTATAAATGTTAAAGATTGTTAAAAATTTTTAATCACAGTTGTGTAACTGGTTCGAACAAGAACAGGTTGTATCACGTTTTGAATTGTCATTTTGCAAACAATATATGATACAGTTTTGACAAATAAGCCTTGTTTTTGAAATCATGCTAAAGCAATCTTTAGAAATTCTGCTCTTTTAAAATATAATAAAGCTTTCTGTTATGCTATTTCACTTAATTCATGCTGTTTTATGCACATGTAATAGTTTATAGGTATTACTTTGTTTCGGAATGTTTACAAGACTTGAAAATAAGTCAGTTCCTCAGCATCTCCTCTTTTGGGAACGTCAATTAGCCTAATCTGCATGTTATTGGACTGTGGGAGGAAACCCATTAAGCATGGGCAGAACATTCAAACTCCATGCACACAGACCCAATGCAGGAATTGGACCTCAGACCCTGGAGATGCAAGGTGACAGTGCTAACCACTAACCCACTTGCTCGTTTACCAGTAAACTGAAAATCGGAACGTGTCTATCAAGAAGACCATGGGAAAATGTCCGTTCCAAAGCACAGATATCTTACAATAATTTCATGTCAAATACAGTAAATGTCCCCTTATGAAAACACTACCAAAAAGTACTCGCAAAGCAACATTTAATAAATCCTTGTGAATGAGCTAGTACTATAAATTATAAAGAATTAGAAGTAGCACAAAATATAAATGTATTTCCTGTTATAGTCAGAACTACTGTATGAGGCATGCTGTAGTAATGCACACCTTGTGGTCAATCAGTCATAAACAATAAAATGGTTATATGTTGCATGAAGATGGTTATAGTTCAGCAGGGTGAATAACCCTACTGTGCCATTATCCATTATTCCCTAAAAAAGAAGAAGAAAAACTATATAGTGTGTATACACTGTACTGTATATTAGTATTTATTATATACAGTATATTCTGTATATTATATGATTTGGAATGGGTTAGCCAATTAGCAAATGAACTGTCACATGCAATTGCTATATATAAAACCTACAGTAGATAACAGCATGTGATCAAAAACCAGTATATAAAAACATAAAACATTAGGGATATTACAGAGTGTTGTTATTATTGTAAACAGGTGTGCATGGTCAGAATTCAAGTGACCGTCAATGTGTACATTGTACTAGCCCTTCCACATTTGCTGCTTGTTAATGCAAATAAGTATCAGTCAATCGCATTGCAGCAACTCAATGCACTTAGGCATTCAACACAAACTGCTGAAGTTTAAACCAAGCACCAGAATGCAGAATAAAGGTGATTTAAGTGACTTTGAATGTGGCATGCTTGTTGGTGCCAGATGGGCTGGCCTGAGTATTTCCAAAACTGCTGATTTACTGGCATTTTCACACACAACCATCACTAGAGTTTGGTATGAAAAAGAGAAGTGGCAGTTCAATCACCTTGTTGAATTAAATGCCATGGAAAATTAAGGCAGTTCTGAAGGCAAAAATTGGGTCCATCCCAGTACCTACTGTAATGTGCATCTAATAAAGTGGCCGGCGAGTTTAGAGTGCTGTGCTGGATGTTGTAGTCCATGGTGCTCATGTCTGTCGGCCATGGTATGTGAGAGGGTGTGGATTTTGGAGTGAATTTCAAATAATATAATGGCACTTGGAAATATTGCATGTGAAGCATTGCATATTCCCTGGATGAGTTATGCATTTCGAATAATCAAATTTATATCCTAATTTTAAAAAAAATTACCTTGCTATTCATATTATCTGTTAATTGAGCAGTCTCAAATCATCTGTTCAAGGTTGTGATTTATATTTCTGATAGTTTAATTGAATTCCCTGTTTATCCTGATTTATGTGGGAGCCGTGGGAGCTCTCTTCAGGAAGAGCGCCAGAATAAATAGGTGAATGAGATTCATCCAACCGCATTATTCATGCATCTGCTCTGCTTATCCATGCTGTTTGTACCTTCCACAACATAACACAACAAGACAACAGGTTTTTTTCTTTTTTTTCTTTGCAGTGTAATCACCAGACACCAAGTAATGTTTATCAGCACCTGCCTTTGCCCTATTTATCAGTGCCACCTGATAAACAAGCCAACGCATAAGACATATTGAATGTTGGACTCTTAAGCATGGTGTTAAGAAAATAAGGCATACAGTGTTGGGAAGCAGTCAAAAAGCATTTAGTACGTATATACATGTACTGTATAATAATCTATTAGATATATAAAATCAGGAAGGCTTGTGTAAAAAATAATAAATAAATAAATATACAAATAAATAAATAATAAATGAGGTTGCTTGATAATTAAAGCCTCTGGTCCACAAAGGGGGAGAAAAAAAAAAAAAACGCATTTGAGCTGAAATTAGAGAGTAATATGAGTCAGCCAGAACAGAAGGGAAACGAACAACGACATTTCTGACCTAGATAGACCAGGGCACAGGAAGTCAGGATTAAAAGAGCCACCGCAAGGCAACGGCGAGACTCGGAGCAGACAAAAAAGAACGCAGTTCATGGCTATTTCGAGATCTCTATGTCTGCTTCTTCTTCAGATTTCCTCTTCATCTCCAGCACTAATATGACCTCATATGCAAAGATGACAAGAAAGAAGCACTCAAAGAAAAATTATACAGCTAAAAAAAAAATGTAATAAATAAATAAATATTTTTTAAAGTGTGAGCTGCACTTCCAACTGCAATTTTTTTTTAAATTTGATATAATCATAGATGGGTGCAATTTTACTGCCTCAAAAACACAGATGTGAATGAGTATGTGTGTGTGTGTGTGTGTGTGTGTGTGTGTGTGTGTGTGTGTGTGTGTGTGTGTGTGTGTGTGTGTGTGTGTGTGTGTAAATTAGCCTATTACTTGTGGGTAGATTCCCACCTTCTATCCTGCATGACCAGAATAAACTTCAACCATGTCCAGGATAAAGCAGTTGATAAAGTATGAAATGAATGAGTGAATATCTAGGCAAATAGAGACAGAATGAATAGAGCATCTCAAATATTTGGAATCATATTAATATGTATGTATTAATAAGTATGAGTCATATACTATTATTATTATTATTATTATTATTATTATTATTATTATTATTATTATTATATGTGTGTGTGTTTAAAAATTAAGATATTGGGCACAAAATTAATTCCTTCGGTCATTAACTATTCTTTTCCAGAGTGTATTCCTGTCTCATCCTCACAGGAAATAACAGTCACTTGAAATAAATGACAAAATTATAAATTCCAAAATTCTGTAAAAACTGATCTCCTCTAATTGTATGTTTATACAGACATTGTCCTCTTTTGTTGTCATTATACAGTTTAAATCTATTTGCAATAGTACAGAATTACCTAATCTGTTCAATTGATCTCATTCACTTCTTGTATTATACCATTGCTGTGCATATTTCAGAGAGATTATGATTAAAAGATAGGAGCTGTTGCAGGAGAAAATGTCAAATTGCATCAACCAAGAGGCTCCTCTGGGAACCTGGCTGTATTTACTGAGTGTCTAAAACATCCATCGGGTAAGCGTGGTCTAGTTTCAGAGTTACACTAAATGATTATGTAAGATTTCAAATACTAGGGCATTTATTTACAGAATGCTTTCACTATAGAGGAGACAAATCATACAATCATTAGCTAGCCCATTATTCAAGTCCTAACCATCACAAGTGCTTTATTTGGATTTTTTTTATTTTTGATTTTTTTTACCATTGGTTTATTATGAGCTTTTTTATTATTAGGATTTTTGATTGTGCAGAAAAATACAACACAGTTATGAGAGTAAAAACTGCCTTTATTTCTCTATACAATCCTCAGCCACACTTACTGTAAGCACTTATCCCAGCATTTAACTAGTGCTTGAATACCATCAAGGTACAAAGTCTTCTCAGTACACCAGAGTCCGGTCTCCCAGGAACCCCATTAATGGTCCAAACATGTGAAAATGTCTCAGAATGAGGTCAGGACTGTATGGGGATGTGGCAAATAACTCCCAGCCGAGTTCCTGTGATCTGTGGAAGTTGTGTTCTTGAATGATTGTGTCTGTACACCACAGACAGAAGTGTTTCCTGCAATTTGTCCAATGCAGGAATCAGACATTCCACTTGTTGAACATTCACAGGAAGGAACACCTGGAGTGGGCTTCGAGCCACCTTGACCAGGATCGTCATCCACGGACGTATGGCCTGTTTTCAAACATATGAACCATTCAAATATTTGACTGCAGCTACTGTACATTACAAGTCTTATGACCGTACCGAGGTCTTGAAGTCTTCTGGAAATGTCACTCGGCTTTTATGTCTTCTTTTAAAAGAAATTTCATCAAGTCCCAGTTTGGCTTGAACACCCCTCATAGAAAGTACTCCAGAGATGAGGTTTCAAATCTTTCCTACTGTCTATGTATGTGAAGTTTGAATGTTCTTGCCATGCTTGGTGGGTTTCCTCTGCGGTCTTTGTTTTCCTCCTACAGTTTACAGTTTACATTTCCGAATTGCTCATAGTGTCTGATTGGGTGTGTGATGGGTTGGCATCCTATCCATCCTGTCTTGTAGCCTGGGGTAGGTTTCAGCCCACAGTGACCGTACACAGGACATGAGGTATACAGTAGATAATAAATAAACCGTTTCTTTTCATTTATTGATGTATTGATCTTTTTTTTTTTTTTTTTTTACTTTTGTCTTCATTCATTTACTTAGTAAACAGGCCGGTAATTTAGGATGACACGATTAATTAAAGTCAATTAGTGAACCAGATGGTCGATTTGTTGGTAGGGAGCGAGGGAGTTTATCATTAATTGTTGTGATGCTTAGTCAGTAATTACAGCAGCCTGTGGAAGCACGAAAAGGGCCAGACAGAAAGGAACATTGCAGAGAACTTTTAAACAGGACATGATGTGTTTAAATATGTGCTTATAGCATTTTGCCAGTTAATTAGCTATCGGTAGTTTTTTCTTTATTTTTTCTCTCTCTTTCTCACTCACTCTGTGTGTGTGTGTGTGTGTGTGTGTGTGTGTGTGTGTGTGTGTGTGTGTGTGTGTTCGATAAAGTTAATTAGCAGACCTTTTTATACGTTTGTGATTCTGTGAACATTCTCATGTTCAAATGGTGAAATTTAACTCCATGACACAAAGCAATCTTGTGAAAACTTTACCCATTTGTATTGTTATACTGGAGTTTGTATCGTTTAAACCACTTGTAACTGTATACATTGCATGTGTCTGCAGACGGCTTTATTAAAGTCGATGTGCCAAAATTATCTAGTTATTGAATTGCCATGATATGATTTCCATCCTGCTTCAGATTCCTTTCAGTCATGAGACGAGAAGCCGTTCTCCTGTGATTTTTATTTTCCCCTGCATGTTCAATTTCAATTCTGGCTTGTGCAGGCCTGTTTATGACAAAGCCCTCGGTTTACAATAAGAGCGAAACACGGCCATATGAAAATTTGAAGTTTATTAGCAAGACGTCAGTGCCATCAGAGATATTTCATCCTGTCAGAAATGAGAACACTGACTCTCACAAGAAGGGCACATGGAGGTTTTACTTTTGAGGTATATTCATCCACGACATACCACAGTCATTTCCATGAGCGGGCTTTTATTTGATCACTTTATTAGCATGAAATTGGACAAATCTCTGGGAATATAGAAGGTTAGAGGCCTATAGACCTATTCACATTTTAGTAAACATGACAAGGCGACTTTGTTCTCTAGTTGAAAGTATCTCAAAAACAAAACAAAAAATTCAATAAACGCATTTATGCTCTATACACACTATAACTAGGATGTAAAAGTAGCTAAAACATACAAATTTACCATACTAAAATATATTTAATCTTAGTTCTGAGACTATAAGGGTGAATCCACATTCATAGTTTAGCCTTTGTGAAATTTCTGTTTAACTTATATGACTTTGTTCTTCATTAATTCTTTCACTAAATATATTTTAAAATAAGCTCTGGCTATAATAAACTAGACAGGCTAGATGTTTTAGGTGTTTCATTATTTTTATTATACTATTATTATTATTATTATTATTATTATTATTTATGGTTTAATTAAGGTATTAAATGGCAAATAAATTGTTGTTACCAACATTTTGTTTTGACTTATGTTGAATATTGGGATATACCATTTATAAATGTACTTTTAGTGGGACATAAATATATTAAATAAATTGAAATTCTTAATAAGGCACTGATTTTTCTGTACATGCTGCAACACTGTATAAAAAAAAAAAGCATTGTTAATGTAACATGCATCCTATGTAGTTAGTAAACAGATATGTAAATGAATATAATATGTTTGTTTGTTTGTTTGTTTATTTTTGTACTGAATCAGCCATGCTAACCTGCTCAATGTTAATGATCAAATTTAGATATATTTAATTTTGTTGAATTATTATTATTATTTTTTTAATCTTTCGAATGCCTCCACTTATTTAAATTATAATTCTGGTTTTAAAGCTTCTAAGAATTTAAGATTTTATTTTTGTTCAATACTCAGGACTAATCTGGATAAAAATAATATTAAATTCTTGTTTATTGGGTTGATTCAGCCTGTGTAAGAAGCTACACACGTGGACAAAATTTTTGGTACCCTTCGGTCAATGAAAGAAAAACTTGTCACAATTGTCACAGAAATAACTTTAATCTGACAAAAGTAATAATAAATAAGAATTCTATGAATTTTAACCAATGAAAGTCAGACATGGCCTGGACAAAAATTATGGTACCCCTAACTTAATAGTTTGTTGCACAACCTTTTGAGGCAATCACTGCAATCAAACAATTCCTGTAACTGTCAATGAGACTTCTGCACCTCTCTGCAGGTATTTTACATTTCTCTCTAGAATCCCTTGATAGTCTTGAGATTTCATTGTACCCTGCACAGATTCAAGACACCCTGTGCCAGATGCAGCAAAGCAGCCCCAGAACATAACAGAGCCTCCTCCATGTTTCACAGTAGGGACAGTGTTCTTTTCTTGATATGCTTGATATTTTTCCATCTGTGAACATAGAGCTGATGTGCCCTGGCAAAAAGTTCCATTTTTGTCTCATCTGTCCATAGGACATTCTCCCAGAAGCTTTGTGGCTTGTCAACATGTAGTTTGGCATATTCCAGTCTGGCTTTTTTATGATTTGTTTTCAACAATGGTATCCTCCTTGGTCGTCTCCCATGTAGTCCACTTTGGCTCAAACAACGACGGATGGTGCGATCTGACACTGATGTTCCTTGAGCATGAAGTTCACCTTGGATCTCTTTAGAAGTCTTTCTGGGCTCTTTTGTTACCATTCGGATTATCCGTCTCTTTGATTTGTCATCAATTTTCCTCCTGCGGCCACGTCCAGGGAGGTTGGCTACAGTCCCATGGATCTTACATTTCTGAATAATATGTGCAACTGTAGTCACAGGAACATCTAGCTGCTTGGAGATGGTCTTATAGCCTTTACCTTTAACATACTTGTCTATAATTTTCTTTCGAATCTCCTGAGACAACTCTTTCCTTCGCTTCCTCTGGTCCATGTTGAGTGTGATACACACCATGTCACCAAACAACACAGTGACTACCTGGAGCCCTATATATAGGCCCACTGACTGTGTACAAGATTGTAGACACCTGTGATGCTAATTAGTGGACACACCGTGACATTAACATGTCCCTTTGGTCACATTATTTTCAGTATTTTCTAGGGGTACCATCATTTTTGTCCAGGCCTGTTCCATGAGTTTATTTCTGTTGAAGCATGGTTGAAAAGCAATGTCTGACTTTCATTGGTTAACATTCATAGAATTTTTTTTAATTATTACTTTTGTCAGATTAAAGTTATTTCTGTGACCATTGTGAGTTTTTCTTTCATTGACCGAAGAGTACCAACAATTTTGTCCACGTGTGTAATTAGTCTTGTCGCCTGTGTTAGCCATGAACAAATCGGTGTGTTGAGACATGAACCCGCCTGTCGTTGACAAGAGCTTATGCTCACGTTAACTAGGAGAAAATTCTGAATGAAATTACTAAGAAGACAAATTGTTGTTTAAGTAATGTGTAATGATGTGTAACATTATACAATTCTCACAGAAAGTGCTTCCATGACAGAAAGTAAGTCCATGGTTTTTAATGATGGTTTTGCCAGGAAGCTGGTTTACTTTTTATTTTTAATTTTGGTACTTCATGTCGACACTGATAATTTTATTGCCGGATTGTACAAGCCTACTTTCACCTATTGTAGTAATTAATTTCTGTTTACTTTACCAAAGAGAACAAAAGGGAAAAAATAAGAAACTGAATTAAAGTAAAAGGTTAAAAAATACATGAAAAAAAAAAAAAGTTACTGCCTAACATTAATTACTTTTTTAAGTCTAATTTAACTTCAATAATGTTATTATGCTCTAAATCAGTTTTTTAGGTTTTATAAACAGCTAACCTCATATTGCACATATTGCACTCAGTCCGCATAGCAACACAATTACATTGTTTTTTTATTTTATTTTATTTTATTTTATTATTTTTCTTTTTATAATAACAAATGGAGGTCTAAAACTAGCAGGCGGCTTCACCTGCCAAGCAACAAAATAACAGTTAGCATTTAGTTATAAAATATAAATCTTATAAAAACAGACCACAGAAACATATACAACGTCAGTTAACTTACTCTGGCTGAAATATGTCTGTTATCCTGCAGTAAACCCTGCATCCATGCCAGATTTATCCTCCTAAACAAATACCGCATTTTTTGCAACTCGTCTGCTCCCTAGCTGTTTTCTTTAACGAGCCCCTGGAGTCTCTCTGCAGCAGTGTTTCTAAACCCTGGTCCTAGAGGACCCCCTGTCCTGCATATTTTCATGTTTTTTTTATGCTGTCACACTCGCTTCATTTCAAAAAGTTTGTTAAATGGATGATTAGTTCAATCAGGTGTTCTGGGAGCTGAGAAAACCATCGACTCAATAAGAACTGAAAAAAAAAACTCTATATGATGTCACCCATAGGGTTTCTGAAGACTCAACTACTGTAGCTCTGGAAGTCACCATCCTGGCAGAAGCCTAATGTGCCTAAACCCTAGTTAATTGATAAATATGCAACATTTGTGGAACAAAAGGAATTTGCTAACCAAAGGGCCACCGTGCCACTAAGCTTGACTTAAACTTATCTAAAATGCCTAGAATGGTTAATGCTTTAATTTATATGCCAACATTACTTTGTATCTGAGGAAACTCCCTCATTTATACCCAACACACCATACCATGTGAACTCCTATATTTCTTGTGGTAAATTAAACTACACTGTTTACAGTTAGCTGGTTAACTAAAGTGATGCGTAGCAGACAGCTATCAGTCAAATCAGCCACGCCCATAATTATGCATAATTGTATAATTTATAACTGATTAAAAGTAATTTTAACTGCATAAAACTGAAGAGCAGACAGTTGCCATGAATGGGAAGTCTAGATATGGAAACCAAAAACCATTTTAAACTAAGCTTATTTAAATTGCTCATTTTCACATGGGGCTATATGGATTAACTCACTTTCAAAACCATGTTCTTAGTGGTCATTCGAGGAACTGCATGTTTTTGCACTTTGGTCACATTGGTGTCATTTTTCAGAATCACAGATTGCCCCTAGCAACATGGTAGGTTGGCACTGTTGCCTTGCACCTACTGGGTCAAGGGTTTGATTCCCGCATGAGTGTGCCCTGCAGTGGGTTGTACCCTACCTTGTGCACAAAGTCTCCTGAGATAGACCGTACAGGGAAATGCCTCTTGGGGAAAACACTGAAATGTGTAGGGCATGTGGTCCTTGAGGACCAGAGTTGAGAGCTACTGCTCACACCTCCCCACACTTGTGATTGGTCAGACAGATAAAGACAGCGCAATGCACCAGAGGCAGGTTGTAAAGCAAAGACCATGCTTTCTTTAAATAAATATTGTCTTTTAATAAGCCTAAACAATGAGCAAAAGACTTATTTATCACCTAATTGTTAAAAAATAATAATTTCTTTTAAAAACCCTATCCAACAATTATTATTATTTTTTTTTTTAATAATTGGTTTTTCAGATTTTTTAATTTTTAAAGTTATTTGTTAATAATACAGTTTATTAACTTTTTAAAATCTTGTCAATAAATGAAAATTGTATCCTGGGCAACATAAATATTATTTTTGTTTTCTCGCAGTGGCTCATACGTTTATGAAACACATAATTAAACATTAATCTCAGACCTAGCTACTAACCACTTATTAGCATAACCGACTGTTGTTGTTTTGCTTTCTGCACTGTTTTTTTTTATTTATTATTATTATTCCTTCTAAGCTAACCATAACCGTAATCGTATTTTATCTATTGTTTCAAATATATTCAAAAAGAACGAAACTTAGCTGCATCATTGATTTTCTATTTCTCTGCAGAGTGGACAGAGAAAAGTTGTTTGCACAAATCCATAACTGTCAGACCTGAAGGTCTGTTCTTTGATGCAGCCATATATTAGGGTGAGTTGCCTTGCTATCCTGCTGAAAGTAGGTCACATTAAGCCTGTGGTCTCTCTCTCTCTCTCTCTCTCTCTGTCACATACACACACACACACACACACACACACACACACACACACACACAGAATATTGTTTCATACAGGTTTCCTTTCGCTTTTATGTGAAAGAATATTATAAGACTGCAAGGAAATAAATGAGTAGGTTTGGAAATTTACAAAAATAAAATGTAACTGCAGGGGTAACTTTTCATCTTCCCATCTTTTTTGAGTTGCACAGTCTTTCTTATAAGGATCATAACCACAAAGCACATGAACAAAGCAAAAGTGGAACAGCAAAGCCAAACCGAAAGCAGCCAATTTAAAAAAAATAAATAAAAAAAACAACACATTCACATAAGCTCAGAACATAAAATGCAGGGCCTGATTGAACATGCCTGTTGCCGATTAGTCACAGTGTGTGACTGTGATGTGGAAAAACAACTGCACTTTTCATTGCGTTATCTAATTCTAATTCTAGAGAAGAATTAATGTGAAGTTACTTATGCTATTATACTGTGGAGTATTTCTTTCTTCCTTCGGCCGGGGGGCTTCCAGTGTTCGTTTTGATTTAGTGCATAGTTGAGAGCACCTCAAAAATAACATCGTATGATTGCACTTGGTAAAAAATATGTGCGAATAAAAGCAGGAGATTTGTTTAGGCTCATATTTGCTATAACTTTAAAAATCCCTGGTTCTCTGCTTTCTGCTGTCCCATTTTCTTTTGTTCTCTTTGCTTAGAAATATGATGTTGTGTTTAGATTTGTTTTAGTGTTTTTGTTGTTGTTGTTGTTGTTATGTTTTAGACATTGTCTTTGTGATTTTGACAGTTTTTTTTTTTTTTGACTGTTGAATTTGATTTTGCTGACATTTTATTTTCTATTGTGTTACCAAATTTTATGTTTCTAATGATGTCCTTGTGTTTTTGTCAGTACTGTTGTTATTTTGGTTCTTCTGCTGTAGTTCTAAATTTACTGCTTTTTAAATAATAATAATAATAATAATAATAATAATAATAATAATAATAATAATAATAATGGTGGTGTATTTTGTGGACCCTGAATGCAGGTGAAATGTCAGTGCTTAAGAACTTCTGGCCGTGTTCTGTTTTTGGTCTGCTGCTCAGAACAGTTTCTCTTTCGGGAGGCATGCCTTTGTTTTGTTTTATTCAAAGCAAATGACATCCCCTGAGCAAATTAGATGAAAATTACATTTGTGTCAAGGGAGAGCCATCTGTGCCAGCGGTGTTTATCCTGAAAAATATCTGCATTGATTGTGATATGTGCTATATCTCCATTGGCTTAAAAAACAAACAAACAGGTAACAGGTTTAATAAAAAAGAGAATTAAGAAGAACAATCAAGGATCAGTTTCTATATCCAGAGCTTCTATATCCAGAGTTTCTCCCCAGAAACAAATGGACATATCATGACACATTCTCACAGGTTTGGGATTGCAAAGCCAAAATGTTTCCAGTACTGTATATGCACTCACCAACCAACTTTTTTAGGTACTGATGTTGGATCCACGATTGCCTTCAGAACTGCCTTAATTCTTTGTGGGTGGCATTTTAGATTTAACAATGTCCTGGAAATGCTCCTTCGAGATTTTGGTCCATTTGGGCCTGATACATAGCATCACACAGCTGATGCAGATTTGCCGGCTGCACCACATCCCAAAGGTGTGTCCCCCCCGCGCTGAGATCTGGTGACTGTGTAGACCATTTGAGTACAGTGACCTTATTGTCTTGTTCAAGAAGCCAATTGAAGATAATTTTAGCCTTTTGACATGGGGTGTTATACAGTAGTGTAGTCATAAAGGGATGGACACAGGTCAGCAACAATACTCAGGCAGACTGTTGGTTTTAAAGAATCCCTAATTGTTACTAAGAGGCCATAAATGCAAGGCTTAACAAGTTAAAGATGTTACCTGACTAACTTTAGCCTTTTTTATCAGCTCGAGTCAAGCTGCTCATTCTCCCTCTGACCTTTGGCATCAACAAGGCATTTCTGCCTTGAAAAATCTTGAAAAGTTCAACCTGAGCATTAAAATTGGGACTGCACCACTACATTGAGTTGCTGCCACATGATTGGCTGATTAGATATTTGGTTAATGAGCATGTTCCCAGTAGTCTGTTAGTAGTAGTAGTACTAACAGACTACTGGAACATTTTTATACATGGTGTATGCATTCACTGGCAATTCCATTAGGTACATATGTTCAGTTGCTCATTAACATTTTAAGTAGTATTTTTAATACAGTATTAGCAGTATTATTGTTTATATTGTTTATGTCCAACTGCCACGTACTAAACACCTTTTAGATAAAATATTTTACAAAACATGTTTTTTTTTTTTTGCAAATTGATATATATATATATATATATATATATATATATATATATATATATATTGTAGTGTAAGAGTGATCAGAGGGAAAACTATATCAAGACATGGCATGTACAGTACCTGCTATTTCTGGTAGTTAAAGTGTGCAGTTTCTCCATTCTCCACTGCAGCACTACTCAGTCCAATTGAAGTAATGTAAGTAGCTAAGGCACTTGATTTAAAGTAAACTACCTAGCATTATAGAGTACAGTACGTGCCTAGTGTCTTTAATGGCTCCTAATTAAACAGGGGGAATGTAAACAAAGGTAAGTGATTGCTGTATGAGTATCATTATCGTTATCTTAAATCGCTGAACAAAATGTTGTACTTGGTCTTGAAAAAATGTCTCAAACAATCTATATTTAGTGATAACTGCAAAGGTGACAATTTTTGACTGTTAGGACTTAATCAATAATAACCCGGACAAAACCTCACAATTTATATTGACCAACTGTTAGATTACACAAGGTGCATTCAAGTCAAACCAAGACTTTTGTCGGGACAGAGTAACAGAACACAGTTTTGAGAGTAAAAACTACCTTTATTTCTGTATATATTTCCATGTTACACTAATGCACATATTCTAGAGTTATATCTGTGCTTAGATTCCCACAGACAGATGAGTCCCTTCCTCAAGTGACAAGTTATCCATTGATTTTCAAGGATCAGGCGTTCCACTCACTGAGTGTTCACAGTAATGACTGCAGCGGGCTCTGAGCCACCTTCAGAATTAGCCAGAATCAGCGTTCCAGGACATATGGACTTCTTTAAAATGTTTGCAGCATTCAGATATTTTACTGTGGTTAAGAGTGGTTAAGTCTTCTATAAGAGTCAATCTGTTTTTTTATCTTCATTCAAAAGACATTTCATCATGAGTCCCAGTTTGACTTGAACACCCCTCACAGTTTTCAGGAAATAAATCCATTACACAATAAAGCGGCCGCATCACCATGCGTGAAGGAAACGTAAAACACAGCGGAGAAAAAAATAAAAAACTACTCAAATTTTATTCAATCATACTAGCTGTTCAGTGGGCGGCACGGTGACCTAGCGGTTGGCACTGTTGCCTAGCACCTCCAGGGTCCAGGTTCGATTTCCGCCTCTGTGTACATGCTGTTTGCATGTTCTCCCCATGCTTGGTGAGCATCTGGGTACTCCAGTTTCCTCCTATAGTCCAAAGACATGCAGATGACCTGCAATGGATTTACACCCTGTCCAAGGTCTACACCGCATCATGCCCTAAGTCTCATGGGATAGAGGCTCCCACTGGAACCCTGAATACAGGATTAAATGGTATAGATGATGAGTGAGAGTGAGCTGTTCAGTGTGTGAGTTTTGTCACGGAGAAGAAATCTTATTAAAGACCCCCATCTGAGTAAGTATGAATGTCTAAACTGAGATTTACAAAACACCTGTCATCCATTTCTGTTGTTAGCTTTTGTTTTTGCTAGGATTTTATTATTTTTTTCTATAACAGGCTACATTTTAAGGAAGTGAACAGACATCAAAGCAGAAATATTCATCAAACTTGACCTTGCAAGGAAGCCCATACAAGATCCCCACTGATGGACTAGCAGTCCATTCACAGTACATTGCAGCTTTTCATCCATTACTGATACATTTCCTCTTAATTATTCTGTGGCACGCATGATTATTTAGGGTTCATGTTTAATATCACTCAAAAATGAAGGTCAAGTAGTTTATTTGAACTGTAAATAAACCCAATTTGGCTTTGAAAAACCATAGAAAATTGAAAGCCTTATGATTGATTTTATTATTATTTTTTCCCACTCTGGGTCATTTCTTACTCTAGTCCATGTGCAAGCATTGGCATGCCAATGTTTTAATTTCATCACTTTGTTTCTTCAAGGGGTCAGGAGCTTCTGATTATGGACATATTTTACATCACAATGGAAGGGGAAAAAAATCTGATCTCACTGACTTGGCACGGTTTTCAGTGCCAGACGAGCTGGTTTAAATGTTTCGGAAACTGCTGATCTTTTTGGATTTTCATGCTTTAGAGTTTACAAAGAATTGTGTGAAGAAACAAAAGGGCTTGAGTAAGTAACAGTTTTGTGGGTGTAAATGCCTTGTTGATGGAAGAGGTCAGAGGAAAATGGCTACAGATGGCTCAAGATGACAGGAAGGATATGGCAACTCAAATAACCTGCATTTACAACTGGGCTGAGGAGAGACAGAACACAATAAACCATTAGTTGAATGGACTACAAGAGCACTAGACTACAGCAGATTCCACTCTTGTCAGCCAAAAACAAAATTTGTAGTAGATCAGGATAAGTTATGTTTTATAAAGTGAGCATTAACTGAAGCAGGTTTGGACCAGCCACAAATCAATTTAAATTTTTTACATTGTTCATGAAACTCACAACACTTCACTGTCAAGTTCCAGTGCCACAGCTTCATAGAGGGCAAAAATAAAACAACTGCTATTTTGTTTCCTATCAAGATGCAACTCAGCCAAACAATGAAAACAGTGTTCCTCCAGGACCAAGATGCAACAAACATACAAAATAAATTAAATAGCTAAAAAAAAAAAAAAAAAAAACATAATTGGTTTGACTAACCAGGCTCGATTCCCGCCTCTGTGTGCATGGAGTTTGCATGTTCTCCCCGTGCTTGGTGGGTTTCCTCCGGGTACTCTGGTTTCCTCCCACAGTCCAAAGACATGTAGGTCAGGCTAATTGGCGTTCCCAAATTGCCCGTAGTGTGTGAATGAGTGAGTGTATGTGTGTGTGGGTGTACCCTGCCATGTGCCCTAAGTCTCCTGGGATAGGCTCCAGGCCGCCCGTGACCCTGAATACAGGATTAAGCGGTATAGATGATGAGTGAGTGAGTGGTTTGACTAAGACAAACCAAATTGACACCATAAATAAGCAAAACTAAGCAAAACGTACTATACAAAAGACAACACAAAGAGCAGCAACACAACAACCCGACACAATGCAATATACACTACTGTAATAGTTTAAATGACATCAACTATTAAGTTGAGTAAGTAAATGACATGATAGATAAATAAAACAGTAAACATTTCTTGTAAAAGTAGCAGCAGAGACAGGGCAGAGTACTTGTGCAAATAACAGCTAATCATATAAATCTTGTGCAAACAAACAAACAAACAAACAAACAAACAAAAAACAATTTTAGGTTGATGTGTAAAATTGCTAGATGGTTGTAGATTAGTGTGTTTGCACATACGTATGTGTTCATCAGTGCAGTTCCACGTATGCAGATGTACACTAGTTTATATGTGCACAGTAAATAAAGGACTTTATAATGAAACACAACTCGTATATTAAATGCAGCGCCATACAGGACTCCCAAGGGACTTCTTCAACTTGACCTACAAATAACATTATGCATACGTCCATTAGTTACATTTGACTAAAGTACTGTTCAAAAACCACTCTAGATATTTTTTCCATATGGAAAGCTTTAAGGCATAAAGCTTATAGCATTGTAAGCATGCTTTATTGCTTCTCTTTTCTTTGTTGTCAGTCCGGTTATCAATTTAATATGGTTATTTAGTATGACAAAGGAGTCAAGTGAGAGTAGGCCATTGAGAAGTAGAGAAAAGGTAATATTTTGAATCTTGTGAAAAATGAATGGAAACAGGTTTAACTCAGATGGCCAAGACCTCATCCAATTTATTGTGTCTGATGCACTCTCACATTTTTTTTCTAGGAAAGTTCCCTTAAGAAAGGAAAATGGAATTTAGGGGTCATAAATGAGGAAGTCTAAAAAGACTTGGATATAACTTTCTTTTTCCTCAGTGCACATCTGAAACCACATCAGCCTGAGAATACCAATCAAGTCCCAAATCAAATGTGTCACAATTCATTTATTCAGTGAAGTCCTGCATTTATTTTTCCAATTTAAAGGTTGTCTTGAAAAATGATTAACTTGTACATTAATTTTAGCTGATCAGCATATAATTACTGTAAGTGCATATAATATATTAGCAGCCCACGGAGTCATATATGAATAGGTAGTAATAATGATATTAGAAGTGATAATGATCTCGCAGGAGGCTGGTCCATGCAAACACACGCTAAGCTCTGTGGCACATGCTAATGAAGGTTAGGTAATCAAAACTCATCAAAATTGTCAGAGGAAGCAGGAAGAAGGAGCGCATTGGCAAGCGCAGTGACATCAAAAGGCCTGGAAGACCACACGCAACCACTAAAGTGGGTAAATACTCTTAGGAAGATACTCTTCAAAATCTAAAGTCCAGAGATCCCTCAATGTATTTAGATAGAATGGTTTTTACAAGACGCAACCCACTGGTAAAACTCAAGAACAGAAAGGTCAGGCTGAACTTTGCTAGAAAACAACCAAACAATATGGAATATTAGAACTAGCACATACAAATACAACTATAATTTATTATAGTGTAGCACGTTAGCATATTGGTTAGCATTTCAGGGTTGAGCGTTCAGTTTCCTCCCAACAAACTCCAATCCAAAGACATGCAGACTAGGTTAACTGAAGTTCCCAAATTGGCTGTAGTGTGTATGTGTGTGTGTGTGTGTGTGTGTGTGTGTGTGTGTGCCTTGTGATAGATTGGCACCCTGTGACCTTATACAGAAAAAAAAAAAGTGGAATTAACTGATTGAGAACAGCAAACAAATTTGAATATTACACAAAAATAACCTAAGTAAATACAAAATACAGTTTTAAAATGATGATTTTATTTAGTAGGGGGAAAAAAGCTGTCGAAACCTACTTGACCCTATGTGAAAAAGTAATTGCCCTCTAATCTAATAACTGGCTGTGCTGCCTTTGGTGACAACAACTGCAATTGATGTTTCAAGCACACTGGAGAGTTTACGAGCATGAATAGCCTGTTTAAGGTCATCTCGATCAGATTTAAGTCCAGACTCTGACTAGGCCAATCCAATACTTTTTTGTTTTGGAGCCATTTAGAGGTGGATTGTGTTTTGGATCACTGTCGTGCTGCATAACCCAAGTATGCTTGAGCTTGAGGTCATGAATCCATGGTTCCATCAATTATAGCAAATCACCCAGGTCCCGGACCATCATACTGCGATCACCATGTTTGACTGTTATATGTATAATGTTTCATGTTTCTTTTCTTTCTTTTTTATTTTTAAATGCTGTATTAGTTTTATGTCAGATTAGTTTTGGATGCAGATATTTCAAAAAGTACGTAATCTGCAAAATATATATATATATATTTTTGGTCAGCAGTGGCTTTTTACTTTTGGACCTCTCCCATGGATACCATTTTTGCCCGGTCTCTTTTGTATCGTTAAATCATGAACACTGACCTTAACTGAGGAAAGTGAGGCCTGTAGTTCTTTAGATGCGGTTCTGGCTTCTTTTATCAGCTCTTAGATATATCATCGTTGTACTCTTGGAGTCATTTTGGTAGGCCAGTCACTCCTGGAAAGGTTCACCACTTTCAAAATTTTCTCCATTTTTGTGGATAATGGCTCTCGCCGTGGTTCGCTGGAGTCCCAAAGCCTTAGAAATGGCTTGGTAACCATTTGCAGACTGAGACATGTCAATCACTTTGTTTCACATCTGTTCTTGAATTTCCTTATGTCATGATGAATTTTTTGTTATTTTAGCGTGCTTCAAATTGGTCAGACAGGTTCTATTTAAGTGATTTCTTTGATTCAACAGGTCTGGCATTAATCAGGCCTGGTGTGGCGAATGAAAGTTAACACCGCTTTCAAAAAAATCACAGTTCAATCATGATTTAGCAATGACTTTTTCACATACAGTACAGCCGGGGAGGTTTGGACAGCTTTTCTCCCTTAATAAATGAAATCATCATTTAAAAACAACATTTTGTATTTACCCAGGTTCTCCTTAAAATTTGTTTGATGATCTGAATCATTTAAGAGTGACAAATATGCAAAACAAAATTAAATCAGGAAATACTTTTTTTTTTCACTTTGGCACTGTACTTAGATACTTCATCTGACTTCAAAATTAACAGGTATTTTAGCCTTCCACTGGGGTTATAATGGATTTGACAACAATAGTTTGTCTTACCATGCCATTTCAATTCATAAAACTACAGAAGTACACTGGATCATTTTACTTACACACATAGTTCGTACCAAAACCAACACACATTTTTGGCTCCTAAGGTTGTTGACTTTGAAAGCCTCGTCACTTTAATGCTCCATATTAAATCTGACATGTCAGATCCCCTGGTCATTTCGATCTAACATGGAATGTTTATTAAATTGACCAGTTAGACTGCTGCAGTAAGAACAGCTGACACCTTGCCATGTTTAAATCAAACACCGGTGTTTGACTAAGGGAAAGAAAAGTAAAGTCCTATTAAGTGTGGAGGCCCTAGCGGCGATAACATGTTACACACTGACGTGAGTTGAGGGGATGGCAACATCTCGCCTTGGAAACAAGGGATCTGATGAGAGAGCAGAGGGAAATGAAAATATGCCACAAATTGCTGTGAGCGTCAGTTTTTAGCCATGCTCATTTGTGCCCTTACACACTTCAGTTCCTACTTTTCCCAGCACTTGTTAATTATGCCAAGCCTAATGTGTTCTGCTGCATGCCTCATTTGCTATGCAGTGCAGCATACTGCTTCATCCAGGCAGAAACGGAAGCGCCCCTTTTTCTGATACCACCACACGTCGACAGCGACCGTAACTGGCCCAAAATGAATGCTTTTCAGCGAAAATAATGGTGGCAGATGGGTGAGAAAAGTGAAGTATCCTTTCCAAAGCCGAGTCCAATAAAATAATAAAATCTCTTCGATAGAGAACTTGGATTGTGAAGGAGATGAGGACAGAGTCCTTGTCACGAAAAGAATTCTGGGCAATTTCAGCTGACCCATTTCTCTGGGGAGAAGAGACCTTCAGCTGCCAAGTGTCACTGCTACAGCATGATATATTGGTCATTCTGGGTTATCAAACCTCAAAAGGAGATTTTCTTTTCATCTGTTAGAAAAGAAAAACTGCAACAAAAAAAAAAAGATTGAGACATTCAAGGAGTCTGTTGAGAGTGGGGAAGTAAAATATGGTAAAGTAACAGCAAAGGACGTTTTTTTTTTTTACGATAAATTAATAGTCAAACCATTCATGTTTTATAAAATATTATTTGGATACTAATGAGTCATTGTTATGTCAAGTGAGTCCTTGAGATTAATTACAGCATGCCAAAGACGCTGTTGGAGTCCGATCGTACGTTAGTTGACTGAATTAAGACACACTCATGCCTCACGCTTAAGGCAAAAAGAAAAAAAAGAAAAAAAAGTTCCAGCTCAGCCATGCAAAATGAATGTGGTAACTAACAGCTTGTGATAAGCTTGTGTATTATTGTTTTTTTTTTTTTTTTTGGTATGGCTAAAGGCCATTCGTGTAGCAAATTGGCAGTGCAGTGATTCAGAAAAATAGGCATCCCATCCTTCATTCCTTTCTTGATCTCGAAGCATACTGTAGGAAAAAAAAAGAGAAATGAAACATGTAATGAAGGAACCCATGGAGTTCATCCCTTCAAGAGGAATGCTGCACGGGCATTTCAACTGAGAGCTTAGTTTAAGCAGATTAATTGCGAGGTGCCACCAGAGGGTTATGCAACTGCTATGCAGGCGTATCAAATCATAGGATAGTTAAATGATAAATCCACCCTGAACGGCTTCCATATTAATATGTGTATAATCATATATTTAACTTCTCAGTTGACTTTATTATTATTATTATTATTATTATTATTATATCTTATCAACATTGACAAGTTGGTCAATTTTTACATACACTGATCCTTTGGCTGCTGTGTACTGTGTGGTGGGTCCTCCGTGTCAGACTTGTTTTCCCGGCACATTCCATGGGTGCTTGATTGGATTGCGATTTGAGGAGTTTGGAGGCCGGGCTGTGCTGCACTGGCTTTTCTGTGTTATCACTACTAAAAATAAATGTTTGCAATGGGTGCCCATGATCATCAATGATATACCAGTAAACTTGTCACCAGTTTACTGGTATATCATTAATACTCAATGCTAATATGTTCATGCTATGTAGTGTTAATGTTTTGGGTGATCATTGTAGGTTAATATATATCTACTGTCCATTACCCACTATGCCATTTGGCTTCTTCCTGATAGAGCCACCAATGGAAATTCATCTCTATTGAAAGAGCTGCAATGCTCTAGCCATATAATCTGTCCAGCTCTCTCATTTTTTAATGCTTATATTTTATTGGCACTTTGAGTACTACTGTACATCTACCGTATGGCTTCGTTAATACACCTTGCTATAAAATGGTGTTTATATTTTATATTATTTTAGGAGCTAATAGCAAGCCTAATCCTTGTTCCATGTGTGTGATATTATTGTTATTATTGAATAATTACAGTTAATTACAGTTAATTTTAAATATGAGACCTTTTTTGTTGATAAATGTGTTAGCCTAAATGTGTCATGCTTTACTTTCCTGGGAAGATTAATTAGTCACTAACTTCTGAGTTGTCAAGTCCAACTATTTGGCTCTTGGTAGCATTTCCTCTCAAAAGATTCATGCTAAAATCTGTATAAGATTAAATAAAAAAATACAAATGAACCCACTAAGGCACATAAGGAGTTGGGAGTATGTGCCATTTTCTCAGGGTTGCAACTGTATTCAGTCATTCATAATAATAATTTTAAAAATGCATAGGCGCTCAACACTCAGGAAGGCTTATCATAAATCATTATTCATAAAGTGTCGGCCAGGAAACTACAGGTCCCCCGAAAAGAAAGAGACAGCAACTTTTCTCACCCGCTTGCCGTTGTCCAAAAGGCTTAGGAGGCTGGCTGCCTTCCAATCGCCAGTGGAAAGAAACTATTGATGGGGAGAGAACTCCCACAGTTCCCTGCTTCCTGTGCACACAATGCCCACTGAGACACTCGACCCCATCTTCAGGAGCATTTGAAAAGACCAAAAGAAACTTTCCTATTTCTCCCTTTTTATTTCAAAAGAGACCTATAGAGCTGCGTAGCATTTTTATGGCCCTTTGACCATCCATAAGCACAGCTTAGGTTCAATTCTGAAAAAGACCAGTGGCAGAATGACAGGTCTGGGATTTAATCCAGCCATGCAGGAGATAAGAAGCAGGGATATCAGCAGCAGACTGTGTAGAGCTTTGTAAACTGTACCATCTGTTAAAGCACATTGCTCCCGATGTCAAAGTGCCAAATGTGGGCAGGTGAAGATCTCCTCCTAAACCACCTCCCCGCCTTCTGTCATATAGCATGTAATTGAGAAACATGCTTCAGCCAAGTCTACAGTCATGCTTCAGCCAATATACAGCCAACAGAAGAATATTTGCTCATAATGTTTTTATCACCAGAAAATGTACGGTGTACACAATTTTTAAATCAAACTTGTGCAGGACAATGACTGCGCAAAGGCATGATGCAAATGTACAGGTGTGCAAGAGTTCCTGAAGTTGTAGTTAGTGACTATACATGTTATCAGAACTAAAAATAAATGTTTGCATTTATTTGTTTGCATTTTGCAGAGGATTACAAAGTCAGGTAAAATGAGTCACCAAACGTAGCTTTAATGCACGAATACTTAATGCAAATCCAATTGCTCCTACTTTATACAGTACAGAGCCTCGGCAACTTGGCCCTAGGTGGGTTTACACCTCCAGGGGAAAGCCTCCAGAGCCACTACCTTAAACTACTATAACAGAATATACTACAGATAAATACGTTAATTGTTTCCATGAGAATGCAAATTATTCTGCAGTAAATTCTGAATGAATAATCTGATGGGACGAGAGGAAAGTGGTGATGATAGAGTATAACAGCACTGGGACATTTAACTATACAGTACAGTACGTATCGTTGTTCTGATTTGTATAGATGTACAGATGTTCTAACAATACAGTTGTACAGATGCTGTACAACTAACTAGCTTTTAACACGCGCCTGGATCGCAAATCCCTCTCTAAGCCCTGATCAAGGTGTTTGAACACCCTAAATTAGAGTGCTAATTTTCCAGTTATCCCTATTTTGGATTTAACCCCAGAACCCTGAAAGTTAGATACTATTCTAAAACAGAATAAGTGACAAATAAAGGGAATCTTACAAGATCTATAGGGCTGTCCACCACCTCTATAGTTCCGCCAATCACAGAAATGGTTAAATAAACACTAACAAATCATTCTCTCTTGATAATTAATGGTGTTTGTAGAATTGTTGCTTAAAAAGCAATATCACACTCAAGGTCACGGTGAATATCACAGCTGTAATATCTTCAGTAGTCCAGTTGCTCCCTCATGCCTATGACAACATCACAGCCGTGCTGATATTCAGTACAAACGCACTCCCTAATGTCATATTGCTTAATTACATGCTTGAAATGGAGTGGCATTAAGTTTCATAGGGTAGGATTTCTACTGTACCTCACAACTCCCTAGGTTCCCAGTTTGAGTCTGAGTTCGGTTACCACGTGAATGTGTTTTATCTAGGGTGCTGTGAATGTGTTCGGTAGGGTTACTGAAAAGTAATTAACGAATCAATTTATCAATCAATCAATATTCAATCAATCATTTCTGACTAATTCAACAAAATGTAATACTTTACAAGTATAAGAAGGCAAATATAAAATGATCAATTACAGCCACGCAGGGAAGATTACAAGTGCAGGTAGACAGAAATGCATTTAGATCTGAGAAAAACTAAACATGCGAAGTAAAACAAGCGATTTGCCAAGCGATGAGAAAACCGCAAATAAGAGTGGGAAAGAATGAAAGTTGAAAAGAAAACAGAAATAAAATAAGTAACCAGGTTGTCAATGGGAATATAATGGTTTGGTATAACAACACAGAGCGTATACTTTACAAAAAGTGTGTGAACTAAAAAATTCTTTTACCCCGGTTGCTCTCCATATGGACATAGTTGAATGTCTTCTCATCTCTACGACTGCTGTTAATTAGCCGATAAGTTAAATCAGGTGCACTGCAGTTAATAGTACAGTGCACGACAAAGGCACATCTGAAGTCAAATTCTAATAGAGCTCATTCTTCCTTCACTATGAACATTATACTCCTTCTGTGATACAGATCCATGGTGCATAATCATGAGTGAAGCTATGTAATGTGCAAGCAAGATGCATCAAAGAGGTAGAGCTGAGCTGATCTGTTGCTGTCCTTCTGCTCCACTCCAGGCCTATCGCTCACTTCCAGTCCTCCAACAGACTGGGCTGGATAAAGACAGGAGCCGCGATCAGCTGCCCATAGAAAATAGAGCCAGCTTTGGAGCTCATGTCTCCTGCCATGACAGCAGAAGATCCACTGGCATCACAGGTCAGACAGACGGTCTGGTGAAAAGAGAAAAATGGAGGGTAGAGAGGAGTGTTGTTGGCAGATTGGAGAAGCAGAAGAGCAGAGCTGTCAATTTGCAAAAAAAAGGCCCAATTTAAGCTTTTAACAGGCTACAGAAAGTGTCCACTTCTTTCATAAGATGTCACAAGAATGAAGAATACTTAAAAATCTACTGCTTGTTAACTTTTAGAGGTTTGAAGATCCTTAAAAGCACACATCATGTGATATTCTCTTCTTGATATTAGTAATATTTCTAATATATCAAATTGCAGCAGCACATGATTCTGAGACGAGTTGTTCCTCTTAACAGTGATGTGATGTGCCGAAAATGTATCTCGTGTTCAGCACACCACATCACAACAGGAACAACTGTTTTTGGAATTAACTGCTTTTTGCAATTTAACATATTAGAAACCATGTATTTTTTTCCCCCTATTTCCTGCCAGCTCTCTCCACAGAGGCCACTCAGGTGCTTGTTCCAATGCTGCAGTAGTGTATGCCAGAAATATAAAAGCTTTTGGCTGGTGTACTGTATGTGTGGGATCCCTGATGATGCTTCCTCTTTGCCTCTTCTCACAATGTTTCTCATGGATGTCAAAGATAAAGGAGTGTGGTGTCCCAGTGATACGTTGGACTGATCTCACTATCCTCTGAAGGGCTTTGAGACTACTTACTCTGTCCCTCATGAGAATTTTTCGTGCAGTTGCATTCCCACACTTTGTCTCTCGACAAGAAGAATTCACATGAACTCACTCCTGGCAGGTCTATTCCTGCATGGCATCCATCCCTGCAACTGATCCAACATGCTGTTGCTCGAATCATTCTCAGCTTTCACAAATTCTCCCATTTCACCGCACTCTACGCATTATTATTATTATTTTTTTTTGTGAGATTTTTGTGGAAACAGCACCACCAGTGGTTGCGAGAACTATGAATATCTGAATATCATAAAATAGAAACCCGGGCTGATTTCTTTCTAGTCCAGTCTGTTGATTTCCATAGTCAGTGCCACTTGTCTCAGAGTCTAAATGTAGGTGTACACAAGGTGTAATAGGCGTAAAAGCGGTTTGTTATTTACTCTCGCATCCTTTTTCTCTAAAGTGTAAAATATTGAAAGGGAATACATTTTGTAAGTACAAATGATACATTTACTGTAGAATAGATGACAGAATCATGCATTCCCTTTCTGTGAATTAAATGAATACCCTTCTGCATTTCTAATCCAGTAGAGCATTGGATTGAGCATCTATTTCTATAAAGTCTTTGAATACTACAAACATTTTGTCAGATGTGGTGGAAATTTATGGTAGGGTAATGTATGGTATGTATGGTAATTAACCCACCATAAGAGCAAAGTACTGTAACAAAGGATTATTAAAACTTTTTTCAGGAGGACCTGTCTCATACAGCAAACAGTTGCAGAATGAAGAAAGGTCATTTCTTTCTCTCAGCCATTCCATTTCAGACATCTCTGCTAACATCATCTATGCCCCTTACATAATGTTCATAGATTAAAGGATCTGATTTTCTTTATCTGACCTAGACCAGATGTCATCAACTTTATCATTCAGTGGCAACTACATTACAATCAGTTTGTTTCTATTCTGTCCTCGACCTTGTCTTTCTACTATACAATGGGTGAGTTTTAAAGATTCAATAGTCTACCTGGCACATTTATACATAATTCAGAATTAATATAATTTAAATGTTGTTGTTTTTTTATTACAGTTCACTCTGGAGAAGGATTTTGTCAACTTTCCATCCTTCTGTTTTTTGTTTTTGGCATATAAAATCAGCTGTGTGGAAACCCCACTATAGAGTTTTACACTATTATACTGATATGCTACAACTGTAGGAGACGGGTTCTCGACAACCTGCCCCTGCTGCCTGCCTCTCAGTGATGGATGATGGCACCCAACTACTTTAATCACCCTATTAGTGAAACCATCTCTATACTACAGCAAGATAACACCTCATTCAGGAGCAGGGGGAGAACGGCGTAAAAGGGAATCTCATTGGCTGCTGCAAGCCATATTTAAAACTGATTTTAATTTGCATCCTGCCAAATGTGTGGTTTTTAAAGGTCCCATATTTTACAATAGGTTTTCAAGGTCCCTCAACATCTGTCTGTTAATACTCCAGTGGAAATGCCCATGAAATAAAGCATGTTTCATACCTCCATCTCTCTTTGTTTCATTCCTCTTCCGAACATTCCCGAAGCAGTTTCAGTTCTTACTGTATGTAAATGAGCTACTGCTGAGCCACGCCCCTTCAGAGAACAGCATAACAAGTGAGCCACAAGCTAGGGGAGGGCCACTTGTTATACTGTATGAGATAACATTAGCGGGGGGATCAAATTTAAGCTCTGGGTAATCCAATAATGGAAAAAGATTTTAAAAATTAAAAAAAAAAAAAATTCACATTAGAGACTATTTATAATGTGTAAAAAGACTAAAATGTGATTTTTTTTTTTTTCACAAAAGTTCCACTTGCATGTGTGAAAGGCTCACAGGAAAGTTTTTTTTGTGTGTGTGTGTGTGTGTGTGTGTGTGTGTGTGTGTGTGTGTGTGTGTGTGTGTGTGTGTGTGTGTGAGAGAGTGTGTATATATGTGCGTGCGTGAGCACGTGCCTCTTGAATGCCAGCAACATTGTTCTGAGAAAGCTGAGCTAGTGAAAAGAATAAGAAGAAAATCGACAGCACAGGCTATGCACTCCATAAAACATTATGAGTGCGCTATATAGTAGACATTTTTAAATGTCATATGAGTTCAGCCTTATAAAGAATTTCTTCAGTAAAACTATAGTAGGCTTGAGGAATGACAAGTCACCTTTTCATGGGAAATTCTTTATGAGAAAAGCCAGAGTGTCACTTTCTTTTCAACTAGGTTCTCAGCTCATTGTGCGATTTCGCCTGCTTGATCAGCACAAGGCTTTTATTCTGAGCCTCTTTGAATTTGCACCTTAAAGTCCTGCACTCAGTTTCTCCCTGGTCTTTTGTACAGGAACGTAATAATGTGCTCTGTTGAGAGACCACCAAATTCATTTGAAGGGGATTTTGGTGGAATAACGATATGTAGACCTCAGCACTCTATGTTTTTTTTCCCCCTCAGCTTATGCTTTGAGGATTTCTGTGTGCTTGATGGAGACGGTTGTTCAGTGTAAGAAATGATGAGATGAACCATGTTGAGCAGACAGAAGCTGATTACACAGCCAGGAGTGACTCCATTATTCTGGATTTAAGTGGATTTCACTTCATCTGCAAATTGCACTCCAGTTTCATCAAAATTTTTTGATGGGCCAGAATTTACGAAGTAGATTTCTGAGTGATGTTCCAGATCGTTTGGAGCTGAGACAGAAAAGTGATTAAGGAGCTGGTCAGGTGTGTGTCCCTTTTCATGCCATGTCCACAAGCTACAATTTGAGGACTACACAGGGTTACCAAATACTTTGATGCATAAATGCTTTTTCATCCTTGACCCTGGCACATCTGAGGCTTAAAATCGGACTCCTTTTTTTTCCTTTTTTTTTTTTTTACAAGCTAAAGGGCATCGTTAGATCCCTAAAGTGGTAGGAAAGCTCTGTCAAGCAGTGCAGTAGACTGTAGAATATCATTGTATCCTTATGAGATGAGAAGGACACACAATCTATGTCTTTATGACTGTCTGAAGCCTTTCATAAAAGGCTGCATTAATGGAAAATTCCACATGAACAACTTGCATGTCAAAAATTGAATTGTTTTTAATAAATTGTAGAACATTTTTAATTGCAATATATTATTTTATAAAAAAAATTCAGATTTGACAAGATTTGAGATTTGTTTCCCTTTTCAACTATTTAAATTTCAATTAATCTTTTTTTCCTCCCCAGTTCTTTTAACACTGTGAATAGTCTCAAAGCAGCTTTGCAGAAATTACAAAGGCAAATGTACACATATATGTTTGTGCTTAATGAGCATACCAGAGTTATGGGTAGCAAGGAAAAACTCTTTAGATTTAAAAGGAGAGCCCACCCTCATCTAGGTGACCATATGTTCTGTATCTTATACATCTTTCTACTTGAAAAGTTCCAAATGTGTATGTACACAGGAACATATGAGAAACATATGAGCAACTCATGAGTACAATAATCATTTGAGTCATTTATAATTTATAATATTTAGTTGGGGTAAAAGGACGCCTTCTAGCAGCTCGTCTTGAGCCAGATTCGCTAGTTTGACACAGTTGTAGCCTAACGTCTTGTGCCAGGTGGTTTGTGACTGACCTTCCTCTGAGTTTGCTCTTTCCGTGGGGGACATCCATGTATGGACTTGTCTTGTGGTGCTAGAGGTGAGGATTGAAATGCCTAGCCTGTCCATTTACAGCTTTGCTAGAAAGTCTCCTAAGTATAAGCTTGTGTCTTCCTCCCAGCTACAGTCCTCAGTTGCTTAAAGAGTCTGGTCAGTGAATCCAAGAAAAGATTGTAACTTTTTCATACAGAGCTATATACGGTACACAAAATATTCCTTGCGAATATTTCTTGAGCTTGTTTTAGTGAGTGCTAAGAGTTGCTGTTCAATGAAGAGAAGTCTGAGTTGTTGCTGGGGTGAGTTATCGTATTGAATAACATTGCTCTGGGATTTTCACCGCAATCACTCCCTACATGGGATGTAAGAGGTACAAGCTCAGAGGCCGTGCTAGCCGAGGTGTAGCTGCCCACTGGACGAAGGTTGCCAACTCACACATTTGGCAGGAGAAATGTTTTACAGGTAAATACATATACAGTATGTATAGCGAGAGAGAGAGAGAGAGAGAGAGACAGAGAGCGAGAGAGCACAAGACTTCCAGGTGAATGCATATTTTTCGCTTGGTTACCTTTGAACACATATCGTTGTGCTTTGATCTTGTCCACATTCAGCTGTATATGTGGCTGTCTGCAAGCCTTAATCCATTTTAAACACTTTTCTGGTTGTCTTTTATGGATATTGCTTGGCTTTATTACAGGTTTCCCAAGCTCAAATATTTTGTGTGTACTGTATATAAGTCTATATGAATCTTTTCTTGGATTCACTGACTAGTTTCTAATAACTATTTCACTATTAATAAACGCTTTGTTTGTGGGACAACATGGTGGAGGTCTTATGAAAATCGTGCAATTGGATTGGGTAATATTTTACGTATGATTGACAGCTGGAGAAAGGCCCATCGTGGATGAATGTCTGGATGGTAGTGGTAGTGGTACAGTAACAGTGGTGCTCATTGTTTCAGCACTGTTTCGGAACTGACTTCACATTATTGCATATTTTGGTAGCGTTGGACAGAAGACGTTCTTCAGTTCTTCAGGAAAAATTTTCTGGACAATTCTGATGTTTATGTTAGCTTCTGTACCCCCCTGCCTGTCCTGTTTAGGTATGTAAAGTTTTCTACCTCTCCCAGTTCTTCAATTGTGATGGGAGAACTGGTAGTGTCGGTCTTAAAGACTTTGCTCTTCCCATTGTTTCTAATGAGTAAAGAGTTAATTGCCATGACAATGCCAGTCATCTTTTACTGCATCTAGATTCTGTTTTCAGTGGCTTAAAATGACTGGGAAACTGCTAATATGCAGGATAAAAGAAATAATAATAAAAGTAAATAAATAAATAAATAAAATCAGAATCACCAGAAACAGCAGAATCACCTAATAATTCTTAAAGCATATATAAATGACGTTTCAAGTTTTACTGATATTTACGGAATTCCGTAAATTGGCAAAAAATAAAAGTAAACACAATGATATTTACAGCTGAATTTGAATTTTGCTGACTAATAAATGTTGTTGTGCAGGGTTTCCATTACTGTCGACTACCCCCACCCCCCCCCTCCCACCCTTTCTGGAGTGTGACTGAGAAAATGGATTTAAGAAGTGAGCTGTATCTAACAGCCATTTAACCCTGTGCCTGAACCCGGCTTTACATTTCCATTAGGAAATCCTAAAAATAGTGGAACATTTACCTTTCTGTCTTTCGTAGCACATACATACCAGTATTTTCTCTCAGTGTGTTTAATATTTTGATGCATGTTAACAAGGAAGAGAAAAACAGAACCATGTACAGTGCAGTAGGGGATATGAAAAACAAGGTAATGTGATTTAGCAATGAATGCAATGTCTATGAAAGTATTAACATTGCCTGGAGCCTTTGTTATTGCATCCATATGATATTATGCATATATTCCCAGCAGAGATACATCAGTATTATTACTGCTCATGCAGTTGCTGAGTCACTGTTCAAAACTCATAGTTGTTAGTCATTTTTCAAAATTCTTTATTCCCTAAAACATCTTTTTTTTTTTCCTAGAAAGAGGGGAGCAAGGGGAGCTGATAGATATTGATTTTATCATTTTGCTACAGAGTATTTCCTATGGTAGTCTGCAAAGACAAAACATATTAACAAATGAAAAAAACAGACAATGGATGAATAAAAAAGTACAAAAAACAAAAAAAAAAACACCCAATCACATGCTAATTGTCAAATTAAAAAGAAATGGTTTATTTCTTCTCAAGCAAGGACTATTAGGAATGAGAGTATGTGTGCTATTCATTTAATTACAATGTAAGGCTGGTATTAAACATGCACCTAGAGCTATATAAATTAAAAAAGTAAAACAAAACAAAAAAAGATTAATTAAAAAAAGTTGCTTTGAAAAAGATGTTGCCCTTAACTTTGTAATGAGTTTTCCCAGTTTGTTTGTGTTCAAGCTGTTTACAAGCCTGAGATTTTTTGCAGAGAAGAGATACCTTTTTAAAAAGGTGGAAGTTGTTTCAAATGTCAAAGACTGGTATTTGAATAAGAAGCACACTGCTGGGAATAATTATGCATATATTCTTTGAAAATAGCTCTCAAGGCAAAAATGATGGTTGTATACTTTACAAGAGCTAGTGTAAATGCAATATCAATGCTCCATGCTGTGGCTTTCTAGAGGGATTCACATGAGTGCAGTGAAAAAGATTTTGTAATAATTGTCACATGACTAATAATAATAATAACAATAATAATAAAGTTAAATCACTAATCACAACGTTCCATAAATAATGTGTCTTTGCATGTACTGTATTTAGGGGATACAATCTGTTTAGACCTTCAATTTTTATATCAAATTATATAAAACCATATCACCACAATCACAGGCACAAGGTGTAGTCTTACGGAAACGTGGTAGTGTTATTCAGAATACCAGGAAATTAAAGAGTTAAAAGGAGGGAGGAAGGGACAATGTACGCATGTGCAGTCCTAGAGGCAGTGCCCTGCTGGCATGCAGGCACAAGCTGGTGAGCAATGGTGGTAGGCAGAGTGGTCCTGCATGGGCAGCAGCTCCTGCGAGCTTCCACAAACAGCTCCTCTGGTTGATTGGCCAAACTGACCACTCCCAGCTTTTATTAGCCGCCTCGTCTTTCTCGGCTGGGAATGGAGGCCTTGATGTGAGACACACAACATCCTCTTCCTTTTCAGAGGCAGGGTCACAAAATCTGGCTCTATTTGAGAATGCAAGTGCCGTGGGAGCCCAAGTAGTCTTCTCGCAGTTGTCCTCATTGCAGCGATTAAAGGGTACCATTCAATTCGAGCCTTTGAAGTCCCTGGAGTGCATAGCATCACACCTCTCTCATGGCACTCGTCACATTTAGCATCCGCCTCGCTACTCTGCTCTGTAGACCTCTCCCCACATTGTTTTTATAGCACATGGCGAATAGCCCGAGATCCATTCCCGACGATTTATCACCGGCCATGCCCATTACCACAGCCCCGTGACTTTGCCCACCTGCAGGAGGGGAGGCCGCCTACCTAGTGAAGCTTTGAAGTAAGTGAGGAGCAGCAATTTAGGCACACACCACAATAGATAGATACATATTTATATGCAGTACTATACCTTCTACTTCCTTACCTTGTGAATTTAATATTTATGTTTATGTTTTAAATTATGTTGATATGTGCCAGAGGGACCTGACTGATTTGATTGGGCTTATAAGACAGTAATTTTTCATTACTAAAATGACAGAAGTTGCTTATTGTGACCTGATAAAAAAATATATATATGATCCCCAATGTTTAGAAGTTAATACAGTATGGTGATACAGTGGAACCTCGGATTGCGAGTAACGTGGTTTACAAGTGTTCCGCAAACCGAGCAAAGATTTTTAATAAATTTTAAATCGGAAACCGAGCAAGGATTAGTTTACGAGCGCCGAGTATCATGTATCACGCATGCGACTCTTATTTTGACACCGAGCGTCACTCTCTCACCTTTTCACCATCCACCCCCCCCCCCCCCCCCCAGACGGCAAACACACAGAAACTCTGCTCATCTCAAAAACACACATACACGCACAGACGCTCTCTCGCCTTTTCACCCCGTCCCCGGCTTCACAAACACACAGAAACTCTACTCTGTCGCGATTCTTTTCAAAGGTAAGGTGCTGGTTCATTTGTTTGCTTGGTTTTTTTTTTACTTTACAGCAGTGATTCCCTTAGTATGAGCTCACGCCAGTCTCAGAGAGATTTATTTTTTTTCCGTTAAAATGGTGTTTCCGCTGTGTTTATGCGTTTGTTGTGAAACTTAAAATGTGATTCCGTTAATATGTGCTGACGCCAGTCTCAGAGAGATTTCTTTTTTTTCTGTTAAAACGGTGTTTCCGTTGTGTGTGTGTGTGTGTGTGTGTGTGTGTGTTGTGAAACTTAAAAAGCGAGGTGGGGAGAGGGAGGAGCAGTGTTACTGTGTAAAAGGGGCGAGGGAAGGGGCTAATTACACACACACACACACACACACACACACACACACACACACGGCGCCTGCGTGCACCAACGGAAACACTTAACTGTCAGGATTACTTTTTTTTAAAAGGTAAAGTGCAGATTAATTTGTTTTATTTTTATTTTATAGATGTATTAATTATTTTTATGTATTTATTTCTTGGGGCTGTGGAACGAATAATTTGAGTTTTCATTATTTCTTATGGGAAATGATGATTTGGTCTACGAGTGTTTTGGAACACGAGCCCACTTCCGCAACGAATTATGCTCGTAATCCAAGGTTCCACTGTACAGTATACTGCATCTCCTCGAGCTTCCTAATACCAAATTAAATTGCTGTATTTTCTTTAAGATTTTTAAACTACAGTGTGCACAGACAGTTATTAATAAAATTGTGCAGCTTTCAAGCTTTACTAGGAATAATTATTCCAGCCTGCTGTGTGGGATTAGTGCTACTCAATTAATTTCTAGAGTAAGTAAATGGGGTGTTGAATATCATCCATAAGTACCCAGTTGATGGTTTATTAGTTACTAAATCAACTCCTTGATTTTATATATATATATATATATATATATATATATATATATATATATATATATATATATAAACAATATGTTTAGTATTATGTAGGTTACCAGCATGCCAATGGCAAATACTTTGTGTGTTTGTGGATTGGATTGGTGGGTGGGTCTCTATGTACAGTATGGGACATTTCATTGGTTTGCACATGGGCTTACTCAAATTGTAATCTGGGGAATTTGGTGGCCAGATCAGCAGCCTTTTTAGCCTTTTAGCCTACTTGCCCCTGTCCGTGGTGGGCTTTGGTGCATTGGGTATACTGGTGCCTTTCTATAATGGCCAGCATTGACTTTTTTCAGCAATTTTTGCTGCATAACTGTTCTGTTAACCCATGGGGATGAGTGAACCTTGGGTGTCTGTGATCCTGTCACCATTAAACTAGTATATAATTGATGATCAATTTTAAGGTCACGTGGTGTTACTGTTATGGCTGTTTGTAAATACCGTACATATGTACATTTTGCACACAACAGTCTTTAACCCTCAAGAATATATGATGTCATGTAGCCATTGCATATTGCTATGATGTCTATTTTAAGTATAAATAGAATTTAGAAATATAAACATATTTATTTTTATATACCAATTTGTAAATATACTACCTGGTACATGATATTGACGATAGAGATCAGGTGAGAATTGGGAGACTGGTCTGAGCTATAGGAAGTCAGGCAGTTTCCCTAGGCCACCACCCAACTGATGGTGAGAACATTACCTGCTTTATTTATAATGAATATTTATGACAACATTTACAAGACCATGAAATTTACTTTTAATAGCCGGTTTGATTAATGAAGACAGAAGGAGATCATGTATCTTCTGGCTTTTATTTAATAACACATGCCTTGGTACTCTTAAATTTTGATGAATGCAGTGAGGAATGTTAAGAGTGCTTCTTAAGTCAGTTGACACATGCCTCTTATCTCGGAAGTTTGAAGACAGTCACCAGGTTAGTGTATCTTTTATAAAAGTTTTATAAAATAACAGCAACAATGTTAATGCATAATGTGCAACTTATGGAACTTTTTTACTTTGGGAAACTTTCCCTTTTATCCAAGGGGAGGATCATTTGATCTGTTATGTCTGGCACCAAATGTATACCCGGCTTGTCCTTGCTGTTGCAACCCTCTCATTTTCTAACCTGACTTGGGACATGCACTTCATGCAGTGGCTAGGTTATATGGGGTGTAGGGTTAAGGGTCTTGCCCAATGCAAAATCCTCTGTACTGTACAGTCCCGACCTTGCTCCAAGCCATTTCCAGATGTTAGGGCCAGTAAAAGGCCTAAAAGGCCAGTATTTCAGACATGGAGGAGGTAGTCAGATCGTGGCTCAAGCACTAGAGAAATCCTTTTGCAACTAAGTGCCTTAGTGTAGCAAGGGATTATATAGAGAAAAAATAGTCAGCTTTTACTCTCATAACTGTTTTCTGTTATTCTTCTTGATCAAAAGTCCCGGTTTGACTTGAACACCCCCTGTAAAATGTGTAATATTTCAAGGGGGTTAATAAAGTCTGATTTTACCCTGTCAAAAACTTTGTCTAATGTCGACGGGTACAAATATTCAAACAGGAGGTCAAACTGACTGCTATTGTCTACACTTTTGTTGGCCAAGCTGTCTGTGTCATTGTCTGTCTGCCAATATCATCTCATCAACTGGCATTAGAATGCAATGCTCTCACTCAAGGGCACAAAGAGAGGCGTCTCGCAACATGATACCAGAGCTATCAATCGGGCAAAAATGCCTGAATGGCAACCGAGTGCATCGATCAATGGCACTATCATCTGCTGCAGTTGGTCTGTGAGAGTGCAGCAGTCACTGTAGCAGTGAAGAGTGACAGGTTAGATTCTGCTCCTGTACATACATAATGCTTTAGGCTTTAGGCTGTGCCAAGAAATATTGCCACTGGGCTTCTGTTAATCATCATTCATGCTAGTATCTTGCTTTCTATAATGGTACAAGTGTTTTATTTTGCATTGTTTATGATGGTGTAAATGTATGCAAAATTTCACAATAATTAATAAATAAATAAATAAATACCTAATTAAATGCATTAAATACAGTTCGGCACAGACGCCTGAGTCACAAGCAAAAACTTTTTAATCCATCAGTTATGAAACACTAATGTAATTTTGTAAAAAATTATATTACCCAGGCAAGATTATAAGATTATGTCTCTCAAGCAATGCAGTGTGTATTGATTGAAAGCTTTAGGGATAAGTGAGTAATAAATCACCTAGGGGTGTTAAAGGGAGATATGCAATAACCATCTATAACATCATTTCTTAAAGTGTTTTAATTGGTTCCCGGCAATTTGCCAATGATTACTATTTGTAATTTAATAACGGATGACATGTCATGCTTGTACTTACATTCATTCTCATGGAACGTCAAGAAACATTACTTTCTGTTATCACATACATTAAAGCAGCTACAAACCCGTGGCCCTCACAATCATACTGTATGTGGTTTTGAACATTCCAATACAGATCAAAACCCCATTTGCTCTTAAAATAACTTCCAGTCTTCTAAGAAGGCTTTCCAATAAATTTTGGAGCATGGCTTGTGCACAATCAGCCACAAGAGCATTGGTGAGGTCAGATACTGATGTTAGGCAAGGAGGTCTGGGGCACAGTAAGCATTACAATTCATCCCTAAGGTGTTCAGTGGGGTTGAGGTCAGAGCTTTGTGCAGTTCTTCTATTTCGACCTTGGCAAAACCATATCTTCACAGAGCTTGCTTCGTGTACAGGGGCATTGTCATGCTGAAACAGGTTTGGGCCCCTAGTTCCAGTGAGAGGAAGCTGGAACACTATAGCATACAAATAATCCTATACAGTAAAATCCCTGGAGCTGATTTTACACTTGCAGAGTTCATGCGAGTCCAACGGGACCTACAGTATATAAGCACTGTAGGGGACTGGGACATTTGCTGGGAATATAATTGTTTTTTTAGAAATTATAATAATAAATTATATATACATTTTATATATATATATATATATATATATATATATATATATATATATATATATATACACCATGCTAACGTTAGAAGACGAGTTTTTACATGACAAGTGTCTGTCTGTTTTGGCAGACAGAGAAGACACTGCAGTATGACGCTGTTCTTTTGCACATTGTGTAAGTGAAACATGCTTTGTACAGTATACAGTATGATGGAAAATATGATCCGAAGGGATGCCGACTGAAGTTTTTTTTTTTTCCCGCTATGCTGCCAGTTTGTATGTGTCATGTGACTACATGTGATTATTGTTGCTGCGTCTGATTGGTGAAACAGTCAGGTGGTAGATCTACCGGCTGCATGTGTAGAATAAATGGTTAGAAAAGTAACGAGCCGAGTGGAGCCGAATGTAGCGGAGTAAGAGTAGCGTTTCTTCTTCACTACTCAATCGACTTAAGTCAAAGTAAAAAGTATGGTTCAGTAAAAATACTTACATAAGTCCATTTAAGTTACTCAAGTAAATGTAATGGAGTAAATGTAAGTCGTTACTACCCACCTCTGGCGCCTTCTTCTTCTACTCACTACATTTTTGAAGACAAACTTATTTTTACTTATTGCATTTTTAAATAGCAACTTCTCTGATGACAATGACACAAACATGCTTTGATTTTCTCATTTAAACATACATGCTTATGCTGTCACTCAAACCCTACTGTAGCATGGGAAGGACAGGAACATAACAATTCCACCAATCCAAGTTTACAGAAATAACTGGCAGGTCATTATAAAAGCACAGATTGCTTACCACACCAAAGTGATTGAGGGTTACCTGAGCAACAGATTAATAATCTCCCGGTTCATATTTTTCATCTGCCTTTATGAAAAAAAAAAAAAAAAAAGCATATTTCTCAGGTGTTTTTGTTATTATTTTATTATTTTATTGCAAACCATTACAGCACTGGCTGTTAGAAACCTTTAATTGCTTAACGTATAAGTTAATCAACGATTTATTTTTAGCACCTGAAAAGCCACAGCTCCCTTGAAATAAAATTACGAGCACGGCAGAGCGGCGAGTTGCATAGTTGTAACGTGGTTTATTTTTCAACCATAAAACTCACCAATGCTGAACGTTATTCAACATTCCAGCAGTAATAGCTTTTGTCTAACAAGTATGCAGTATTTTACTCCGTTTACTCTGTCCAGCCATGTCTAAACCAACCAGTCAAATGTATATACGAGCAACTTGGGTTAAAATGGTTTAACTATCAAAACGTCACGTCGCATTTTTGGCCCAAAAAAACTTGACCACTTTTAATGCCTACAAGGTTTCATGAACATGGTAGGCGTCTGAACACAGCCCAATGAATTATATGGTTATTTATTCATTTTTCATTTATTATTTTGTGCTGGAATGAACATAGAACTCTATTAGATTTGCTCATTCATGCTATCAAAACAACAACCTTGAATTTACTCAGTTGGATAGATATCCAAAGCACATACTTAGTACTTGTACTTGTATAAAAATTTGGAGAGATATTTCTGCTTGTATTGAAGCACATTTTTAGGCAAGTACTTGTACTTCTACTTGAGTATTGAGTTTGTATACTGTACATCTCCCACCTCTGTTCCTTTGTGGCAACTGTTTGGGGAAGAACCACATATGCGTGTGATGGCCAGACATGTACAGTGCATACAGTATTGTGCAAAAGTCTTGAACCACCTCTTATTTTTTCATATTTTTCTTCCAAAATATGACTTTTTTGTATTTCCTGTATTTTTAATATAGTCGTTCTCCAGGCTTCCTAAAGGGCATTTTGGCTCTTTTTTGGCATGTTTTTTTTCTTTTTCTTTTCACATAATTTTCAGTCCAGTCTAGAGGAATGTATTTTAAATGGTAAACCAAACAATGACCTATGAATCATTCAAGCAGAAAAAAAAAAACATCTAATCAGTGAGAAACTGGTGAAGATGATAGTAGGGATGCTGAGTGGTTGGAAGAGATAAGAGGGGGAATGAGGTTGCTGCTGAGGTTGTTACATAAACAAACATTTTTAGACACTTTGCATTTCCATTTCTTATACAGTTTATATAAAAGTGTGTACTGTATATTCACCATCATGATTGGACCTGTTTGGAATACAGTCAACTCTGTTAGTATTGGAACTGTTCCAGAAAATTATGCTCAATGATTGCATAAAA
Source organism: Clarias fuscus (assembly GCA_030347435.1). Taxonomy (NCBI): domain Eukaryota; kingdom Metazoa; phylum Chordata; class Actinopteri; order Siluriformes; family Clariidae; genus Clarias; species Clarias fuscus. Next base: position 8,450,037 of record CM059214.1, on the reverse strand, counting down.
TGGAAATTTCATGTATATTGTTTTGTGAATAATCTAAGTAATGCTAGTTTTATTACCTTAAAAAAAAGCGACCGACAGCTGGTACTTGGGTGCAAACAATTACCTCCACTGCTGCTCTTTCAGTAAGGGATCTTACTTGTAAAATAAACATTAAGATCCAAGGCTCTCTTGTGGGGTATAAATGTAAAAAGCCTTTATTTACTTTATTTATTTATATACTGCATCTAAAACCACAGCCTGAATGTTGCAGCTGAATAATCCTTTCTTAGTTTTAGCTGTTCAACTGCACAGACCAGTTAGATATGGCTACTTGACCCATAATTACTCACCCATTCTTTATTCAATTTAATTGAATTCAATTCAGTTTAATTTGTGTAATGTTTTAACAATGATCATTGTCGCAAAGCAGCTTTACAGCATTTTTAAAAAATTATGGAAATAGTTTTGAAAAGTGTGAGAAAATATTTTTAAATCATAATCATCAGATTGTCCTTGATAAGCAAGCCGAGAATGACTGTGGCAAGGATAAACCTCCCTCAGATGACAATAGGAAGAAACCTTGAGAGGAAACAGGCTCAACAGGGAACTCATTCTCATTTGGATGGGATCAGATAACAGGAATCATTACTGAGTGTTAGGAGTCTAAAAGTTCAGTATAACAGGAAAGGTGTTTAAGTTAATATGAAGTTGACTTTCATTACTGGAGGCTCAGGTACTGTACAAAACTATCTGTAGAAATTTCAGTCCTGTATCAGCTGAGTCCAAGACCATCTTTATGGCAAGATGGAACCGTGCCCAGTCACCATGCACATCAGGTCACATGAGGTCTCCATGCAGCAAGATCTCCGACCAGAAGCAGGGAACCAGGATGAGTCAGACAGATACAGAGGGGGTCAGAGCTTACTGGCAGCTTAAGGGTGCCATGAATAACTAGAGAGAGAGAGAGAGAGAGAGAGAGAGAGCAGTTAGGTATGGTCACAACACAGCTTACAAACCAGAGTGATCAATGAGCGTGGGGAAGACAGCATCTAAACATGCCAATTCACCATAATATTCTACATCTCCCAGATCTCCACATTTACCTAATACAAAACTATTAACAAAAGGCTTGGAGAAATAAATAGATTTTCAGGCTAGACTGAAAATCCTGAGACTTTGTCTGGGTTCCAAACATTAATTAATTGGGAGGCTATTCCATAACTTTGGGGCTTTGTAAGAAAAAAACTCTACAATATTACTGTTATTGTGTCACAAAGTGTAGTTTTAAGAGTTAAATGTATGTGTGAGCTCAAAACCCTCACCGGTTATTAAAGATAGTGTCTATTTAAAAAAAATGCCCCAACAATTTCAGAGATTTGAGCTCCAGGCAATCCGGTGGCACTTTGAGCTCATGTACCAGCCCAATGCAGCAGCACCTCGGCAAGAACTTCTAAAAACTACCGCTGGCTCTGCTGTCTCTGCAGTGATTAAAACGTGATTTATTTCATTTCACTTTTAACAGGCAATCTTTGGTAAAATACGGTGATGGTATAATCGAACGTGGCTGTGAGATGCATCTTTTACTCTGCGTTCCATTTGCAGTATACCCGGTGTCCTCAATACCTTGAGTGTGCACTTCCAAGTCAAGTCTGTTCTTTTGCATTCTTGGAATTGAGACACGGCATAACGAACTTTCTGGATTCTTCACTTCAGAAGCGACAGGCACCGCAGTTTATGGAAAGTTAATGTGAATTTCTACCAAAATTTAAAATGTTGTAGTTGAGGTAGGAGCAAGCTCATTTCCATGCTCATTCACTTTTCCACCGTTACACTTTGGTATGGGGGATTGAGGAGGTCATGTTTTTATATTCTGTGCCAATAGTCGACTATACTGTATAAGAAAAGTCAGTTTCGTTAGCACACATAACTTAAATCCTAAATTTAATAAATGTAATCTTAAATGTAATTTTATGTAAATTACTAAACTCTTCACTTAAACGTCAGTCATATTGCGACACTAAATGATGGCATGTAATCCACAGGTGGGGACTAACAGGGTGGAATATCTGCAAAATATGGAGATGACTGGAGCACTGTTCCATGTTTTGTGCCTTGGGTATGAGACAAGGCGGACCTGACAGACCTTCACTATTGTTGGAGGCAATGCTATTGAGACAGACTCTTTGGTGGAGGCTGTTGATTGTTTTAAAGTTTTTGTCTTTGATGTTAACTACACAAAGCAATGTCTTTCCAACTGGGATTTTCTCCAGCATACAACATTGTAAAGTTGGCATTATAAGATTTGTACCGAAAACCTGTAAAAAAGTGTTTAAACATTGTACTAAAAATAAATAAATAAATAAATAAATAAATAAAATTTTATATATATATATATATATATATATATATATATATATATATATATATATATATATAATTCAAATCAGATTTAAAGGGGCTTGCTTGTTTTACAGAAAGTGTTTGTTACATTTTTTTTATATTTATAATGAGTTATTCACATTTTCTTATTTTGTGGCAATCTATTTACATTATGTGAAGTTGTGTACGTTGTGTTGCTTGGGACTTTTTTTTAAAACAAAATGGTTTTAGCTACTAAATCAAATGGAATGTGTCAACTTAGCAAGAGTTAATTTTACCCAAATAAAATAAGACAACCCTTTAAATTTTTTAAAACAGTTTAAACAGTTAAATTACTTTGAAATACTGGTCTACTACTACTACTACTACAAAAAAAAAAAAGTTTTTCAAACCATACATACACACGTGGACAAAATTGTTGGTACCCTTCGGTCAATGAAAGGAAAACGAAAGAAAAGTCTCATTGACAGTTACAGGAATCGTTTGATTGCAGTGATTGCCTCAAAAGGTTGCGCAACAAACTATTAAGTTAGGGGTACCATCATTTTTGTCCAGGCCTGTTCCATGAGTTATTTTTTTTTTAATAATTCTGTTGAAGCATGGTTGAAAAGCAATGTCTGACTTTCATTGGTTAACATTTCTAGAATTTTTTTAAATTATTACTTTTGTCAGATTAAAGTTATTTATGTGACCATTGTGAGTTTTTCGTTCATACCAACTATTTTGTCCACGTGTGTATATGCAATAAACAACACCCAATTAAAATGTACAAATCATAGAAAAAATTTTTTTTTTTCAAAGCACAAGATCAGATAATACAAAACAAGTTCAACAGCGACATCATTACGATACTATTACTGAGAAGCACTAATGCCTGAGAGCAGTGCTGGTCATTATCTCCCAACATCAGGATGTAGGGGTTAGGCCTTGACACATCAGCCTGCTGGATATATTTCACAGTGTTGGTTCCAGCCTTAGAAAGAAAGAAATTAAAGAAAGTAAAAGTTTATGGATAAATCACGAGGGTTGGCTAGTATGCATATTTGTAAGAAGAAGATTAGTGTTTTGTAACACCTCAGCTTTTTATATGTGTCAAATGAGAAATTTTATAGTTTTATTGAACATATAGAAAATCCTCAATTAACAGCATACTGTACAGTGTAATAAATTTACACTTCACAAAATATAACAAACACCAGCAAAATCTGGTAAACCAAGACACTAAATCATACAAAATGTCATAAAACCTGACAAAGATATTAAGTGTAACACTGCTCAACTCAAAGTATGATTTATACAGGAGTTACATAAAGGCCACAGCATTGTGAGAATCCTCCAGTCAAAAAAATTGGTCAAAATGAAATGAAAAATGTTAAAGGAAAATTGGTTGCTTGCTGTATGTAAGGGCTACAAGTACGTGTCAGTTCCAGGAAAAGTTATTTCTCACCGGCTACATCAGTCTTCTCTTGTGGTGGATGTCCAACAAGATTGTCCAAAGTCTGAAACTCCTGGAGTTGCTTAGAATCTAATGAAACAAACAAACAACCAAAAAAAAAAATAAATAAATAAAAAAATATATATATATACAGGGTGGGCCATTTATATGGATACACCTTAATAAAATGGGAATGGTTGATGATATTAACGTCCTGTTTGTGGCACATTAGTATATGTGAGGGGGCAAACTTTTCAAGATGGGTGGTGACCATGGTGGCCATTTGAAAGTCGGCCATCTTGGATCCAACTTTAGTTTTTTCAATAGGAAGAGGGTCATGTGACACATCAAACTTATTGGGAATTTCACAAGAAAAACAATGGTGTGCTTGGTGCTCACGTAACTTTATTCTTTCATGAGTTATTTACAAGTTTCTGACCACTTATAAAATGTGTTCAATGTGCTGCCCATTGTGATGAATTGTCAATGCAACCCTCTTCAACTGGCCCATGACGACCAATCCACTTTTCAGGAACCTGTTCATCTAGGAATGCTCGGACCTGACACCCATAATGTGGTGGTGCACTATCTTGCTGGAAAAACTCAGGGAACGTGCCAGCTTCAGTGCATAAAGAGAGAAACACATCATCATGTAGCAATTTCAAATATCCAGTGGCCTTGAGGTTTCCATTGATGAAGAATGGCCCCACTATCTTTGTACCCCATATACCACACCATACCATCACTTTTTTTGTTCCAACAGTCTTGGAGGGATCTATCCAATGTGGGTTAGTGTCAGACCAGTTGAATGGCCCCCAAGGTCTCCCAATCTGACCCCCTTAGACTTTTATCTTTGGGGTCATCTGAAGGCAATTGTCTATGGTGTGAAGATACGAGATGTGCAGCACCTGAAACTTCGGATACTGGAAGCCTGTGCTGGCATTTCTCCTGCGGTGTTGCTATCAGTGTATGAAGAGTGGGAGAAGAGGGTTGCATTGACAATTCATCACAATGGGCAGCACATTGAACACATTTTATAAGTGGTCAGAAACATGTAAATAACTCATGAAAAAATAAAGTTACGTTAAAACCAAGCAAACCATTGTTTTTCTTGTGAAATTCCTAATGAGTTTGATGTGTCACATGACCCTCTTCCTATTGAAAAAAACAAAAGTTGGATCTAAGATGGCCGACTTCCAAATGGCCACCATGGTCACCACCCATCTTGAAAAGTTTGCCCCCTCACATATACTAATGTGCCACAAACAGGACGTTAATATCACCAACCATTCCCATTTTATTGGGGTGTATCCATATAAATGGCCCACCCTGTATGTATATATATATATATATATATATATATATATATAACTTTATATATATATATATATATATATATAGGTAAATCTTAAATGTTTATAATATATATATATATATATATATATATATATATATATATATATATATATATATATATATATATATATTATAAACATTTAAGATTTACCTAAACACCATTCAGCTACTTCATTCCAACTGAAGGTTGAGAGATGGGCTTGAGCTTGCCCATGTGCTTGTGCTTACCTGAGTGATGATGATGTGCTCATGGAGACTCGGGAACATTCTCCTGCATTCTTGGTCTCTTGAGGTGGCATGCTTCTGAAAAGAACCCAGTTAAAGTAAAATGTATATAATTACCAAGATAACCTTTTCACAAACAAATGTATTGGTCTTTATTTATAGAATATAATAAACTGATGTCTCTAAAGTTACATGTTCTGGTAACTACTGTTAAACACTGAACACTCTATAATAAAACTACTGGTTTGCAAACTGATTATACAGTGCAGTAACATTAACTTACTATTTAAAAATAAAGGTAAAAAGTAACTTAATATGTCAAACCACACTGGTTAACTTAGGACATGTTGACTGATTTTTACCATTTAAAAAATAAAATTGTAAAAGTGTTAGTTACCTACAGTAGATATGCTAATCCACATGCTAAACCACCCACAGGTAGCATTTGAATTCCTTTTGCAATTTAAGAACAAACGTAAGCTGTGTAAATTTCAGCTAAGTATACCACAGTTTTTTTTATTTTTTTTTTTAACCACAGACTCTGTGGTTTTAATTTACATTTTGACTCCTTGTCAATAATAATTCATTTTAATTTCGGCGCGAAAAATTAAACCGTCCGCTCGGTCTTCTTGGTCTTCATTTGATCTGCGGCAGGCAAAGTAGGTGGTGCGCTACCGCCACCTAAAGGTCTGGATGAATGATGGACAAAGTGTTTTTTTGCTGACTTGACACCGACGCCTGGTGATGCCCTGCACATTTCTCTAACACACTGGACACTTAAACATTTGCAGGTTTGGAGCATGTGTGGGAGAAATTGCGGGAAATTATTTCTTTATTAGGATCTATATGTACTGTAAGCTTAATTAGGTTGGCCATGAAAAAATTTTGAACATTTAGTCATAAATGTATAATTAAAAATAGGTTTGGTCTTAAATGATAAGTATATACAGAAATCACTGAAAATATTCTGTACATTGTATTTTAGTTCTTTACATTTGTACAGAATGTAACGTAAGCTTGCCATTTGCCAGTTAATTTCAATAAATTCTTTAAGGTGTACACATTTGTAAAAGGTTAGCTATGTTGATCAACTAGGGACACCTGGGTGTACTGTACAGTAATATAACTGGTGGTTGGATTTCTTTTTTTTTAATAAACAAGCTAGATTTAGAAATAAAACATTTATCTTTTACAAAGCAATTTTGTTCTTATCCATGTTCAATTTTGTTCTTATCTTATCCAATTTTGTTCTTAGATATGTTACCAACCTACATATCTTAATTTTAGAGATCCAACCTACTAACCCTCCCCTCCATCTACTTGTATGTGAAGAGTAAATGGATGTATATAAAAAAAAGTACTAAACACTCTTTAGTATAGATGGCACTGTTTGTCAGAGAACCCTAGCCCTTAAACCCCAAAGCATTTTAGCAATTCTTTGCATTATGTTTTAATAAATCTACTGTATTTATAAAATAAATTTACTGTATGAGTCAGGATTATGCAATATAGATTGACATTTTTTTTTTTCAGCAGAATATATTTTTCAATATAAAAAACAAAATTTTATTTCATTTTAACTAACTATACACACATGCCTATGTGGAATAAGGATCATATCAGAACATATCAGAAAACCCAAATGCACAGTTTACAAGTACTGTATACTTTATGTGTGGGAAACACTGCTTTGGTGAAACAAAAACTGTGAGTCGCACACAAGACAAATATGAACTATTTCTGAGATTTAGAGGTAATGAGCCATATTTGAGACACATTTGAGGAGATGCAGAAAATGGCCCAAATCTCATTCAAGTCTCAAAGACGGGTCATTTCTGCATATGTGAGTCGCACACAAGACAAATATGAACTATCTCTGAGATTTAAAGGTAATGAGCCACATTTGAGACACCCTTGAGAAGATGAAGAAAACATCTCAATCTCATTCAAGTCTCAAAGATGGCTCATTTCTGTCTAGGAGACAAAGAAGAGATTAACATGAGATCTCATCTTGGAGTTTCTTTGCTATGGGTAGCTAAATGCTAGTGTCATGCTGGCACTACAGTTAACAGTTTAGCTTTCATTCATCACTTTACCATCTTCATACACCCTACAAACATTCTACAAAGAAAGTACATTTTTGCAGTTTCTTTCATACACAGGTTGGGGTCTTTGGTTTGGCTAGCTAGCAGTCATTGTCAGGTAAAGTAGCATGCTATAGGACAGAACAGGCTGAAAGTTTGAGTGTAATGCTAACACGGTAACAGTAATAAATGATACATACAGTGAACAAATTCAGTCATAAGTGACTTAAGTGAGTGAAAATGTGTATACGGACCTTGTATTTAACGTTTACATTTCCTCTTAAATGCACAAGGAGGAAGCACCCTCATCAGCAGCCAAAAAAAAAAAAAAAAAGACACAAAAGTGACACAGCCACTGAATACACCGGTGACCTTCGGGGGAGGGGCGGTCTTGTCTGTGATGTTAGCTGTCACTATAGCTAACCTAACTTCAACCCAGCTGGGTTAAACAAAAAGTACCCAATTCACTTTAAATAACCCAGAAAAATGACCCAACAGAGGCAACCCAGCGTTTGGTTAGTAAAAATAACCCAACATTTTTTAGTGTGTGTGATCTGAACCTTCTCCTTACTTCTAGCTGCACTTGGTACAAGTACAGGTTCTTCTGTCTTGTCAGAAGGGAGTTAATTAGCTTGCAGTGTCTAATGTCTGTCACACATTCAGCTTTATTAAGTTGATGTTTCTCATCTGGCTTTGCCGAGACCTACAACTGTGTGTCATCAGCATAACAGTGGAACCGAATATTTGCTTATGAATTACGTTTCTTCAGGGGAAGCATGTAGCGATAATAGCAGTGGGCCAAAACTGCTAATTTAAAAGATTTAGGAATGGAAATATTGCTGAATGAATAGCTGATTATTTTTTTTTTAAAAAGGGGTTCAGTTATTTTTGGCATTATTTGTTTGAATAGGTAAAATGTGTAGGGATAGGATCTAGTACACTAGTTGATTATTTTGCGGAAGAGATTGGGGAAATTAGTTCAGTCTCTTAAAGGGGAGTAAAATATCCTAAGTGCTGATTTGATATAGTTTAGATTAGCAGTTTATTAAATTGTCTGGTTTTAAAGACAGAATTTTTTCTCTGGTATTTCAGTTTTGTTATTGAAAAAAAATACATGAATTCCACACTACTAGACAATTTAGTTTGACACAATTTCTATTCATATCTTTCAAGCAGTCTGTTTTAAGGAATATGTGTGATTGTTATACCAGGGAGCAACTTTTTCTCTTTTCTTTAACTGGAGATCCATTATCTAAAACATTCAGTTGACTGATCGTGTTCTGTGGGATTGAACGGTGATCCTGTCATAGCTGATATCGCTGGTAATGCAGAAATGTACATCCATGAGATATGTTACTAAAACACAATTTAAAAGAGACGAGATAAAAATCTGAGATAATGTCGGAGAGTGGAAAGTCACTAGATTCTCTATATTTAACCTGAAGGTAAGTATTAAATCTAGAGTGTAACCTGCTAAGCACTGATTTACTCCTACTGAGTCTCTATATTGCTTAACATTTTTTTGTGATTTTGTAAGGACAATTTTTTTTTTCTTCTATGAACTGTAATACCCTGATGGGTGAGAGTGTCAAGGAAGGCTCAGGACAGCTCATTTTCAGCACACTTTCAACAACTCAGTAAAAAGCAAAACGACTACAGTAAATGAAAATGTGTGTGTGTGTGTGTGTGTGTGTGTGTGTGTGTGTGTGTGTGTGTGTGTGTGTGTGTGTGTTTATTAGTAGCAGTAGGAGTAGTAGTAGAAGATGCCTTCACCAGGGTATGCCTGATGGTATGGATTCAGCATAGTGCTCAACACATGGAAAATTTTAGATTTTTCAATCTTATTCCCTGGAATTCTTTCTTCAAATATATTCAGCCCAGGGAACATTGAAACTATGGTTCATTGAGCTCATGGTTCAATTCATCCTTGCAAGCAGAACTCATGGATATGGCAGACAAATTGTACCAGGCAACTGCAATTTACCAAGCCATTACATCAGGAAGCAGCTGAAAACATCTTTGGCAGTATGAGCATGCCAAGTATTTGTGATTTAAAGTGAGAAATACAAATAAATACTATAATAAATAAATGATATTGTGTTTGTTTTAAGGTCATATTTTAATACATAAAAAAATACATAATTTTAACTTAAGGTTTGTGTCGAGTTATCAGTGGTAATAACTATATGACATCATCATGCAATGTTTGCTTTGTGTTTTATGCACCTCCGTAAAACCAACATGCTTTTTGTTGCATAAAAAAAAAAAAAATAATATTATATATATATATATATATATATATATATATATATATATATATATATACAATCCATTGTCTCCAGCTTACCAAGAGGAAACGTCAATATATGTTTTGGTCAGACACGAACAAATAAAACCTTTTGGCCATAAAATATTTTTTACTCAATGTCAAGTTTATATTTGTTTTCTTTGTCTTTAAGTTGTAGACCTTTAACATTAATCTAGTCCCAAAGCTTCACTTAGAGCTCAGGATAATCCCCTCTTGTATCTCCACCATGAACTGCAGTTTATTCTATTTAAACTAAACACTCACCCTGCACGCCGAGGTTTAAGGTTCAGTGTTTCAGATTCACTTTACATAAAAGTGAATCTCATAATGTTGTAATACCTGTATTAGCTGACACAAACTATTGTATTTGGACTTAAAAACAGCAACACAAAAAAATTATAACATGCAAAGAATTACAATTTCTCTTTGGGACTAATAGGGTACTCACCCATCCATCCATCCATCCATCCATCCATCCATCATCTATCATCAACATAGCATTTACTACTAAAATTAGCCACCTAAAAAATAAAACTAATAAATACACCCAGTTAATTGATTGAGTTTGAGTAAAAAGTGGTTACTCAATAGAAAACTTCTATAACAGTCATAAACAGTATATATCAAAACTAGTTGCATAAAAACAATGACTCAAATGCTACTGTAATAATACATACAAAAATAGTGCACACAACAAAGAGCTAATTTCAAAGTTAAAGAGCTTTGAAATTGAGATGCTTTAGACACAGCGAGGCCTGACAAAAAAAAAAAAAAAAAAAAAAGGCACATTAATGAGAAACTAAACATAGAAGTAGCTTAGACATTGGTTCCAATGCTGGAATACAACATCTATAATGCAATGCCACGATCGAAGCCAGTTGTGATAAGTTACAGTTGCGGACAGAAGGTTGTTGGAAGGATTTCCTTCTTGGACAACTGTCTTTCAGTCCATGGTGAGGTATGTCTTGCTTGACTGTAGACTCTGACACTGATCATTCGGCAGCTTCCAGTTCATGGCACATCTAAGCGCTGGTAGTTCCTGGATTGTTCATGACCATCCAAACAAATTTCCTCTTAGTAGGGAGATGAGAGTTTGAATCTTTTCCCTGGACTTGGCATAGTGGCTACATGTTTACCACTAAACTGCAGAATCTGCAGTTTTTTTTTTTGTTTGTTTTTTTATTAGAACCATCTAAGAGACATAAGGGATTTTTATAACTCTATCATCATCTTTCTCAGGTTTGAACTGAGCTCCTTGGACTACCAAAGTACTGTGTTTTGGTGAATCGAAGTTCTGTCAAACAACCCATTTTTCTGTGGGCAAAGAGAAGCTACTAGTTATAGGCATTCACACTAAAAAGATTCTTGGGCTTGAAATACATTTTTGGACTTTTAAAACCACCAAATTATTGGTTTTGGCAGAGTAAAAAGTGTTTAGCACTAAGTGGCAGCATAGTGGCTTAGTGGTTAAAAGTTTATGTAAACTTCTGACCACAACTATAGACATTCTAGATCTATTGCATGTGAAAAGTAGCAAGAATGGCATTGCTGTCAGTGTCAGCATGACAGTTTTAGCTTTGCAACCTTGACTGTTGGAGCAGAGTTTACAGATGAGGAGTTGAGACAGCTGGGCCGATTAAAGGACGTCATTTTGAATAAAGATGAAGCCATGGCTAATTCCCACTGGTGCCCCTCTAAGCAGGTAGTCAAATGTCATTGTGGGTAATTTAGGAAGCTGTTAACAAAAATTAAAATAGACAAATATCTTGATGAAAAATGCTTAAACTAAAAATGTCAACTCACAATTTTATTTAGAATTAAATAATGGACACTAATGAGCACTCAGTGATTATAAAAATGTATATAAATTAATATATGTCTGGAAATGTCATTATTTTAAGGCAATTGCCACATCTTTTCTCTTTTTGTTTTGTTTGTACCTGGAAAACACTGAGTCAGAATTTGAATCTTTCTTTGCTTTTATTTTGACTGTACAAGGTTACTGAGAACAGGATAATAAAGAATGTGGTTTATTTTGCTGCCACTAGATTTTCAGCCTGTAATTGATCTATGGATACCATAAAAGTTGGAACAAAACAAACTGATATAGTATCAGACACTACCTAATCATTTATCTCTCACTCTCCTATCCTTAGATATAAAGGTTGTGTGTCTGTTATTAAATAAAACACATTATGATTTATAGTCTGGTTATGATCATGTGTTACCTCCATTTGCTGCATTAATTGCTCATAGACCTATCCTGGGTGAAAGAATGGAGTGCAAATTACAGTATGGTGAAAGCTATAGCAGGGGATTAATAACAGAATAAGTAAGGACTTTGCCCATCTGGGTAGGTGGTTGATTGAATTGAAATACAAAACGATTTTCTAATTTTAAATGAAATTAGGTGTTATGGGGTATGTGTTTGTGGTTGGGTGGGTGTGCTTCTGGGTATCTCACAGATAAGAAATGTAAAGTAAAGATTTATTGACTGATCAGGTTTAATGTAATGTTTAATGTCCTACAACAGCTGTAATTTAAATCATTGTTCATGTAAAAAACATTGTCATGTTGTATTGGTATCATAATGCTAAGATTATTGTTTCTATTATAGTGTAACAGCTAATTCACAAAGGCATGTATGGATGATGCACAATATAATCAAAGACTGAGATGAGGAAGATCCGGGTTCAATTCCCACCCAGTTGCCAAACCCTAGCCACTGCAGTGCTGGACCTAAGCCCGGATAATAGAGGGTGGCGTCCGGCATAAAATCTGTACAAGCTCAAGTGAACCTATGCGGATCAGTTGGTCCGCTCCGGTAACCCTTCAATCAAAGCAGCTGAAAGTCTAACAACAAAGGAGTCTCCAGTGTCAACATTTCAATCAAGTTATTATGAAAAATTGCAATAAATTTTATTTGTAAAAAAAATTAAACACCCCATGCATGCACTTGCATGCTTTTTTCTCAGAACCCGGACAACTGTTGCATAGCATAAAGTGCAAGGAACATGCATGCACGTCATGCTGATAACTGTAAAAAATTTGTAAAAAATTAAAAACCCCATGCATGCTTTTTTCTGAGAACCCGGGAACATGCATGCACGTCATGCTGATAACTGTGCATTGCTTATAACCTGGTTATATAAAATCAAAGGTGATGTATAGTGCAGTGAAAAGGTATTCGCCACTTCCTGATTATTTCTTTTTTGAATATTTTAGATATTTAAATGATTGAGATGAGTAAACAAATTTTTATATTACACAAAATATTAGTTCTCACAGCTGTGTCATGTTTGTAAAGTTAGTATATTCGGTAATACAAATATGTGTAGCATATTCTGGGTGTAATGAAAGGTGATGGGATTGATTTTCAGGTAACACAAGGAGTGACAGAAGGATTGCACTGCCCAGTTAAACCAACAATTAATCAGTCATTGGTTAACTCAACCTGATGACTGATTATGGAATGTTTACCAACTCCCATCACTGGGAAAAAAAAATGCATAGAAATACATAAAAAATAGCATGCTTTAAAATTTCAGTGGAAAAATAAAAAACTTGGGACATTTTTGAAATATAACTTTGGAGTGGCAACAATTTTCTTTGTTTCATTTCTTGGCTTCATTGTTAGGATTTTTTTTTCTAAAAGCACACCCCACCATGTGCTATTCCTTACTTAATGCAGCTGTAGAAGACTTTTGGTTTGTATAAAAACAATGAGGTTGAAAACAATGTCTTGGATAGACGTCTTGCCAATTAAGTGAGCAACAGGAATCTACTTTTTGTATTGCACAGTTCGCCCATTATAATTCCCCACACTGACTACTTCATCTGTGTAAAACAAAAAGCAAAAGACAGCAACAATGGCTAGCATAATGAATAATTTAAAAGCCCATCCTAAGTAGTGGTAGCAGTCACATTTTCATTCCAGCTCTTTTGACCAGCTATGTTCTGCCAGACCAGATCCCATTATTTGTCCGACAGAAAAGAGTTTATTATTACACGTACATTTATTAAACCGGTGGTGACTCCTGCTTTTACTGCTTTTGTTGCAAATAAATGACTACAAAACAGACATGGCTACTTGCCTTACTAGATCACTTTTCTCTACAGACAATTATACTGTATGCCATTTAGCAGGATAACTGTGATATATACAGAAAATCTAAAAAAATAATCAGCTCATCATGCTATTAATTCACAACAAGGAATAAGCCATATGTTGCATAGCAAAGGGGGGAAAAAGGTGTTTTAATAAGTTGAATGGAACGGTTTGCATCCCCCAATGTCATCTGAATGAATCTTAATAAGACCGGTTGACAGGAGCAGAAGCCAAAGTAGTCTTCTGCCATTGTAGCTCATCTGTTTAAGGGTTGGAGTGTGTTCTGAAGGGCATTTCTGCTCAATGTGGCTGATCAAAGTGGTGTTTGAGTTACTGCCACTTGATGAATATGCAATCTCTAGTATTGTGAGAAACCCTACCATCTATTTAAATACCATCTATTTAAATAAAAGAAAGTTTTTGTCTGTACATGGTTTGGTCAGAATTGCTCTTTCAATTATATTTTTACTAAAACTGAACCTTCAAAGATAAATAGAGATCAATGTTTATACTTCCTGTGGGAAGTCTAAAACCAGTTTGTCTCATATGTTCTGAAACCATTGTGCTATTAAAAAGCAGTGATGTGAAGCGCTAGACCAAACATAACCGCAGCAGCAGTCCGAGGTGAGGGCATGTAAAATACCCAAACTGAGAGCCCAGGGTTATTCTCTAAAATGCACCCCCACTTCAATGGATTTCCCTCCTCTAAAGAGCGAAAAAAGGGATCTCACAAAGTTTCAATCTGAAGTATTATGTGTCTATTGAAGCCAGAAATGTGTTAATCTCTCCTAGGCACCCACTGACAGCAAGCGACAGAGCTCATAAATGTGTCGAGCTCAAACTGTAAATCCTGATATGTATTTATTCTTTATTTTCTTCTCTCCTTCAATGATGATTCTCTTTTTGACTGCGCTTTCTCCATTCAGTATTATTATTAATATTATTATTAGTAGTAGTGGTAGTGCTGTGAAGTTATTATTATTTTTATATTATTATTATAATTATTATTGTAACGTACCCGCGCATGTGCAAAAAGATGAAGTACAACAAAGAATACAAAAGTGTATGATTAGTTAGCCTAAAACAATAGTTTTATTGTGTATCTGGACCCCCAGGTTGTGTAGCGTGTGTGCACAATAGTCAAGGAGGTCTCAGACCTAGCTCTGGGATGCTGACTTGAGGACCCGCAAGCCCAGAGTAGCATTGACATCCAGACTATAAAGTCTAACAAACGTGTTAGAGAGGACCAGGAGAGGACCAGCCTGCCACATCAGACACCTGCTGCAAGAGGAGGGAGACTGACAGAGCCTGCAGATCTCCAATCCTCTTCAAAGAAATAATAGTCATAAGAAAAACCATCTTAAGAGACAGAAGCCTGACAGACGCTGACTCTAGTGGTTCGAAAGGGGTGTCAACCAGGCCTTCAAGCACAATAGCTAAGTCCCACAAAGGGACCATCGCTCTAGTGGGCGCCTCAACCTTAGCTCCATGAATTAAACGGGCAACTAAAGGTTGCTTTCACACAGAAACCCCATCGGTCAGAACATGACAAGCTGAAATAGCAGCTACGTACGTTCTGAGAGTACTAGGGCATAAGCCCAGGGACAACTTTCCTTGCAGAAACTCCAGCACTGAAACAATCTGGCAGTGGACTAGTTCTACATGTCTTGCCATGCACCAACTTTCAAATACACTCCATTTGAGGGCATAAGTTCTTCTAGTGGAGGGAGCCCTGGCACACCCAGAATAGTTTCAATTATGCTGGCTGGAAAACCAGCATCTCTTAGTTGGTCCCCTTCAGGAGCCAGACGTAAAAGTTCCAGAGCTCAGGCCAGGGATGAAATATTGCCCCCTGCGTCTGAGACAGAAGATTCCTCCTCACTGGAATCACCCAGGGTGAGCCATCGAGGAGAGCTATTAGATCCGAGAACCACACTGGTCGGCCAATGGGGTGCTAACAATAAGAGCACTAAGATAAGATCCTGTTGACGGACCCTCGCCAGGACTCCTGGGAGCAGAACTATCAGAGGAAACGCATAAAGGCGTAATCTGGGCCATGTGTGGGCCATCGCATCAAGACCCAGGGGAGCTGGAGGAGTCAGAGAGTAGTAAAAGGGACATTATGCTGCCTCTTGTGAGGCGAAGAGGTCCACCATTGCTACATAAAATCGTTCAGAAACTGGGTCTGAACCACAAATAAAGCCCCCGGCGCGTAATCCTTATTAGCCTCTGGGGATTGGCCCTTGAGTGAAATCCCCTGGCTCTTAGCCACAACTGAAACATTCTCATGTGCAGAAGGCCCAAAGGTATCACCGTGGACGCAGCTGCCATGAGGCCTAGAGATTTCTGAAAGTGATCGAACAGTTACCTTCTGGCCTAGCTTGATTCCCTTCAGGGTGTTGAGAATGGATTCGACACGAGCAGGAAACAACTGTGCCCGCATTGTGACCGAATCCTAAAGAATGGAGATGAGCTAGGACGACATCTCGATGTCGTAGCGCTAGCTTCTGAGACTGAGCCAGAATCAGCCAGTCGTCTATGTAATTCAAAATACGGATGCCCTGGAGTCGTAAAGGAGCCAGGACTGCATCCATGCATTTTGTATATGTGCGGGGTGACAGAGCTAGGCCAAATGGAAAGACCCGATACTGGTAAGCTTTGCCTCCGAAAGCGAACCTCAGGAACTTCCTGTGTTGTGGCAATATTTCTATATGGAAATATGCATCCTCGAGGTCGATTGTCACAAACCAATCCTCTGGTTGGATTTGAAAAACAATAATTTTGACAGTCAACATTTTGAATCTGAATTTCCTGAGATAGCGGTTTAAACCACGAAGATCTAAAAACGGATGCAACCCCCCATCTCTCTTGGAAACCGAGAAATACCAAGAGAAATACTGACTGTAGTAGCCTGACTCTCTGTCTGGTAGGGGAACATGTTCTATGGCCCCTTTGCCCAGCAAAGTCTGTAATTCCTGGGCCAGCAGATGTGCTTGTTCCAGTTTCACTGAAGTGGAGACCATGCCGTTGAAACGCGGAGAATGATGTGCAAACTGAATCCTGTAGCCTGTGGCTACAGTCCTTTGTACCCAAGGAGATATGCCTGGCAGTAGTTTCCACGCTGCCAGTTTCTCCGAAAGGGGCATGAGTTTTGACACTTCGGCTGGATGGGGGGCTGTTTGATGTTTGATATCCTGAACTGTGGCTGGAGATGACCGAACACTCAACATTTCATTGGAGACCCGAAACAACAGTGGTGGTGGGCTTTGAACACCAGGTCCGGTCTTTTTGAGGCAGATTGAGAAGAGCGACGAGCCCCACCCCATTCTTTACGAGGGGCTGCGCGGCTGATCTTTCTGCACCTCATGCCTAATGGGGGCCGACTCTTGAGCACGGCGGGGAAGAAACCTCCCAAAGGCCAGTTCGTATAATTTCGCCTCCCGAATCCTAGTGGCGACATTCACAAGAAGCGCCGGAGCGCGCTTGAGAAGCGGACGCTAAAACTTCCTGAGAAAGGAGGAATTCCGTTTCGTGCGCGTCTGCCAGATCATCACGCTAGCCCCAGGAATGTGCCGCGGCTCGCAGTTTCTCTTTAAGAAGCGAAGCACCTTAATAGGGAGAAGATCATAATACTCACAGTCTCCCTGGAGCCCGAGGCGAGCGTGTTCTTCCCCCAAGCACTTAAAACAAAATTCGTGGAGATCGCCCTCCGAAAGAGATCTATCACACGGAGGCACGCATCTCTTAACAAACTCACCTGAGTTAACGCTGTTATTTTCCTTTTGCGTTCGTTATCTGCTTGCACACACACACGCAAACACAAAACGGTCCTGAAGACAAAAAGATCTGAGGACGTGTTCCGGTTCACTCCTATTTATAACCTACAGGGACACCTTATCGGATGACGTCACCTGACCGAGATTATAAGCCAAAAATATTTGGCGTATTTGATACACATAGGCTTCACAACCGGAGAACAAAGAGATGTTCCCATGATTAAAAACAATGTTATGTTCCAGATTTAATAATCTACTTTAAATAAGCTACTTCCACAGTGTAAACAAACATCTGCTTCAGTAGATATTAATTAGAAAAGCTTAACTGAATAATTTGACTGGGATTAGTTCATATTTTCATAGAGCAAATAACTGTGTGAATTTTAAATGAATAAGTGAATTTTAGTTCACTGGAGTCATTTTAAGACAAAACTTAATCTTTATGCAATTTATTTTTTCGATTTCTCATCTGTTATTCATTTTCCGATTACCAAATAAGGAGTGTATTTGGCTGACGAAGAAATAAGTACAACTTAGCGTAAACATACTCAACCTTTTACTTCTTTGTATTAATTAGTTAGGTAGAGAATTCTGCCGTACAGAAAGACAGACAGACACATACGTGGGCTTCAACCTGAAATAATAATACAGTGGAACCTCGAAGTGACGCAGTTTGCGAGTGTTCCGCAAGACGAGCAAAGATTTTTAATAAATTTTGATTTGTAAAATGAGCAAGTCTTGGTTTACGAGTACCGACTATTATGTATCACGCATGCGCTTCTTGTTTTGATGCCTAGCGTCACATGATCACAATTGTGATCTTGTAGAATTGTGGGTAATTGTCTCCCCTGCTCGGTCTTAGTGCTCGTCTCTTACTGATATAATCAACATCCGTGTGCGTGTGTACTGTTTACTATAACACTGTGGCCACGTGTGTGCACGTAAAACATATTTTATTTTGTGTTTGTAAGTGTGTGTGTACAGCACGCGTCTACTGTTTCTTATAACACACGTGTGTGTGCGCGTGTAAAGCAAAAGCAAGTCTCATTAGAGGGTAAAGATCCATTGTCTCTTTCCCTCTGTGTTTCAGCCTGTCGTTATGTGTGTGCCCCACACACACACACACACACACACACACACACACACGCATACACGCCTAAACGGAAACACTTTTTATTTTTATACCTTTTTTTAAAGGTAAAGTGCAGGTTAATTTTTACTTTATATATTGTATTAATTATATTTGTGTATTTATTTTTTGCGGCTGTGAAACGAATACTTTGAGTTTTCATTATTTCTTATGGGAAGATTCTATTTGGTTTACAAGTGTTTTGGAATACGAGCCTGCTACAGGAACAAAGTATGCTCGTAATCCAAGGTTCCACTATATCACTGAGTACACTGATCAGCTTATTTTTAGCTTTAACCTTTTAACTATTTCGACATTTTTTTTTCCCTTCAACAACAGGTACTCACGTTAGTCTACCATAACACAGTCATTAAGATGGCATTTACTTTTCTTCCTTTTCTGATGTCAGATTTGATTCTGATGCCTCACAACTGAGAATTCCTTGTTTACATAACCACAATGACCAACAAGTTTTGTTGTTAAGCTAACAAAAAAGGTAACAAGAAGTCCTGAATGCATTAGCCTACCTAGCCAGCTTGCACAACGTTATCCGCTATTCTAGTCTTTTACCTATGGGGCTGCTGTCTGTAAATTCATCAAAATTCAACAAGTAATGTCATCTGTAATGTTGACAAGCAATAAGCACTTCCAGGTCACGGGGTTCAAAATAAGAGCTCAGAAATAAATAATTTCTAAATGAGTCTATGCTCCCTATATTCCCGCCATCTCTCCTTCTTGACAACATGTGGAATCCAACATATTATTGTATGTTTTTTTTTTATCTTCAACAACAGTATGTCTCTTTAAATAAAATTTTACTTACACTGACCTTTGTATAAAGTATCTGCTGTCTTTAGTCTGCTCTGTACTTCCTGATGACATTTGGGACTTCCTGTTGACAAGTACCTGGGTAGAACTTAAGACCATTACATTTATTTCAGGATGTTATGCATTGTGTGTTGCCACATGATTTACTGTACCAGGTATGTGCCAGTCTGGGAAAACCCACCAGTGTTTGACAACTGTAATTAAGGATATAAATATACAGTATTTGTAAAAAGGCATGGCAAGTTTTTTTTTTCTTTTTTCACCTTGCTTTGTTGTGCAAGCAATCTTCTTAAAGATGTCTTATATCTTGTTAATGGTGCGTATTTATCTTACACAATGCCATGACTTGATCATGGACAGTTACATTACAGTACATTACATAGCAAAATGGATAGAAGCCTAATAAATTCACTTTGTAAACATACTTTTTATCAGCTGTGTCACATAATTATCAACACCAGAAAAGCACTCTTGCACAGACACCTAAGAAATGATAAGAAATTTGAGCAACACAACAGAATGTACTACATAAATCATTGATTATTTGCATATGATGTGGAGTGATGATGATGATGATGATGATGATGATGATGCAGCTCATGTTTATTTCTTTAATCTTCTGTTCAACTTTTTGTCAGAGCACATTTTGAGCCACTATATCATAATGAAAAATGTGTTAAACTTTCGTCTCTACCACTCAGTTGAGGTCTACCATGCTAAAAAATAAATCCACTAGATGTTGTTATCCTTAAATGATACTGTCTGCCTTTTTAATTGCTTCACAGCAAACCATGAGAAATAGTGTGCTGACCATTTGTGCTGTTGCAATTTCTTTCTTCCTTCCGTTCTTTTTTTCTTAGATCACCTATTGAGGATGTTAAAGGATTAAAAGTGGTGTGTGACTCTTACCTCAGGTAACGAGACAGATTCTGAATGAGTATGATGGTGATAGTGAAAATAAAGTTATAAAACACTTACCATTGAAAAAAATATAATACTTTAAAATCTGTACGTACTGTACTTTAGCTTTTTCATATTTTTTTTTCCATAAAAGTAGGATATAAACATAGAGACACAATTGGTGACACTTACTGCCAAAAATATTAATTGACATGTTTTTGTTGTGTGCCAACATGATCACAAAATAGTGTCCTAAGTGCTATAAAATACAAGATTTTTTTATACATACTCTATCTAATTATCTTACCTGAACATTTTTTTTAACTTCAATTAAGCGATTAAAACAATTTAAAAAAAGTAAGTAATGTCAGGCACAACCAAACTTTCCTAACTTCTCCAATACTGTGAAAAATTGAGAATAAATTGAACTGGCAAAGACAATTTCATTTTGTTATTTCTTAAACTTCATTATACTGTAGATGCGGACCTGTGATCAGGTTGATAGAGCAATGCCTTTGGTACTGCAGGCTCTGTGATACTGCTTTCCCCCAATGAACTATCAGGCCATGCTCATAAAAGCAGTTAAAATCTGGCAGACCTATTCATCTCACTCCTCCTACAGCCCTTCATCGTTTCTTTCACATAATGTAAGTTTGCAAGACACTTCACAATCAGGAGATTTGGACGTTTTTTTTTTTGTTTGTTTTTTTAGAATTCAGACAGAGCAGATTGGTGGTGCAGGTGCCAAAATCTTTCCAGGCGTAAGCTATGAGCAAAATGTCCAGTACGTTCTATCTTCAGTTCTACTACCTAAAATCTGCTAAATGTTTTGTGCTCCCAGATTGTGAAATCTTACTCAGCATGTATTTGAATTGTAAAGCCTCATGAATTCAATCGTTGAATAGCTGACTATTAGTGTTGTTATTTTAAATAGAGTTGCAGTGAGAGAGGCTCATGAAAGAATAATACATGTATACAGTATACAGTACATTACCCAGCACCCAGTAGTAGTAAGATATTTTCACCACTTCAGTGTTTACCACATATTAATCTATGCTTCACAGCCATGTAATAAAGAACAGTAGTTCCACAAATGCTTAAATGTTTTGAGGTTAAGTCTGTATATATGAGGAAGATCTTTCGCTTGGGTGGCACCACAGACACACAGACACAAGGCGAGGTATTTTGGAAAAAGCGTGATTTTATTAGGAAATCAATGGGGGAAATTAAAAGGAATTTTAGGAGGAAGGAAGGAAAAAAAGGTGAAAACATTTTTTGTGAGGATGTGCACATGCAGGTCTGGAGGCATGGCCCAGCTGGCAGAGTGGGCCCACATGGGTAGCAGCTACATTCTACATGCTACTTAAAACGGCACGCTTCGCCGTCTCAGCCAACCGGCTCCTCCCAGCTCTCCTTGTCTGTGGCCACAGATGGGAGTCCGATGTGACATCCAACAGCTGGTCATTACAGTCTGGGAAACAGGGCCTTAAAGTTATGAGCATCAGTTTTTTTACTACTTAGGTGTCAGGATCGCGAAATTTGGTTCTAAGAGAGAGTAAAAGTGCCGCAGCAGCTCATGCCGTCTTTTTGCAGCTGCCCTTGAAGCAGTGATCAAAAGGCTGCAGTCAGTGCTTGCCTTTGAAGTCCCTGGGGTTTGTAACATCACCCAACTCGCATTCTATTTTGCGCATTCTATTTTTGCAAATCTGTCGTGCGATTCTAGACTTTAGACCTCCGAAACTCAAACTAAACTCAACATGCTTATTTTTATAGCATGGAGAAAGCCAGAGGACTGTTAACAATGATTATTGACCAGCTGTGCTGGATCCAGTGGTTCTGCCCCTTCAAACGCCTGAAGAAGGGGAGGCTGCCTACTTAATGAGTCCATGGAGTGAGCGAGGAGTGACAAAAAATTTAGGCGCACACTCATCACTCATGCACATTGTGACAGGAGATACTAAATACAGTATGAAAACCCCTTTTTAACACAAAGCTTTACCAAATCAATACATAAAGAATAATACATTTGCCTCAATTTGATTATAGAAAAATATATAATTATATATTATTTATTTATGATATATATTATATAACAAAAAACTAGTTACAGGATCCTGGGCACCCAAGGCTCCTCCTATGCTCACAGGAGCCAAAGCCTAGCCCCCCCTTTCCGATTTTAAAGAAAACACAATGCACCACAAACTGCTGTCAAAAATCAATTCTGGCCATGATAGAAAGGCAGCAGCACCCGCAGTGGACTACAGATTGCCTCCAAATTCCCCAAAGCCCAATCTGTGAAAGCCTCACTGAACAAGTTAAATGTTGAAGTCCATGACAGCACAATTAGAAAAACACTAAACAAGTATGGTTTGTTTGGAAAAGTTTCCAGGAGAAAGTTTTTTTTTTTTTTTTTTTTTCTAAAAAGAACCTGGAAGCATGACTGAGGTTTGCAAAACTGCGTCAATGAACTGAAGCTGTGTAGTAATGAAGAATGGGCAAAAATTCCTCCACAATGATGTAAGAGACTGATGAGGTCTTACAGGAAACGACTACGTCAAGTTATTACTGCTAAATATAGATCTACAAGCTATTGGGTCATGGGGTAGGGCCCACATTTTTTTTCTTTTTGGCTTTATTTTTGTTAAATAAATGTAATTTTTGGATATGACTTTTGGATATTTTATATATACAGGGTGTTTCACTCGAAAGAGGCCCTGAATATTCTTTAACAACTCTTGTGAGGAGACAGCAATCTGAACCAAACAAATACACTACAGTACATACCTTGATGTATGTATAATCAAAAGTGAGCTCTGTTTTCTGCCGGATACATTTCGACACAACGCTACATACTCCTGAATGTACCGGAACCAGTGATACTGTAGTATCTGACTCTTTTCTCCATATCACTTACATTGAGCTCCGGATTGACGATGACATGATACTCATGCAATGTTGTCCTTTTTGTTGTCCTCTTTGACATGTTGATTAAGACCCCCGAATCTCCTGTGCGAGGTGTCTCAGAGATTTTGTAGGTGACTGCTGCAGACGAAGTTGCACATCACCAATTGTGTACTGCGACATTTTCAGATCGCCTCCACCATTAGAAGAGATCAATGATCCCGTTGTTTCCAGTTAGACCATCCTCTCAATAACACTCTGAGGGTACACCCTACTTCTTCCTAAATTCACTCGGACATTGTTTAAATGAATTGGTGACCCAATAGGTTCAAACTATGAAGACATGTTGCTCATTACTGTACCCCACCATCCTGATGAGAAGTTGAGAGATAAAGTTGTATGGCATTAAACAGAGCGATGGCTGCCTGCCGCCTACCTTATCGGTCTGACTAAGGCATCCCAGCATGTTCAAAGCTCCATATACTGAGGAATGCATTGTACATTGTTTCGTTCAGATTGCTTCCTCCTAGAAAGAGTTATTGCAGGATATTTTGGGCCTCTTTTAAGGGAATCATATATACTATATTGAATATATACAATAGATTTGCATTACAGTCAGGACAGTTGTCAGAGCTCCTATTATAAATAAATGATTGATACGTCTTACCAATTTGTGAACAACTACATGACACAGTATAAATTCCAAATACTGTGCACATTACAGACCTATTATGAATATACAGTACTTGGAAACTCAGAAGCATCTGCTATCCGTTTAAAAATAAATTCAAAATGGCATTTGGCACACACCCTTATCTCAAGCTACCCACAAGTGCTGGTTCACTAGGTCAAGGACTAAGAGGACATGCAAAAGTTGTTCATTGCATAACTTATTTATCAAAACAGAGATGTGTTTTGATGCCTGCCTCCTTTTTCTTGTGTGTGTGTGTGTGTGTGTGTTTGTAGGCTTGCATTGTTGTTACTGCACTCTAAAAAATGCTGGGTTGGTTTTACTACCCAAACGCTGGGTTGCCTCTGTTGGGTAATTTTTCTGGGTTATTTACAGTGATTTGGGTACTTTTTGTTTAACCCAGCTTGCTGGGATGGAGTTGGGTTAGCTAGTGACAGCTAACATCACAGACAAGACCGCCCCTCCCCCGAAGTTCACCGGTGTATTCAGTGGCTGTGTCAGCTTCATGTCTTTTTTTTGGTCTTCCTCCTCGACCATTTAAGAGGAAATGTAAACGTTAAATATAAGGTTTGTATACACACTTTCACTCACCTATGACTGAATTTGTTCACTGTATGTAACATTTATTACTGTTACCGTGTTAACGTTACACTCAAACTTTCAGCCTGGCCTGTGCTATAGCATGCTAGTTTATCTGACAATGGCTGCTAGCTAGCCAAACCAAAGAACCCCACCTGTGCATGAAAGAAACTGCAAAAATGTCTGAGCTTTTTAGCTTTCTTTGTAGAATGCTTGCAGGGTGTATAAAGGTGGTGAAGGGATGAATGAAAGCTAAACTGGTAACTGTAGTGCCAGCATGACGCTAGCATTTAGCTAGGTTGCTAGCGTTAGCAACCACATATAAAAAGCTGAGGTGTTACAAAACACTAATCTTCTTACAAATATGCATACTAGCCAACCCTATCGATTTTTCCATAAACTTTTACTTTCTTTAATTTCTTTCTTTCTAAGGTTGGAACAAACACCGTATCTCCAGCAGGTTGAAGTGTCCAGGCTGAACCCCTACATCCTGATGTGGGGAGATAATGACCAGCACTGCTCTCAGGCATTTGTGCTTCTGAGTAATAGTATCGTAATGATGTCGCTGTTGAACTTGTTTTGTATTATCTGATCTTGTGCTTTTGAAAAATAAATATAAATATGTTTTCTATGATTTGTACAATTAATTGGGTGTTGTTTATTGCATATATGTATGATTTGCAAAACTTAGAGTTTCTTTTGTAATAGACCAGTATATGAAAGTAATTTAACTGTTTAAACTGTCTTACCCATAGACATGTATAACATAAAAATAATAGTAACTTATTTGTGAGGTAGAATTATAGTCAATATTATAGATAAATATGATCTAGCATTTGGATTTTATATTTTTCCCATCTTGCTGGGTTAAATAAATAACCCATTTTGCTGGGTTAAATTAACCCAGCATGTAGTTGGGCCAATATTTATCCAGCAGCTGGGTTGTTTTTAATCCAGCATTTTTTAGGGTGTGTAGTCTTTCAGGTGCTCCCATTGGGGGGTTGCTACATCCGACCAATGACTTGTCACAGGTTTGATAGCGGATGCCCTTCCTGACGCATCACTCCCATTTTTTCTCAGGCTTGGGACTGCCACCGAATCCAGTGGATGGGATTTTGGGAATTGGGTAGGAGTTGTAAATCCTATTTTTTCCATGCTTGGGACTGGCACTGAATCCAGTGGCAGGGGTTTTGGGCATTGGGTGGGAATCGAACCCGGGCCTTCGCATGGTAGGCGAGAAGCCTTCCATTAAGCACCAGAGCAGCCTGTGCGGAAAGAAGTTAATCTGGTGTTGCAAAGGAGAAATCAGCATGAATGTGTCGGATTACCAATTCCAGGGTTGCATACAGTGACTGACACTGAGATCATAGAGTTGTTATAATTCTGCCATGATGAACAGCAGTACAGTTTTGCTGGGATTAAGTTGGAACTGGTGAGTTGTGTAAATCACACAAAATGATGAGTATCTTCTAGCACTGCAGACTATAATTCCCATGCTCCTCAGCCTTTGGCCTTCTCACAAGTCAAGCTCCTCTCTTTATTCAGAGCCATGGGATTACTAATGACACTCACTTGTTAGTAATTAGAGGGCTCCCTTTAAATAACCCAGACTGACAAATACACTTGGCCAAAGTCTTGCTTCATTATTGTGTTTGGAGTGATTGGACTGTCTGTTTTGATTAGTGCTTATATCGTCACCTGCTTACTGTTTGCCTCTTTAGCTTTGTCCGGTGCCAGCCAGCTTGCCAATTACCTGACTATTTGCTTGTCTCTTGTTTCAAAGTATTGCTCAGCTCCTTTGTTTGTGTCTAGTTGGATTTGCATCCTTTTATACAGAGTGAGACCGAACTGACCAAGCACTTTGATCACAATCTACATCCTTTAAACCACTATAGTAAAAGAAAAAAAAAGCACATATAATCTGTTCTCTTTGTGTGTCAAGCTGTACATGTGCTCCTGTCTTGTCAGTTTGTGATTCTGACAAACTTCCCCTGTGAACCTGCCAGAATTTATTTAGAGACTTTATATGCGTGAAGCGTCGGCACTGCTGTTTTCTATTCTGCTGCTCTGCATGGTCCTGCATGGTTACCCCAAAGAGCTGCGCTACCTAAAGCAGTTTTTGCCCATGTTTCACCCTTGCTTTATTGGATAGTCTCACATACATAGTGTTCTATTAAACACCCTTTTTGCTTTAATGCACTTTACCCATATATCATAATTCAGCAATATCCCATAAGAGGGAATGCTGTTGTCCTGAATAGCAGCATGATTATGATACAGTTGTAGAGTCACCAGATGTGGGCAAAGAAATCACAGCCATGCTGATATTCTGTACAACAGCACTGCCTTGAATGTGACTTTCCTATATACAAGAGCTTTACAAATGCCATTTATTATCAAAAGATGACTATTTAAATTAAAGGCAAAGGGAAAAAATATAATGTATTTGTTGGACAGTTCTGTGAATTTTGCACTACTGTATAAGTTTCTACAGTATACATGTCTCCACTTAACTCTCCTTAAAAAAGCCTCAGCTAACTAACAGGTCCGGGGTTGAATCCCAAGTAATGTTAAATGTTAAACTAGTCTATTATGTAGGATGTACAATCTCTTGTTCCCCACACCAAGTAGTGCCCTTTTCAGGGGTGAACAATTATTAAAACATCTGTGGAATGAAGTGATGCATATACAGTAGTTAAGCTGTTATTGTTTATATCAGCACTCATGGATGCCTGTTGTTCAATCAAATTGCTTGGACAAAACTAATGCTTGTATAATAATTATTAATCCAACCATCTAGTTTGCGAAGGATGTGTTCCCTTTTCAATCTGGTTTCAGCTCACTGTTCATATTGCTATTTTTGACTTTCTCTTGCTTGTTAGAGCTCTAAACCTACATTTCTGTAAAGCTGCTTTGTGACAATGTCCATCATTAAAAGTGCTACAAAAAAAAAGAAAAAAAAATATGACCATCTATGATCTCTGTGACCTTTGTTAAATGGTGAAATGTACTGTATGTCATCATGTCTGTTTACTGTAATGTATTTAATGAACACATTTGGTTGCTCAACTGGCAATTTATAATAATATAATAGAATGGATAACTGAAGCCACTGTCTTCTGAAGTGAAATGCCTTGAGCTTTAAAGTCTATTAAAAATCCAGATCCTGCAAAAGTATCAGTCTGAACTTAATGGTATTTTAATTAGGATGACTGAGATTTCTCCTTATGGGATGAATATAAAGATACTGATCAGTCCAAAGATTTCAAATAGTTAAGGAAAATAATGATGTAAAAACCCTGGAGATCTCAACTTAATAAGATGTTTCTTATTATCAACAGTTTAGTTGAACTTTTAAAATTGACAGGTCAGAAGGTGACCTAGTGATTGAATTTTCAAGAAAAACAATCCTGCAAGGCAGATCACAGGTTTACATACGTATTGTCACGAGCAACCGAGGGGCGAACACAACAGCCTTAGCAGTTAGCCTGTGTTGTGTGGATGGTAAACCCAAACGCGGAAGTAGCGCGAGTAGGCAGGATAACCACGCGTTTACTCTTAGAACTCTCTTACACAAAGAGCAAGGATCTACACAAATAAACCCGCGTTCTAGCAACACACACTCAATCAAGGAAGCAACCTGAATAGGTGAGTACTCACAAAATAGTCGGCGAAGCGAAAGCGAAGGCATAGATGAACTCACTGACTGAGCGATGTGAAGCGCCATATTGTTTCCTTTTATGCTTTCTGAAAGCACGACCGTCTTACTTCCGGGTCCTCGTGCCGGTCGCGGTGCGAGTATGCATGACAGTACCCCCCCTGTCCAGGACCGACTCTCGACGGTCCTGGGGTGGAGGATACCCGACGACGGGGTCAAGAATGAACCGGGCTGGAATCCAAGACCGTTCCTCGGGGCCATAGCCCTCCCAGTCAACTAGGTACTGCATACCTCTGCGCCGAGGACGTGAGTCGAGGATCCGGCGTACAGTATAGGCGGGACTACCCTCGATGATTCAGGGAGGGGGAGTAGGGTGGGTAGGTGGAACCATTGGTGAAGTGATGAAGGGTTTGAGCTGGGAGGTGTGGAATACCGGATGGATTCGGAGCGCCGCAGGCAGCTGGAGCCGGTAGGTGACAGGATTGATACAGAGGGTGATGCGGTATGGACCGATGAACCTGGGTGATAGCTTCTTGGATGTGAAGGTGAAGGTTTTTGGTTGAGAGCCATACTTTGTCACCTACATTGTACAAACGTCCCGACGGGTGTCGACGGCGATGTTGAATGGCGTAGCGGTTGTTGGCCTGTTGGATGTCTGCGTTCGCCTGGCTCCACAGCCGTCGACACTGATGAACCAACTGTTGTGCCGACGGCACCTCAACCTCCGGTTCTTGATGATCGAACATCGAAGATTGGAAACCGTGGCATACCTCAAACGGACTGAGATTGGTGGCTGAAGAGACATGGAGATTATGAGATAACTCAGCCCATAGGAGGTAGCGGGCCCAGGAGCGCTGGCGATCAGCAACAAAGCATGTCAGGTAGCTCTCCAGTTGTTGGTTGGTCCGCTCCATCTGACCGGGATGATAACCAGAGGATAGACTACAGGTGGAATTGATCAGACAGCAGAAGGCCTTTCAGAACCGGACGGTGAACTGGGGCCCCCTGTCCGAGACGATGTCTTTTGGGAACTTATGCAGTCGGACTACGTGTTCCAAAATCAGCTCTGCTGCTCTTTTGGCTGACGGGAGTCCGGCGAGGGCCACCAGGTGCATGGCTTTAGGAGAACGGGTCGACGATAGTTAAGATGATGTTCTTCTCTTCGGAGACCGGCAGGCCCGTGATGAAATCGACGGCAGTGTGCGTCCAGGGCCGACAGGGAACGGGGAGTGGTTGGAGTTCCCCCGGTGTCGGTTGATTGGTATTCTTAGCCCTGGCGCACACTGGGCACGCCTGGACGTACTCCTTTACGTCAGTCGCCATAGATGGCCACCAGAAGGCGCGTCTAATAAATTGGAGGGATGCGGTTGGCACCGGGATGTCCAGATAAGGGCAAGGAATGACCCCATCGCAACACCTCAGTTCTTACGGTGTCCGGCACGTAGAGTCGCCCAGGCAGCACACCTGCTGGGGCGGTCTCCATCGCCTTGTGCACGGCGAACCCTCATTTCCAGGTCCCAGTGAAATGGTGCAATGATCTTGGTGGGTGTGATGACAGGCGCGGGGTCTGCCTGGGGGGTCGTCCTCTTCATGTTGTCTTTGCTTTGTTGTTCTTGGACCCCGGGCGGTAGGGTAGATGGAAGTTGTAATGTTCGAAGAATAGTGCCTACCGCGCCTGTCTCGGATTGAGCTGTTTTAAGTTGCGAATGGTGATCAGGTTCTGATGGTCGGTCCAGACGATGAACGGCTTTCTGGCGCCCTGGAGCCAGTGTCGCCATTCTTCTAAAGCCCACTTTATGGCCAGCAGCTCACGGTCCCCTACCCCGTATCGCTGCTGAGTGGGGTAAAAAATTTTTGGAAAAGAAACAACAGGGATGTAGCTTCAGGTCTGGACCTCGTTGGGAAGAGAACGGCCCCGGCGCCCACATCCAAAGCATCCACCTCCACAACAAATGGTTTACTTGCGTCGGTGTGAAGTAGAATTGGGGCGTTGGTGAATCAGTGGCATAGGTCATGAAAGGCGGTGATGGCGGCAGGATTAAGGCTGAAGTGATGAGAAGAGGGTCGAGTCAGAGCGGTTAAAGGGGCGGCAACCGTACTGTAGTCCCAGATAAAGTGACGATAAAAGTTCGCAAACCCGAGAAACCGTTGAAGTTGCTTGAGGGTCTTGGGTAGGGGCCAATGACGCACAACTTCCAGTTTCTGTGGGTCCATGGCCACACCCTGGGGCGAGATGTCAAAACCCAGGAACATGGTGGAGCGCTCGTGAAAGGCACACAAAGGCGAGTAATCTCTTAAGGACTGCTCTGACGTGCTGGGTGTGTTCCTCGACTGTGCGTGAATAAACTAGGATATCGTCAAGGTAAACAAACACCCACCGCCCTAGCATGTCCCTGAGGACATCGTTGATGAACTGTTGGAAGGCGGCGGGTGCATTGCAGAGTCCGAATGGGATGACCATGCTCTCATAGTGTCCAGTAGGGGTGATGAAAGCCGTCTTCCACTCATCGCCCTCTCTGATGTGTATCAAGTTGTAGGCGCTCCGGAGGTCCAACTTTGTGTAAATGGTGGCGCCAGAGAGGGCGTCCAGGGCTGAGTTGGTAAGAGGCAATGGGTGTCTGTTTTTGATGGTGATGTTATTAAGCCCCCGATAATCGACACAAGGACTTAAGTCGCCCCCTTTCTTCTTCACAAAGAAGAACCCCGCGGCGGCAGGCGAGGAGGAGGGACGGATGGTGCCGTGACGAAGGCCGTCCGAAACATATCTCTCCATTGCCTGTGTCTCGGCGGCAGAGAGGGAGTAAAGATGGCTGCGGGGGGGACCAAGCCCGGCTGAAGTTCGATCGCCAGATCATAGGGGCGATGAGTGAGAGGCTGAGTGGTGATGGGGCTGGAGGAAAGGGGCCGACTGTCGACAGATGTAATACGAACGGGCTGGGATAACACCTCAAGTTCCACTCCCAGCTTTTTGGCAAAAGAAAAGCGGCACCGGAATCGATGAACGCAGTACTTCTGACCCGTTTGTGGCCAAACCGGAGGTGTACTTGAACCGTGAGACGGGGATTATCGGGTGTCGTGACTGAGAGGTGGAGGGGGCCCGGTGAACTGCCCCGTCTGCTCACCGGGCCTGAGCATTTCCCCTGCGAAATGGACAGATGGCCCTGTGGTGCGCTGCTGACCCACAGTAGGCGCAGAGCCCTTCTCTAAAGCGTCGTTCCCATTCTGCAGCGGTCAAGGAGACGCGTCCTAGTTGCATGGGTTCCCCAGCTCCCGTGTCAACCACGGAGGGAGGTGGAGAACCGACTGATCCCGTTGGTGCAGTAGTGAATGAGGGTCGAGCTTCAGGAACAGCTTACGAGAGAGGAAGGGAGGAGTTTTGGGCGTGAAATGGGGCAGTAATGGCGTGATGGGTGGCAGGGTGTGAGAAGCTGGCTTGGGGCGGGCGAGCAGACGCTGGTCGATTCGGAGGGCGAGTTGAATTAAGCCCTCCAATGTGGCTGGGAGTTCACGTCTGGCGAGCTCGTCCTTAATGCGCGCCGCCAGTCCCTCGTAGTAGGCTGTCCGGAGGGCGGAGTCTCCCCAGTCGGTCTGAACAGCGAGGGTTCGGAAATCAGCCGTGTAGCGGCTCACGGACAAGCCTCCCTGCCGCAGATGATACAACTTGGAGTCGCTCTCCACCTCGGCAGCAGGATGTTCAAAAGTCTGACCTGTATCTGACCTGAGAACCGCCATGGCCCACTCAGCTGCCTGCCCGGATAGCAAGGGGGCGAGGAGTGCAACACGCAGTCGGTCTGTGGAATTAAACTCAAACACAAGATCTAATGCGCAGAGCAGATGGGAAGTGCTGTTAAAAACACACTGCACTTCCCATCTGTGCCATCCCACTTATCTGGTAAGGCTATGAAAATATCAGAGGAAGGGGAGGGGGGGGGGCGGAGCCAGCCGGCTGAACAGCCGCCCCGCGGAGGGTCGCATTCTCCTGCCGTAGGCTTCGCCACCTACCACCTCGGCACAAAACCGCAACATCTTGGAGCTCATTTCAGAGAGACGCGACTTCACCACGGAGCTCATTGATCAGCTCGGCATGCTGGTCCACCTCAGCGCAGAGGCGAGCAAACTCCGCTGGGTTTACTGCTTTAGGCTCAGTCATTCTGTCACGAGCAACCGAGGGACGAACACACCAGGCTTAGCAGTTAGCCCGTGTTGCGTGGATGGTAAACCGAAACGCGGAAGTAGCGCGAGTAGACAGGATAACCACGCGTTTACTCTTAGATCTCTCTTACACAAAGAGCAAGGATCTACACAAATAAACCCAGCGTTCTAGCAACACACACTCAATCAAGGAAGCAACCTGAATAGGTGAGTACTCACGAAAATAGTCGGCGAAGCGCAAGCGAAGGCATAGATGAACTCAATGACTGAGCGATGTGAAGTGCCATCTTGTTTCCTTTTATGCTTCCTGAAAGCGCGACCGTCTTACTTCCGGGTCCTCGTGCCGGTCGCGGTGCAAGTGTGCATGACACGTATACTGTATGTGTCATAATAGGTTATGTTTTTGGTAGTTATCTCTATTTTACAGCGGCTTGTATGACAGGAATGGTATGTGTAGTTAATTTAAGCCTAATAATAACTTTTTTTGGGGGAGAGAATGATAAAGGAACTATAAAGGTTTTGGTCTTATTGCTGTGCCATAATAGAAACTAATCTGTGCCACAGATTTTTAATCCTGTACGTAGAAAAGTAATATGCAACATGAAATGATATTCATTCAGCAATGCATTTCAAATCATCACTTTCAAAAAACCTTAGGACATGCAGTTATTATCTTCTCAATAGTAAAACCCATTTTGAATTATTTTTCTTAAAACATAATGTTATCATTTTATCATGTTTATTTTATACATGTAATCCTCATATATATATATATATATATATATATATATATATATATATATATATATATATATATATACACACACACGTGGACAAAATTGTTGGTACCCTGCGGTCAATGAAAGAAAAACTCACAATGGTCACATAAATAAATTTAATCTGACAAAAGTAATAATAAAAAAAAAATTCTATGAATGTTAACCAGTGAAAGTCAGACATTGCTTTTCAACCATGCTTCAACAGAATTATTTAAAAAAAAATAAACTTATGGAACAGGCCTGGACAAAAATGATGGTACCCCTAGAAAATACTGAAAATAATGTGAACAAAGGGACATGTTAATTTAAGGTGTGTCCACTAATTAGCATCACAGGTGTCTACAATATTGTAATCAGTCAGTGAGGCCTATATATAGGGCTCCAGGTAGTCACTGTGTTGTTTGGTGACATGGTATGTACCACACTCAACATGGACCAGAGGAAGCGAAGGAAAGAGTTGTCTCAGGAGATTCGAAAGAAAATTAGAGACAAGCATGTTAAAGGTAAAGGCTATAAGACCATTTCCAAGCAGCTAGATGTTCCTGTGACTACAGTTGCACATATTATTCAGAAATTTAAGATCCTTGGGACTGTAGCCAACCTCCCTGGACGTGGCCGGAGGAAGAAAATTGATGACAAATCAAAGAGACGGATAATCCGAATGGTAACAAAAGAGCCCAGAAAGACTTCTAAAGAGATCCAAGGTGAACTTCATGCTCAAGGAACATCAGTGTCGGATCACACCATCCGTCGTTGTTTGAACCAAAGTGGACTACATGGGAGACGACCAAGGAGGACACCATTGTTGAAAACAAATCATAAAAAAGCCAGACTGGAATATGCCAAACTACATGTTGACATGCCACAAAGCTTCTGGGAGAATGTCCTATGGACAGATGAGACAAAAATGGAACTTTTTGCCAAGGCACATCAGCTCTATGTTCACAGATGGAAAAATGAAGCATATCAAGAAAAGAACACTGTCCCTACTGTGAATGGAGGAGGCTCTGTTATGTTCTGGGGCTGCTTTGCTGCATCTGGCACAGGGTGTCTTGAATCTGTGCAGGGTACAATGAAATCTTAAGACTATCAAGGGATTCTAGAGAGAAATGTGCTGGCCAGTGTCAGAAAGCTGGGTCTCAGGACAATGACCCAAAACACACAGCTAAAAACACCCAAGAATGGCTAAGAGGAAAACATTGGACTATTCTAATGTGGCCTTCTATGAGCCCTGACCTCAATCCTATTGAGCATCTTTGGAAGGAGCTGAAACATGCTGTCTGGAAAAGGCACCCTTCAAACCGGAAACAACTGGAGCAGCTTGCTCATTAGGAGTGGGCCAAAATACCTGCAGAGAGGTGCAGAAGTCTCATTGACAGTTACAGGAATCGTTTGATTGCAGTGATTGCCTCAAAAGGTTGTGCAACAACTTTAAGTTAGGGGTACCATCATTTTTGTCCAGGCCTGTTCCATGAGTTTATTTTTTTTTATAATTCCTGTTGAAGCATGGTTGAAAAGCAATGGCTGACTTTCATTGGTTAACATTCATAGAATTCTTATTTATTATTACTTTTGTCAGATTAAAGTTATTTCTGTGACCATTGTGAGGTTTTCTTTCATTGACCGAAGGGTACCAACAATTTTGTCCGTGTGTGTGTGTGTGTGTGTGTGTGTGTGTGTGTGTGTGTGTGTGTGTGTGTGTGTGTGTGTGTGTGTGTGTGAAATTCCCAAACTGAGAGCGCACTGTTTTGCATTCAAATCAAAACGTTCACTAAAAGTAATTTTATGAACTAAAACAAAAAAAGGAAGTGTATTTGCCTGACAAGGAAAGAAGTACAACTTAACATAAACAAGGCATAAGATCCACAAACTTACAACAATATCATGTCTTTGTATTAATAAGTTAGACAGAGAGTTCTGGACTTCAACCTGAAATAATAATATCACTGATCACATTAAAGCTAACCAGCTTATATTTAGCTTTAACTGTTTATGTTAACAGTGTGGCGGCACAGTGGCTTAGTAGTTAGCACTGTCGCCTCGCACCTCCAGGGTCTGGGTTCGATTCCTGGCTCTGTGTGCATGGAGTTTGTATGTTCCCCCTGATGCTTAATGGGTTTCCTCCCACAGTCCAAAGACATGCAAATTAGACTAATGTGCTTTTCAAAATTGCCTGTAGTGTATAAATAAGTGTGTGTATGCCCTGCGATGGGTTGGCACACTGTCCAGTGTGTACCTCACCTCAAGCCCTAAGCCTCCTGGGATAGAGTCAGGGGAGTCGGCTTCCCCTGCAAGTCTGTATACAGAATAAAGTCCTATAGATAATGATAATGAAGGTTTAACTTCCTGAAAACTCTTTACTCATCAATGATGGGTACAAGTAAATACACATTAACACATTTATGGAAACAAATTGTGCAGATTCTTTACTACATAGGAAAATGAAAGCAAATCCTTACATTTCAACGTAGGCACCAGTTACGTCCTCTGGCTTCGTTCACCGAGCCTGTGATCATTAACTTTGCATGACAATTTTTTTGTTGTCTCTGGATGCAGTGTTGCATTCCTCGCTTTTACTGTTCACCACCATACACACATATATACATATATATTTGTGAACACAAGAAAATGAAAAAAGAAACTCAGCCATGGTAATCTTGAAACATTACAACTATGTAAATTTTGAGGTGTTAATGGAAGATTAGCATCACAAATGATTCAGTAATGTGAAGGTAGAAGAATGTAAATGCAGACAGTTAAACATGTCTTTAATCTGACCGTGCACGGAGTGCAGTGAGAGAAGGATTATGGTCTGGGAGTTAATACTGTTCCTTGGCCAGCTGATACCAGATCACATACTGCAGTATTATTTGCCAAAAATAAGAAAGCTTTCAGCTGGTGTGTGTGTGTGGGGGGGGGGGGGGGGATCCATTATGATGCAGCTCGCCTCCCTCTCACAATGTTTTCTTTTTCTTTTCTTTTCTTTTTTTTTTAAATAGATGTCTAAGATGATGGAATGTGGTGACCCAGTGATACATTGGTCTGATCACATCATTTGCTGAAGGGCTTGGACAGTTCTTTCCAGTAACTGGAAACTTTTGTGCAGGTTCCTTTCCTAATGTCCTCTTTCAGTTGAAAAGTTCCAAGCTTTAATATCCATATTCAATTTACTCAGGCACATTTCCTTTTTCACATCGTCACAATGATTTCTCTTCATGGAGGTTGTGCGAATCTACTGCTATTTGCTCTTCTCCTGTGCACCATCTGATCTAAAATTTGCAAAAAGCATTTGCAAATACTTTCTCAACCTTCATCACCCTGTTGCTGCATTTCATCCACTGGCTTGCTGCAGCTGTATGCCTTGACTTTCTCCACGATTCTTAAAATACTGTAGCAAAGGAGATATGCATCAAGAAGCTTCTCTGTTTAGACACACTTTGTTTTTGGGGTGAAAAGATCTTCCCCTGGGCATCTAAACAGCTGAATCGTCAACTCAGAAATTATTTAAACTCATTATCTTTCAAGGTATACTTTACATTATATTTTTTTTTTAATCAAAACTGATATCTGTGCTGAAACCTGGTGGCTTGACCATCCTTTAGATGCCCAAACAACTGAATTACTGACATGGCACCAGACATGTACAGTATGCATCACTGGACTGCTCCTGAATGCCCCCCAAAAAACTGAAATCTGTGTCTTCAAACAAAGACTAAAGACCTGCCTTGCAACAAGGAACTAGTTACATAATCATAATCCATAAAATATAATAATAATCATCACCATCATCATAATCATCATCATTTTTTGCTTCTGTACTAAATACTTCTCAACAAGGTTTTAGCCTCATTCTATTCTTAGACCCTGACTGACTGACTGACTGACTCTAAAACACGTCTCTCTGGGCACAAAAGTCTGTCAAATACTATAAATGTAAATGTTAGAGTGAGTGGCAGCATTAGTGGTTATAGCTTTTCATATGACTTAATTTACAAGAAATCCATCGTTTTCTGTTTCAGAATCTGTAGTTTGCACAAGGATCTAGTTCTAGGAAAATGAGTGGACCAAATACTTCTGAAGTTTATGCGACAGGGAAGTGACTAATCTTGCTTTCCTAAATATTTCAAGTTGCTAACTTCAGCCGTGTGAGACGATTTTATATGTGCCCGAAAAACTATAATAATTTAAAATGCAAATTACCCATACTTTTTTTTTTTTAATGAATATTGATACTAAATTTGGTGCAAGCTTCTAGAACCATATGACCTGTAAAAATTGTTGCTTAAATTGTTTTTTGGTAAAAGCTTAAAAAGCAAAACACTTGTAATGCCTGTAACCATGTGAAATTCATGTTGCAATATCTTGACTTTTTTTTTTTTTTTTGCATTTTCGAATAATACACTTTTTCAGATTTACTGTGTGTGTTTATGTGAAATCTAAGTTGGCCAGGTTTCTTTTGAATTACAGGTAAGATCATTTACAAAACTCAAAAAAGTTACTGACACTACATGTAAGGGCATAAAGTTGTATTTAGTGTAGGAAACATGTCTTTTTGTCTGATAAAACATATATGCGTATGCATATTTACAAAAAATGAAGCATAGAGCAGGATATAAGAAGCATTAAAATGGTGTTATATATATATATATATATATATATATATATATATATATATATATTCTCATCTGAAACCACCACCACATTTTGGCCATTAGTGAGGTCTGTAGCGTCTGAGCTCTTTATATATATATATATAATTGTTATTGGTCTGAGCGTTGCAGAGTCTGACCTTGGGGTGAATGTTTTGAGATGTCCACTTCTGGGAAGATTGGCAACTGTCTTGAATGCTTAGCAATCTTGTTCACTGTAAAACTTTGAACTCCAAATTGTTTGAACATTATCACCCTTTGTGATATGGAGCAACAATTGCTGCTGTAAGACCCATCAGTTATATATTTCCCTCTTGCATAAACACACAACTGAATCCTCCAGATCAGCAAATTGCCAAAACGTCTGCTTTTATAGAGGTCTCCACACCTGCTGATAAACAGTTAATCAAGAGCTGATAATTAGCAACACCTGGCTGCAACTTACCCTCTTAAATCCTGTGGAAGCAGCCAGGTGCTGCTAATTATAATCATGAGAATTACATTAAAACAGGTGGTACTAACTTTTGACCATGGTTATAAATGAGCTTTGGATGTCCATGATCCTGTCATTAGTTTACTGGTATATAACTGATAATAAATATTAATCTTATGTAGTGTTCATGTTCATGCTAATTGGTGTTTATCAGATCTAGACACTGCAAGGTCACAGCTAATCAAGTCAAGGCTTTTTATTGGATTGATTGCCAATTGCTTACCATTTCTGTTGCTGTAACATTTGTTTTATATAAGTTCTATACATACATTCTTGCATTACTAGGTGGTTGACCTGCATCCTCAATAAACAAGCTACTGTACAGTTAGTCCAAAATGCAGCCGCCAGGGTTCTCAACTAGATCAGGAAAATATGATCATATAGCCCCAATACTATCATCCCCGGCACTGGCTACCTGTTCAGTTTAGAATTGATTACAAACTAGCATTACTTACATAGAAGGCTCTAGATGGTTTAGCTCCCATATATCTAGCCGGTCTTCTGAAAAATTACAAGTGATCCAGACCCGCCACTGTCCTCTGCACCTGCTGATTCATCCCTGTGCTGAACTGGACTCCATGATAACTTGGACAACTTCAGTTATACTGAACTTCCAGCAGCCTAACACCCATGATGTCGTTATATAATTTCTGTTATCCGTTATCACCCAAATGATGATGGGTTCCCTGATTGAGTCTGGTTCCTCTCAAGGTTTCTTCCTATTGCCATCTCAGGGAGTTTTTTCTTGCCACCATCGCCGACACTTTGTTTGTTGTACATTATTAAATAAATAGACAGATACTGTACATGTATAAATGAAAATGAATGAATCCATGCCATCTGGATAATGGCATGACAAACAGTGATTCGATTTCCCGAGCTTCTCTCATGACAAAACCATTGTGAATATTTCGCAATCAAACCCATTTGCTGTTAAAGTAACCTCTACTCTTTTTGTAAGGCCTTTTATTAGGTTTTGACATATGTCTCTCTGGGGATTGGTGGTGATTCAGCAAAAAAAAAAAAAAGACATAAGTCAGATGATGCTGGGAGAAAAGTCCTGGCACATCATTGAGTTGAGGTCAGGGCTTTGTGAAGGATGTGCAAGATCTTTCACTGCAAGTACTGTATAGGCAAAAAGTAATGGGCAATGGCATGCTAGAACATACACTTGTGTGCTTCAAATACAACAGCCCACATATTATATTATTAGTGAACTTCAGTCAGAAAAATGGCCATTAGCATTAATCTATTCAGAAATTGTTCAGTTATCTGCATGGATACAACCTTTGATTTGTGTCACAACATCAGCAAAGCTGCAGTTCTAGGATTGTCCAAAGTATTTTGTGTCAGCTTAACTGTTCTCAGGCTGGTGGGATACACACACACACACACACACACACACACACACACACACACAGATCCAATCCACTGAATTCCTTTCCATCTCCATATCATTGTGATCAATTTGCATTTAATTCGATGTTCAAAAGAAAAATGGAGAATAAACCCTAAGAGACCACGACAAAATGTATGCACACTACCGCCTCAATTTTTTTTTTTTTTTTTTTTTGCATGATACAGATATCCAGATGATAAAATGGAAATGAGTGTATAACTATAGCAGAGTGAAGGAGAAGAGATTTGCTGACTGAGTACATTGAGGAGAAAAATACATTGTCAGGTTTACACTTTCACCTGCTTCATTTCTAACACGTTTAGCAAGTTAGCTCATTTCTTGTTTCTGAGGATAGAACTGTGTTGTTTTTGCAAAAGTGCTGATTATGTAACTCAAAGGCACGTCTATGATTTATTCAGCACGGTTATCATTAAAGGATTATGAAAACAGCATCAAGATAATAAAAGAGCATCTTCTGTTAGAATTCATTATTTAATATGGTCATATTTACAGCCTTGTATATAGATCATTATAACAACTTATATAGTCATTAAATGTACAGTGTGCTAGGTTTCACTGGTCCTTATTCACCATGAAAAAAAAATAAAAATAAAGGGTGTAAACGTTTATGCAAGCCAAACAGAACAAAAGTTAAAAAAAAAAAAATATATATATATATATATATATATATATATATATATATATATATATATATAACATACGTATATACATATATATATATATATATAAAAGCTAATTGTCTTCATCTTGATGTACTGTATATACGTATGTTATTCAGTGACACCCTCCAGTTACATGACTCATGCACATTACAGCTGTTTTGTGTTTGGTGTTGACTATGTGGTATAAAAAAGTATTTTAAAAAATGGCTACAGAAAGACTTAAAAAAAAAAAAAAACTTTTCTTTGAGGGCAAAGTTGAAGTACCTTTGACTCATGTCTTCACGAATGAAAAAAAAAATTATTCAGCAATGTGTCAAGGAGAGTAACAGCATCTAAAAAGCCCAAAATGTGGACAGAAATTACAGAGCTGAATTTGATGTCTTTTACCCAGCTCAATAAAAGAGGGCAAAAAAAAGAAAGAAGAGTAACAGTAGTGAAGAAACACTTATAAATCTCATTTAAAGTTGCACAAAGTCACACTCACTGTGTGTATTATACACTTTATAAAGTACACCCGTTCAACTGCCTCTTAATGCAAACATTTAATCAGCCAATCACATGGCAGGAAGTCAACGAATTTACACATGCTGACATGGTCAAGACGACCAGATGAAGTTTAAATGGTTAGAATGGGGGAAAAATGTGATTTATGTGACTTTGAACGTGGCATGGTTGTTGTGCCAGATGGACTGGTCTGAGTATTTCTGAAACTGCTGATCTACTGGGATTTTCACCTGCAACCATCTCTAGAGGTTACAAAGAATGACCCGAATAAGAGAAATTATTCAGTGAGCAGTTCTCGGAGAAAAAATGCCTTGTCGATGCCAGAGGTCAGAGGAGAATAGCCAGACTTGCTCAAGCTGATAGAAAGGAAAGAGTAACTCAAATAATACAACTGAGGTATGCTGAAGAGCATCCCCGAATGCCCAGCATGTTGATCCTTAAAACAGATGGGCTACAGCAGCAGATAACCACACTGGGTCCCACTCCTCTCAGTGAAGAACAGGAAACAAGACTCATCAAAATTGTACAACTGAAAAACTGAATTGAAGAAAAAAACTTTGCCTGGTCTAATGAGTCTGGATTTCTGCATCAACATTCAGATGGTATTTTAAACAACATGAAACTATGGATCCATCCTGCCTTGTATCAACGGTTCAGGTTGGTGGTGGTGGTGGTGTAATGGTGTGATGGATATTTTCTTGGCACACTTTTAGTAGCAAATGAGCATTGTTTAAATCCCATAGCCTCCCTGTGTATTATTGCTGAGCATGTGCATACAAAGCTAAAATCATTTCAAACTGGTTTCCTGAACATGACAATAAGTGTACTGTACTCAAATGGCCTCAACAGTAGCCAGATCTCAATCCAGTATAGCACCTTTTCGATGTGGAGGAATGGAAGATTTGCATCATGGATGTGCAGCCAACAAATCGTTAGCAACTCTTTGATGTGAATATGGACCAAAATCCTTAAAGAATGCACTTCTAGCACCTTGTTGTATTTATGCCATAGAGAATTAAGTCAGTTATGAAGGAAAAATGGGGGGGGGGGGGGGTCTATCTCAGTGGCCTGTGTGTGTGTGTATGTATATATATATATATATATATATATATACATACACACACAGGCCACAGAGTTATATATATATATATATATATATATATATATATATATATATATATATATATATATATATATATATATATATATATATATATATATAATGTGTATGCATAAATAACAATTTAAACTTGACTGTAATCAATGTATATTAAAATGCAATATCTTCTAACGTTTTGAAGTTAGTTAATTGAGTTTTACATTTGTTCGTCTGCTCATGCATAAATTTACACCCACTCAGGGGTAGAAGTACAGTAGTTTTTTTTTTCTATGACTACTGTTTTCTCTCACTGTGTGTGTGTGTGTGTGTGTGTGTGTGTGTGTGTGTGTGTGTGTGTGTGTGTGTGTGTGTGTGTGTGTGTGTGTGTGTGTGTGTGTGTGTGTGTGGAGCATATAAACAGATTGATTGCAAAATGAGAAATAATAATGACATTTTTTTTTTCCCCAGAAAAAGCCTGTAGCCGATGTGGTGTTGTATGTGTTAGCGGAAATACAAAGATATTAAATTATTTATAGATATATTTACCATCAACAGCATGTTGCTTGAGTATGAATAAATAATAAAGCAAACTCATGCTTTGATGGTCTTATCAATAGCATCTGCTTGAAAAAAGGATAAAAGTGGTGGGTTTCTTGTATTTCATTATACATTTTTAAACACAAACATTGTTAAGGATCATGGAAAACATTAAAACAATAAAAAAGTTTCAGTTTACAATGCAGCAAATCCCTCCTCCTCTTCAAGTTTCAGTTTTTTTACAGTAGTTGAAGATGCTCTTTTATTGGGGAAGAGGTAATATTACATAAGTGTAGATACTGTACATACAGTGCCCTGAACTTTTTTCCTTACTTGTCATACTTACTGTATATGATTGAGATCATTAAACAGATTTTAATATTACATAAAGATAACCAGAGTAAATACAAAATTAAACAGATTTTAAATGATGATCCAAACCTACCTCACCCTATGTAAAAATAAATAAATAAATAAATAAATAACAATCATGAAATCAAGAAATCACGTAAATAGCATCTGTATGACTAATGTGGGGTGAACAGGCCCCCAAAGAGAGCAAACAATTGGTCACATTCCAGAACCCCTCTCCCAGCCCATGGTGCCCTCCCGCTAATCGTATCTATCCTTTGAGACAAGGCAGCCTCTCTGACATCAAGAAGCGGGAACTTCCATGCCTGGGAAAGGGAGTCTGCTGCACCTGGAGCCATAAAAGTCCAGGCGACCTCGACTCCAACGGTGTAAATTGGCAATCTGATAAACAAAGGAGGCAGTTTTACACTTTTGAGTGGGGGAAAAACCCTCCCTAATTCAGACCACTGGCATTCTCATTGACCCCAGGACACAGGATGTCCCATGTTTCACTACATGCCTTTCAATGAACAAAGATGCATATGGCAGAGACACTATTTTAAACAATCTTTAAAGTGTGCCAGTAGGGTAAAATTCTATATGCATACAGTATATTCAGTATGTTTTATATCTGTGTGTTCTGTTTGATTATTCTGCATAACCTTAAATGTATTATCAGCATTTACAAACCCCTTTCAGTAAATTAAGGTATAAATGAGTGTGCAAGATATGGGATGTGTGATGTCAATCGATAGCTTGTTTTATTCAAAGAATAGTGGTGTACATGGAAAATTGGTAGCATGAACAGAGGTCATGCAAAATTACTTTATAAAAAGTATTAAAACTCTAACCGGATGTGCCCCATGTGACAGTCGAAACCCCGTCCTAATGTATGCACAAAAGGGGGACCCATGTGAATCGTGGCTAAGCCCCGCAACCACGTCCGATTGGACCAATCACCCGTGGGACGGACTGACACAAAACGGGTCAAAACCCAGTGTCCGAGCACATCTGCACAGACACCCATGGTTCTTCGTCATGGCCATCTGAAGGAAGCAGCTTGTCAACACTCGTTGCTTGTGCTGCCGCCCTTGCGAGTGGACACCTTCGAAGGGATAACCTCAACAACCTCTTCCAGACACCCATGGTTCTTCATCATGGTTGTCTGAAGAAAGCATGCTCGCCACTCGTTTGTCGGCCCTTGCGGGCGCTATACCGCCTTTGCTGGTGTCACCTTGAGAACTCTCAACAAAACTTGGTGCCATAGCTCCAAGGTCCTGCAATGAAGAAACCCTCAGAAGAAGTTCCAGAGCGCCGCCATTGGTAACCAGGCAACCAACGCCTCAGCGAAGGGCTTTCCCGAAAGACATCATTTCAACCACAGAGCACCAACCAATCAGCAATGCCGTGATTCCCTTTGCTGGAGGCGAACCACAGGATGAGAAAGAAACATAACACAAGTAAACAAAGAAAGCTGCATACCTTTCTGAAAATTGGTGCTTGTTTCATAACTAAACCGTAAGATTAAACCCAAGACTCTGCTCTTGTGACTTTCTTTGATCTAATAAACAGTCCTAGATGAACTTCATTAACTTTCACCCTCCAAACTGTTGGTATGTGTGTGTGCATGCATGTATTCAAGTAGTGTAGTTTCATGTATCGTAG
Organism: Clarias fuscus; assembly: GCA_030347435.1. Classification (NCBI taxonomy): domain Eukaryota; kingdom Metazoa; phylum Chordata; class Actinopteri; order Siluriformes; family Clariidae; genus Clarias; species Clarias fuscus. Next base: position 8,405,390 of record CM059214.1, on the reverse strand, counting down.
ATTAGTTAAAATACATTCTTGTTTCGTTATAAAGAGCTGTTGTCTTGGTCATGTATTATAAAGTTTAAACACTTGCCCAGATCTTACGTTACATTGCTCATAATGGATAAATACAAGACTTTGTATTCTCCTCGTTGGTTGTGGGATAAACAGGATTGGTAAGATACACTCAATTGTGTTATACAGTGGACAGATAAAGTATATAAAGCGTATGATGTAAATTTTAATTCAGTTAATAAAACTAACCCGAATCGTTAAAGATTCAATATACCTCTGACCCAGAGCTAAAACAGTACATGATGAAGGTGAAGAATGCAGCGGTCATTCTTGGTCTACTTTATTGTAAACCCTACATATTAATGGTGGAGAATGCATTGGGTATTAAAATGTCTACATTACTGTATGTAAAACCCTACACTAAGTAAAGCACACTAAAAGATCTAAAAAGGTAATATGATCTAAAGAAATTCAAGAACAAATGAGGAACAAGTTAATTGAGATACATCAGTCTGGAAAGGGTTACCAAGCCATTTCTAAGCCTTTTCGGACTCCAGTGAACCACAGTGTTAGCTGTTACCCACAAATGGAGAAATTTGGAACAGTGGCCGACCTACCAAAATTACTCCAAGAGCACAATGACTCATTCTGGAGCTCATACAAGAACCCAGAACAACATCTAAAGAACCTCAGACTTCACCTGCCTCAGTTACTGTCAGTGTTCATGATTCAACAATGAGACTGGGGCAAAAATGGCATCCATGGGAGTGTTCCAAGGCAAAAACCACTGCTGACAAAAAAGAACACAAAGGCTCACCTCACATTTGAAAAAAAAAAAAAATGCTTTGATTAACCCCAAGACTTCTGTGCAAATATTCTGTGGACTGATGAAACAAAAGTTTAATGTTTTGGAAGGTGTGCGTCCCATTACATCTGGCAAATAAAACTAACACAGCTTTTCACGTAAAGAACATCAAACAAACAAGCAACCATGATGGTCCGCGGCTTCTTTCCAGCTTCAGATCCTGAATTATTTGCCATAATTAATTGAACCATGAATTTTGTGCTTAGAAAATACTGAAGGAAAATATCCGTCCATTAGTTAAATCTAAATGAGATGCTTTGACACGACCTTAAACAGGTTAAACCTTCCAATGTGGCTGAAGTAAAACAATTCTTCAAAACTGCATTTTGTATTTACTCAGGTTATCTTTGTGTAGTATGACAATGTTTTAAGTATAGCAGTATTAGTATTAGTATGCTAATATTTTAGCATATTAGTATGCTAAAAGTTATGCCATCTTACTTCATGCGACTTGTTTATATGTTGAATATCAAAACTGTTTAAGCATTTTCATTAGTGTATTAATGTACTTAAGTAACCTATGTTGTTCTGTGGTGATTACGATAAACTACTAACTTCAGATGACCCCACAGAAAAAAGACTAGTGTTGCTTGGTCTGGTTCAAGCCACCTTGGGTATGAAATAAAAATTAAAGTATGAAATGTTACAGTATACTAGGGAAAATGCCTAGGGATCCTGACTTTTGGGCCAACTTGGATAATTTTAAAATCACAAGCTTAACAGAATAGAACAGAACCATTCAGCATTTTTTTTTTTTTAGCATTAAATTTTGTAAAATTTAATTGCATGTTTATAATTATTTTTTATAATTGTCATGATTTAATGTACATGACTGTCTGTCTCTTCACAGAAGGTCAAAGTCACTAAGGCATTTAAAGACAATTCTCATTATTGCCTCTTCATTCAAATAAACTTATGCAAACATCAATGGAAAAAAAAAAAATGATGTAGTCATTATTGACCTTCTATTAGGTCTTACAAAGATTTTATAATTTTGTTTGACTGTGTTTTGACATTGATGTAAATTTCCAGACATTTTAGCAGCTAGTATCTAATTACGGACTACATTTAATTAGATTATTTGCACATCAATATGCTGTGTAAGTATTCAAAAACATGATTAAATGGTGAACAAAACTAAATTGGCAAGCAAAGTTTTAGACATCTTTAGAGTTTTCTAACTCCAATTAGGTCTATGATTTTTCAGGGTTTCTTTTTTCCCAGAATTCAGCCACAGTGGCAGGCGACAGGTTTTCTGAGAACATTCATATGGTAAAAGAGCCTTTATTGAACTTTTTTTTATTTATTTATTTTTTTCATGACTTGTGCAGAAATTGGTGTTAATATGGCAGTGCAGTCCGTGCGCTCAGACACATTGAAAGCAGATTTATTGTGACAGGCACCAAATAGGATTTTGAAGCAAACTGAAATTCCATCAATACTCATTTACATTTATTGAAATATACAGACACTTTTTTATCCTTAATAGACATTATAAATGTCTCTGTTCCTTTCTGTCTCTTGAAAAGCAAAGGAGCTGACTCGTGGTTATATCCCAAATATGGTGCTGAAAGGTACTGAAAGGGAAACATTTTGTTGAATTCTCTACTGTAGATTTCAAAACCAGGAACAACCTTTCCAACAACCAGAAAATGTCTGAACTAAAGGAAAGTAACTACTTTTCTTTTATTCTTTCTAATCCTATTTTTTTTCTCTGTCATTTATAATTTAGATAAAAAAATATATTTACATAGAATGGTTAAACTTTTTAGAGTGTATTAGCAATTTTATTACTATTATTATTAGCCAAAAGTTAGTTGAGGAGGTATATGGCTATTTCTTTTTGATTAAAATAATTAATAACAGAACATTGGTCAGAACATTGTCTGTACATTGATCAGAACGTACTCTTTCAATGATATCTTTACATTTCATTCATTGGAGGACCAGAAACCAGTCTTCTCGTGACATTTTTGTCTGTATGCCTGTCTATACGATTTTGTCACAGCATCAGACAAAACTGGCTGGACAGAATTTAGTGAAATTTTTCCAGTCCCTAGATCCTTCACTCCTTCAGTATTTGACTGTAGTTAAATCTGCTCCATAAATGAAATGAAAATGTTGAATAGAAGGGATGTTATTAGCAGTTGTGTGCCAGATTACATCATAGCATCTTCACTTTTTGGACGAATATAACATCTTTTCTCTTGAGGTTGGCTATATTGTCACGGGTAACCCCTAGAGGGCGCCTAGCGCCCAGAGACTTTGTGTTGTAGTTTGTTTTGTTTAAACTTCATTTCCCAGGTTGCAACTCGGTCAGGTGACATGGGCGCTCACCTGAACCGAGTTGGTCATTAGTTTTATTATAAATAGTTTGGGTTCTTTGACTTCCGCGTCTTGCATCTGTTGATTTCTACCCGTAAATGTCTGTATGTTTAGTTCGTGTCTTTATACGTGTTTTGGTTTCGTTTTCGTTTAAAGTATTCTGTTTATTTGATTTTCCCTGTTTTGTTTAAATAAAACATTGTTTCCCTTTAAAACCTGGACCTCTGCGTTTATGCCTCGAACCCAAATACATGACATATATGCGTCCCCGAGAGCCATTCAATGTGATAGTTTTTCATAATTACACAGGGTATACAGAGGACACGGAAATGCAAGAAAGCAAGTCCCAGGTGAGGGTGTGTAAAATATCCAAAGCCGCTCAAATCTAAATGTTGAGTAAAACTGATGTTATGAACAAGTATGTGTTGGATTTAATAATTTGGTGTAATTGGCTGACTATGAAAGGCATACAATGTAAAGTAAAAATAATGTAAAGTTATGTTATGTTATGTTATAACAATATGAACAATATTTTAAACTGTCTGTGTTGTTTAGTTCAAGGCTAACCAATTCCAAATTCCTCTTGAATCGCTGATCAATATTTGGTGTGCGGAACAAGGAATTGTGCACTATTACTCTGAGGTGGAATACGTGGAAATATAAAGCATTTAAGCATTTTAGTACAGTCCACCACCTCCATGGTTTATTCTACTCACCTTGGCTACATAGTAAATGTAAGAATTTTAAACTACTTTCACTCCCACAAGTGGCTTAGTGGTTAGCACTGTCACCTTGCACCTCCAGGATCCGGGTTTGATTCCCAGCTTGGGTCTGTGTGCATGGAGTTTGCGTTACCTCCATGTGCTCAGGTTTCCTCCCACAGTCCAAAGACATGCTGATTAGGCTAATTGGAGTTTCCAAATTGCCTGTAGTGTTCGAGTGAGTGTTTGTGTATGAGTGTGTGCCATGTGGTGGATTGGCACCACATTCAGGGTGTCCCCCACCTCTTGCCCTATGTCTTCTGGCATAGGCTCCAGACCCCCTGTTACCCTGTGTGCAGGATATCGCAGTATAGACGATCAGTAAGCGAACAGGATTTTTTAAGTTGATGTGATAAAAGCAGAAAAAAAAAGCTGCTTTGTGATGGCCTAAAAGCTGGAAAGGAGGATTTTCAAAACAGCAGGTCATCTGGGGTGTTTTCTGTATTTAGTGGTTACTATCTAGCAAAAGTAGCCCAAGGAAGCACAACTGATTACCCGTGTGCTTCCTTGACATTAACTCAATAATCTGCACAAGAAGCAAAGGCTAATCTATCCAGTCCCACAGAATGTGTCAAAACCCTGCAGCTTGTTGTGTATGGGGCTGTGGAGCCACAGACAGGTCAGAGTAGCCATACTGATGACACCTGTCCACTGCGGAAAACATCTACAGTGGGCACAAGAACATCAGAACTGGACCATGGAGCAATGGAATATTAGGAGTCCATGCTTTGTTTTGATGAAAAACAAAGAGGGACCAAAAAAGGGACCTGCACAACATTAGGCAAGAGATTATATTGTTATATATAAATATGAATTTGTTTGTTTGTTAACAAATGAATTTGTGAATTATCCTGTTCAGTATTAATAAAGCAGGCACCTCCACATATTGCTGAAAAAATATACATTAGCTGTCTCACACACAGAGAATGAAAAAAAAAAAAAAAAAACAAGATGTGTTTGCTGAGGAAAAAAGGTAAGTGGCACAAAGAGGCAACCTACTGGGATGAAATAAAAAAAAATGGATGGTCACATTTGTAAGAGAAGTCTGAGCATGAAATCAGGACTTAACAATTCGTTACCTCAGTCAAATGTACTTGACTGCCTTGTCCCACCGTGCCAACTTAATTTAGCTGAGGCAGGATTTCAGAGCAATTGTATCTGTCAACACTGGTCCATTTTGGCTTGGTGCCTAGCAAGAGTTCATACTACACACTGATCTTAGAAAACAAGAGGGAAAGCAAACTATATACATTTTCTTCCACAGTGCGACAGATCAATGTAAAGCCCTGATTAAAGTTATGGAAATTATAAAAAATAAAGGAAACAGAGATCCATAAATATGAATGTTTGATGTGCTGACCATTTGGTTATTAAAACCATATTATTACAACTGATGTTGTATCTTAGTGACTTTTTGCATTCAAGCGACACCAGTCATGACGGCAGATGGTTGAAAAATCATTAACCGATATTAGACTATTATATATTGTAGTTGATAATTAGTTTTTTTTTTTTTTTTTTTTGTCGTTGTTGTTTTTTTTTTTAGCCAAAATTTAACAGAAAAATTATTTGATGATTATGAGATTACCTAAGGGATTACTTGATTGCTTTATCACACAGATTAAAGAGTAACCTAGCAACTGGTTGCTTCTGTTCTGCTGATTATTTTCATATGCAAAAGATCTATACACAAGAACTGGTGTAGCTGCAAATTTATATTGTAAGCAATAAAAAAAATTCTATCTGTTTAATAAATAAAATAAAATATTAAAAATAAAATCAAATTTGGTCTTTAGTTGATTAGGAAATCTGGATCTTGCTTGGATCTTTACTGAAAAAAAAAGAATAAAATAAAAAAAAAAATTAATACATACATAATAACTCCCAACAGCAATAATAATCATCATCATAATAATAATAATAATAATAATAATAATAATAATAATAATAATAATAATAAAGTGTAATTGATTAATTAATGAAAAAAATAAACATTTATGTGTAAAAGTGTAAACTTTAAAAAGTGTAAAAATGTAAACTTTAAGTATATTTCCCAGATATACTTTGGTGTAAACATAATATTTTAATTATTCTTTTGACTAACTTGACCTGTAAAAAAAAAAAAAAAAAAAGTATATTTTAAGTATACTTAAAGTGTAAGAGAATTAAGGTTCGAGTATACACGTAGTTCACATTTACATTTTAATTTTGCACAGCATCTGTACTGTGAAGTATATTATAAGCAACTTATAGGTACTGTACATACTATTCATGTACTTCTAGAACACTCTTTAGTTGATATACTCTTAGTAACCTACTATGTTACTACTATGTTTAGCAGTTTTATAGTGGCAAGTAAAGTCTTTTCTCTAAGAAAACATATTTTACAGGTTGAAACTTGTCGTTTTATGTTCTTTATAAGTATAGGACTAGATTTGGGTGTAATATCTCATAGTTGAAAAATACCTTCATGAACATTATCAGTAGTCTATGTATAAATCACAAAGATATTCTGGATTAAGATCAGAATAATTTTCTTTCTAAATGTTCCATTTAAACAAATATTGTACGGGCACCAAAATACAATCGCTAAAACCAAGACACTGCAGTTCAAAACAATGGTTGAGATTAGTATTGGTGTTGTGGAGCCTCAACAAAATCAGTCCCTTGCTGCCCACAAACAGGTTGTACTTCTCTACAGTTTCTGCCGTGTTAAATGACTGAGGCAGAGGAAAATTAAATCCAACCACCTGTTCAACAAAATGGTCTTTGTTGCACTGATTTGCATAGTGGACAAGAAGTCCTAACCAGTAATTTTATTGTGGTCACTGTAATATCACCGACACTGTGGGTCTTCTGTTACTTATAGACTTTTATTTCTTCTTGCACATATTGCGCTTCAATATTGTATCCACTGTTGAACACTATTCAGATATTACAACATACAAAATAAACACATCAAACTGTAAAAAAAAAAAAAAAAAAAAAAATACCTCACTTGTTACACATATTTTATAGAAAATGCTTAAAGAAATGTAAAAGAAAAATACCAAACTGGTATAAAGGTTACGTCTTTGACTTTTTAAAAATAGTTTAAACCTCTTTCATGTGTGTTCTGTGTGTTGTTGCACTGCTTAAACGTGTCTGTGTGCAAAAAATGTGCATAAACATTCCAAAAAACAGGATCCTGTATCTACCAGTCTCTGTGAATGAAATTTGTGACATGGCCATTATTTGCTTCATGCAGGCCAGTGGTTTGACTCCCTTGAAATACAGTACATATTGTCTGTGGTTTTCCTCTGACATGGGAGTTTAAGAAATATAAACTATTTGCTGCATCATTTATGGTTAAAAGAGTTGTTCCCAGGCAGTGGACTTGATCTGATTATGAGAAGTGCATACTTAGCAACAAGGATACTGTATTGTGTTAAGGTATAATGACTTATTGCTGGGTTTGGGTTCTAATCAAACTAAGCAACTTTGCAAGCAGGCCTAATAAGATATTAGAGATTCAAGATACAGTATACTCACTCACTCACTCACTCACTCACTTATTGTCACTTTATTCTGTATTCAGGGTCGCAGTGCCTATTCCAGGAGACTTGTGGCATGAGGCTGTGTAGGACACACACACACACACACACACACACACACACACACACACACACAGATAGAGTCGGACACTCATTCACACATTATGGGCAATTTGGGAACGCCAATTAGCCTAATCTCTCATGGACCTCAGGTAGGAATCAAACCCGGATCCTGTAGGTGCAAAGCGACAGGGCTAACCACCAAGCCACCACCCTGCCTTAGAAACATATATTGTATTACAGAAATAATAATGCATTTTGTGCAAATATTTTTTCATCACTTCTCACCTTTGAATTCAACTACTGTATAACAACAGTTAAAGAGCTTTCTGTAACAGCCACACATGTATATATTGTATACACTCATTAGCCATAACACTGCTGATCGCAAACTATCCACATCCCAGTCAGATCAAGCACACATGGGATGCATCGGTTAAACATGTTTTTCATTGACTGAGGCCCCGTCCACAACCCAAAGTACCCAGAGGATCCGCTGACAACTGGGGCCAGACATAATGTTATGGCTGATCCATGTATGAAATGTATATATAATGTAATATTTATATATAGTTTATACATATTTTTGGGATATGGCTCGCTTATTTCTCTACAAGCTTCATCAACATTGTATCCAAAATCAAAAGGGTCACACACTGTAGATTGATTGTGAGGCTAGGCATTTCCCATCATCATTTTTTCCACTATGCATTCTGTCATCCAAGCAGATGGTAAAAGTAATAAAACAGCTCGCTGCAGCCAGATTTAACTATGGATTTCCCAGACTCTATTGATCTGCCCCTTTTGTCTAATGACACGTGTCTCTTGAGTTACGGTGCAGCTGGGGGTTCTTCCGGTATGTAGAGCTTCCACGAGCTTTGAGGCAAACACAGATTTACTCATGACAGAGACTGCAGTCGCTGCTGGCTTACCTGTGTGATTTACAGGCTGGGAAATTGTGCTGATGGAGCTCTCTATCGCGAATGTTCTGTCATCAGTCAGTCAGTTATCCACCTGAATCAAGTGGCACTCAGAATAGCAGAAGAAAAGCCATTACACTGGGGGAGAGTCATTCCTGAGTCTACATCCTCATCACTTACCAATAATATCAGTTATAGAAATGATAAAAGAATTGAACATTTTAATTAATTAATTAATTCATTCATTCATTCATTCATTCATTCATTATTCTTTAGTATCCTTGTCACAGCAAGTCTACACTCTATGGTCTACTGGTGATGCATCGAACTTGGGTAGGGCAGCAGTTTATCTCAGACAACCTCCCCCTCTCAGCGCACACACACACCCTCAAACTCACATACACCTGAGGACAAGTTGACATCGGCATGGTTTTGAGAGATAGGAAGAAACCAAAGAACTTACAGTGAACTTCCCAAGCATGACGAGACCATGCACAACCCCTCACAGACACTAACTTAAGCCTAAAATCAAATCAGTAATCCTGGAGCTGTATGGCGGCAATGATAAGCCTAACGTTTAGAGCATGTGGAAAGAAAAAAAAACAACAGCAAAATTCCTCATCTATTCATACTGATGAAAAATGTCTAGCGGTTGATCGTCAGTGTGACGGAAATTCGTATAACCTTGATGAATTGAAGCCTTTACAGCCACAGTAAAGAGACACTTTTCTCACTGCCTAAAGGTAAAAAGCGGCAGGTTGTATCATCAATTTGTGCCATACTAACACTCTAGTGTGAAACCACATGAAAGCTAATGAGTTTCAAGGTGCTTAAATCAGGCTTAGACAAGTGGTATAAACTGTGTCGTTGCATATTGATGGCATTCCTTTAATTTACAGATTCGCGTTCTGTCTTACCATAAATCAAACGAACGTAAGTAATGTCCTGGAAATATCCAGTGCATTTGCAAGAAAAAAAGTTGTATATTATATTTTATTTCAATTACATGTCTTTATTTATTTATTTTTCCAGGCATTCTATTTTAGCTGTGTAAGAAGAAAGAAAAACAAGAGAGCTGGGCATTAAAAACACTACTGTCAGCTTGGGTCAATGGCAATTTGCCATTCCCATTTCTCTCCAAAGAGGGCAATTGAGTTTTTTCCTCCCCAAATCTATTTCAGCATTTTGTGGGTCCCTTGGGTGGATAAAAGATCAGTCAGATCATTTCCAATGCCCGGTGTCCTTTGTGCTTTCATTGCCTTATGCCATGAAGAAGCATGTTTGCTTCACAGTCATTATGGCAGAGGGCTTTTAAAAAGTGCTTCGACTTTGACATGTTAGCGGTGCCAACGATAATGCTTGCTTGAAAAATATGTTTACTGCATAGCAGTATCTCCTCTGTGCCATCGGAAGGAAGGTCATTAAATGGACATTGGCAACTGCTCTTATAATGTCACCGTGTCATTTACCATAGAATATCAGTCTCGATAAATTGTCGTAGAATTCATTCATTGGCCTAACTATGACAAGGAAAGTTTTCAGCGCAGATATTTTATAACGAAAGACAACTTCTACGCCTGCAGTGATGTTTGATGTAATTTAAGAAGATATAAAGTTAAAACAAAACAGTACAGTACAGTGGTGCGATGTTTAGCCCATTGCATTTGTTTCTGGGAAAATTTAGCAAGTGGAACGCCTAATCCTTGAAAAATCAGCTGATAACTTGTCACCAACATCTGGAAGAGATGCATCTGTCTGTGGGAACTGTACACACTCATTCACCAACACCACTTGCACTTTACACAAACTATGGAGTTATTGCCATATCCTGCGCACATTTCTTGCACTGATTGGCTTCTTTTATTTTTAACAGCAAAGCATAAAATAGAACTGAATTGTAAAACATTATTTGTAGCCCATTGTTTCTCAGCACTTAAAGCACTTCAAATAGTTTACAAGTGTTCTGAATTACAGGAACCCGAACTTATCCAGAGCCTATTCAGTTCAATTCAATTTTATTTGTATAGCGCTTTTAACAATTGACATTGTCGCAAAGCAGTTTTACACAATCAAAAGAATTATTGAAGTTTGTATGAAATGTGAATGTGTATGAATCAAAATGATAAGATTGTCCCTGATGAGCAAGCCGAGGATGGCAGCGATGGTGGCAGGGAAAAACGCCCTGAGATGGCAATAGGAAGAAACCTTGAGAGAAACCAGACTCAACAGGGAACCCATCCACATTTGGGTGATAGCAAGGATTGATCTGCAGTCATACTGTGTGTTAGGAGGCTGGAAGTTCAGTATAACAGATGGTGTGTTTAAGTTAATATGGAGGCAGTTTGTTATTGGAGGCTCAGGTAGACGGTAGGAAACTCCAGTCCTGAACTATTGAGTGACTGCAGTCACAAGTCCTTAGAGAATGGATGTTAGCATCAGCCGAGGCCAGGACCGTCTTCGTGGAAAAGTGGAACCGTCCCCAGTCACCACATGCATCCGAAGCAGACCACACGGGGCATCCATGCGATGAGATCTCCAACCAGAAGCAGGACACCAGGACGAGTCAGACAATTCCAGAGGGCAGAGGGGGGTCTGGATCACTGGCAGCTCAGGAGCGACATGTACAGTATAGCTCGACAGAGAGACAGGGAGAGGGAAGGAGAGAGAGGGAGAGAGAATGAGGAGAAGAGAAGAGAGCAGAAGAGTAGGAAAGATAACAGTTAGCATATCACTGTAGTTAATATGATTCTTCTCAGATTAGTCTCAGTTTGTTCAAGCACTTTTTACAAAGCCCCCAGAGTGTGTCGTTGCACCTTAATTACAAAAGAATTTCATCAGAATCCAGCGTTTATTTGGTCTATAGCAAGAAGAAGCAGAAAAACAAAAAAACGTGGTTGTACATCTTGTATGTCAGGAAAAGTAGGAAATCAATCCCCGATCGTTATTTTGTATTTTATATGTCTTGTAATGCATATAAACACATCATCATTTCGAACAATTCAAGGTTAATCATGTAAACTAGTAGGTATCCAAGGTGCATTTTTAGTTCGCATATTATCTCTTGGTTCACAGTCATCCTGAGCCCTTCACTGATCTCTGTACAGCTTATAATAGATTTCCTGTAGTACAGTTCTGGGATCCCATGGAGCCCCAGGATCCCATTGATTCCTGTAAATAGCCTGGCCTACAAAGCCTGTGTAGCACACCTTGATAGAAACACAATTGTACCCACCCCCCTATTTGTCCACCAGGTCGTCATGTTTAATACTTGTCCTCCCATGTCGCTTTCCAAGAAATGGCTCAGTTTCATTCTACAAACAATTTCTGATTGGACAAGGCAGGGTTCATTTCATGACTGGGGATATCCTGGTGCAACCCCATTCAGACTCACTCCATGTGGATAAACTTCAATCGTTGAATTTTAGGACATCAACATTTCATTCATTCAGTGCGAGCTATCTGCATAACAAGCATCGATTTTGAAGCGTTGCATTTGACAACTGATGAGCCAATGAATGAATTAGGAGGTAATGAACGACTTAGCATGAAACAATGCCTTCACTTCAGTCTACAAATTAGAATATGCAAACATAAAAACACAGTCCGGTGTCTTCAACCATATTTTGTCAAATGTAGAATTGTTTTAAATAAATTAAGCGATTCAGCAATTCGACACTGGGATATGCAAAGAAAGAATTTCACTGTGCTGTAATGTATATGTGACAACTAAAAGCTTAACTTATCTTAACCATTTACGTGAGGGGGGGGGGGGGGGGGGGATTGTGCAATAAAAGGAAGTGGATGGGGGGGCAAGTGTGGGGGAATCATACATCATCTAACGTCAATGGTCAACAAATCTACCTCACTTTGACTTAATCTGTGTGGTTGGTGCCAATTTATAAACTGAGTATTTAAAACTAAATCCGACATAAATTTAGTCTGACGAAAGGCGCATTATTAAAATTTCACACTATAATTCCGTATAAAAACCTATTAGAATCTTATATAACAATTTCAATACACCACTTCCCTCAGGGTGCAACTGATGACCTTTTCCAGTCTATTAACCACTTTCCCAATGACTGATGAAATCTAGTTACTTCCTGTAGAGAAGTAAAACTTGTCTTTTATCTCCCCCAGCCTTCACAACCAGGTACAGTACTCTGAACCTAGGGCTTTTGGGATCAATCTGCATCTAAGCATGGATGATGTTATCATTACCTAATCATCATAACTGTTCTAATGGGGAGGTTGTTGCACATCAGATTTAGTAGGGAGACCTTAACAAACCATTCTTTGTCTGAGATAATAAGCATATTTGTAGCCAGAATAGTTAAAAGTACTATAAAATACGGTTACAATTGGTGCATGGTTAACACCACCACCTTACAACTCCATCATCCTATTTTATTCTTTTTATTCATTGAGTTTTGAAACATTCCAATAGGTGGCTATTCCAATAGGCTATACAGTACTACACGGCCTCATATTAGCATGTTTGTGTGTGATGAACTTTCAATGGCCTATTGTCCTGTCCAGGGTCTGTTCCTACCACTCACCCAGTGTTCCAAGTCTTTGGATCCATCCTGGATCTATTGCTGGTTAATGAAGATGAATGCAAATGGTTCATTGGTGGTCCTGATGGTAATTGTTAAAGACAACATATACCCTTTGCTGCCGTACATATCAAGTGAATCAGTATAGCAGTGCTTCAGGGGTTTATGGGTGCAGAGGAAATGTAAAATAGATAAATAGCTTACTATCTATCTATATTCAAGTCTGCCAGGATTCAGAGACCTAATTATGACCAGTTACTCTTGATAATCAAACCTTTAACCTAAGCTTATTTTGTATGGTTTTGGCCTCCATACACATAACAACCCACAAGAAATTGTGCTATGGTATGTATTAAAGTATACTATGGCAAATTATAAGTACGGTGGTACTTTAGACATTATCATGATAGGCACTGTAGGACTTTATAGAGTACCAGGGTACCATGTACTGTAAGTACAATGGGTATTTACCATCACACTTTGGTGACACCATGGTACAGTAGGTACTGTGGAACTTCAGTGGGTACTGTGGTAGTACTATTGTGTGTACCACAATACTTTGGTGAATATCATGGATCTTATCGGGTTGCACAAGGGCAGGGGTGGCAGAGATGGGGACCAGAAAGTCCCCGGTTTGCCACTGGGTCACCAAGGTAGCCATGGTACTGGTATTGGTAATATTGGTAATATATCTGTCACCCGATGTAGACAGAAGAACTACCACTGAGTAGCACAGTGGCTACTAAAGTTGCATCTAATATGGTATGTTTGTAGTTCCTGTACCATATTAGATATATTAGTGCATACTGGAAGTACCAGATTCGAAGTACCTGTAGTATACTGTATGAGCACTGTCAAAAGAATTTATGGTACTGGTCTTGGTAATACAGGTTCCATAAGGCTACATGGTACACACACAATAGTAAAATTAGTTATGAAAAACCATATTTTTGTACGTGTGTGTGCATGTGTTTTCTCCTCCATAGTTGACACTGTGAGTGTTCTTACTTGGGATGCATCAAAACACCCTATATATCTTGCACTGCATAGTGTAGAATCCATGATCCTGAGCCATATTTGTAAACCTCAATTTCTCTACTCTTGTTCGATATCTTTGCTTTGTCTGCATTTGCATGTGTGTGTGTGTGTGTGTGTGTGTGTGTGTGTGTGTGTGTGTGTGTGTGTGTGTGTGTGTGTGTGTAGGAGAGAATGAGGGAGAGAAAGAGGAGGGAAGAGACTTTTATTACACATGCATTCCCTTTATATTGCACATTTTTGAACAAATCATAGGCTGTTAGTGTCAGTAAGCTGCAATAACGTCAGGGTCGCAGAGAGAACACGCTTTTCCTGTTCGTTCTGAAATACTTTCAAGTGAATGGAGACAAGAAAGAGGAATGGTAAAATGTCTTTATTGCCGCAGTGCACATACATGCACATACATGCGATCTATGAATTTCACCCGAGTGTTGGGTTGAATGATCCAGCCTTGCTGTCTGTTGGATGTCTGGCATGGGAGGCACAGGAATAAATCCTTTGTTGAAAGATTTCCGTGCACATTGTGAGCCCGTGATTGAACACCACCGCTATTTTCATCATGCTTAGAGGAAGGAAGAGAATGTAATTAAAAAGTTCGGTGTTTTTTTCTAGGAGGAACGAGTTTCCAAATGTCTGTTATTCCTTTGTCAGAGTGCGGAAGGTAAAACTAGCTCATGCACATGAACTGGCATTTGTCTCAGCCAAGAACAAACTGCGTCTTGTGTGTGCTTGTGGGAGACAGAGAATTGGTTTGTGGCTGTTCATCACAGGTAGTAGCAGGGTGGTCATTAAAATGCACTGCAGAATGCCTGTTTAATTGATTACAATGCACACAGGACCTATTTCTGTATTTATCGCACTAAAACAAACAAAAAAAAAAAAAAAAAGAAAGGAAAAAGAAAAAAAAAAGTTGCCAGGTACTTACTGTAGTTATAATTTACAGCAGTCGTAGTGTATCGTTTGTTTACAGTGTAAAGCTATACTTTTCCATGACTATTTGTGACTGTATGTCAGCATAAAATATTTTGTTTTATTTCCAGATGTAAAGTCAATAAATAATTTTAAGGATAAAATTGCAATAGAAATATTTATCGTCTGGAGCCTATCTAAGGAGACTATGGGCACGACGTGTCATAGTCTATTGTACTACTGTTGTATTGTAATCCATCACAGGGCACACATATACACACTCACACATTACATGCAATTTGGGAACACCAATGATCCTAATCTGCAGGTCTTTGGACAGTGGGAGGAAACCGGAGAACCCGAAGGAAACCCAACAAACACGGGGAGAACATGCAAACACAGAGATGGGAATCGAACCTGGCTGGGAATTGAACCCAGACCCTGCAGGTGAAGGGCGACAGTGCTAACCACTACACCACCGTGCCACCTACAATTGAAATAATAATAATAATAATAATAATAGTACTGTAACAATATTTATTTGTGCATTCGATGAGCAAGGGCATGTCTATACCAGGGTCAGACTCTTCTTCGCGTATTGAAGATGCATTAAAAACATGGCTATTTTCTACTGCAACTCCAAGTCACCACTGATCACCATCTATATAAATTAAAGAAATGTATACGTTTCAAACATTGGAGGACCTGAATGTCTGTTTTTCAGTCTGTACGTATGTACTGTACGGTCTGTCTGTCCATCTAGATTTTGTCACAGGCCTGACAGAATTTAATGAAATTTTTCCAGTCCCTAGGTATTAGTCCGAGGTTAAACCTGCACCATAAATGAAATCAAAATGTTGATTAGAAGGGAAGTTATGAGCAGTTATGTGCCAGCTTATAAACCACAAGTTTAATTAGATTATAAACCGCATGTCTTATATTTTCACCTCTGAAATAAAATAGTGCAGAAGTGGTATAGGTGAATTTTAACAAGCCGGAGTGGTTTTGAGACAAAACTTAATCCTTATCTGATCAGAGTATGCGGCAGGCACAGAAATGATGGCAATGCACCAAAAAAAATGAAAACCAAAAAAAAAAAAAAAAAAAAGGCAAATACACTATAAAAACTATACCTTTAAAGATGAATTAGCAGATCAATGTATGTTTGATCATTCTAAAAAACAGTTTGTTTCGTATGTTCTGAAACCATGGTGCTAATAAAAAGCTATTTTATGGACTTTAATTAAAATGTTGACTATAAGCAATGTTATGATCAGTTATATGTTGGACTCAATAATCTACTTTTAAATAAGATACTAATACGATTCTTGCTCAATGTAAACAAACACCTGCTTCAATAAATATTAATTAGAAAAGCTAAACTGAATATTTAGTGCATGTTTTCACCGCTGGAATTACAGTGCTGAAGTGAATTTTTAAATGCTGAGGTCATTTTAAGACAAAACTCAATCTTTATCAGATCTACTTTTTCGATTTCTCAGCTATAATTCACTGTCCGATTATCGAACGGGGAGTGTATTTGGCTGATAACTAAGTTATTCAATCTTTCAAAACTTTTTTATTTTTTTTTTGTATTAATAAGTTTGGCAAAGAGTTTTGCTGTACAGAACGACAGGAAGACACATTTGTGGGCTTCAACCTGAAATAATAATATCACAGATCATATTAAAGGTAATCAGCTTCTTTTTAGCTTTAACCTTTTAACTATTTGCTCGTCAATAACAGCTAGTCCACCATATATAAATGAACTCCAAATGCAACAAACCACTCAGTAGAATTCAGTTAAACTTTCACCAGAAGAAAATAGTCATTCTTTGACTGACATGGGCATATGGACTTGAGGAGAACTTTGATGGGAACAAGGAGTTCGTGGTGAGTTTTAGTGAACAGAGAGAAGGTGTATATCTGTGGATCTTGCGGCTTTGTGGAAGCCGAGACTGACGAGCGCTTGTATAGGAACAAGGAGTGCTCAGCATGTGGCCCACGACTACAAGGAGAGCTTGGCACCTAGGAGGAGTTCTCGCCAGCGCTTTCCTCAATCTCGCCAAGTCTCTCCTGGATTTCATAAATCACTTGCCAAAGTTCTCCTGGTTCTCCTCAATCTCACCAGAACTCCCGCTAAGTAGAAAATGCATTCTCGCTGAACTTGTCGGACTTCTCCTCAATCTGGATGTTGTTGTCCTGTGTCCACAAGATCGGTGAGAACCAGGAGAGCCCCATGACTTTGAGGAATGCCCAGGAGTTTCTCAGGTGAAATTTCTTGTGAAAAGTCTACGGAAGGAATCGACACATTCAATAACTCTGTAGCTTATTGGAGAGATTGGCTAGATTGAGGAGAGGCTTGGGGAACTTGAAGAGAGCCCTACGAGAGACCAGAAATTCCAGGAAGTCTAAGAGTAAGCCAAGTTTCTCGCCAAAATTAGAACTAAAAGAAAAAGAACTAAAGAACTAAAAAACTAAAAAACTAAAAATGATAAAATATCACTAGCTGGCTATTGTTGTCAACTATGACCAATGATTCCCTTGTTAGGGAATGCCATCGTTGTTTACGATCACACATAACTTAGCTTACTCGATTACATTAGAATAGAAAATTGCCAGAAAATTCCACAGGGTGTCTGGTTCAGGAGTTGAATAAAGTTATGATTTGCAATTTATGATTTGTTTTTATAATTTGCGCATGAAAAATGACATCAGTGGCTGTTTGAGAAAGAAGTCATTTTTCATTCTGCTGGTGTACATATAAATACCAATCCAAATATTAATATTTGCAGCAATAAACAGATACAGCTAGTCTGTGAGCATGTTACATGCCCAATGTACTCTACAAACATCAGATATATAGCATGCAGTACTTAGCAGGGTTATGGAAAATTTGTATATATTCAGATATCATAACCAAGGTGTCAGTGCAGTACAATAATAATAGTCAAGTGGATGCTCTATTCATAGTCTATGAAGTGTATATTCTAGGAAACTGTATAAGCAGCATGGTTCTCTCTTGATTGTTCTCCTGGTCCTCCATGCAAAATTTTGCCACCCTTTGAAATGTTCCTATGTTTAATATTTCACCTACATCCACTAAACTGATGTTGGTGTCACATACATAGCCTTCATAATATTGCGTTTTCAAATGACTGTCTCATATTTATATAGATTTAATTAGAAAAAACAAACAAACAAAAAACAAACAAACAAACAAAAATAACGAAGGTTTAAATTATATTAATATAATAATTTTACTCATTCCAGATCTCCAACAACACATAACACATAGCACTCATTTTCCATGAATAGCACCATCATGTGCAATGCAGACTGTGGTTACTATAATGACATACAGTATCAGCCGCAGTAATGTAAAATGAATATAATGAGATTTTAGCACCGGGAAGAAGAAATTGGACGAAACCAATAAACGGGATTTAAAAATGTGAGTGAGAAGAAAATTCTGGATAATAAAAGACTCCTATGAGATGAAATAGGATATAAAAAAGGATTAGATTCTAAGGTCAGAAAGACAAATGCATATATGCAAACTTATGCATGTTGTTACAGTGCAATGCCTACTTTATAAGGAAGAGACACACAAATCAGCTATATACAGTACGTACAATGCAAAACATTATGTCCATTTGGTTGTCCTCATGCCTCCTTGGCAGCTCCATGGATCGGACTCATTTTTACATGAATATTGGCAATGTGTATGTTAGCAAAAACTATTTTCCAAATACATATATCAGTCAAAACATTACAATACAAAACATGTCTGGTAATGTGACTTCACAAGACCTCAGGGTGATGACCAGGAGATGTTGACAGTGGAACCTTTGGGTACTGTAGATTATGGTTTGGGGCCTCTGCGAATCAGACTTGTTTGTCTGACAGGCATGCGTTTGGTCCCAAATGAGCATGGGTGAGCCTGTTTGCTAATATATAATTGTGACATAATGGTTAGCACTGTGATATCGCACCAGGATCAAGGGTTTAATTCCCACCTCAAATCTATGCTGTCCTCTATGCTTGGTGAATTTACTCTGGGTACTCTGGTTTCCTCCCGTCGTCCAAAAACACGCAGATTAGGCCAACTGGCATTTCCTAATAGCCCATAGTGTGTAAGGGTGTACAGTATGTGCTTGTGTGCCCTGTATTTGATTGACATCTGTGTACTGCAACTACTGCCCCTGCGATAGTCTCCAGTCCTCCCTATACAGGATAACAGGTGTAGAGAATGAGTGAGGGATCGCTAATGGATTAATTAATGATCCAGCCAATAATTTAACATCAGAATAAAGCATACAATCATGCAGATACAGGTCACGATCTTGAGTTAAACAATACTGCCTCAAGCAGTTAAACAGAAAAGAGTCCAATAAATAAATAAATAAAAGATCTAGTGAGCAAAAAGACATTTTTTAATGAAAAAGATCAGGGAAGAACGGCCAGACAGTTTCGAGCTGACAAACTACAGTATTTTATATTACCATTCTTTCCTTGTGTTTTAACAAGACCCGTGCCAGTGGATGCAAAGGAAGCCTCTATTGCCTGCTCTTGCTTTGATACTGTTCTAATCATAATTTTGTTTGTTTGGTTTATTTATGTGGTTCCTACATTCGTGTTCTGTGGGTAGTTTAGTATAAAATATGAATGCTTGGTCTCACAGCGATGCCTGCTGTTGCTTCTCTTCACAATGGCTATGGTTTCATTACAAGTTAATCACATGAAGACAGTTTTTTTTTTTTTTTTTTCTTGTCTACTCTTCTGAAAATGTGCATTTTTCACCGCTGACTTTCTGTTACTCGGTACTCAGCAATTTTAAACATGCCATTTTTTTCTTTTCTTTTCTTTTTTCAGCCCACTATCAGCCCACTTTTGCAGATTGGCTAAACATCTTTTGACGAACACAATCTATTAACCTAACAGTCTGTCTCAGATATGGTTGTTGTCATAGAAACTGATTCAGAGACTTTGTGACTGGAGGAAAACGAAAGTAGAGCGCACAAAGTTTCACTTGGATTGCAAAGACAATTGTTTATTAATTTAACCTTTTTTTTCATCTTCATTCTGAGATTTTGTTCTTTGTCCTTAATAAAATGCACTTGGTTCTAAAGCTGAACCCGTTTCCTACTGAGCATCACCGCTCTATAGCCTTCTGCTGCCTTATTTATTTTAGATCCTTCAAATTCAAATTTTATTTGTCACAAACACAATCATACACAGTACGATATGCAGTGAAATGCTTAGGCAACTGCCCTGACATTAGAACAAGAAAGAAACAAAAAAACAAAAAAGTTACTTATCTAAGGAGGAATAAGAAAGAATATCTATATAGGAAATAAATATTAGAACAAAAGTAAATTTGAGAAAAATATATATAAGTAAAATTTGACTAAGAAGAATAAAATAAAATAAAATATAAAATGTCTGTATGGTACAAATATACATTAAAGGAAGATATAAGGAAATTATAAGAAAGTGAGAAAAACCTAACTGTACAAATAGAAAATATTGGAATGGAGTGAACATAAGGAACGGCATGTCCAGGGGTGTGCTAATATGCAGTAAAGTGACATGTTAAAGTGGCTTGTCTGCATATTTTATCTTATTCACCACGGTGTTGATGTGACAGGACCATGACAGGTCCTGCCTGATGTGTACACCGAGGTAACGGAAGCTGTCCACTCTCTCCACTGGGCTCTTGTTGATGACGGGGGTCTGGTAGTTCCTCTTCTGCTTTGTGCTGAAGTCCACTATCAACTCCTTTGTCTTGCTGACATTTAGAAGGAGGTTGTTCGTCAGATTTCCAATCTTCTTCAGGTAGGCCGTCTCATCGTTGTCAGTGATCAGGCCCACCACGACAGTGTCATCAGCAAACTTGATGATGGTGGTGGAGTTGGTAGTGGCTACGCTGTCGTGTGTGTACAAAGAGTACAGTAGAGGGCTCAGAATACAACCCTGTGGGGCTCCAGTGCTGAGAGTGATCCTGTTGTTTATAAGGTGTGGAGGGTTCTCTCAAATTGCAATAAATAAATAAAATACTAAAAAAAAAAAAACTTGAATCATACAGTATGCTGCAGTTTTGCCATTTTCCATTATAGGAGATCTTAAACTAAAGTATTCATCATATATTTTACCTTATTAAAAATCCTACTTAATTCCTAAAGATGATTAGTGTTGATTAGACATGAATTGTCTACTAAGAATTATCCTTCAGTTAAACTGGTTTTGCTTCCTATTGCTATCAAATTCCATTCTGTTTAATTTAAATAATGATATTTACTAAGATTTTCTGCATCAAACATCTACAATCTGATGGTGGACACTCTGGATTGGAACAAAACTAAAATAAATATTCATTACTTTTCTTTAATTTAGCAAATAGATATGACAGATACAGCAAATATTATTATTTTGAAGGTTATTACCACAGACTAACACGCACATGATTTAGAATTTGTACAATCATATTTGTTCTTGTAAATAGACTAGTTGTACATGTCCGTTATGTTGCTACAGATTTTAAACCATGTTAAAGTCTTGTCTTCCACAGCTTAAGGGGAAAATTCATAAAATGCGAGTCTACCCACACACAGTACATATTGTAAACTGTACAAGTTAATATAATTCCAAGTTTATTTCAGGAAGCTTTCCTATCATGGGTATCAAGTATTTTAGTGAGAATGTGATGCCAAGGGCATTTTCCCCACAACCATTATACCGTGTCATTATTTTTAATGAGTGTTTTCATCAAAAATAAATAAATAAATAAATAAATAAATAAATAATGTTGCATTTGAAAGACAACACCTTCCGATCAATACAAAATGGTGTAGTATAATCCTGCATTTTAAAAGCATCTTTATGAATGTGAAATAATAATAAAAAAAAAAAAACCTTCAGATAATTTTTACATTATTGTAATTTAAATTATAATGACCATTAAAAACTTGACATGTACTGGCATGCCATTTTGCAGGCAAATGAAAGACACAGCACGCCATGGAGACATGGAGCATGGATCTTGTGGGGTCATTATGTGCAAGGGGAAGTGTGGGGGACTGGTGTAATGGCAGTTTGGTAGCAGGCAGGTGATCGTTAATGTTAGGAGGATTAGGTTCTTGTAATGTAAATTGAGGACAAACCCTAAGTTAGCATGTGCGATAGAAATGTATGGACTATACTGTCTATTTTTAGTCTGGTACACAGAGCCAAATTCCCACTACTTCCTCAAAAGAATTGGATGAGCTCTGTAAGAATTGATAGGAATGCAGTAGGACATTAACAGAAAGGTTATTAAATGGTATCCCTTGTGTCAGAGATAACCCCTAGAGAGACCTCCGTTGGTTTTCTGTTTTCTTTGTGTTTTTTGTGTGTAAAACTCCATGTCCCAGAATGCACCTCGGTCAGGTGATGGGAGCGCTCACCTGAACCGAGGTTGCTCATTAGTTTGATTATAAATGTTCTTGAGATTCACAAGTCTAGGGCTTGCATCTGTTTGATTTGGGTTGCTGTTTATTTAGGGTTTCGCTATGTCAAGTTAAGTGGTTTGTTTGTTTCCCTGTGAAGTTCTGTTTATTCTCCTAGTCCTATGTATATTCTCCTAGCTCCATGTTTTTCCTATCGTTTTGTTAGCTCCTAGCCCTTTGTTAGCTCCTAGCCCTTTGTTAGCCCTAGCCTTTGTGTAGCCCCTAGCCTTATGTTATCTCTTAGTCTGTTACGTATAGTTTGTCTCCAGTTTGATCTGTCATGTGTTCTTTATCTCCTGGTTAAGTTCCTATTCTGTTTCCCTTGTGTTTGTGGTAATTAAAAGACTTTCACCCGCACGTCACCTCTGCATATATGCCTCTCCTTCTACCCACATACAGCACCCGTTACACCTTGATGTGTAACTGCCACGCATTTTAGTAAGCAGAAAGACATTAATGAAAGTGAAAAAGATCAGAGGAGAACGGCTAGACAGTTTCATTATATAATTATTCTTTCCTTGTGTTTTAAACAAGACTTATGCCTCTGTAAGCAAAGGACGTTGATAACATGAATGTGCAAGACTAGAATAGTTTCGTTTTCTGCAGAAACCTAAAATGTTTGAAAGTATAAATTCATCATTAGTTCATAAATAAATTTACAATTTATAGACAATGCTCAGATGTTTTACAAGTTCATGATACCTTGTAGACATGAAAAGAGATTAAATGTTTTAGGCCAATTCATTTAAAATGTTTAACACAAGATACATTTATTATTTTACTGTTTGGTTTAGACATGGCTGGACAATGTTACTGCTAGAATGTTCAACAACTTTCAGTTTCAAGGTTTATGGATAAAGAAAAGCCTCTGTGCTTGCAGCTTTATTTCAAAGAAGCTCTGGCTCTTCAGATGCTAAAAATAAATTGTTGATTAACAGCTCCTAATAGACAGTGCTGTAGTGGTTTGCAATGTGTCCTGAAAAATAAATCAACCCAGGGATTTTTTTTTTCCCCATCAAGAAAGGAGAAAAAAATGTTAAATGAGAGATTATTAAATTACTGAAGCCAATGGAAATGAAGCCTTGGACATGATGCCATGACTTGCTGATAGCAACAGGAGTTGATAATAATTAATTGAATGACGAGCAGCATCGTTATAATTACTTCAGGAGTTAAACTAGCTGGTTGTTATTATTGTTCTTTTCAAGATCTTTTATTTTATTTTCTCTCTCTTCCAATCCACTCTAATGCACCAAGGATCCAGTTGTTTACTGCCAGTTTGGGAGAGGATCTTTTTTGGATACCCTGGACTGTCCATTTTGCCACCTTTTGTATGTTTTGACTTACTTGCACTAAGGCATTAGGATTCTGAACTAAAGTTATTTGTATACATGCATTACATAAGAACTATAGAGTATAAAAAGCACCACATTGTATTTTATTTGTAATAAAGTTTCCAATCCAACTTTAATTGGAATCTTGTTTGAAATTGTTCATTTCTTCATAAGTGTTTTGGCAAAATATTTCACCGCAATGTTCAGGGTTGTGAGAGAGAACGTTCCACTGTTATAGCACAATAGTCTAAATATTTTGTTTTATTTTTCATTTTAGGATTTTACTGTAATGCTATAAAACTGAATTTTTCTTTATTGAAGGTGTCTGATTGTAATAATTTTGGGGGAAAAAAAACTGTAAAATAAAAAAAAAATTCTGCTACATGTCTAGTGCTGTTTTAATGAAGGTGTTAAATTGTAAATAAAATTGAGAAAAATCTGTAAAATAATGGTGTTTCACTACTAATCTTATAGTGCTGTTGTTTTATTGAAGGTATTCAATTGTATAAATGTATCAAAAATCTGTAAATTAATGGTGTTTCCCTGCTAAACTTCTAGTGCTGCTGCTTTAATGAAGATGTTTAATAGTAATTTTGTAAAATAACAGTTTTGATCTGCTAAACTTATAGTGCTGTTGCTTTATTGAAGGTAATTAATCATATACCTTTAGCAAAAATCTGTAAAATAACGGTGTTTCTCTATAAATGATTTAAATAACAATTTCTGTAAATTGAATGTTTTTGCACATAATATGAACTAGAATATTTTACCTATATCTTACGGTTTTTGTTTGGCACCCGTTGCTGCCAGTCATTTAACGATGTTTTTTTTTCTTTTTCTTTTTTTTTTTTTTTACAGTGTATAACTCAGGGCAAAAAAAAAAAAGCAAAAAAGAAATAGTAGGGATAATAATAGAGGAAAAGGTTGGTTTAAATTAATCAGTCTTTAAATGGAGAACTGGTAAACATGACTTAAAGGGGCATTGACAGAATGGAAGCCAAAACAAAAACACATCAAATTATATCATGCTGAAAACGCATGATTCCCGGTGGGTATGAATGACACCTACTCTAAAGTTTCCACATGTGTGGTGTGATGATTTTCTCCAGTACCAGGCTGAAGGCCTGCTTGCTGGAGTTTTTCCCAATGGACTATAGGGTTGCTTCTATGAAATTTCTCAGGATGAAAAATTGTGAGTGTTTGGATTGAACCAAGCTTGCAGTTTGAAATATCCTGCCTTTTTAGAAAAAGTGCATCAGGCTACCTTTTTGATAGAATACCTTGTCAGAGTACCTCCAACTAACTCGATAATGCTACTGGAGGATTGCGAGACAGAAATATTCACTGGGGGTTGTGATTTTTCAACCTCCTGGATCTGAACCCAAGAAGTAAAATAAGTGGCACACTTGAGCACCTTGGGCAAAAGATTCAGTGATTGAATTTGTGCTTGTGTTATAACACTTCATGGTAAGTTCGAGCCTTTGCATGTGACAACTCAACAGCCAAATTTTTCATGAGAACCATGGTGGTTGAAGCTCACAAGAGGTTCAATATAAAACAAATTTTAGCACCCACTTCCGAAGGAGCATCCTTCCTGTACTAAATGGAGTTTTAAAAGCTGAGGATAGAAGGATGTCAAGGAATGTAACCCCAGGAAAGGGTTTGGGGGAGGCATTAGGGGTGGCATTGAAGATGTTCTAGAATGTGGTACATCAGAAGGGGGACAAAAGATCATGAACAAACTCTGCTGAGCCAGTGAGATGAGCATCTACCTTTTTTTTTAATGATTATTTTCCTGCCTTCTTTGCAGTATATCCCAGGGACAGTACCCTCCTCAGAGCATCACAGCATTTTAGCGATTATTTGTTTTGTATTTGATTTTCTTTTATATACTGTATATAAACATATATAGGGTTCAGGATTGTGAAGTACAGAGTGACATATTATTCTTTTCACCAGAAAATAGGCAATATAATCAACTAAATTTAAGTTAATTTTAACCAACTTCCCCAAACATGACTGAGCAAAAAATTAGAGGCAAAGAAATAGCACAAAGACGGTTTCGGTTGTTCCTATGATCAAAACATAATAATGCTATGCTCATTTTGTGAGTTCTACATTTTTTGCAACTTCATTCACACATTCCAGTAGTAGTAAAATGTACCCTTTATAAAAGTAATGATAACTTTTTGTTCTACAGTACCTGACATATCCTAAAACCCAAATACACAGTTTGAAGTCTGAAGCCTCCCCATTAACACTTTTACTTTCAATGAACAATTTCACAAAAGAAAGGCTTTTATGTGAGCACACATATATATTGCTTAATTGTCATTGACCTGTGCTGAGTCCAGTACGTATCTGTGTCACTTGGGTTTTAAGTTGAGGACTGTGGAGGAAACCAGATTTCTTTCCAGTGAAAACCCACCAAGCACAGGGAGAACATGCTATATATATATATATATATATATACTGTACACACACACACACACACACACACACACACACACACACACACACACACACACACACCAGAAAATACATTTCTGTACAATTCAATAATGCTTTCTTATCACAAACCTTATAAGGATAGGTGATGTTTTTTTTTGTTGTTTTGTTTTTTTGTCTGTCTGTCTGTTTTAAATCAAACTTGAGGGGCATCTAAATACATTACAATAAGTGAATGGCTGCCAAAGGTAAAAGTGAATGGCTGCCAAAATCTGATCGCACTCCCACAGAGTCCAAACAGATTTTGGCAGCCATTCACTTTTTGGCACCCTTTTCCGGGGAAAGAAAATAGTCAAATTTGTACTAAATACACTGTAACTTTGAAAGAACTTCATATAGCTCAGTCACACTTCAGTATCTTTACATGATTCTCAACTGAACACTGGAATTTTTTTTTTTCCATGGAACAAGAATTGTGGAATTTGATCCTGATTACTTACTGTACTCTGTGCTCACATTCTGGGTGACAACCTGTGCAGAGCAGCAAAGTTTTTGACAACCAAGACCTTTGTCACTGTCTCTGCAACTAATAGTGATGCACTGACAGCCAGTAGTTTCAGCTTTTTGATCTACAATAGCTCGTCTATCTGCATGACCTACCCTTTGGGCACCACATACCCTGTGCCCTGGCCATTGATGACCCTGTAACTGGTTCACTGAATTGCCTTTCTTGAATCACTGTTGGTGCTATAGTTCTTTGTGGCGGCGGGCCTAGAGCCAGCGCCTCTTACTAACTGCCACTCTCACACTCAACCAAGCAGAGGAAAACCCAGCATAGGTTCAGCACCACGGTCAGCTCCACCTCAAGCACACAAGGGGCGCGGCGCCTCAACTCCTTTTGGCCAAAGGAGGCAGAGAACCTACCATCCTGGTGTCACCAGGCGGGTGAGTGGGATATACTGGATGCAAGATTCTTCTTTTAATCTTTTACAGAGCCAAGAAAACCTGTGATCTGGGACAACTCACCGAGAAGGGGACTGCATCTCAGCCTTGCTGCCTTCTCGTGCCCAGCCCGTCGAATGTGCAAGACCGGCTGCAGCTATTCTAGGAGGTCTCCAAGCTACACACTCAATTGCTCCTCAAGAGACAATTTCCCTTAACCTTTGCTATTATGTGTTGCTGTAAATAAAAGAGCATTTATTTTCCTAATCTGCTGTTTCTTGTGTCTGTGTTCTGGCCTGCCCTGCTAAATGCTGTACAGACTTGAAAACATCCCATAAGAGTTACAGTTTTGGAGTTGCTCTAATCCAGTCATCTAGTGGTCCACTAGTGGTCCAACCAAGAAAAACAGACCACATGTGTGGCCATGGGTCACTGATGTATGTGGAAAGTCAGGTTTTGCCCATGTAGTCTGAATCAATAGAAGAGTTATTTCTATAAAGGTTAATGCTGGTTCCTAAGGAAGGGGTCAGAATACACGGTGCATTGCTGTTTTTGGGACCTACTCAATATTGGGTGGGTGGTGAAAATGTTCTGGCTGATCAGTATGCATGCACCTCAGTTTTGATCTAAGACAGGCTTGGGGGAAAAAAAGACCCATCTCTTAAAATATAGGCCTTTATTCTCTTTAAAATCTGCCTATTGAAGCAATTAAAGATGTGAGAAAAATCTTGAATGCTTGTCTAAACATAACAGAAAACCATTTAGCAGCTTGGCAGGCTGTCTACCTGTAATATAGAACAGACAGTCAGTACTACTGCCTGTCATGCGATCACACTGAACTATTCTAAAAGTACTGTTCTCGAATTATGCACAATGGTGCATTTTCTATTCACTGGCACCTGTTATCTGTTAGCCTTTTTTTCTTTTACTTCCCTTTGTTCTTAGCAAAAAGCATGTAGCCCATGTTTAACCATAGAATTGAAAATGACAGCAAGATAATGTAATTCTGCATTTCAAGGCTTTTTATCTCGCCTGGTCTTTCTTTCGTGATATTTACGAAGAAAAACGCCTTGACAAAATTCCCTTAGATTCTGGATTGAATATATTACAGCAAGGGGACTAGTTAGGAAAGAATAAGAAAAGAAAAATCTATTTCCAGCTAAAAATATCATACCACAGGCTCACAACCACACAACCCACAACTCACAACCCACAAGACCTGTGACAGGCCCATGACAGGTCAGAGCAGATATGACCATTAAATATTCATTTACAGTTTTAACCCATTAAGTGACATAAGGAATTAAAGAAAATGGACCTACACATTGATTAGGCCCCTTTCATCCAAATGACCTTGCCACAGCAGAGTCAACCAAGAAGTGGATTCAGGCAGTTTGCACATGTATGTTCTCATGCATGTCTAGCACATGTAGTCCTGTGTTGGAATATAATTTAGTTATGCATTGTCTTTTATAGTGTGGTCCTGGGGGAACATTGTTTAATTTCACTGTGTACCAAAAAAAAATATATATATATATTAAGAGGAATCTCCTAAGCAAAGAATTTGTGATTGGTAATCGCTAAATTTGTTACTAGACAATTTTCAGACAATAATTTACTAAAAGGGTCTCAAAGTCACTAAGTTGGCAACCCTGCCAGAGATGTGGTGCTGGTTATCTGAAGTTTTCTTTTTTTTCTGCAAGGGGGATGACATTGATTATTTTAGTCTAAGTTCACAATATGAATATAATTGTTCTCATTTTTGCTGTAGGACTGCAAGCAGTTAATCGGCTGTATTTGTTGAGCTCCAGAAGAAAGAAAAATGGCAGATGACTTGTTTTTTAGAATGCTCCACAATGCAGCTGGTGCTGACTAATGACCATTCTTATTCGTCACATGAATGTGTATCAGATATACTGTACAGTATAGTATATCTGATCTAAGGCCATATATGAACATCAGATCCAATTTAAGAATCAGATTTGTGTGTTCACACAGAGTAAAAAAATCACAATTGAGTAACTTCATGGTGTTAATGTGAACTTATTCTTAGAGTCACGGAAGACTCTATAGGAGGCCTACTGTATATAATGTTTTTTTTTTCTTTCTACAGTACATCCTTATACATCTTCTGCTCAATATTGGCAAAATATATGGTATATAAATATAGCAATTCTTTTGCATTATTATATCTTATGTAATACGAGGGAAGCTGTACTGTATTGATAGAGTTTATTTTACAAAAAAAAAAACTCTAAGTGCTCTCTATTTACTGTGACAGAAAGTGAGAGTGCTGCATCATTTGAAGTGGGGAAATTAGTGGAGACAAGAACCCTGGACAAAGCAGTTCTGAAGTGAGATAAAACCATATAAGAATTTTTGGAGTCCTATACCAATACAGATAGATGCATTGCAATATACAGTAATGTTTGGATTATTCCAGCCTGGAATCTTTCCTAACAGAATGTTTAGCCAACAAAAGTCTTGGTCCCTTGTGAATTAAGTGATCTGGACATCAAAAACTTAAAATAACCTTTTTTGTTAAATATAATAAATAATTTGTTAAACTTAATTCCACTTAATTACATTTTTGATGTATAAATATGACTATTTTTGAAATGTTCCTACGTTTAGCAAGATTTTAAAGTTAACAAAGCAAACATTCACCATGGTCCACAGGGAAACTGCAGCTTACAGTCTGACAGCCATTGATATAAATCATCCAATTTGCCCCCTACAGATGTTTCCCAAGAACCACTCCATACCTCCACAATCATATATCAGAGTGGCATGCAGAAAATGCGAGGAAAGTGTGCCAAATGTTTATAAATCATCCCTGAATCTACTTTGCAACACAATTAGGAAATTAAGCTGAAATTGCGAATAACCTGTCAAAGACATGACATCACTTCAATGCGCCGCCGAAAAGAAAGACAAAAGTTATACAGAAGTAATCTAAACAACATGTGCAAGGTCACTGCTATTCATGTCACTTGTTATTACTCAGGACAATCGGTACGTTTTTGTTGTGTCGCACGCAGCGGAATATGTGAACTCAGCTCACCGCAAAAAAGCTGAAGAGACAGGCTTTTGCAAGCCATTTTGCCTCTTATTGTTTTCATCTGACTGGGCATGAATTGAGAAGTGTGTCCCAGAGGACACTGTGTGCATGTCAACAAGGAACAAAACAAAAAATGTCTGACAACAAAAATGAAAAAAGGACTTACTTTGAATTATTGAGCAGAACATTACAGCAGGGCGCTTGTTGATAGCTGCTGCTGTAAAAGCCAGTATGACACCGTTCTCATAATAAAAAAGTTTATGGTGCACATTTAATCTGATCCACCCCAGAAGAGCCGTAGCGTGACCTTGCGGTGCCCTTGGGCAATTCTGTGCTGAAACAGATCAATCCTCTCTTTCTGACTAATCCTTGCCTGTCACTAGACAGACTTTAAAAGACAAGTAGCATATATTATGCTGTCCGTGCTGTAGTTTGTGTTTACATGTCTCTGAGGTGTATTATTAAGCCCTTAAATACATTGTCTGTGTCATTGAGACAGGCACACGCCTCTGCTTTTTTAGAGAAAGGATTTCATTCTAACAACGACTTCTGTGTAATAATTCTGCAACCTTAAAGGTTGTTTCCTCAAGGACATAATGTGTAAGCCACAATGTGAACTACTTTGGAAAATCTAAAAATATATGGAAATATAGTGTAAATATACAAAACTTAAAATCTTTATCTGATCTACTTTTTCGATTTCTCATCTGCGATTCACTCTCCAATTACCAAGCATGGAGCGTATTTGGCTGACGACGTGAAATAAGTACAACTTATTGTAAAAAGGGCATAAGATACAGTACTCAACCTTACAACATTTTAGTTCTTTGTATTAATAAGTTACGCAGAGAGTTCAACCTGAGATAATAATATCACTGATTACATTAAGCTGATCAAATCTTTATCTTTTTGATTTCTAAAAATTCTTTCTCCATCAACAACAAGTCATTATACTAGTTGTAAAAAAAAAAAAAAAGAAATTATATATACACGCATGGACAAAATTGTTGGTACCCTTCGGTCAATGAAAGAAAAACTCACAATGGTCACAGAAATAACTTTAATCTGACAAAAGTAATAATTTAATTTTTTTTTTATGAATGTTAACCAATGAAAGTCAGACATTGCTTTTCAACCATGCTTCAACAGAATTATTTAAAAACAAACTCATGGAACAGGCTTGGACAAAAATGATGGTACCCCTAGTAAATACTGAAAATAATGTGACCAAAGTTAATTCAAGGTGTGTCCAATAATTAGCATCACAGGTGTCTACAATCTTGTAATCAGTCAGTGGGCCTATATATAGGGCTCCAGGTAGTCAGTGTGTTGTTTGGTGACATGGTGTGTATCACATTCAACATGGACCAGAGGAAGCGAAGGAAAGAGTTGTCTCAGGAGATTCGAAAGAAAATTATAGACAAGCATGTTAAAGGTAAAGGCTATAAGACCATTTCCAAGCAGCTAGATGTTCCTGTGACTACAGTTGCACATATTATTCAGAAAGTTAAGATCCATGGGACTGTAGCCAACCTCCCTGGACGTGGCCGCAGGAGGAAAATTGATGACAAATCAAAGAGACGGATAATCCGAATGGTAACAAAAGAGCCCAGAAAGACTTCTAAAGAGATCCAAGGTGAACTTCATGCTCAAGGAACATCAGTGTCAGATCGCACCAGCCGTCGTTGTTTGAGCCAAAGTGGACTACATGGGAGACGACCAAGGAGGACACCATTGTTGAAAACAAATCATAAAAAAGCCAGACTGGAATATGCCAAACTACATGTTGACAAGCCACAAAGCTTCTGGGAGAATGTCCTATGGACAGATGAGACAAAAATGGAACTTTTTGCCAAGGCACATCAGCTCTATGTTCACAGATGGAAAAATGAAGCATATCAAGAAAAGAACACTGTCCCTACTGTGAAACATGGAGGAGGCTCTGTTATGTTCTGGGGCTGCTTTGCTGCATCTGGCACAGAGTGTCTTGAATCTGTGCAGGGTACGATGAAATCTCAAGACTATCAAGGGATTCTAGAGAGAAATGTGCTGGCCAGTGTCAGAAAGCTGGGTCTCAGTCGCAGGTCATGGGTCTTGCAACAGGACAATGACCCAAAACACAGCTAAAAACACCCAAGAATGGCTAAGAGGAAAACATTGGACTATTCTAAAGTGGCCTTCTATGAGCCCTGACCTCAATCCTATTGAGCATCTTTGGAAGGAGCTGAAACATGCTGCCTGGAAAAGGCACCCTTCAAACCAGAAACAGCTGGAGCAGCTTGCTCATGTAGAGTGGGCCAAAATACCTGCAGAGAGGTGCAGAAGTCTCATTGACAGTTACAGGAATCGTTTGATTGCAGTGATTGCCTCAAAAGGTTGTGCAACAAACTATTAAGTTAGGGGTACCATCATTTTTGTCCAGGCCTGTTCCATGAGTTCATTTTTTTTTATAATTCCGTTGAAGCATGGTTGAAAAGCAATGTCTGACTTTCATTGGTTAACATTAATAGAATTCTTATTTATTATTACTTTGGTCAGATTAAAGTTATTTCTGTGACCATTGTGAGTTTTTCTTTCATTGACCGAAGGGTACCAACAATTTTGTGTGTGTGTGTGTGTGTGTGTGTGTGTGTGTGTGTGTGTGTGTGTGTGTGTGTGTGTGTGTGTACTTCTACTTTTTAAAGCAGGATTTAAAATCTGTCATTTTAAACTTTTACTTTTACTTTTTGTTTTAAATATTGTACTTCACTACATTAAATCATATTTGCTACTGAGTAAAAAAAAAAAAGAATGAAAATGAAAAATAATAAGAATAATGCAACGGGGAAGGAAAAAAATTGCACCCCGGAAACCAAAGCATTTATTGATTGATGGACGGAGAGAACAAACGCGCTAAATTCACAAGAACGAAATGCCATCAAATTGTTATGAAGGAAAACCCTGGCCGTTGTTACGACCCGCAAGATGTTGGTCGCTGTATGTCTGTGTTGTTGTACTTTGTTGCGTTCCCGTGTGTTTATATGTTGCGTCCAGGTCGCGCGCCGCCCCAGACTCCACTCCAGGTCTTCTAACTGTCCCTACATTGGCATCTACCTGACTTTCTACAAGGTCGCTTCTGAGAGTGACGTCATCAATCAGCGCTACCATATATAAACCGGAGAGAGACGCGGGAAAGAGGAGGCTTATAGGAGAGGTGTTGTTTGTGTTGGAGAGAGATTATTTTCGGGTTGTGATTTTGGCGTTTTGATATTTGATTTGTTTGGTTGCATGGCTCTTGTATATATACTGGTAGATAATTTCACTGTATGTTTGTGCACTCAACAGTAGTAGGGGTGTGGCTGCCAATTACTTTGGGAAGAGGGAATGTATTCACTGTTTTTTGGTTTAGGGAGTCAGGGAAGGTACAGTACCTGTATTTGTGTTTTGTCTTTTTTTTTGCAGGTAATCTAGCTACTAAAATACAGATACCCTTTGTTTCTTATTTTGGCCTGGGTCCACCCTGAATCTGATCCAGGTGTGACCCATGTATGTGTGTGTGTGTGTGTGTGTGTGTGTGTGTGTGTGTGTGTGTGTGTGTGTTGTGTATAATTATGTAAAGCAATACAAACCTCACTATTTCATCAACTAATGACTGGATCTAGTTCTTTCTGCCATATACCATAATTTCCATACAGTTTAAATTGGAACCCCGAACCATTTTTTTTGCTGTACGGCCCAACCCTAGACTGCGACATGACACCATATTTAAGCAACGACTTTGATTAAAGGCAACAGCTTTATTATGCAAAGGTGTTCCTTTAATTAAAAATGACTAGTTTGAGATCTATATCCGCTTGTCTTTTTTGAGCTACACTAGAATCCCCCATTCCCCAAAAGTAACTCAGTAACTTTTACTCTGAGTAAATTTTTAATGAGCTACTTTTTACTTTTACTTGAGTAGATTTTTATAATGGTAACGTTACTTGTACTTCAGTAAAATCTCACTGAAGTACTGTAACAGTACAGTACTTTAAAAGAAAAACTTTTTTACCTCTGAGGAAGACCCACATACAGTACAGTACTGGTGAGATAGTCAGGTGTCCACAAACTTTTGGATTGCCATATTGTATATATATATATGCAAACCCTAAAAGCAGCCTGTGGAACAATTATGCCAACCCTAAAAAGTAATTTATTCATTATATTGAAATTAAGGGTAGAATGTAAGTAAAATAATTTAAGTAAATAGGTAAGTTGAACAACAACAACAACCACTGAGCCAATAATGCTCCTATAATAATAATAATAATAATAATAATAATAATAATGATGATGATGATGATGATGATGATGATGATGATGACACTAATAATGTTTGGGTTAAACACATTCAATACAACTAAGTACAATACAATCCTAATTTATTGTAGTAAAATAGATAAAAGCTGCCCATGATGCCCCCCCCCCCCCCCCCCCCATAGTGCATGAAGAAGCATTTCAATTGTAAGATACTATCTTGCTAAGATAGAGAGAAGGAAAAAAGGTGTATAGAGAGAATGATGTCTGTACAAATGCATGTACACAACAGTGACCATGTAAAGCCTCAGAAATAGAAGAAAATTGTGTCTCTCTATTACAATGTCTGATGTCTTTGTATTGTTATTATTTGGGCTATTGTCAGGTCTTTTGTGTGGTTTCTTGAGTCATTGTTGGTTATTACTGTATTTTGACAATCTGGGAAGAGTAGCAAAGCAACACCCATGGTTAGTCTGTCTCCTTCAAAAGCATTGAAGTAGCAGGAAATTATTTTCAGAGCAAAGGCTAAAAAAAGAGCTGCATGGGTAAAAAATTAACAAACTCTAAACAACAACAACAACAAAATAGATAATAATAATAATAATAATAATAATAATAATAATAATAATGCCAAACCTCTAAAATACTGAGAGAGGTCTGACTTAAAATTTACCGCTCGCTGTCCCAAGTTCTCAGCTTAATCTGACTTGAACAGGTGTTTCATCATAGAAAGATGATAAATAAGAGCGAGACATACATGGCTTTTCTACACATTTTGAATTCCGAGACTGCTTTTTTTTATTGCACTGATGTCCAGCGACTGCTCATCTGAGCTAGCCATGACCCCAGCGTGCACCTAATTGTCCCCTGGGGATTGTGCAGCAAGAGAAAAGGAGGAGGTATGATGAGACGAACGGCCACAGTCAGACAGGGGAGGCTGCTTACTTATTAGTACTGTTGACTGAACATTTTTAATGAAGGAAATTAATTGGAAAGCCTCATTAAAGGGAGAAACAGAACGTAGAATGCAGAACAGCTGAGAGCGAACCCCATAATAAGGCGACATTAAAAGCTCGACCATTTTACTTATTCAGATTACAATGCACAACTAATGCACTTAGCTATCTCTCATGGAATGCAAATGGATCATCAGGGGGGAAAAAAGACTGTTCTTAGGTCACTTAAATGTTGTTGTTTTTTTGTAGGTATTCCAAAGGTTTGCACTTCTGTTTAACACCTCTGTTTAACACCTCTAGAATAATCTCACCTTGATATCATAAACTTGTACCCAATAACCATTAAAATGAGTCACTTGTGCTTATTACCAAACTTGTATTTATACAGTAGTATACTGTACACTGACCATCTCTTCAAGACACACAGAACTGTTTCACATTATACTATTTAGACTGAAGATCCACAACTTCAATTAATGTTTTTTTTTTTCTCCTAAGACCATCATCACTTTCATGCTCATTATGGAACAAAATCTACATGTGAATGTATCCAACGTTGCTTCAGGACCGCATCTATGTGATGAACATTCTCAGGATATTGTTTAAGTGTCTGTGGCACTTGTGTATGTGTGTTACAGCAATAGTTCACTAGTAGTACACACCTACAGTACCTTACAGAAATACAGCTTATAACTTATTCTCTTTCCATCTGCTTCCTTTACCCATCATCAGTGTCAGTCTCTGACCATAGCACCAATGTTAGCTGGATATTTTTGGTTGGTGGGTGGGTTTTTCTCAACCCTGAAGTGACATTGAGGAAAACAACACCCAGGATTACTCAACAGTGAAGAGTAGAATTGCAATGGGAAAAACACCACACACACACACACACACACACACACACACACACACACACACACACACACACACACACACACACACACACACACTTTTGTTATGTGTATTTTGGAAAAGGATAGTGCAAAGAAAGATCCACGTCATTCTCTTTTATCAGAAAACTTTAAATACAGATTTACACTGATCAGCCATAACATTAAAGCACAAAATATTATCCTCTTGTGCTGGCTCCCTCCATGTGGCAGAACCTCTGGGGGGTACTGTGATGGCTGGCATGAGGACATTGGCATCAGACCATGCATTAGACTTGTTTGTCTGGTGCATCCCATGGGTTGATCAGATTGTGATCTGGAGAACCTGAAGCTTTTTGATTGATGGTCTTTTTTTTTTTTTTGGTGGTTTGTGCTGCATGGACTTTTCTGTGGGATGCAGAGAGCAGCTTCATAGTGGATTTTTGAGCAGTTTGACTGCCAAATGAGATAAATCCATAGAGGATATTCTTTGCATGGTTTCTTTGGGTCACAAGCACAAATGCCATTTGCCATAACAGTGGGAATGTTGTTTTGTGGGAATGATTTTGCAAAATGCTACAAATCCCTCAACCACAATTTTGTCACAATTAATAAAGCAGTTTGTGGTTGTATTTGTAGTTATGTAAATGTGCAATTTAGGGCCAATTATATGCATTTTAAGTTTTTTTTTGTTTGTACTGATGAGTTTGTCTGTTTATAGAAGCTTGGTGGTTTGATATGTAATATGGAAGTTCACTATCTTGTTTCACCAAAAATCATTTTAAAAGAATGATATACTGTATAGGGATTTGCAAGTGAAATAAATTAGTAAGTACTAGATTAGATTAGATTAGATTAGATTAGATTAGATTAGATTAGATTAGATTTGCAAGTAAACTCATTGTTCGTATAGTGGCACAGCAGTTTGTGTTGAGTTTTAAATGTTGTTTCCTCTTGGTTGTCCAGTTTCCTCCAACTGAACAAATCCATGCCAGTATTTGGAATGTCTACACTAAATAAGTGTAAGTAAGTACTAGCAAGTGTAAATGGGTATGTAATTGTCTGTGTATGGTGCACCGTAATGGACTGATGTCTCGTCCTCCCACCTTGTGCCCAGGTGTTTCTGGATAAGCTCCAGATTCACTGCTCATGACAAAGCAGATACTTAAAATGAATAAGAGACATAAGCTGTTGTACATACTAAGTAATGCATCATATTAAATAATATACTACACAAAATATGATCGAATCTGTCTAAGACTTTGGGCCTGAAACAAGTTGCCAAAAAGGGTAAAGTGTATATACAATATTTGTGTTTTTTTTTTTTTTTTTTTTTTTACTCAACGTTGCTGAACCCTCTCTTATCTATTGGCCTGTTTATTTCTGTAGAGTACTTGCATGTAGTGTTTATGTGCCTCAGCTCATTCACGAGCTCAATCAGCTGCCATTGTCTCATGAGTGCCTCTATATGAAGAGGTCAGTTTTGAAAAACCATCACAAGCACATCTTTGTGCAATACTGCTATATGAGAACATTTGCCACCTGCTCCGCTTGTCAAATAGGATGACTAGTTAAATAGCACAAATGCAGTAAGTGTCTTTTACAGGGTGTGCAGTAGAACCGCAATTCTGACAACCTCTCAAGTGAGGGAAAAAAAGGAGAGAAAAGTGGCATAGCATCTCAGCAGGTGGCAAGATGATGACTTGGCTGTATAGGAGTTCATGCAAAACAAGCAGAACACGACTCTGCTGCCAGTTATTCGACCACTCTGACAGAAACAAGGCTTGCATCTGGAATTTGCACAAAAAACCCAGAAGTGTGACTTTTATGATAATGTCAGATTCACTTTGTCGAAAAGTGGCAAGTTAGGCAAACAGACAAAAGAGGAAATAGACCAAAAATGAGCAGGTCAGGCAATTCATTAAAGAAGATGTAGCAGAAGAGTTTGTTTCTTAGTCACACAGGACGCAGAAGCCAATTAAAAATTTTCTGTGCCATTTAATCAGGAGGGAACAATGTCTCTGCAGACTAGCTGTTTCAGATTTAATTACCATCAGGGCTGCAAAATGGTTTCATTTGTCATTGCTTTTACTTAGTGCTTGAATGTATTCAGTATAGTGTATTAGCCTGAACACCACTTTGATAAAAGAAAAAAATAATAAGTTGAATAAAAATCAGTAATAATTAATCAATTACTTGTTCGTTTATCATTTTAAAAGACATTTGAGTTCAATTAAAAATTTATAGCATTCATCCATCCATTATCTGCAGTACTTATCCTTTTTCAGGGTCACAGGGGGTCTGGATCCTATCCCAGGCAAATTAAGGCACGAAGTCCTGGGTGCCAATCCATTGTAGAGCACAAGAAACTCAAACCCCTATCTCTGGAGCTGGCAACACTAACCATTAAAGCCCATTTCATTCATAAATAAAGAAGTCTAACAAAAAATCTCATAGGGAGTGATTTAGGTGAGAAAATGGTCATTCCATGGCCTAGAAAAGGTGTTACATCATGTGTGTACAGATTCGAGGAGAGCTTTGATGAGAACAGGGAGGTCTTGGCGAGTGTATGGCAAGAAGGAGGAATCGTATGGTTCTGCAAATGGTGAGAATGAGGAGCATCCATACAGGAATCAGGAGAGGTGAGGAATGTTTGGCGAGAGCCCTGTGACTGGGGTTGGGTTTTTTACAATCCTGCTGTCAAATTGGTACTTTTTTTCAAAGGTACAGATACAACAAAAGTGATAGAATCGATCCTTTAAATAAATGTAAAAAAAAAAAAAAAAAAAAAAGAGCTACAAAAAATGTTGGATGAAATTAAACAAAGGCTTTTTATTGAAAAAAACAAAAAAGTAAATATAATAATTTACATACTACCTGATCCAACTAAAATAATAAATAAGTAGTTTTTATTCTTAGTATATACTACAAATGTCAGCAAATATTTTGCAGAAATATGAGCACATTTCCTTATCTGGTAAAATACGACCTCTCTCCTGACTTTGTTAGAGTTGGTCTGACTGAGGCCGGGGACACACACACTGCCAGGTGATGTCCGCGAGCTGTTTAACTTGGTGCGTGCCTCTGCTTTTAACTTCATCCTCAAACATTTCATTAGGTTTGACGTGTTTCCTGCTTTATATGCAGTTGTTGAAAGACATTTGTTTGACGTCCCTTTGTTGTGAAATAAGCCACACTTTAAAGTACTTAGCTGTAGGCATTTTAATTTAAGCGTGTTTACAGTAGCTTGGTGCTAACGCTACCAGCTGCCGCCAGAGCAAGTGTAATTACTGCATTCACGCGGATGGTCTCATTTATCGAGTTCTGCTTTTAAGTCGGAATGTGAAACCAACATGCACCAACTCGCGTTACTACAAACATTAGTTGGATTTGTATTGTTAGAGCTTCACATGCATTTTCTCAGTCTGGAAATTATTTTTCATGCGATTCTTACAGAAAACCAGTGAACAAATACTTCAATCGATCGCTCAGACATTTAATTGGCACAGAAGTAAGGCATTGAAATCTGCCTTCTGATTCAGTTCTGGTACATATCGGTTATATTGGTACCGGTGCCATATTGGTATCAGGTATTGGTACCCAACCCTACCTGCGACTGTGGGGAAAGTTTGTTGAGAGCATCACGAGCGAGACATGAGAAAATGAGGCTAGCGCTGCACTGTATATGCGCCACAGCCACTAGCAGCAGTTCTCGTCAAACATTATTCTTGAGCTGACCAACTCTCACCTAAATTACATAGATTACTCACCAATACTCTCCTTATGCTCTTCAGTTTCACCAGACCCACAAAGTAGAAAACGCATTCTCGTAGACATCTCCCTCTCGTAGAACTATTCCTTGGTTTCGGTCGATGAGACCGATAAGAACCAGAAGAGCCCCACAGGTTCGGGGAGTACCCAAAGAGTGTGTTGAGAGGGAGTGCCAGGAGAATGCTATGAGAGAAATGTATAGTTTTTTTTTTTTCTTGTGAAAAATCTACAGAAAGTATTGACATGTCCAATAATTTCACAGTCATTGCCGAGATTGGCCCAGGAGTTCTCCGAAAAGATCTAGGAGTACATCAATCTTCTCGCCTAGACAAGTCAGTCTTGGTGAGATTTCTTGCTAGACTCCTGTATGTATGAAAAAGGGTTAAACCACAAGGCTTACCTAATTTATATCACATTACTCACTCACTCATCGTCTATATCGCTTTTCCTGTATACTGGATCATATCCCAGGAGGCTTAGGGCAAGAGGTGGGGTACACCCTGGACAGGGTGCCAATTCATCACAGAGCACACACACATACATACTGTACACTCACACACTCACTCACACACTATGGGTAATTTGGGAACGCCAGCTATCGTAATCTGCAGAGTTTTGGACTGTGTGAGAAAACCAGAGTCCCTGGAGGAAGCCCACCAAGCACGACGAGGACATGCAAACTCCATGCACACAGAGATGGGACTCGAACCTGGCTGGGAATCAAACCCAGACCCTGGAGGGGCCCAAAGCGACAGTGCTAACCACTACACTACCGTGTCGCCTCATATCACATTATTAATTACTAATTTAATTAATTTGCAAATGTTTTTAAACAAAATCAGCAGCAAAAAGTAGTAGTAGTGGTAGTAGAAGCTGACTGTTATTTTTGTAATATCTTTTATCTGTGCTGTACAACAGTATTTTGGTTCTTCTATCTCACAGCAGTATGCCAATAATTTAAATTTCCTAGCTAAATCCAATGTTCTGGAACATCCTTAAAACAGCATCCTTGATCCTAATTCTTGTTATCACTTACATTATAGCAGCTATGAACATTTTTTCACTCACCAGTAAAAATCCCTCACAAAGGAGATAAAAAAAAATATATCCACAGCTTGTCACTTTGTCAAAAAAGTCCTTTAGGGCAAGTAAACCTACTATTTTAAGGCAAAAACACTGGCGACAGGTGGCATGGTCGCTTAGTGGTTATTACTGTTGCATTGCACATGCAGAGTCCGGGTTCGATTCCCACCTCGTGTCTGGGTGCATGGAGTTTGCACGTTCTCCCCGTGCTTGGTGGGGTTCCTCCGGGTACTTTGATTTCCTCCCACAGGGAATCACACGAACAAGCACATGCAGTTTAGGCTAATTGGCGTACCCGTGCCGTACCCTAAGTCTGGGAGAGGCTCTAGGCCCCTTGTGGCCCTGTATACAGGATAAAGTGGTACATGTATAGACAATGAGTAAGAACACTGGAGATTCCTTTCTCACAGATTTGTCTTAGTAAAGTAGTGAAAACAATAACAAATTAGAATAGGTGTATTAATATAAACCTTTGATTAAAATTGCATAATGCACTGCTGTCAAAGTTGCTGTTAT
The DNA here is from genome assembly GCA_030347435.1 of Clarias fuscus. Lineage (NCBI taxonomy): Eukaryota > Metazoa > Chordata > Actinopteri > Siluriformes > Clariidae > Clarias > Clarias fuscus. The sequence continues at coordinate 8,363,687 of CM059214.1, read as the reverse complement.
GAAAATTTCATCAGCACCTTCTGACCAACCAGATTCAAGCATTCAACAGTATTGTGATTTAACTATATTTCAAGTAGCATCATTGTACAGTATATCCAGAGCTGGAAATGATATGCTCAGTGGGCACTCCTATCTGCATGCTTACAACTTGTTTTCTTTTTAAACAGTTGTGGAATATTGTTGTTTGTCTCCAAATTTACCACTGGTTCTAATGTTTGTCTTCACAAGCTTTATGCATCCTCCCGAATACATCATTGATCACTGTTTGCACCTGCTTCGTAATTAGTCTCATTTTGTCTAATTAGCTTGTGTATACAGTACATATTTTAGTTTGCATGCATTAATGGCACTTCTCTTGTGTTACTTCTGTATTTTTGAGCCTTGTAGTTCATTGCTCAATCATAGTTTCTATGATTTTGATGTTTGGTACTGTTGCATGTTTAAGGACTATAGTATTGGGTAAATATGATATAGCTTAATGCTTATATGGTGCCTTTTAGACATGTAAATAGTCAGGATGACCTGTTGAGGTTTAAACCAAGTATCGGAAAGATGAAGAAAGGTAATTTAAGTGACTTTGAACATGGCATAGTTGTTTGTGCCAAATTGGCTGGTCTGAGTATTTCTGAAACTGCTGATCCACTAGAATTTTCATCCCCAGCCATCACTAGGTTTTACAGAGAATGGTCCAAAAAAGAGGAACTATCCAGTTCTCCAGGCCAAAATGCCTTGTCGAGGCCAGAGGTCTGAGGAAGATGGCCAGACTGGTGTGAACTGATAGAAAGATAACAGTAATATTTGTGCTGTAGCAGATGTGCTACAACAGCAGCATACCACACTGGGTGCCATTCCTCTCAGCTAAGAATAGGAAACTGAGGCCACAGTTCACAAAGGGTCACCGAAATTGGACAATAAAAGATTTGATTGACTGGTCTGATGGGTCTCGAATTCTGCTGTGACATTCAGATGGTTGGGGTCAGAATCTGGGGTAAACAAAATGAAAGCATAGATTCATACTACCATGTATCATCAATTCAGACTGCAGGTGGTGGTTCATATTTTGGGGATATTAGTACCAATTGAGCATTATGTAGAAACCACAGCTCTCCTAAGTACTATTGCTGACCATGTCCATCTCTTTTTGACTAGAGGATAACATGTCATGTCACAAAGCATCAGTAACATCATCAAATGGTTTATTGAACATATAGTAGCAATGAGTTCTGTGTGCTCATTGCTATGCCATTGTAGTGAAACAGGAGATTTGCATCATGGCTGTGCAGATTACAAATCTGTAGTGACTGTATGATGCTGTCATCTCACTCCCTCCCTCACTCATCATCTATACCGCTTAATCCTGTATTCAGGGTCACGGGGGGCCTGGAGCCTATACCAGGAGACCTAAGGCACAAGGCGGGGTACACCCTGGACAGGTGCCAATCCATCACAGGGCACAAACATACAAACACTCACACACTCTTTCACACACTACGGCAAATTTGGGAATTCCAATTAACCTAACCTACATGTCTTTGGACTGCGGGAGGAAACTGGAGTATAATGCTATCATGCTAATGTTAATCAAAATCTCTCCATGTTAAATCTATACCACAACATATACTTTTACCATGAAGTGAAATCTCAGCTGTTCAGAAGAGGCCTATACTGGGGTCAGTTGAAAACATTCATGAATGTTCTTATTATGCCCCAATGAAATACAAAATACAAAGGAAAAAAAAATCCATTGCTTGTTTATTAGCGAGGATATTAAGCAGTTAAACTGTCAATTTGCACTGAAGCTGTCCCCACAAATTAGAAGCAAATAAAAATAATTTGCTGTAAAATAAATTAAGATTCTTCATTGGAGCTGAACTCAACCCAAATACAAACCTGCTCATCTAAAACGTATTTTCCTGTGAGATCTAATTGGCTAAGCAAACTTTTGGAAAGAAAAGGTATAATGATCTAATAAAGCATCAGCTTGTTAAGCTTTATCAGCACTCTGTAGAGTCCGATTGCACTTAAATGTAGAAAGAATAGCAGTCTATTAGGTACCGCAAAAGAGGAAGTGCACCTAATAAAATTGCTACTAAGTGTGTGGCAAAAGGAAAGGGCCATCCTGTCTAGTGTTGACTATAAAGTAGAACAGTTGAGCTTTTGCTTGCATTTACTGTAGACCTTGGCATTAGAATTTGTTGTTATTTTTGTTCTTTATATTATTCTTCATTATTTTTAATTTTTTTTTAGCTATCCTTCCCAGTGTATCTGAGGTCAACTACCAAGGGAAACCGAGAACAATGAAAATGAGGAGCTAGCTAAATAGAAATAGGTTACAGTATCAAATAGTCCCAAGACACCACAGATACTGCTTTCAAGCTCTTTTTTTTTTCTTAAATAAATGCACCTGTCCTTCGAGACATCTGGATTTCAAAACAAACAGCAGGGCTTCCCAGCCATCAAACTGTTCTAGTTCATTATACCTTCCACTACTCCCAATTTTAGATGTTAATGATTTTTCTAGGAAACCCACTCAGTATACAGTACTTGTGTTTTTAACCACACAAACAAAATTTGATATATAGTTCTAAACATGATGCTTACAGATCATCTGCAGTCACCATGCAGCATGGCGGTGTAGTGGTTAGCACGGTGTAGTGATTATGCACAGGTCGAGTCCAGCCTTGGGGTCTTTGTGAGTTTGGGTTGCATGTTCTCCCCATTCTTGTTGGGTTTCCTTCCACACTCCAAAGACACAACGATTAAGCTAATTGGCGTTTCCAATTTGCCTTTAATGTAAGTTAAGTGTTTATGCCCTGCAATGGATTGGCACCCAGTACAGGGTGTACCTCCCCTTATACCACATGTCCCTTGGGATAGTGTATTAGATAATAATGTAGAACTTGTAAATGACTGTGAGTGTGCTTGTGTACTGTGATAGACTGGCACTACATCCAGGTTGCACCACACGAGTTCTCAGGGATAGATTCCAGGTCTCACTCGACCCTGTACAGGATAAGTGGCTTAGACAGTGAGTGAAAGTGAGAGTGAGAAATTTCACACAGGGTCTCTGCACCTTAACATTGACATATGCTGTGTAGACGTTGTCACTTGAAAATACAGCAAAAGAGCGGTAGTTTTTTTCTTGATAAAAATAAACAGTCATAATATACACATCTGGAAATGATTGACAGCTGTGTAGATGTCTTGAAATATCCAACATTAACTGACAGTGTTTGGAGGCTCTGTGCTTTTCTCATCTAACATTGGTAATCTTCCAGCTATTGCTTTCATTTTGCTTTTCTTGTTTGAAAAACACAATGAAAAAGCATACTCTCTTTCTGTCCATGAAAAACGTTTTGAATTGATTAGCTAAAGAAATGCAAAAGGTACTGCTATGACATCTATAAAAATAAAAATAAAAATAAAAAACCCTTCCCTCACCAGCCTTTACTTTTTACTTTCAAGCTTAATAAAACTGAAAAAATGCAGCTTGTCATGTTATCAGAAAGCTGGAAAAGTTTTCCATCCTGAAAACTTTCCTAGCGTGAAAAAATTTACCCTTACAACTCCCTGACACCTGAGACACTTTCCTTCCATAAATGTTATATTAATGTCTACTCAAAGAAAGGCTTTGTGGGATGTTCACTGTAGAAATACCTGTGATATGAAATGTTAACTTTTAAAATTTAATAACAATGTTAACAGCTTTTGACAGCATACTGTGCATATGACAAACTGTACAGTAGGTTCGTCTTAAATCGACCGCCGGACCGAATTTAATGAAACTTTTGCACTACTTTGATAGCTGCCTTTAAGTAAGCACCATAAGTGAAAGTAAACTGTTCAATAAAAGCGATGGTATGAACAGTTAGGGACTGGATTCAATCTTCTACTTGCTCAATGCAAATAAAGACCTGCACCAGTAGATATTAATTAGAAAAGCTAAACTGAATATTGGTTTATATTTTCATCACTGAAATAACAGCACTGAAGTGAATTTTAACGCGTGTAAGTCATTTTAAGACAAAACTTAAAATCTTTATCTGATCTACTTTTTTGATTTCTCATCTGTGATTCACTCTCCAGTTACCAAACATGGAGTGTATTTGGCTGACGTGAAATAAGTACAACTTATTGTAAACAAGGCATAAGATACAAAGAATTAAAATGTAAGGTTGAGTATCAATAAGTTACGCAGAGAGTTCAACCTGAAATAATAATATCACTGATTACATTAAGCTGATCAAATCTTTATCTTTTAAATTTCTAAAAAATGTTTCTATATATATACTGTATACAGTGGAACCTCGGATTGCAAGTAACGTGGTTTACGAGTGTTCCACAAACCGAGCAAAGTTTTTTATTAAATTTTAAATCGGAAACCGAGCAAGTATTAGTTTACGAGCACTGAGTGTCATGTATCACGCATGAGACTCTTATTTTGACACCAAATTTTTTAAAGGTAAAGTGCAGATTAATTTGTTTTATTTTCATTTTATAGATTGTATGAATTATTTTTATGTATTTATTTTTGGGGGCTGTGGAATGAATAATTTGAGTTTTCATTATTTCTTATAGGAAATGATGATTTGGTTTATGAGTGTTTTGGAAGACAAGCCCACTTCCGGAATGAATTATGCTCGTAATCCAAGGTTCCACTATATATATATATATATATATATATATATATATATATATATATATATATATATATATATATATATAAGAAATAATCAATTTTGGACTGTGAACAGTTTAATCATCAGTTGATCAACAGTGTAAAAATGCTGTTTCTTGAAATCAATTCACAGTTTGTATGATGGACAATATTGAAGAAATTATGTCTTGGTCCTCTCAGGAGAATTGAATTTTGAACCCAGCCACCTTTTCTTTTTTTTTTTTTTTTTTAACGATGATTATGATGATGACTCGTCATTAAATCATTATTCTGTTTCAGGGTTGGAGGTCTGATGTGGAATAATTTTGATGTGAAACATATCATTGTACACAGTATGTCTTTCCTGATTCTGTCTGGTTTCATGTTGAGTCTCAGATGAAAATTAAGTGACGGGGCTGTGCAACCCAGCAAGCTATTTATACTAGAAACTGACTGAGTCCTTACTTTGATTGACTGCATAATTTGGAAAAATTTGTATAATTAAAATTTATATGCAGCACAACACCACAAAAGAGAAATGCAGTCTTAGTTGCTTTGTTTCTGTTTTGGGTCAGTTGTTTGATTGCAGATTAGTAGGTCATTGATTGTATGAGACAGTTTAAATGCATCATTTTCTTAGCTAAATCTTAATGTAGAACAATTTAAGATTGACTTTAGCCCCTGATAGGAACATGTTTCTTAGGAATATGTCTTAGGGATATAATTAGGAATATGGTTTCACTTTACTGCAATTACCAAGTACATTCACCAATTCAATGCCAACTCCAGCTTCTAAATAAGATTAAGTGAAAATGCCTCAAAAATGGAAGTGCAACAAGCTGCAGTGAATTTGAGGTGATAATGCTCCTGAATTTCAATTTAAATATTATACACTGATCAACCATAACATTATGTCCACCCACCTAATATTGAGTAGCTCCCCTGCCACCAAAAATGTAATGCCCTGGGTGTTCTGACAACTTTCTGTTGGAACCAGCATTAACCTTTTCATCAATTTGAGCTACAGTAGCTCTTCAATCAGACTACATGGGCCAAACTTCACTCCCCATGTGAATCAAAGACACTTGGCCCCCCACGACCCTGTTGCCAGTTCACCAGTTCTTTTTCCCTTGGATCACTTTTTGGTAGGCCCTGACTACTGCAGCGTAGGAACATCCCATAAGATCTGGAGTTTTGGAGTTGTTCAGTCCCAGTTGTCAATATGGTGGCTGGAAGTGGTGGGATATATTAGGCAACAAGTGAAACCTTTTTAAGTTGATGAGTTGATGAAATAATTAACAAAGAATAAGGATTTCAGTCACTTTGACGCAGGTCAGATTGTGATGGCTAGAGGACTGGGTCAGAACAATTTCAAAACTGCAGCTCTGGTAGGATGTTCCTGGTCTGTACTGATCTGGACCTAAACAGGTGAACTGGCGACAGGGTCATGGGTGGCCAAGGCTCACTGATGCACTCAGGGAGGGAAGACTGTTACAGTATATTCAGATTCAAAAAAAGTGCTGTAGATCAATTTGATGAAAAGATAAATGCTAGTTGTGATAGAAATGTGTCAGAACACATAATGCATCACTGTTATGGGGCAAAAGGGGGGAACCTACTCAATATTGGGCAGGTGGTCATAATGTTACAGTACAGTACAAGTCAAAACGTTGTACACACCAAGGATCTTTCCCAGTTTTTATTTATTTCTACATCATAAAACAATGCTGAAGCCATCCAAAATATCATATAATCTCCTTTGAACAGTTGATTTTGAAATGCATCTTCTACATACTGTAAACTGCCTCCATAACGACTCTAATATGAGGTGCTGTTTGTTGATTGGTGATTTTTGAGGCTGGTAACTCTAAATGAACTTCTCTTGGGTAGCAGAGGTACTATATTTTTTGTTTTTGTTTTTTTTCTTTTTTGAGATGGTCTCCAAGAGAACCAGTTTCATCATGGTGCTTGATGGGTTTTGCAAATGCACATCACAATACTGTCTTCCAAGAACTGTCCCAGAACAGCCTTCATGTCTTAAAATAACAATGGAATGTTGTTGTGGTGGTGTTTTTTCTTAATTACCATTTATTTTTACCAATTAATTCCATGTGTGTTATTTTATTTGTGTAGTTTTAAAATATCCAGTATCGTTATAGAATGTAGAAAATAAATCCCAAAAAAAAACAAAAAAAAAAAAAACATTTGAAGTTGTGGCTAAATTTTTGACTGGTACTGTATATACTGTACATGAAATGTTGTTCACCTACTGAACATAAAGATATATGTTTGTTTACGTAAATGCTTTCTTTATTGAGAGTACTACCATAAAAAAATAGGTAAATGGGACATGCTCATTTTGGAAAGATAAACCTGCTTCAAATCTCCTAACTAATATATTTTCCAGTATTAATGTAGTCAGAGATTTACATACTTTCATCATGAACACAAAATGGCATGAAAATTTTTTGTGGAATGAGCCTTATCCAGTTTTACCATTAGCAGATTACTTTAATAGCCATCAACAAGCTTCAGGCAGAATTCTGTAACGGACCCGATTTTCAAGTACTATCCACGCATTTTTTTTTAAATAGGTATGAAAATCTAAAAGTTTAAAGTTAGCCAGGTTTAATCATTCCACCTGCAGCTTTGAAACATTTTATTTCTTTCAATTTTCAATAATTAATGTGATGATTTGAGGTTCTGTTAAAAAAATCTGAGGTAGTCTTTTTTTTTCTTCATTATTTTATCTGATTTTTGCAATGTAAAACATCCATATGCATGATGCTACAATATACAGTACAAGTCAAAACTTGTACTTTTGTCATTTCTACATCGTAAAACAATGCTGAAGCCATCCAAAATATCCTATAATCTCCTTTGAACAGTTGATATTGAGATGCATCTACTACATGTGCACTGTAAAGCCTTCATAACGACTCTAATATGAGGTGCTGTTTGTTAATTGGTGATTTTTGAGGCTGGTAACTCTAAATAAACTTCTCTTGGGGAACAGAAAAGTGCTAAACATATGGTATAATTTCCTTGAGTTTCAATGCCTAAATCCTCTAAACAGACCTTTGGTCATATCTTTCTTCCAGAAGACATTTTCTTTGTCCATATGGTCAGTCTTTCAATACATGATGTGTGGGTATGTGGAACATGGTGGGACTGTGCTTGGCTATAAACAGCGATAATGGTGTTGTAGGAGCATTGGTGATCTCTGGGTTGTTGCTGAACTAATTTTTTATCACAGTTTGGCTTCTTCCAGATCTTAGCAAAGTGCCTAAACCTCTCAGTAACTTGTACTTTTGTACAGAAGTTTGAAAGTGCATTTATTTATAAATACCTCAAATAGACATTGCTTAATTGAGAGGCCTCAGACTTGCCAAATTAAAATCCATTTTGTGACTTACAAACCCAAAGTCAAAATAAATTAAACCTTGTGCACATTAAAGTCTTGGGTTTTTCTTGTATTAACCCCTAAACCTCAAGTGGCATAGATCAATTCTGGCAACATAACATTGGTCAATGACTGATTAAAAAAAAAAAAAAAAAAAAAAAAAACAGTATATACAGAAGTCCTGCTCATGTCAATGTCAATGGGAAAAGACTTTAAACTTTGCATTTCGTTTTTTCGTTTATGTCAGGTAGTACCCAAGTTACTATTACTTTTAAAATGTGCATTTTACTGCCAATAGATGGGAATTATGTTATTATTATTATTATTATTATTATTATTATTATTATTATTATTATTATTAGTGGTCATAGTAACAATCAAAAACCATAAATCATGGTATCGTATGTATTTGGGTTATTTCGTTGCTTATGTGACACATTTTTTTTTTTTCATTTTTGCTCAGTCAAGTTTGTATAGTAAGTTAAAATGAAATACAATTCGGTTTGTTTGTGCTAAAAAAAAAAAATTACATTACTCTACACTGCATAATTCCGAGCCCCAAAAACATGGTAGTGTAAAATGGCAGAAAATGCTCTTGGTTTTAAGGTTTCCTGATATACGCTGTAAAATCCTTCTTCTCTGTGAGCCAAATAGTGCAGAGAAATCACTGAAATGCCAATATCACCATGACATTTTTATTTATAAAAAGTGTCTAAACTTCTACTCACAGAAGTATATGCAGTGTACTGGTATTGTGCTCATTTACTCATACCCCTGCCCGAATACCAATATCCGAGCCCACGTGATCTGTACGATGTGACATAAGTCTTGTGTACGTTGTTCTGCTAACGGGCAGATGTCAAGAAATGAGAGAGACCAGGATATACTTCATGATTAATGACAGCAATCAAAACAAAGCCAACTGCAAACTGTGCTATGTGAAAATATCCAAGGAGGAACATCAGCATCTTTCTACAATGTATGTAACCTGATAAAGCATCTTAAATGCAAAACTCAGCATGAGTACTGCAGTGCTAGGAGCAAACAACGCTACGGTAATAGTTGGGGATTATAGTAGGTGAGTAAAAATACCAGGTCTTATCCAGTATGTTGTTTTGCTAAGCTTCCAATATACATGTAATGGAAGCTGATTAAAAATGATTAAAACTTACAGTTGTACTGAAACATTGCAACCCTACTTGATCCAAATTGAGTAATTTGCCTAACACTGTCATGTTACTAACATTGATAGTAAAAACCATATAACCATATAAAAAACATATAAGTAAAACCATATAAAAACAAATAAACCATATACCATTCAATGTAAAAAAAAAAAAATAGTATCACAATAAGTGTATTATTAGGACCGGTGTAAGAAAGATTTATAAAGTTTATTAAAAAAAAAAAAAAAAAAAAAAAGACTGTCTCACCCATTCAACACACAGTTTATCTACGATGACTGCCAAGTCGCTTACCCTCTGCCAGTCAGAAGTCGAGTGCCTTCTCTACATCTTTTCCACCACTGGTCTTCTGGCGACAGCTGTTCCCTAACAGACTGCTGATGCTCAGCATTCTGTAGCCCTTTGACAAAAAGCCGTGTGTCCCCTGAGCCAAAACTTGGGCATTCGTGTCACATTCCATCTTCATCACTCTGCATCCCATCCTCAGTGTCATACAAGCAGCCACACTCCTGATTAGATATGATTTATTTCTGGGATGTTACATGGTGCAGTGTTGACCACATGACCGTAAGAACCTCGGTGAATCCAAAGGGTCATTTGTGACCCTGTGTCTAGCAGAAGCCTTATTCTGGTGTCTCTGGCAATTTCTATAATGCGTTTCTAGCTTAAAAGATTAGAAATATCAATTTCAGGACAAATTGGTAAATCTGCTTAGTACTCAGAAATGTGTTCCAGGTAAATGTAGATATCCTAGGTAGGGAGCAATTTTGGAAAGGATTTTCATGCTCCCAAAATGTCCCAGTCAGAAGAGAGTTCTCTAGTGATTTTTTTTATTTATTGTTTTTCTTCTCTACCTTATTTTAGCCAAATTCGAAAACGTCCATCTAGTTACACTAGGGGAGTAATACATTAACTATAGTCTAGGGTTGTGGGGACTGAGACAGACAGTAAGGAGAATGAGAGAGATGATCAAGTAAGCTGGCTAATAGTACTGTACATTATAATAATACTTTCTGTACTTTCACACTAGGGACTAAGGTATGGTTCCAAGTGGACCTGACCCCAAAATCTGGTATGGTGAGTTGTGTGAACCCTCTGTACCATGTTCAGGTCCACTTGAAGTTCGCATTGAGGTTGGTACGATGTATTTGGGCATGTTTGAATGAGATGAAAGCCTACCATATCGTAGCAAAACCATGGCTTTGAACAGCTGTTAAAAATGTGACGTTATCATCACCAGCTGTTTTCTCTGAAATCTGCCTCTGCACACAGCGTGCGCTGATCTCAGCCTCTGAACTGCATTGCCATAATTGATTAAGTAGGAAGCCAGGCAAGGGCTCTTTCAATAGTCGTTCTTAACATTGCAACAGTCTACTTAATTGTATTCCTTTTCCTCTTTGTTTTTGGGGGGAATTGCAAACCAACTGATTGAATACTGCCACCAACTGCATTGACAAGTGTAGATGTGCAAATGTAATTATTATTATTATTATTATTATTATTATTATTATTATTATTATTATTATATAGGGTGGAGGAGTGTCAGCAATCATAATGAATGTACCTGTTAAAGCAATCCTGAATATATTTTTTTATTTTTTTATTTTTTAAACCATAGTCTGAAAAAATTCAGTCTGGTCACTTTTTTTCTGACTTTTTTTTATTTTTTTTATCACTGGCCTTTTTCAACCCATCATCAGATGTGTCTAAAAATAAGCCAGGACGCCCTGCTCTATACTAGCTGAGTGGGATCAGGTAGTGACCTGCAAACTGCTGCTCCAAATGCACTTTTTCAAACTGAGAAACTGAATTTGGAGTAAGAGATAGGAAGGGGGGGGGGGGGGGCATCTAGACCAAAATCCTTTCATTGTGATAAGGCTGTGTGGAGGAAATGGTGCTTTCAGAGTCATGGGTTGCACAGCACATCCAAACCTATTCAGTTTGTTTTGAGGAGTGCATTCCAGTTCATTTTTAGACACTACTAAGGCTGAAGTTAAAAATGGCATAAAAACCTTCCAAACACTACTGTAGACATAGAAGCTATAAGGAGTATCTGCGTCATGCTGCCTCAGAGTCTACGGTTTCAGCTGAAGTGCCAACTTGTCCACATGAGTGCATTTCAAAAATTGTTGCATCCTAAAGTAGTGTAATATGATACATAGGATTATTATTTTGCACAATTATTGCACCAGCGTGTTTACTTTCATCATTAAAAGATGATCTTGAACATCACCGAAGCAGGGCATTTTAATTTGTGCGGGGATGTTAATTGAAGTGCACGTTGACCTCTTTTTTGGATCAGAAATGAAACAGATTAAGATGTTGATGGCCTGAAACTTTTGCTTAAACTATGGAAAGGAACACTTCTTAATGGTTTACTAGTAAAAATAATTTGTTTGCACATCTCATGCTCAAGCTCTAAAAAAAAAAGAAAAAAAAAAAGTTTTACACCAACACAAAATTGCTTATGTTGCTGAATAAATCTAAATTAATTCCGATCTATAAAAAAAAAAAAAGATGTTTTAAATTGAATTGTATGTCAGTATCTCCTTGCTTGGTTAATCTCGATTTGTTCCCAATTGGTTTGTTCTCTAGGACCTTTTTAGAATGCAGACAGGTCTTTCCTGTATAAAAAAAAAAAAAAAAAAAGATTTAACTTTTCATTTGCCTCATGGTTGCTTGCTATGATTTTAGACAAGGCAGTAATTTGTCCATGAGCAAACTGCATACCTTAAACTGTCATAACTGTTCATAATTAGCATCTAGATATAATGCACTGCAATATCTTGAAATAGGTGGCAATCTCTATTTTTAGCACATTTGGAAATGTAGTGCAACTGACATCTAATTTACAGTAACTAGCTCTATCATTGAGCATCCTGACAGCCATCAAGCACCACTCTGGAGCCACCTACCTGGTCCTAATGAACCCTATATACATTCTGTGAGCTACCCCCAGAGACGAACAAAACAACACTGCTATATATCTATATATTAATGACAGCAGGTTTGTGCAAAAAAAAAAAAAAAAAAAAAAAAAACGATCAAATGGACTGTAGATAATCTGTATGGACCTGAACTTTTCTTTGGTTGTTGTTGTTCTTTCCGGTAAGTTTTTGGGAAAATATTCAAAGGGGTCTTGCACGGATCATGGCACCTTGGCTCATCTCTCACCTCACACAGCACACAGTAACCTGGGTATTACATCATCAAAGTGGCAGAGCAGCCGGTGACGGCCAGAGTGGGTGTTTGGAGTCATCATCTCTGCTAGACGATTCTGTCACGGTGTCTCTCAGGCTCACAAAAACCTCTCCTGCTTCCTCCCTTCAGCTCTTTAGTCTTGGGGCCTTGATAGGATCGATATCTTCTTCTCATAAAAGTCAAGCATGGACAGTGGTTTGATAATAAAAGGAAATAACCCCAAATGATATAAACCAAGTACTTTTAAATGACAGATTTTCCTTCTGCACCACCAGGGTTACCTAGGGAACCTTCTCTTCCCAGGGTAGAATGTCTACTACATCAAGATGAATAATGCAAACAGTCAGATTTAGGTCATTAGGAATAAACCGAACACTGCAGCCAACTTGATTATCAGATTAGATAGAGATGATATGAACTAAGCAGTCATTAGTATCTCTAAGCCTGCAAGCTTCCGGATCCATTTTTCTGCATTTCTCTTTGGAGATTTTAAATATACGCAGTGTTGTGATAGGTCCTAGAGGCAATTCAGCTGGCATTAGGTCTAATTCAGCCCGACAAAGAAAACATGGCTGACAATTGACAGCTGGGTGACAATTAAAGATGCCAGATATTGGTAGTCCCCAGTGGGTGGGAGAAGTTTGTTGGCTCTCAAATGGCTTATTATACGCAGACACCTGGCAATGACTTGGGGAGCAAATATTCAATTAAAGACTGGAATGTTTGGTGGCTTTATAATGTTTACTCTCAGTCAGAGAGCTGCTGTTGTTAGGGTTATTATTTCTTTTGCTATATGAGACTTTTTCCTCTGATAAGCGTATGCATTTTATTCTTTACAATTTTGCATAATAATAATAATAATATAAGAAGAGGATTAGTGAAAAATGCATTCATTCATCCCTTTATTCATTTATTTCCAGTACCACACTCTGTGTACTGTAGATTCACTGTGGGACCTGGATCCTATTCCAGGGCGCTCAGGGCACTTGGTGAGGAAGGCCTTTGATGGCGTGCCAACTCACTGCAGTGCACAAGCGCACACCCACACACCCACTCATACACTACAGGCAATATGGAAACACCAATCAACCTAAACAGCATGTCATTGGACTGTGGGGGAAAGCCATAAACCACAGCGCGAGCATGCAAGCTCTGTCTCATAGATGAGATGAATAGCTTATTCCTAACAAAGCTTACGAAACAATTGTTTATACCGTAGCTGTTATTACATAAGTGATACCATGAGCTAACTTCTTTTGTGGACATCCCGCAACATTAATTATACTCCCCCATCTATGATTCTTAAATTTAATATACACGTATATTCTCCAAAAGATTTCTGTTAATTTTCCAACAACTCAGATGCGCGTCATGCCTGATTTTCTTTCTGTTTCATAAAATTTTCAAACATGCCATTTCCACGGCTGGGAGGAAAGAAATCTTTTTATGCTGCTTATTATAAGGCATCTCCCAATGTTTTGCAGTTTTTATAAGGCTTTGCAAGCCATATTTTGATAAACAAAACCATAGACTGTATAAGAAAAGAGGGACAGATCCTCTGTGACATCACCTGCACGATACATTGTTTCAGCATTGACTTTGTGATGTGCACATCCGTAATAGTCACATCGCAGGAGGTGCAATACAGGGAAGTATTTCCCACACATAGAGCATAGAGTTTATTAACAGCCCGCAAGTATTTTTGCGCACACTTTTTAACAAAAAATTTCCATCTGCCATCCACGATCAATTAACTAGTAATGGACAGTTCACTCTCTCACTAGCAGAATAAACAGGTACAGTACAGGAACGGTAGTACCAGAATGGTGTACTGAGAGGCAGTAAATGCAACGGATGCCAGCTGCCATAAGATGAATGAGAAGGGCGTACCAATGGTTGCACAGGCTCTATAGAGAAACAGTTTTGCACAGGGAACGGCCTGTTATTTAAAATGTAACATACAGGTGGATTGCACAGAGAATGAACCCTTAAAACTAAAACAGATTCCGTGTGGCACAAAAGCACTAGACAGATATAACTTTTCTGTTGTTTGTTTTTTTACATTTTTAAATTAAGAGATGTTTATAGTTTATATAGTTGTAAAATGAAACAAAATTCACATCATCATATTGCCTAGGTTGTCCCTCTGTACTGCACAATCCAGAGCCCTTTATTTAATGCTAATGCTATAAAGTCATATATACAGTGTATACAGAGAGAATTCTATAAAGCCATATACATTTATTTATATATATATGAATTGTTCTCTCTCTCCGTATATATACAGAGAGAGAGAGAGAGAGAGAGAGAGAGAGAGAGAGAGAGAGAGAGAGAGCCTTCCGGTAAATGGATCACTTCTAGATGCCAGACTATACTTCTTCATTCAAAAATTGTGCTTCCATATTTTAGGGAAGAGCCAACATTCATTATTAATATCATAATATATCAGATCCTTGTTTTGCATGAATTGATAGTAAATAGATAGTAAAAAAAAAAGGTGAGTCAAATTGTGTAAACAACCCAGAAAATAAGGCAAAAAGTAAAAAAATAAATGTCATTTTAAAATTTAAATTTTTTTATTATACTTTTTTATTATATTTATTTTCTATGAAGATGCCTAAAAAAATCACCTCAATTGTTCTAGAATTATTTCTTTTTGAACAATTCAAGACTTTGATTAACATCTGATTACCATTCCTGGATTCCTGTGTTTCTAGATATCGCAATATATATTACAGAAATGAAAAGATATTACAATGTCAGGTTTTTTTCCCCAATATTGTACAGCCATACCCACAGGGTTTCTGAACAGAAGTTTTGAAGCTCAACTCAGTGAGCTCTGTGCATTGCCATCTCGGCACTTACTGGCACTTACTCCACCCGAACTCCAGTTAATTCATTAATGGGCAAATACGTAGGTAGGTCAAATGGACAAAAGATTATTTTTTTAATACACCTACTTACCTCAATTACTATAAGCTAGCTAGCTTAGCTTTAGCTTAGATAGAATACATATTAAAAAGACTTTGCATTTGATTGAACTTTGTCATTCATACGACTGAATTCTACGACAACAATTCAAGTTAGCTAAAATGTTGACAATTCCTAGTTGACAGTTGACAATTCTTAAGAATAATTTTATAGCTTAATATAAATTTTAACTGATGAATTGCAATTTAAAAAATTGCCACATACATTTGTCATGTATGGGACCTCTATCTTTGGACAGGCTGTAAGTAAGTTTCTGTTGATAAGATGGACATTTTAGCATGGGACTCTATGGGAATTGTCTTACCAATGCAGTAGCTTCTCATTTTTGAACAACCATGTCTGGAGTAGTGACGGGAAGTTTGGATCATTTTAATGACTCGGTTCTTTGAATCTCCTTCATCAAAATGATCACACATATATATATATATATATATATATATATATATATATATATATATATATATATATATATATATATATTAGTTTAGTTCATTTTGTTCTTTTTTTTATAAAAAATAAATAAAATATTACATTTTCAATAAACAGACCCCCAACACAGCTGCATAAACATTTTGGCTATAGTCCCAGCAATGAAAATATTACAATACAGCTAAGGACATATTATGATAAACTGAATGAGCAGCTCACCTCTCATATCTTCTGGTCTGAATTGTTCGTTCTTTTGTCACACGCTATGCAGTGTATTACACAGGAAACAGAATTGAACGGTCATTCATTCTTTTGAATCTATTGCACTGCATAACGTCCATGGGAGTCACATGACAAAAGAATGCATGATTCTGACTAGAAGACTACACATTTATGTTTCCCCTACATAAGCTACAGAGGTTTTGCGATGCTTTGCACATGCGTGCCCAGTACAAAATGAACAAATCACTCACTGAGACTGAGTTCTCAGAGACAATAACTAGAGCTTTGGATCAAACTGAGTCATGTTAAAGACACATTCAAAAAGAATGAATCGTTCATGAACGACCCATTAATAGTCAGGAGACTACTGTTGCAAGTATTTGTGGGCTCAGATTGTGAAAGAGTGGTTCAAGAAGCATGCGGCATCGTTTTACACATGGATTGGTCACCACAGAGTCCAGAGAATTTTTAGCATGTGCTGGAGAAGACTGTACTCAATCGTGCAACTCTCCCATCATCAATACAAGGAAATTGTAATCTTGTAGGGAAATTAATGTGACTGTGAACTGAAATAAATGTTGTAACATTGCATGAGCTTATCAAAATGATGCCATGGCCACAATTAAAACAAAAGTCATTAGTGGATAAAAAAGCGAAAAGCATGTTTTGTTTATTAATAAATACAGCATTGCCCTTGTTGCCAAAGTACGTTCTTTTGTACTGAACATGAACTCTTAAGAAAATAATCAGCTTTTGGGTGTTAACAGTAACTGCACTTTTTGAGCCAGGCCACATCCCATCACAGCCTATAACAGCACTCACTGTTCTGTTTTATTCCTTGCTTAGATTACATAAGGCCAAGGCTGTAAAATAGAAGGAGAAACACTGCATCTTGCTTGAGTATCAAGAATGCAATTTCTTGCAGCATGGTTTCAATATCATTATCATTTTTATTGATCCGATATTGAAAGAACCCTCATTTCCTAGCCAAAGCACTCTCAGTTCAGTACAATTATTCACAGCTTTAGCACATTCTCATTCCATAACCCCCCTCCTTCTCTCCCTCTACCTCCTCTCTCTCCCTCTCTCTCTCTCGCTCTGTGTGCAGAGAACGCAAAAAACAAGTTTAGCCGCAGAGTTTCGTAATTAATCACTTACTGTCAAGCACAAATAAACAGGGCCAAAAAGATGCCAAGTTTTGCAGGCACACTTCTGTTCACCAATTCTACATAGGATGATTTCTATTTCCTACCTTCTTCTCTCTCTCTCTCGCTGCATAATGAGAAATTATTTACTGAGCCGCATATTGTTTTATTCATCAACGGAAGCAGCTGTTACGAGGCTGCAGTTACTGCTAACTCGAGTCTTCCCTTTCCAATTATGGACACAACACAGTGGATTTCTTGTCTGAAAGAGTTGGTCAACGGAGAACAAAGCCTGGACAGGTGTAGCGATTAGCACTTTTGACCTGTTATTATTTCGAAACGGGAGAGCCGTACGCAGGATGGTAACTCAGGGACTTGAGGTGGGATGAAAGCAGGAGAGATGATATTTAACAGGAGTAAAAATGAAATGACACTCATTAGACCCTGCTGTATGGATTTTTACGCACTCTAACATTATGAACTGTCATAAATCAATGCTGCTGGCTGTATAACGATTATGAGAACTAGCCAACTCTGCTTTTATACATTTTTTTTTCACAGTTTATATTAAAATAAAATCAATGTTAAAATGTTCTCAAACTTTTGTATATTAATTTATAGAATTTTTTCATACGCATTAGGATGAGTAACTAAATGAAACAACGGGTTATGGTTAAGATACGGGTTTGTCTTTATATATATATATATATATATATATTTTTTTTTTTTTTTTCACAACCTTATTTGAATGAAAATCACGACAATTGGCCCTGTCTCAAAATCTTCCCTAAAATCAATTGCAAGAGCATAATATTTTCTAGGATCATACAAGTAGCTAAATTGACCAATTTGATGTTCCCATCTGAACACACATTCAAATGGAAGCATCCCTAAAATGTCCCTATTTTTTTTTTCACACCCACTGTCTAATACATATGAAGTATGTCCTCAACATCCCGTCAGTCCCTTCTTACCGCTTCACAGAATGATTTTCCGAGGCATGCCGCAGGTTCTGCAAGTCCAGCACCTCTTCTGAATCTTGGACATATGCTATTAATTTCAAAATAACACAGCATCTTGCACAGGCATTTTTTTCCCCTTCACCTAGCGCAATGTTAGCATCGACAGACATGAATTGCAAATGTCCGTGAAGGATAGGAGGCTTAGCTGACACATTCGTCTTGCAGAATGGCGATTTTTTTTTCAGCTCGCTCAGCCTCTCCTGGGAAATGTCATGTTACTGTGTTTGAAGAGAGAAAGATGACTGAGGGATTTTGTTCTCAAGTGAATTCGCACCGGCATGAAGGCCTAAAGCGGGATGGAGCTTAGGGACTGCAAAATTGCGGCTCAAAAATATCACCCGCAGGTTTACCTAACACCAGCCGATGTGCACTTCGTCTGGTCTCAGCATACGGGTCGTTTTAGTGACCCCTAGAGGCGTAGTTTTATGACTGAGTACAGCAAGTTCATCTTTATTCGTCCTTGCAGAAGCATTATCTTTGAAGCGACGCTGACTAGATGCTTTGAGATGCCTGACGGGCCTGAAAGATGTAGTCAGAGCTCGTTCGTTAATTTAATTCCTCTTCGTTAAGCACTTCATCATAGTGAGAAAAAACTCAGATAGACAATAACTAGAGCTTTGGATCAAACCAGGAGGCCTCTCAGCTGTGAGGTGGTAACTTTACATGGTATACCACCATTGTGTCTAATGTTTAAACTTAGATACCTTGCATTAGCTGGTTTACTGAAACGTCAATTAGTTAACAAAATAAGCACCATTGTGCAGTTATTTTCCTGTGTATCCTATATAGAGTATTAAAAACTACTAGCATGTCAGAGGTAAAACATCTTTGTACATCTGGTTTCCAAATTGCACTATAATGTTTAGCAATTTCATCAAATGCCTGCATGATCTTCCGCAGCAATTTCCACTCCTGACAAGTGTCAGCCTGAAAACCAGCCATGACAAAGGCCGTTGTCATAACCGGTAACAACGACTGCTGCCAGCCAGGACAGCTGCCAAGTCAAGGAACGCCATGGAGATGCCTGTCTGTACGGGGCCAACTGACTCTGTCACAAACCGAAGTGAACCAGCACGTGCAACTCTTAATACATAAGACCACCTGTTGTGCCGCCCGAGTCAAAGATCTTCCACTCTCTATATTGGACAGCTCCAAGCTCGAACACAAGAAGACAGACACAGTGTATATTCCGCACCATGGACAGCTCCGATAAGACCAGAGACCAGCTGCTCCCACACTTTCTCTTCAAAGTGGAGGAGACGCCACAAACCTCCACGGGTTTCAACACGTTTGAACTGCTAGAGGCCTCGATTTCTGTTTAATGTGGAGAAGGAAGCATGGGAAGAGCAACCATCACCTTTCCAGTCAATGATCGAATATGTACAGACCTTACAAAACAATATTAATTCTGTGCTCCCCATCATTAAGCAACATATGGAAAAAGCCCAGGCTATGCAGTGAAGAGCGTATGACTGGTATGATGACTGCTTGCTCTTGTTGCTCCCCAGCACCACCTGTAAGTTCTTTCCCCCTATTGGCAATGACCCTTCACCATTGTGGAGCAAGTGGGTCCTGTGAACTACAGATCTGCAACAGATTTGCAAGCCAACAGACAGCATTGCTATTATTATTATTATTATTATTGCTACTACTACTACTACTACTACCACTACTAATAATAATAATAATAATAATACGAGTAGTGGTAGTAATGCTAGTAATAGTAGTCGTAGTGGTAGTACTAAGCAACTTTTTTGTCTATAAATGTGTGTAACAGTGTTGTTTTTAGTAAGTTATATGTTAAGAATCTATCTATTACAGTAAGAAACACATCACAAGGGGTAAAGGAAAATAAAAGAATTAATTATTTATAATTCTTCCTTTGATCTTAAGAGAATTGAGACTTCATTTTCAATATTTGACTTCAGTAACATTCCAAACATTTCATAGCAGTGAAAGTGTTTAGATAGCAGGGTTAAGCTGCTATATTTGATTCTAAATCAGATACAGATTTCTTTGCAGTGCAACCTCAGGAAAGCTAAAAGTTTAAAAGAAACACTGAAAGAAACTAATGGCATGAGCCAAAGAAGTGGCCAGAGTGAAGGTTGTTTGAAGCTTTTCAGACTAAAGCCAGATTCAGGTCCTATTGCAAACATAATATTAGCAGTCTGTGAAAAAATATATACTGTATATAATAAATAAATAAAATAAAATATTTTTTGCATGGGCATAAATGGATTATACTGCCTAGTTTTGATTATTGGGAGTTACAAAACTCCATGCATCCCACACCCCACCATAAATGATGCCTATGCTAGTATTATATGTAACATGGATTCACACATTGATACAAAATACAATATTCCTACTATTTATTACAACTGTTCTAGCATTTTCATGATTAAATTAAGTGAATTAATGATGTTATCAATGTTTCGACACACTACTAAGTGCATATTGTGCAGTATGGGACACATATGCAAATGTGGCTAGATCAAAAGACTGCTAATTCATGAGTGCAGACAAAGTGGAGGCAGATGGTCTGTGGTGATCCTGACAAGATAATAAAGAAAGAAAGCAAAGAATAAATAACATATTAGTTGGGTGTCAAGAAATCCTCCCAAAAACGACAGCTGATCAAGCAGTACAAAATATCTTTACTTAATTGCATGTCAGACATATTATACTGTTTAGAATTTTTTGAAAGCATGGGTTGTTGGAGGGGGGGGGGGGACAATTTCTTAAAAATAAATAAATAAATAAAATTATTATATAGTGCTAAAACACTGTTTGAAGATTGAGTAGCCATGTATGAAAAAAATACCCTTCCCCTTTTAACTCCAGAGATATGCTTAAGGGGAATGATAATTCAGCCCTACAGCATCTAATGCATGCTAATAAGTATGCTAAGCACAATATTATGGGCTCGTTTCAAACCTCATCCAAGTGGTTGGCTATTAAGCTGGTTATTAAAAGCATCAGTGCTCTGTATGTCACCTATCAAAGACATACAAATATTTCAAAGGGACACCTCTTAAAGGCCAGAGTGCTCTCTGATTATGATCATTTAATATAATTACCATGATTGCCATGGCCAAAAGTTGACAAAATTATATCACTTAGCACCAGGGCACGGCAATTGACTCCATTTAACTCCTCGCTGAACAAATCTATGCTGCATTATTGAACTTTCTAGAAAACCCTTGAAGGTTATACATCATCACAGAATTTATGAGCCACAGTGCTGCCCTCTAGATTTATAACAGCCATCGCAGGTGGAGGGTGAAGTACAGGAGGCTGTGTTTAGTATGCCAGAAATCAATCAAGGTTGCATTAAAGTAGTTGTGGTCAGGCGCGTGGAGGGTGGGGGTGAAGGGAGCTAGAGAAATCATTTGCAAAAACTCCATCTAGAAATTCTCCTAAAAAAAAACCCTTCCTGTTATACTTTATTTATATATTTCACATAAGAAGACGATTAAGGGTGACACCTGACATTAAACTTCATCTTTTGTGAGTGCCAAGCTCAAGGGAGAAGTAGTGAGAGAGCAAATTGCCCAATTAGACAGTGGAACACACTTAAGGCAGACAAGTGGGACACTCAAGGGTTTTGCATTGCTGCTCAGAGCCATAGATGGAAGCTTGTTCGAGTTGTGTGTTGTGTTTAGGTGTATAGATAATAACCACGCATGGCTTATGTGGTCTCATTACACCTCCATGGAGACAGCAAGCTGAGTGACAGATGCACGTCATTAGATCTGTCACGACAGGTTTGATAAACTGGAGCTGCTGAAGTTTGGTCTTAGAATGCAGTATGTCGCATTTCTTTTGCCTTAGGTTATGAAGGCTTATGGAAGTCTGAAAAAAAAAAAAGAAAATGTTTATGGTCTTGTTCCTGGTCTATGCAATCCAACTGTATACTGTTGTGTACTGAGTACAGTACAGTATGCTGTATGCGCAATCTGAGAGAAACTTTTTTTTTGCTGAATTTTAACCTCTTTAGACCCAAATGTCCTCACATAAGTGTCCTGACTACTTTGTCTATACATCCTGTTTGTATAAAATGCTGATTAAATTTATGGTGCTAATAAAAAGAAGCAGTGAGCACAAATTCAAATGTACAAAAAGTGGTCTTTGGGTCACAGGAGGTTAAGACATAAACTTAAAGTCCAGAGGGTAAAGTCAGATTTTATTGAATTGTTGAATGAACCATCAAGGGGTAAGAGGCAACTCTGTGTCTTTCAAACTGTATAAATAAGTGCATTTGTTGCTTACATGTTTTACAGCATTATGTACATTAGGGCTGAGAATTGTGTTTACGCTATCTCAAAAGTCAAGTTGACACAGGTGTGTTCGAGTCAACCCAGGACTTTTGATTGTGCGGAGTAATGGAAAACAGTTATAAGTGTAAAAACTACCTTTATTTCTTTATACTGTATACTGTATGTAGTGCTTGAATGTCATGTAAATGGGTTTTACGCCTTGACGAAAAATTTTATCCCTGGGTTCAGGGTTGACTTGAACTTCCCTTGTACTTTAAGGAAACATTTATATGGTATACAGTATATTAACTAAACCCTGCATAATTCGATTAAAATTAAAATGGTTGCTTTGGATCTAAAATAAACAGTGATAAAAAAAAGACATCAATATAGCGTAAATTGGGTATTGCCAGTTGAAAGTCGGTATTCAGCGAGATGACTGCTTTGCTTTTAACGCTCAAATAGAGTTTTTTTTTATTTATTTATTTTTCTTCACATTCCGCCAACATCATTTTGTACTGTGTGGAAGACAATGAGACCAACTGGGAATAAAATGGCCTTTCTTTTGAGGCACAGTCTGGATGGTTATGTCTACAGTAGGTGACCTCAATGTGCTCAATCATAGTTAAAGCAAAGAGCTTAATAAAAAAAAAAAAATGGATTTGTAATTGCCAAAGATTAGATCTTTGGCAATTGGTTAAAAATGTATTTATTTGTTTGAAACTGTGTTCTTTATGAAACGATAATTGTATTACTTTTGAATTCTAGATATCTGAAATAAAATGGCTGAAGGGGAAAAATATTTCAGCTTAGCTGGTAACATTTAAGTAATACTTTTTTGATAGGCGAAAAAAAAAACAGCTAATACAAAACCGAGCAATGATGAAATGTCAAGATTTGACATGAACAACATGAAATATCAGCTGTGAAAATAAATACTTTCATTTAACAGTATTTTGCGGTTTTATTGTATTTAAAGACACCATTTCTCATCTAATGGTGAGGTTTCTGATGTATTCATGGACCCTTCCAATTTTTTCTCAACTTTGAAATAAAGTTACAGTTCATTTAAACCCTCTGCTGTGGCATTTGATAGAAAAAAAAATATATTCATATGAAGATGGCCTTTTCCTCTTGAATATGGAACTCTCAGGTCCATCATCACAGGCCTACAATTACTCCTAGTGCCATTACCCAGCAGCCCCTTCTCCAGCGAAGAGGAAATAGAAGGAAAGTGGCAGGTGGAGAGGAGGACGTGTGAACTCCCTTTTAACTCAACCCTCTCCATTTGCACATGGTTGTGAGAGATGAAGAGCTGGTGGGCTGCTTTGCCCCAGCATCCTGGGCTATGTGCTGGGAGTCACATTTTTAGCATGGCACATTTCAGGCCATTAAGACAGTCAGGAGAGAAGGAAATTAGACAGGAGACGGCTAACACTCCACCTTGGCTTGCCCCCTTTGTCTGTGCTGCCTAAGCAGCTTCAACCTGGACAAGTTCAGAGAAGGATTACTTAAATCATTTTGTTGCGGAAAGTACCTGCCATAAGCTTTGAGCTGCAAATGATTATCTGTCTTTCTGATGGATGACTACGAAAAGGAATACGGTGACTTTTAGCATTTTTGAAGTGCAATCTTTTTTAAATACTTTCCCAAGTGCCATTCATGAATAACTTGTCCGGCTTATTGTTTCCAGTCGAATCTTTAACGAAGTCCAGTAATTAAACATGGTGTAACCTTTATAAAGTCAGATGCACGTTTATGTAGATGTTTCCCACTATCCACACAACTACAGATGTCTTTCTCAATTAGGAAGCCGTCCCTTTATCCAGAAATATCTCATTTGTTTTTTGACCTTTCTTCTCTCCTGCACTGTGTCAACATGGCAAAATAGTGCAATCCCTCAGCAAAAGGTCCTGTCATCTATCACTGCATCTTCTCTATGCTCTAAGGCAGAAGGTTTATAGGCTGTGCAGACACTGTCACAATCTTCCACTCCTGAATATGCAGAAGAAAATTGGCAAACTATTTATAAATCAAATGTTTTTTTTCTTCTTTTTTTTCTATTCCACTGGATATGCAGGTAAAGCCACGGTCACTTTGATCCCAGTCGACTTTATTCAGGTCAGACTGAAAAGGCTTACTGAGGATCATCTGGGAGCAAATAAATAAATAAACTAGGCGACCCTAATTATCCCATCGCGCCAAGCTGTGCTATGATCCTAAAATGGCATATAGGGGAAAAAAAAGATGCTGTAGTTCAGACACCTGCATATATTAACCTAATGATGTCTGCCATAAAAGATCTTAAATATTGCTTGAAAATGTACAATCTTCAACATAAAGCTGATTAATTTAGCATTGTTTCATATAGATACTTAATTTTAACTGTGTAAGTCCCAGAGAGTTGATTCCAAATTCACTCCTAGCTTCTTTAAAAATATTCATATATATATATATATATATATATATATATATATATATATATATATATATTATTTAATTATTTTGTTAGTGTTTTTGTCTAGATTATAAATAGGCACAGCATGGGGGATTTGGCTTTTATTTTAATTTGCTGTTCAAGTTAGTGAGTTACAAGGGTTATGTAAAGGCTGAAACAGAATGTTCTTAAAAGTTCAAAGAGAGATTGTGTGCTTGATGGACCTACTGGTACTGGTGACCTCTTTGCAGACTGAGAAATATTCTGATGCATGATACAGTTCTGATAACATCAAAATTGAGGGATTTATCAGGTGCTATTGATACTGTGCGGGGCTTGCTTAAGGGAATTCGGATCATTTGGTTGTTCTATAAATTGGGGGCTCATAAGTAAAACAGTACAAATAACAATAATCTTTCTCAATAGAACCGCTAGTGGTTCAAGTTATGGTGCCGTGAAAAAGCCTGGCAGAGAAAAGAGACATTTTAACCAGCTTTCCAAAAAAATTGGGCTAATCACGTCATTCATGATTTAGCAAGGGGAAGGGGGAGTTCCCTGGATGAATGAAATCATAATTTTAAAACAGCATTTTGCATTTGCTCTGGTTATCTTTGTGCAATTAAAATTTGTATTAAAAAATAATAATAACAAGGAAGGGGCAAATACTTTTTCACAGCACGGTAGTAAATTCCATTACTGTAACATATGCATGCCGGCATGATGGTGTAACAGTTAGCACTGTTGCCTTCTACCTCCAGGGCCCGGGTTCGATTCCTGGCCAGGCTAGATTCCTGTCCCTGTGTACATGGAGTTTGCATATTCTCCCCGCGCTTGGTGGGTTTCCTCCAGGAACTCCGGTTTCCTCCGACAATCCATAAGACCTGCAGTTTAGGCTAAATGCCATTCCCAAATTGCATGTAGTGTGTGTGTGCCCTGCGATGGATTGGCACCCGTGACCAGGCTCTACCCTGCCTCCTGCCCTAAGCCTCCTGGGATAGGCTCCAGAGACCTGCGACCCTGAATACAGGACAAAGTGGTATAGACGATGAGTGAGTGAGTGTTACATATGCTAGTTGCAAAGCTTAAATTGGCCATTTCTTTTCACCCTACAGCCAACAAATGCTCCCCTGCAAAACTACAGTACAGCACAGTAATGCCAATTAACACCTAGTGGGAGTGCTGTATATAGGCAAACTAAGAAATTGCCTAGGATGGCACCTTGGCAAGCCCAGTGAACTACGGTAATGCTGGAGTAACCAGTAGCAGTAGACCCATGATTCTGTAATCACAAACATTTGCTAAAAAAAAAGTCAAACATTGATATTGTCAAACATTGCTCTGTAAATTTGTCCTACCTATCAGTTTCTCCTACTGCACTCACACTTACTACACATGCGCAAAACAAAAATGTGTCATGTTTCATTGCTTTAGCTTCCCACCCGTAAATAATTGCTACAACTCCCACAACTTTTGTGTGTAATTTGGGAGTTTTATTTCACATTGTATTTTATTTGCTTGCTTAATTTAACAGTCAGCTAATGGAAACATCATTAAATCAACCTGTCAGAAATTGCTACCAGTATGTCAGGTAGCATGTTATGATTAAACAAGAAAATAGCACGGACTGTGGTAACTATACATTTTTGCTACTGATACTGTAGGAAATTCTGTATAACAATGTGAAGTTAAATAAACAATGCATCTTCATCATCATCATCACCATTTAAATGATCTGGCTGTGAATATAAAAAGAGAAAACAATTGAAGGAGGAGCCAATATTTAATTGGCTTAATATTGGTGTGTGTGTGTGTGTGTGTGTGTGTGTGTGTGTGTGTGTGTGTGTGTGTGTGTGTGTGTGTATGTGTGTGTGTGTGTGTGTGTGTGTGTGTGTGCGTGTGTGTGTGCATGCGCGCGTGTGCATGTGCGTGTGTGTGTGTGTGTGTATGCCAGCCAAGTATGGCCTTAAATTTGTCCGTCATTTTTGAGTGAATATATTCAGACACGCATTTGTCTTCTGTACAATTGTATTTTGGCTCGGTCAAATCCTCAGACTTTCTCATCTGTCAGTTGAAAAAGAAATGCTGAATGATGTTAATTCTGATTAACTGTTTCCTTGCCAATAAGAACCAGCCAATCGGAATTGACCTTCATCCAGTCTCTGAATGGTCTGATTTTGA
Source organism: Clarias fuscus (assembly GCA_030347435.1). Lineage (NCBI taxonomy): Eukaryota > Metazoa > Chordata > Actinopteri > Siluriformes > Clariidae > Clarias > Clarias fuscus. Next base: position 8,336,559 of record CM059214.1, on the reverse strand, counting down.
TTTTGCGCATTGTCAGGCTGTGCGCACTCGTCCGAAATGATTGAAGGAAAGAAAGTTTCAGTGAGCGAAAACAATTTGTGTAAGTGCAAAAAAGCATTTTTTCTGTTCAGTAAGGAGGCACTAATATGACGGAAATGATTTGACTTGAGCAGCAGTGCTACCTTGTGTGGCTGTAGGACGAGAGTTTGTACTGCGGTGCCAGGAACCTGGGTTTAATACTGTATTGTGAGAAACCATGTTGCATGTTTGTTTCATATTACTAATATGTATACTTAGTTTAATAATTACTGTACATTGGGCCCCCGCCCTGAAAACCAAGGTAAATTATGTTGTTTCACCACACCGTCAACGATGTTATTAACAGAACTGATAATTTGTCCCAATGCCAAATGACCAGCATCAAATGATATATTTGTTTTTCTGTGGCATGCATTTATTCATGTTGATAACCCTGCATCTCTCAGCTTCTCCAAATATACTCCCCTTCTTGCAGGATCAGCATCACAATCAGTTTTGTATCTCCTTTTTTTCTAATTAAAACAGTTGGATTTTAAAAATATGTGTTGATGAGAGAGAAAGTTTCCCATATGAAAAACTGTGGCATATGGAGACTGATAATGGTAATTATTTAAGAATGATAACTAATTAGGTACTGTACCCTGCTGGGTAACATACTGTAGTAGACAATTTTCTTATTTTGACCCATAATGGACTTGCCTGGCTGAGCATTCCTCATTTTCATGAACAGTTTAACATCATATTTGAACTTAAATTTTTAATCTATAAACCATACACGTTCGTAACATACAGCAGTTGATGGTCAATTTATACTTGACAATAAGCTAATATGGATAGAATAAGAGAATGTATGCCATAGCAAAGAGTGAGATCATTTGCTGCTGCTCACCTGACATTGGGACAAATCATTTTTGAGTTACAGGATGGAGTTCTGTTGGTAACATGTTTTAGTACTTAGACTTTTGAAAGAAATAAAAAAAATAACTCTAATGGTTTTTATTCAATAATTTGAAACCAAAAAGCCCTCAACTGTAAAAGCAGACATGGCAGAAAGTACTCAATTTGGCAGAATTATGTCAATTTTCAAGCTAAGTGAAGCATAGGACGCACATTATGTTTGTGTACTCTTATAACATGCTTTCCCTAAATAGGCGAAATAAGATATTTTTAAAGAAAATATTTAGAACATATGGCTGTCAATATTAACATACAATATTAATTAACGCATATAATTTAATCTAGGAATTTTAATCTGTTGTTATTTTTTTATGCAAATTCATCCCTATGTCCCGAACAACCTCCCAGCACGGTTACCTTGCTATGTGTGATAATGGCATGTTTAGCACGGATACCAAGATGACTGAGGAAACATCATCAGGTGTGCTGAATGTCACGTTTCATTATTAAAAGTTTCTAGATGGAAACTTTTTGCACTTACTGAAGACCACTGGACATCAGTAAGTAACCATAACTACCTCTGTGCAACAGCACATCTAATAGATGGCAAATGGCAACTGCACCCGTGTTAAAAGAAAGAAAGACATTTGGCCCAAGCATGCACTAGTCAAATTGAAGAGGAGATAACGGACATAGTAACCACTACAGGAGCAGAAGGGGCTCACAATATGAGCGCCGCTGCAACGACTTTGCCATTCATACCAGAGATTTTGATTCAAGATTTGTTAAATGTTAATGTTCGAGATATCTGTTTCCTAAAACAAGTGATTGTGCTTAACTAGTTTAGTGACTGTGATTAACGTAATTTTAATCTCCCTGTGCTTGCTGGGTTTCCTCTGGGTACTCCGGTTTCCTCCCACAATCCAAAGACATGCAGATTAGGCTAATTGGCGTTCCCAAACTGCACGTAGTATTTGAATGAGTGTGTGAGTGAATGTATGTGAATGTGTGTGCGCTGTGATGGATTGCCACCCTGTCCAAGGTGTCCCCTGACTCGTGCCCTAAGCCTCCTGGAATAGGCTCCAGGCCCCCTGCAACCCTGAATACAGGTTGAAGTGATATAGGCGATGAGTGAGTGAGTGAGTGAGTGAGTGAGTGACAGCAGTAATATATATTTATCATCAACACACACGGAATATACCCCAGATTATAGAATGTCAACATCCGTGTGCTTTATGTACAGCAGGCACAGAGCAGTGACCGAGACAAAGCAGCACAAGCATCGCTAATGGCAGCGTCCAGGCATAGAGTGTAATTACAGGAAATATGTTCATCATTTTGGATTATGAACTGAGGAGCATCTTTAGGGAGTGAGCAGGATCAGATGGCATTTCAGGTCAGGTCATTAGAGCCTGCACTGACCAGCTAGTCCTGATGTTCACTGAGATATTCAACCTCTCACTGGTATAATCAGTATTCTCCATGTGCTTTAAACAGTCTATCATCATTCCTGTTTGGAAGAAACCCCAGTAGCCCTTACCCAAGTTGTGATGAAGTGCTTTGAAAAGCTGGTCAAAGATATCATCACCTCTTCATTACCTGACACATTGGACCTACTTCAGTTTGCACTCAGTCGAAATCAATCGAATGACGATGTGATCACACACCTCCTTCTGTACATTGGGGTAAGGGAGCACTTACTGGATTTTGGAATTGCTGCACACTTACGTAAGTTTCTTATATTTCTTAAGAAGTTAAATCACAAAAAAGTGCAAAATGTATTTTTTTATTAAAATCCTTTTTTTTTTTTTTGCCGTTATCATTAAAAACCCACTAAATAGTTTTATAGCAATGGAATCAGTAAGGGAGCATCTAAAAATGCATGAACTGACCAACTGTATAAGATTATAGCACAATATACTGTATAATGCATTTCAGTGTTAGTATACAGTACATTATATATAAAAAAAAAAAACAAGATCAGTGATTTTATTTGACTATATATTGTGTTGTAACATATACTTTTATCCCCTCCTTACTCACCACAAAGCTAAAGAGGTCGATCTACACGCCAGGAGTGGTCCAATTCCCAGACATGTCCTACGCTTCTTTACTCTCAGCACCACATTCCCTCAGGGTTGTATCCTGATCCGTCTGATGTACACATTGTACACCTACTGTATGACTGCGTGGCCACTACGAAATCTACCTCCATCATCAAGTTTGCTGTTGTGGCTGATCTGATCTTTGATAATAATGAGAAGTCCTGCTGTACCTGGAGGAGATTAAAAGCCTGGAGAAATGGTGCAAGAAGAAGAACATCTGCAGACAAAGACAAAGAGGTTGATAGTGCATTTCAGTACAAAGCAGGTGAGGAGCTACTCCCCCCCTCATGAGAGTGGTCTGTTTTTCGTTACCTCAGTGTTCACATCACGCAGGATCTGTCACGGTCTTTACACATCAACACGGTGGAGAAAAAAGGTCCATTAACATCTTTAGCTCTTTAGACACCTGGTGGACTTCTACACCAGCACCATCGAGAACATCCTGACGGAAAGCTTCAGAGCCTGGTTTGGGATATGCAACAGCTCCTGCACAGCTCCAGCAGAGCTCCAGAGGGTTGAGTGATCAGCTGAGCACACCATTCACACCGAGCTCCCTGACCTGCAGTCAATCTATATTAAGCAGTGCTGGAACAAGGCCAGGAGCATAATGAAAGTTTACTGTATCAGATTTTCCAGATTTTATATTTTCTTTTTGCTATCGCAACTTCTATTTCTTATTAAAATGTTATAACGCTAAAAATAAGATTTTTAGTCAGATTTAACGTGATCAGTGATTTTTTAATATCAGGTTGAAGCCCACATACTGTACTGTACCTCTCTGTCTGTCATTCTGTACGGCAGAACTCTCTGCCTAACTTATTAATACCAAGACATGACATGTTCTAAGTTGAGTATCTTACACCTTGTTTACATTTAAGTTGTACTTCTTTCATTGTCAGACAAATATACTCCCTGTTCGGTAATCAAACAGTGAATCACAGATAAGAAATCTAAAAAAAAAAAGTAGATTGGATAAAGATTTTACTCAAAAAACGAGTCCAGCGTGTTAAAATTCACTTATACCTCATCAGCAGTAAAAATATTAACTAACCCAGTAAAAATATTCGGTTTAGCTTTTCTAATGAATATCTATTGGTGCAGGTATTTGTTTACATTTAGCAAGTACTGTACACTCTAAAAAATGCTGGGTTGTTTTTACTACCCAAATGCTGGGTTGCCTCTGTTGGGGTTATTTACAGGGAGTTTGCTGGGTTGGAGTTGGGTTAGCTAGCGACAGCTAACACCACAGATCGGACCGCCCCTCCCCCGAAGTTCACCGGTGTGGCTGTGTCAGCTTCGTGTCTTTTTTTCTTCCTCCTCACGCATTTAAGAGGAAATGTAAACGTTCAATATAAGGTCTGTATACACACTTTCACTCACCTATGACTGAATTTGTTCACTGTATGTAACATTTATTACTGTTACCGTGTTACACTCAAACTTTCAGCATGGTCTGTGCTATAGCATGCTAGTTTATCTGACAATGGCTGCTAACTAGCCAAACCACAGAACCCCAAATGTGTATGAAAGAAAGTGCAAAAATGTCTGAGCTTTTTCGCTTTCTTTGTAGAATGCTTGCAGGGTGTATGAAGGTGGTGAAGTGATGAATGAAATCTAAACTGTTAACTGTAGTGCCAGCATGACGCTAGCATTTAGCTAGGTTGCTAGCGTTAGCAAACACATATAAAATAGCTGAGGTGTTACAAAACACTAATTATCTTACAAATATGCATACTAGCCAACCCTCTCGAATTTTTCCATAAACTTTTACTTTCTTTCTTTCTTTCTAAGGTTGGAACCAAGACCGTGGAATATATGTCAGTCGAGTCCGTACACCTACATCCTGATGTTGGGAGATAATGACCAGCACTGCTCTCAGGCATTAGTGCTTCTCAGTAATAGTATCGTAATGATGTCACTGTTGAACTTGTTTTGTATTATCTGATCTTGTGCTTTTGAAAAATAAATATTTTTCTATGTTTTGTACAATTAATTGGGTGTTGTTTATTGCATATATGTATGGTTTGCAAAACTTAGTGTTTTCTTTTGTAATAGACCAGTATATCAAAGTAATTAAACTGTTTAAACTGTTTTACCCATAGACATGTAAAACATAAAAATAATAATAACCTATTTGTGAGGTAGAATTAACTCAGCATTATAGTTAAATATGACCTAGAATTTGGATTGAATATTTTACCCATCTTGCTGGGATAAATTAACCCAGCATGTAGTTGGTCCAATATTTATCCAGCATTTTTTAGAGTGTAGCTTGTTGTAAAGTAGATTATTAAAACCGGCACATTACTCTTCATAACATCGCTTTTACTCCACATTGTCACGTTCCTTGTTGTGTGGCATAAACGCAGGAGGATCCAGGTTTTAAAGGAAACGATGTTTATTTATAACACAAAACAGGCAGGGAAACTCAAACAAAACAAATAGACTTTAAATGAAACGGAAACTAAAACACGTATAGACGGAGAAACAAAAGACACTAAGAAACATGCTGACATGACTAAGGTAAATGAACAGTTGCAAGACAACACAGGAGAACTAAAACAACCCATTTATAATAAAACTAATAACCAACTCGGTTCAGGTGAGCGCCCCCTGGTCACCTGACCGAGTTGCCCCATGGGAACTGAAGTCTAAACAAAGGAACTACAACCGAAATTACAGGGCGCTTTGGCGCCCTCTAGGGGTTATCCCTGACATAACCCCCCCTCAAAGGGCGCAACTCCGGGGCGCCACAGGAGGTCCAGGGCATCCCCCCCAGGGTCCAATGTCCGCCCCTCTCACCCATAGGCTGGCACCTATGTCCTGTGGGCCAGGTGGCTTCATGCCCCCGTTGAAGCAGGGCGGTGGAGACGGAGGAAGCTCGCCGTCCTCTTTGACGCTGGGCGGTGAAGGCAGTGGGTGCTCGCCGTCCTCGGTGACGCAGGGCGGCAGAGGATGAGGAGGCTCGCTGTCCTCGGCGGCGCATGACAGCGGCGGCGGAGAAAGAGGATGGAGCTCGTGCTCCTCGGCGGCGCATGAAGGCGGCGGCGGAGGAAAAGGAAGCTCGCTGTCCTCAACGGCGTACGAAGGCGGCGGCGGAGGAAGAGGATGGAGCTCGTGCTCCTCGGCGGCGCATGAAGGCGGCGGCGGAGGAAGAGGATGGAGCTCGTGCTCCTCGGCGGCGCATGAAGGCGGCGGCGGAGGAAGAGGATGGAGCTCGTGCTCCTCGGCGGCGCATGAAGGCGGCGGCGGAGGAAGAGGATGGAGCTCGTGCTCCTCGGCGGCGCATGAAGGCGGCGGCGGAGGAAGAGGATGGAGCTCGTGCTCCTCGGCGGCGCATGAAGGCGGCGGCGGAGGAAGAGGATGGAGCTCGTGCTCCTCGGCGGCGCATGAAGGCGGCGGCGGAGGAAGAGGATGGAGCTCGTGCTCCTCGGCGGCGCATGAAGGCGGCGGCGGAGGAAAAGGAAGCTCGAAGTCCTCAGCGGCGCATGAAGGCGGCGGCGGAGGAAGAGGAAGGTCGAAGTCCTCAGCGGCGTATGAAGGCGGCGGCGGAGGAAGAGGATGGAGCTCGTGCTCCTCGGCGGCGCATGAAGGCGGCGGCGGAGGAAGAGAATGGAGCTCGTGCTCCTCGGCGGCGCATGAAGGCGGCGGCGGAGGAAAAGGAAGCTCGAGGTCCTCAGCGGCGCATGAAGGCGGCGGCGGAGGAAGAGGAAGCTCGAAGTCCTCAGCGGCGCATGAAGGCGGCGGCGGAGGAAGAGGATGGAGCTCGTGATCCTCAACGGCGCACGAAGGCGGCGGCGGAGGAAGAGGATAAAGCTCGTGCTCCTCGGCGGCGCATGAAGGCGGCGGCGGAGGAAAAGGAAGCTCGAAGTCCTCAGCGGCGTATGAAGGCGGCGGCGGAGGAAGAGGATGGAGCTCGTGCTCCTCGGCGGCGTATGAAGGCGGCGGCGGAGGAAGAGGATGGAGCTCGTGCTCCTCGGCGGCGCATGAAGGCGGCGGCGGAGGAAAAGGAAGCTCGAAGTCCTCAGCGGCGTATGAAGGCGGCGGCGGAGGAAGAGGATGGAGCTCGTGCTCCTCGGCGGCGTATGAAGGCGGCGGCGGAGGAAGAGGATGGAGCTCGTGCTCCTCGGCGGCGCATGAAGGCGGCGGCGGAGGAAAAGGAAGCTCGCTGTCCTCAACGGCGCTGTGCATCGACGGAAGCTCGCCGTTCTCGAGGGCACTGTGCAGCGACGGAAGCTCGCCATCCTCGGCAGCACTGTGCAGCGACGGAAGCTCGCCGTCCTCGGAGGCACTGTGCAGCGACGGAAGCTCGCCGTCCTCGGAGGCACTGTGCAGCGACGGAAGCTCGCCGTCCTCGAAGGCACAGTGCAGCGACGGAAGCTCGCCGTCCTCGAAGGCACTGTGCAGCGACGGTAGCTCGCCGTCCTCGAAGGCACAGTGCAGCGACGGTAGCTCGCCGTCCTCGAAGGCACAGTGCAGCGACGGTAGCTCGCCGTCCTCGAAGGCACTGTGCAGCGACGGACGCTCGCCCTCCTCTTCGCCGCAGTGCAGCGGCGGCAGCTCGCTGTGCACGACGAAGGCGCGGTGCAGCGGCGGCTGCTCGCTGTCCTCAATGAAGGCGCGGTGCAGCGGCGGCTGCTCGCTGTCCACCACGAAGGCGCGGTGCGGCGGCGGCAGCTCGTTGCGCTCGTCGTCACTGCCGCACTCGCTTTCATCGTCGAGACTATACAGCATATAGTAGCGCTCACCGCTGTCATCGTAGACCGCCATGCAGTTGAGCTCACCGTCTTCGTCGCTGCTGAAACCCGGGAAAGGAGCTGGCAGGTCTGGACCTTCCTCGAGGCGTATCTGCATCAGCATTTCCTGGAGGTCAGCTACCTGCTCCTGCAGGTTACGGATGCGCCATTCATTCCCTTCGGCGCTCCGCCCGACGCTGCTCCAGTTTAGCTGGGAGGCTGCTCCCGGCTGTGCATACCGCCCGCACACCGTTCCTTGTAGCCGCACGCTGTGGGGTGCCCCTTCCCCCTGCTCACCTCCGAAACTAGACCTCCTGGTCTCTGCCTTCCGGCCGGTGAGGGGACTCATGTCACCCCGAGCTGCGCCACCTCTGAACGGCGTGCGCCGTATCGCCAGCCGGCAGCCGTCCCAGTCACGCTGCCGTCTTAGCTCCTCTTGCTCCTTCCTGTCCGGTTTCCCTCTCCGTCTTCCACTACGCCGTTTGGTTCCCCTCCTGCTCTCCGCGTCGGTTTCCCAAACTCCAAACATCGTTGCCCCCCCCAAAAATAATCTCCCCGGGGAAGGGCTCCTCTGCTATGCCTCTTTTTAGGTCTTGCAATCTGTCACGTTCCTTGTTGTGTGGCATAAACGCAGGAGGATCCAGGTTTTAAAGGAAACGATGTTTATTTATAACACAAAACAGGCAGGGAAACTCAAACAAAACAAATAGACTTTAAATGAAACGGAAACTAAAACACGTATAGACGGAGAAACAAAAGACACTAAGAAACATGCTGACATGACTAAGGTAAATGAACAGTTGCAAGACAACACAGGAGAACTAAAACAACCCATTTATAATAAAACTAATAACCAACTCGGTTCAGGTGAGCGCCCCCTGGTCACCTGACCGAGTTGCCCCATGGGAACTGAAGTCTAAACAAAGGAACTACAACCGAAATTACAGGGCGCTTTGGCGCCCTCTAGGGGTTATCCCTGACACACATTTTGATTTCACTTATGATTAAGCTTCAGGCGGATACAGTACTGCAAAAAAGATTTATTAAATTCTGTCTAACCATTTATGCATGATGCTGTGACAAAATCTGGCTTAACATACATACAGACAGACAGATAGATAGATAGATAGAAAAATGTTCAGAGACTGGTTTCAGATCCTTCAAAGTATGAAACATAAAGATATGATTAAAAGAGCAAGTTCTGACCAATGTACAAAACCTTTCTTTTATTATTATTATTATTATTATAGAGATGTTTTATTCTAATGCTATTTTTACTTTTTATTTTACTAAGGTTTTTGGTTGAAACTGTTGTAAAAATAAGGCATTGTGGTGCAGTGGTTGGCACTGTCGCCTTGCACCTCCAGGTTCTGGGTTCAATTCCTGCCTTGGGTCTGTGTGCATGGACTTTGCTTGTTCCCTCTGTGCTTCGTGAGTTTCCTCAGGGTACTCTGGGTTCATGCCACAGTCCAAATACATGAAGATTACGTTAATTGGGATTGCCTATAGTGTGTGAATGAGCAGGTGAGTGAGTGTATGTGTGTGTGTGTGCCCTGCCATGGATTGGCACCCTGTCCAAGGTGTACCCTGCCTCTTGCCCTAAGTGTACTGTGATAGACTCCAGGCCCCCCACAACCCTGTATACAGGATATAGAGTTCGGCATGTGAGACAGTTGTGTGGGTGAAAATGTTTTTTTTTTTTTTTTTTTTTTCAAAGTGTACTGAAAACAACCACACTCCCCGGCCAAAAATAAAATGGCATCCTATCCTCTAAGATTTCTTTTAACTGGCTCTAGCTTTGATTGTGGCATGCAATGTGGTGGCCAATTCATGTATGAAAAAGATTTTTAATGCTCCCAGAACTGCTCTTTCACCATTTACTGTACTTCCTGCAATATGGAGTGTTATGCAATAACTCTGATTCATACTGTACTTTTTTTTTAAAACTTCATGTTTAAGCGTTTATGTGTTTTCCATTCATTTTTTTTCTGAACACATTTCTTCCAAGAAGGTGATGGTTCAGCACTATTCCTCCAGGTTTTAATAAAGTGTTGGACAGTTCTTAACCCGGGGCAACCTCCGTTTCTGAAAAATGAGGTCAATGCGGAAGTGCCAAAAAGTGCAGTTCCTCGAATGATGATATCTGGCTCCAGAAGTGAGTCAATCCTTATAGAGCCTGATGGTAAAAGTGCAGTTGAACAGCACAAGTCCATGTTTTTTCAGCCTGGCTATTTAAAAATAAAAAAATAAAAAGTTTTGGTCTCCATACTGTAGCTAGATTTCTTATTCATCAAAGTAGTAGGGACACAATTACAGTATAGGCATGGCCGATTTGAGTGACAGCTGCATTGTACTGTAGGTGTCAAACTGCTAGACATGTCTGCTAGGCATCGCTTTACCTGACCATCTAACTGGAACTGATGAACTTGTCTTCTCTCCCAGTGTAGACCTTGCAGAGCATTCATATTTTTAATCGGAAGATTAAGAAGTATTGTGCTAATAGACTGTGCTTCGTGAACATGAGCGTATAAATTAATGTTAGCCATCTTAGCATTTTAGCTAATGTAAAAGAAAACTAGCTAGCTTGTGGTCACAGAGGTAAGGGACAAAACAAGTTTCCATGATTTTCTTTTGATTGTGTAAAGCTGCTTTGTGACACTGACAATTGTTAAAAGCTGCTCTATACAAGTAAAATTGAATTGAATTGAATTGAAATAGGCATGTTCACCAGCAGGCGGCACGGTGGTGCAGTGGTTAGCACTGTCGCCTTGCACCTCAAGGGTCCGGGTTCGATTCCTGGCCAGGTTCGATTCCCGTCTCTGTGTGCATGGAGTTTGCATGTTCTCCCCGTGCTAATTAGCATTTCCAAAAATTTGCCATAGTGTGTCTATGTGTGTGTAGTGTGTGTGACCTGTGATGGATTGGCACGCTGTCCAGGGGGTACCCCACCTTGTGCCCAAAGGCTCCAGGCGCCCCATGACCCTGAATACAGGATTAAGTGGCATAGATGATGAGTGAGTGAGTGTTCAAAAGCCAAGCTCTGTTTGTTCCACCCATTTGGCCATTTATGGATTAACTGCAGTTTAGGGTGGAGTCAACTCCTGATGGCAATGACCAATGATCATCACAGTGTTGAGCTTTAAAATCGCTCTTCAGAAAACTTATGGTTTGTCCCTTTTTCTTAACCCAATTCCAGTAAAAAAATAGCCTTACTTGTTTTATTTAGTTTTTTTGTTTTTTGTTTTTGCTTGATGCATAGCCAAAAAGTAACCCTTATGAAATAGTGAATTATAATTTTTTTTTTATTATTTCACAGTGTCATATTTAGTTAAATAGTATAGTAACCACTGTTATGTTTCTTAACTTCTGACTAATAAAATCCAGTGTCCTGCACATTTTAGTGTTTTTCTCAGCACCCAGCACACCTGATTTATGAAAGCAGTTAATTAACATCCTATTGTTAATAGAAGTGGGTGTGGTTGAGCAGGGAAAACACTAAAATCTGCAGGACTGGGACTCCTTGAAGACCACGGTTGGAATTCACTGCTTAAATCTATAGAAATAACCAACGACTCCAATTCATTCTTTGTATAAAGTGATTTAACATTTAATAAAGCATGCAGTAAACTACTGATTAGCATCCTGGCCAGTCTGTTAGGAGACTAATTTAAATTAGAAATTAGAATCTTTTATGTATTTAGGATATTTTAAGGGAGCAAATGTGTTGGCATCTAATTTGCTGACTTGATTGAGTGAGTGATGTTGATTGATTGGTCGATTGACTGATTTGTCTAGGCTTGGTTTGCCTTGGCTGTCTGGCTGAAAATAATGTCATGTTGGTTAGAAAGCCAGTCTAAATCCTTGCAATATTTTTTTTTTTCGCAATGTGATCAAGTTGTTAGATAGTTACAGTTCAGTACAACCATAGCAACACTGACATGAAAATCAGACATCAGATTTAAAAAAAAAAAAAAAAGAAAAAGTACACAGTGTTCCAGCTCTAGCTGCACAGCCAAGTGTTTATATGGCCTAATAAAAAACAAAATATTGAATCTAGAGAACAGAGTTGATTGAATTCATTAAGAAACATTCAGTATTGATTTTAACATGAATAGAGATCAGTTGGGTAATGGGAGGGTGATAGGAATTCTTGAAATGCAGTAAATATATCTTTGAAGGTGTCCCAGGTGAATAGACGGAGACTGATATGGATGATGCTACTAATCAAAGTCAGAATTCATTTTCTAATGTAAACTTGAAAACAGCTTTTGAGAGCTCCATAGAGAAGAAACCAAAAAACAATTGCAATTCATATGTTCTATTTGGCAGCAAAATCTTCACATGTTTTGGTAAACCATGAATGGGATATTGGAGGGTAATAATACAGTAGTATAATAATAATAAGAGGAAAACAATTCAACTTGTTGTAAGTATATTACATCCAATGTTCTACTAATTGCCAAAACACTGGATGCAACCAAAATAAGTTCTAAATATGTGTGTGAAGCTGTTCTCAGCAAAACCAACTCGACCAAAATCCCAGAACAATTAAACAAATTGGTACTATTATAACATAAAAAGTTGGTCCAACTGCTTAACAGTTTGCCTGTTTCCATAAAAACCCACTCAAACTGAGCGCAGATGTTTGAAGGGAAAATTATCTCTCAGTGCAGCCGGAGCACAGGCCCTTCGATTCTTTAACCTGCGATACCACAGATTCCTCTCAAACTGCACTGCCTGCCCTCACTCTGGTTTCCCAAGCATCATTTCTTAATGCAAATATCAGATCTGACTTGTGTGACCAACTGTGTTGGTTGTGAATTGCTGAGGATATTATGAGGATATTATTACTGCATGCGTGTGTGTGTGTGTCTGAGAGAGGGAGAGAGAGTTAAATATCTGGTACTTGGCTTAAAAACCTTGACATTAACAAGACCAAGAGCTCTAGTTTGTCACATAGTGTATATAAAGTTCTTATGTCTGATGGGGAGTGGTGTATTGGTTAGCACAGTCGCCTTGCACCTCCAGGGTCTGGGTTCGATTCCCGGCCCAGTTCAATTCACACCTCTGTGTGCATGGAGTTTGCATGCTTGGTGGGTTTCCTCCAGGTGTTCCGGTTTCCTCCCACAGTCCAAAGACATGCAGATTAGGCTAATTGGCGTTCCCAAATGGCCTGTAGTGTGTTATTGTGTGAATGGTTGTGTGCCCTGTGATGCATTGGCACCCTGTCCAGTGTGTACACCACCTCATGCCCTAAATCTTCTGGGATAGGCTCCAGGCCCCCAATGACCCTGTATACATAAATAAAACAATATAGACTATGAAAGAGAGAGAGAGAGAGAGAGAGAGAGAGAGAGAGATGAGTTGAAGCAGATGAGTGTTTAGCCCTTAAGGTTATTGAGGGAAGGAGAAGAAAATCCGGTTTTCCCTCACCACAAAACATCACAAGGAGAAGCCCAGTTTCTGCCCTTGTTGGCGACACATCAAGGCACTTTTGACAAATACCGTCCTTGGACAGAGGAACCAGGGCAAACGCGATTGGCTAGAATTACTGAGGCTTCTGTTTTTAGTCTAAAAAGATGAATACTGAGAATTCTAAAGGGATTGCACTGCGCTAGGACAGTGCATTACTCTAAAAAACTGTGCAAACTCCTAAAAAAGAAAACTCCACTCTGATTTGTTATCTATACAGTACTTACTTAGAAATGCTAGGTGCTAATTGATTTCTATGTTTTTGACATTGGAGGGGAGACAATGATCAGATTTTGCTGAGCCTAAAAACAAAAGAGCAAACACTTTCTTTTCATTCTGGGTCACCAATTTTCAGTGACATTTTGATTTTACTTTATTAAGAATTATAATGTACAAGTGGACAAGGGTGCAAACAAAGGACTCTGGACTTTACCTTTAGGCAAGTGTCGGCAATTGTCTTGGGTCCCCGAATTGCCAGGGGCCAATAAACCTATGGTTAAGTGTTTTTATTTATTTATTTTTTTTTTTTTACTCATCATTAATTAATTTATCATGTCATTCTTTCATGTCATTTTAATAATACCTATCAGAACACCTAAATTCAACAGAGAACAGAGAATAATGTGAGAGCTGGTATGAAACTGCAAAAGTGAAGCTACTCAAGTGGTTTTGAAAAAAAAGAAGAAGTGTGAAAAGAGTTAACATTTTACAGCAACACTGATAAAGGTAATAACCTTTCTCACGGTGCCAGCGGGTACTGACAACAGCAATGACGTTTACTTCTTTAAAGAGCTGCTGTTCTTGCTAGCACGCTCGTGTGAGCATTGCTAATACTCCGACCAATAATGAGCTAGTGTTTCCCGGTCACAATAGTGGTTGGGTTCTACGGAGTACCCCTGCCATGACATATTCCATACCACAACATACATTTTCTGATTATTCTTGATGCAACAACCCAACATTCCTCATTATGTGTTCCTCATCCAGTAAATCTGAGTTGATGAAGAAAGAGAAAGTGAGACATTTTCAAGCAATGTAAATAAAATAAAATTAAAACATGTTCAATGGAGAGAAGAAATAAATAAATAATCCAAATTCAGAGACATGATGATTTTTTTTTAATCATTTTTAACAGTATATTTTATTATTATAATTCCCATCACTCCATAACTGACCCCTTAGTGTCTTCTCACTTGAGTAAAACAAGATAGAAGACAGAGGGACATTATCAAGTTCTATCAGAGTTCCTGCAGAAAAACCAAGACCATGACAGCTCTTCCATGTCACTAGACAATATTTTTTGTTTCTGTTTTGTGCGGAGATCATATTGTTTATGAAAATAAGATTTCATAGTGAGTGCATTTGTTAAGCGGTTAATATGTATTTATTTATTTGTAACAAATGCAGTTCCAGATACTAGACGTCATAGCCGTGTGAAGACCAGTGAAGAGAAGAGGTTGCAGTTAATTTTTATTAACTTACATTTAAGGTTGCATAAATATTTTATGAGATAAATAAGGATAAAAACATTTTTTTAGCAGTACAGATGTTATGTGTAACTTGGGCCCCCAAGTTGTTAAATCCACCACTAGTTAGTAAACCATGAGATGCTGAGTGTGATGGCATCGATAACAGGCTTGGAGTGTCCAGTGTGGAATGAGTGAGGTGGACAGACTGAAGAACCAAAATGCTTAATTTAGTCTTTAGTAAAGATAAAACAAGAGTGAAGCCCCAGAGGTATTACTATCAGCTGGTAGTGACGGTTAATGTAGTAAGCAACGGTATTATAAAAATTCATTTGCAAGATGTTCAGGATGTATTTCTCCCTTTAAGCCATTCTTGCCATATGGAAGATTTGAAATCATTCATATGACTTTGTTCACACGGGAATCAAACAAAATCCCTTATCGGAAATTATGTGAATAGTGCTCGAGATTGGCTTTTTAATCCCATAATGCTGTCACTAAGCTTCTTTGCTGTACTGTACTTGCAAAACTAAGATCATGAAGTTGAAAGCCTCTCTTTAGTAACTCTCAAGAAACCCAGTCAGACATCTGGCGCGTAGCCTTAATTCCATTTCTCCTCGTCTTAATGCAGATGAAGCTCATATCCAGCTGCATCAGCTAAACAGAAGTGACAACATTGACACTCAAGCCACCCAGCAAGCCACCACGGGCTGCCGCCAGCTATTTATTACATGAGCTGACAGAAAACGCGAGCGCTAGACCTCAATACAATGTGGCTAGGCAGGCTCGGGGACTCAGCGGGGCTCCCGGGAGGATGCAGCGCCAGGATGTTATTGAATATATGCAAGACCGAAAGGCTTTTAAAAGCCTGCTGAACTTACAGACCCTACCGCCTGCAGGTTCAAAACAGATTTTGGTGCAAAAAATGGCAGCTTTTTCGCTGCTAGATTTACATTTCAAGTCAGTTATAAAGAGGAGTATAACAGTTTATACTACAGCACTGTTGAATTCTTGAATTTGATTGATGTTGATTGATGTTTTTTTTTTGTAATAGTAGAGCAGTAGTACAAATCACAGGTTTTGTTTAAATATAGTATATTATAGTTGCTATAGTAACAGCTCATACACAGGGACCTGTATGCTGGACGTTCCATGTAATCTAAGGCTGTTAATAAAGGAATTTGTGTGTGTGTGTGTGTGTGTGTGTGTGTGTGTGTGTGTGTGTGTGTGTGTGTGTGTGTGTGTGTGTGTGTGTGTGTGTGTGTGTGTGTGTGTTGAAAAACCACCCTTGATACTGTTTAGCTTGGAGATGTTTATTTCGCATTTATGAAAGAAGACTCCAGTATCGGTACTTTGCATCAATCAGAGGTAAAGCTGTAATATTAGATTTTCTTTAACAGGAAAGGGTTCAGGTAAGGTCTTGCATTTCAGCACTCTTAAAACTCAGTAAAAACATTTCAGTGTGAAAATTTGCCAAACACTTTGTGTTTTTCATGGCAACCTGAAAAGATAGTACGAATGTCTTGCAATATCCTGAACATTTCACCTAAACTAATAATAATCTATTGCTTGTAATTCTTGGAAACTTGATGTGGTTTAGGAGAAATAAAATAAAATGCTCTGGGAAATATCAAACACTATGATGAGTCTCATGAACACCGTCCAAGGAAAAGAAGACCAAGACCTACTGTACCTCTGCTGCAGAGGCTACAGTACGTTCAATTATACAACAGTTGGTTCTGATCAAGGAATCTGATAGCACTGTGTCATTGAACTATTCCGATCCATGTTGATTTGTTCACAGATAATGAGAGCAATGCAATTGCTAACTTAAACTAATGCTGAACTAACACACCATAGTTGGTGTGTTGATAAACTGTACAGAGTGCACTAGCTTTCCATTTTATGCTACTTAAGATTCAACTCTGGAAACCTGGAAGTTAGCTGATATTTTAAAGTGGAATGTGTGGAAATATAAAGTAAATATCATACATTTCTCGGGACTGACCAACACCTTCATGGTTTATTCTTCTCATCTTTTGGTTAAATAATACTAGCAAGAAATTAAAACTGCTTTCACCACTTTTAACTACACTAATTGCCAGTCACCAGCTTTATGCTAGCTCGATGACGTTTATGGAACTATTGGATAAAAGCAATATCACTCTCAAGATCGTGCTGGTTGTACGGAATATCAGAAGGGCTGTGATATCTTTGAGACTTTGAGACTTGGGCTGCAGCTGTATCATACTGTGTTTAGCACAAGAACAATCCTTCTTATGTGATATTCCTACACACGTGGACAAAATTGTTTGTACCCTTCGGTCAATGAAAGAAAAACTCAGAATGGTCACAGAAATAACTTTAATCTGACAAAAGTAATAATTAAAAAAACTTCTATGAATGTTAACCAATGAAAGTCAGACATTGCTTTTCAACCATGCTTCAACAGAATTATTTTAAAAAAATAACTCATGGAACAGGCCTGGACAAAAATGATGGTACCCCTAGAAAATACTGAAAATAATGTGACCAAAGGGACATGTTAATTCAAGGTGTGTCCACTAATTAGCATCACAGGTGTCTACAATCTTGTAATCAGTCCGTGGGCCTATATATAGGGCTCCAGGTAGTCACTGTGTTGTTTGGTGACATGGTATGTACCACACTCAACATGGACCAGAGGAAGCGAAGGAAAGAGTTGTCTCAGGAGATTCTAAAGAAAATTATAGACCAGCATGTTAAAGGTAAAGGCTATAAGACCATTTCCAAGCAGCTAGATGTTCCTGTGACTACAGTTGCACATATTATTCAGAAATTTAAGATCCATGGGACTGTAGCCAACCTCCCTGGACGTGACCGCAGGAGGAAAATTGATGACAAATCAAAGAGACGGATAATCCGAATGGTAACAAAAGAGCCCAGAAAGACTTCTAAAGAGATCCAAGGTGAACTTCATGCTCAAGGAACATCAGTGTCAGATCGCACCATCTGTCGTTGTTTGAGCCAAAGTGGACTATATGGGAGGACACCATTGTTGAAAACAAATCATAAAAAAGCCAGACTGGAATATGCCAAACTACATGTTGACAAGCCACAAAGCTTCTGGGAGAATGTCCTATGGACAGATGAGACAAAAATGGAACTTTTTGCCAAGGCACATGAGCTCTATGTTCACAGACGGAAAAATGAAGCATATCAAGAAAAGAACACTGTCCCTACTGTGAAACATGGAGGAGGCTCTGTATTGTTCTGGGGCTGCTTTGCTGCACAGGGTGTCTTGAATCTGTGCAGGGTACAATGAAATCTCAAGACTATCAAGGGATTCTAGAGAGAAATGTGCTGGCCAGTGTCAGAAAGCTGGGTCTCAGTTGCAGGTCATGGGTCTTGCAACAGGACAATGACCCAAAACACACAGCTAAAAACACCCAAGAATGGCTAAGAGGAAAACATTGGACTATTCTAAAGTGGCCTTCTATGAACCCTGACCTCAATCCTATTGAGCATCTTTGGAAGGAGCTGAAACATGCCGTCTGGAAAAAGCACCCTTCAAACCGGAAACAACTGGAGCAGCTTGCTCATGAGGAGTGGGCCAAAATACCCGCTGAGAGGTGCAGAAGTCTCATTGACAGTTACAGGAATCGTTTGATTGCAGTGATTGCCTCAAAAGGTTGTGCAACAAACTATTAAGTTAGGGGTACCATCATTTTTGTCCAGACCTGTTCCATGAGTTCTTTTTTTTTATAAATCTGTTGAAGCATGGTTGAAAAGTAATGTCTGACTTTGATTGGTTAACATTCATAGAATTCTTATTTATTATTACTTTTGTCACATTAAAGTTATTTCTGTCACCATTGTGGGTTTTTCTTTCATTAACCGAAGGGTACCAACAATTTTGTCCACGTGTGTAAATTAGTGTTAGGCACCAGGGTCAGAGACATTTCAACAGCCATTGTTAAGAGAAGATTATTTCGCAATTTGAATACTTTCAGCTTTGTTCTACAATATCATGATAATATTCTTAATTGATATTGGCAGAAAAATTGGGCTGCATGGTTTCACTCTTTTAAATACCGAAATGCTTTTGTGAAAATCCTGTTTGTCCAATTTCATTCACACTTTGACTTTTACCAAGGTTTAACAATTTTCTTCACACTTTGACAGTTTAACAATTTTCTTCAGCCTGAGGAGACTAGAGATTATAAAGCAGACACTGGTTCAATTGGATCTTACAAATTCTTGACTGTGATCAATAACACAATAGCGCATGCAGTCGATGTCCACTTCCAAATTTCACTAGTCTCTGCACATTGACCGATGCTTTGAGGACAACTCCGGTTTTCAATCCTTGGCCAAAGTGGAAATAATTTGATTCTGATTAATGGAATTGAGATAAGAAGCTTTTTTTATTATTACTGTTCCCCTTGAGAGCAGTTGGAGCTGGTGTTTATATCCGAGGACATTTTCCCATGAAAGCAAAGGTTTTGGGATGACAAAAAGACCCACTATCTTCTGACAGCTTTCAGTCTGCTTGTCTCTAAATGTCAACGGATCTCTTAAGTGAGTTCATCTTAAGTTCATCTCTCAACAGAATTCTAACGTTGATCCAATTTCAATAAGAAGTTCATTCTTCCGCCATTGTTTTCGGTATGTATTTGTCCACCATTTGTCCCAGGGGAGCATTTCTGTGGCTTGTGTTTCAGCCACACCTGATTCCCATTAATGACCCAATCTACCACAAACAAGACTGAGACAAAAACAATTGGATGGAGGCTGTGGACATGATGCCAGCACAATTGTCCAGGGAAATCTGTTGGACTGATGTTTTGCTTTTCTCTCTGCCTTTCTCGTCTTTTTAACTGGATCGTTTGTCTCAGTTTGAAAATAATGGCAGCTGATAGATAATGAATTGAAAAATGGAAGACAAGTAATTATGTAATATGTTTGATGCATTAATATTCACAGCAGGCTTTTATAGTTATAAAAGTCTGTAATATGGCATTTCTTAGTAAAAAAATATTTCATATCAATAACGTGTTTATTATTATTATTATTATTATTATTATTATTATTATTATTATTATTGATGCTGTTGTTCAGGTATGTCCATGAATTTGACAGCTGCTAAAGGAACACTGAAGGAAGAGGTGCATTTGTTTGGCTGTTGAGTTCAAATATCAAGAACCTTTCACTATTAATATTTAAATGAACTATAATATTTAACAGGTATTCATCAATTCATATCATTCTTAAGACAAACAAACAAACAAACATCATGGCAAATGTAAATTCTAATATGTACCCGAGTCTAACCCATGCCCTTACCCATGAGGACCAAAAGCTAGCATGTCAAGTCAAGTCAATTTTATTTATATAGCGCTTTTAACAATTGACATTGTCGCAAAGCAGCTTTACACAATAAAAAGAAGTTAGTTTGTATGCAATGTGTATGAATCAAAATGATAAGATTGTCCCTGATGAGCAAGCCGAGGGCGACGGTGTCAAGGAAAAACTCCCTGAGATGATAATAGGAAGAAACCTTGAGAGGAACCAGACTCAACAGGGAACCCATCCTCATCCTCATCTGGGTGAAAATTAAAATTAAAAGGAGTCCAGTTTGTTCCTGAAGGCTCAGGTAGACTGTAGGAGATTCCAATCCTGAGCTATCGAACAACTGAAGTCACAGGTCCCCAGAGCATCAATCGATGATAGGACAGTCTTAATGGAAACCATACCCACCCACCATACGAATTCAGGAAGACCACACGGGGCATCCATGCGACAAGATCTCCAACCAGAAGCAGGACTCCAGGACGGGTTAGATGGCTCCAGAGGGCAGAGGGGTCTGGATCACTGGCAACTCAGGAGCGAACATGTATAGCTCGACAGAGAGAGGGAGAGAGAGAGAGGAGCGAGCAGAAAAGGAGAGAACAGAAAATAAGGAGAGATGGCAGTTAGGTATGGTCACAGTCAACATGTATAAGGTGAATGTATTCAGTGCAAAGTAACAGCATAACTAAAAGGGAGAGCCAGAAGGAAACACAAACATGAGGGCTCCCTGAGATGTAAAGCAACCAATCACCTCACCGTCAACAAACCTGAGTGAACAATGAGAGTGGGGAGGACAGCATCTAAACATACCAGTTCACCAGAATACTCTACGTCCATGAGTCCCCGAGATCTGCTCCTTTACCTAAGGTTAATCTATTTACAAAAATGCTTGGCTAAATAAATGATTTTTTAGCCTAGACTTAAACACTGAGACTGTGTCTGAGTCCCGAACATTAATAGGAAGACTATTCCATAACTTTGGGGCTTTGTAGGAAAAAGCTCTGCCCCCTGCTGTAGTTTTAATAATACGTGGTACTGACAGGCAGCCTGCATTCTTTGATCGAAGTAGGCGTGGCGGATCGTAAGACACTAACAGTTCACTCAAATACTGTGGCGCGAGACCATTTAGTGCTTTAAATGTCAGAAGTAGTATCTTAAAATCGATGCGAAATTTCACAGGGAGCCAATGCAGTGTAGATAAGATAGGGGTGATGTGCTCGTATCTTCTGGTTCTAGTGAGGACTCTCGCTGCTGCATTCTGTACTAACTGAAGCTTGTTTATACACCTAGTTGAACAACCAGACAGTAAGGCGTTACAATAGTCCAACCTAGAGGTGATAAAAGCATGAACTAGTTTTTCTGCATCATTTAGTGACAATATGTTTCTTATGTTGGCAATATTTCTAAGGTGAAAGAAAGCTATCCTGGTAATATTATCTACATGTGCTTCAAACGAAAGGCTGGAATCTATAATCACACCAAGGTCTTTTACTGTTGCATTTGATGGAACAGAAAGGACATCTAAAGTTACAGTGTGATCAGTAAGCTTACTTCTAGCTACTTGTGGTCCTATGACCAGAACGTCTGTCTTATCAGGATTAAGCAGAAGAAAATTAATTAACATCCAATCTCTTATGTCCTGCACACACTGCTCAATTTTAGCAAACTGGTTTTTCTCATCTGGTTTGGCTGAGACATATAATTGTGTGTCATCAGCATAACAATGAAAACTAATACCATGTTTACGAATTATGTTGCCCAGAGGAAGCATGTAAAGGGAAAAAAGCAGTGGGCCTAAAACTGAGCCCTGTGGAACACCAAACTCCACTCAACAGAACATGAGGAATGGTCACCATCTAAATCTACAAACTGATAACGATCAGTCAAATAGGATCTGAGCCACAAGAGGGCAGTTCCCTTAATTCCTACTACCTTTTCTAATCTGTGAAAAAGAATACTATGATGGTGTCAAAAGCTGCACTGAGGTCCAGTAACACAAGTATAGTGACGCAACCCTGATCAGAGGCCCATAGGAGGTCGTTTACTACTTTAACAAGTGCTGTCTCTGTGCTGTGATGAGGCCTAAATCCTGACTGATACAGTTCATTTATGCTATTTCTGTGTAGGTGTGAACATAGCTGCTGTGATACTACCTTTTCCAAAATCTTGGAGATAAAGGGAAGGTTTGATATTGGCCTGTAATTAGAAAGCAGACAGGGGTCAAGGTCAGGTTTCTTGATTAGCGGTTTAATAATGGCTAATTTAAAGGATTTGGGGACATACCCACTACTGAGTGAACAGTTAATTACTTTCAACAAGGGTTCTATTATTGCTGGTACTATCTGTTTGAGAAAATGTGTCGGTACAGGATCTAATATACAGGTTGACGATTTTGAAGAAGAGATGAGTGAAGTTAGTTCCCTCGCTTCAAGGGGAGTAAAGTGTTCTAAGTTCTGATGTGATGTGGTTAGCATGTCTGGTCTGATCCCCAAAAAAAAACATTTCAGCACAAAAAAAAAAAAAAACCTCAATGTTAACCATGATAGAAAGTTACAAACACTCTGCGCAGCACAGCCCACCATGCACAGCCCCAGCAAAGAATGAGACCAAGGGTGTCAACCAAGAGTAGCATCCAAACTTCCCGCATCCAATAGCCATCAGTGTCAGGGATAACCTCTTTTGGGCGCCAAAGCGCCCAAAGACTTTTGTTTGTAGTTCTGTTTGGTTCAACTTCTGTGCGCATTCCCGTTATGCATCTCGGTTAGGTGACGTGGGCGCTCACCTGAACCGAGTTGCTCATTAGTTTCTTTATAAATAGCTTGTTTTAGTGCTTTTGAGTTGTCTTGCAACTGTTAATTTACCTCGTTAAAATCTATCAAGTTTAGTTCGTGGTTTCCATGTTGACATTCGTGTTTTGGTTTATTTTTGAAGATTATTCTGTTTGTTTGATTTCCTGCTTTCATTATCATTAAAAACATCATTCTCCAAACCATCGAGACCTCTGAATTTATGCCTCGCACCCCATTTCGTGACAGATTGCAAGACCGAACCAGAGGCATAGCGGAGGAGCCTTCCCTAGAGATTTTTTTGGGGGGGACTATGATGTTCGAAGCTTGGGAAGCCGACGCGGAGAGCGGGAGGTATACCAAGCGGCGTAGCGGCAAAAGGAGAAGGAGAGCGGGCAGGAAGATGCAGGTCAAGGCGGAGCAGGAGGAGCTGCGGAAAGAACAGCCAAACTGGGATGGCTGCCGGCTGGTGATACGGCGCACGCCGTTCAAGAGTGACGCAGCATGGGGTGACATGAGTCCCCGCACCGGCCGGAAAGCAGAGACCGGGAGGTCCAAATTCGGCGGTGACCAGGGTGAAGGGACACCGCACAGCGAGCGTCAGAGAAAAACGGAGTGCGGATGGGACGTGCAGCGGGGAGCAGCCTCCCAGCTAGAATGGAGCAACTTTGGGCGGAGCGCGGAAAGAAATAAAGAGCGCATTCGAGACCTGCAGGAGCAGGTATACTCGCTCCAAGGGCTGCTAATGCAGCTAAGCCTCAGGAAAAGCCCAGACCTGCCAACCAGCCTAATCAGTCGCCCTGAACTGCCAGCTCCTTCCTCCTGAGTAAGGGCCGACGACGGCGAGTTCATATACTGGCCATTCAGCGACGATGACGACAGTGAGCTCTTTTACCCGCTGTATAGCGACAGCGAAGGCGAGCCCTGCAGCGGCGATGAGGACGACGAGCACCTCTTTCCGCCGCAAGGCTGCGGCGACGTTAGCGAGCTCTTTATCCTGCCGCGTAGCTGGTTTGTCCAGGACAGCGAGCTGCCGCCGCTGCACCGCGCCGCCGAGCTGCGACGTCGAGGACGGCGAGCCTCCGCCGCCGAGCCTCCGCCGCCGAGCTGCTGCTGAGTCGAGGACGGCGAGCCTCCGCCGCCGAGCTGCTGCTGAGTCGAGGACGGCGAGCTTCCGCCGCCTCCGCCGAGCTGCTGCGTCGAGGACGGCGAGCTTCCGCCGAGCTGCGGCGTAGAGGACGACGAGCTTCCGCCGCCTCCGCCGAGCAGCTGCGCTGAGGTCGGCGAGCTTTCTTTTCTTCCGCCGCGACCATGCACGTACAGCGAGGAGGACAGCGAGTTTCCTCCGCCACCGCCGTCATGCAGCAAGGAGGACAGCGAGCTGCCGCTGCGTCCCTTCACCCTGGTCACCGCCGAATTTGGACCTCCCGGTCTCTGCTTTCCGGCCGGTGCGGGGACTCATGTCACCCCATGCTGCACCACTCTTGAACAGCGTGCGCCGTATCGCCAGCCGGCAGCCATCCCAGAGACGGCGAGTTTCTTCCTCCGCCACCATGGACATACAGCGAGGAGGACATCGAGCTGCCGCCGCTGCCCTACATCAGCGAGGACAGCGAGCTTCATCTGCTTACACCACCCTGGGGGGGGATGCCCTGGACCTCCTGTGGCGCCCCAGGAGTTGTGCCTTTAGAGGGGGGCTTATGTCAGGGATAACCTCTAGAGGGCGCCAAAGCGCCCAAAGACTTTTGTTTGTAGTTCTGTTTGGTTCAACTTCAGTTCCCGTTATGCATCTCGGTCAGGTGACGTGGGCGCTCACCTGAACCGAGTTGCTCATTAGTTTCTTTATAAATAGCTTGTTTTAGTTCTTTTGAGTTGTCTTGCAACTGTTAATTTACCTCATTAAAATCTATCAAGTTTAGTTCATGGTTTCCATGTTGACATTCGTGTTTTGGTTTATTTTTGAAGGTTATTCTGTTTGTTTGATTTCCTGCTTTCATTATCATTAAAAACATCATTCTCCAAACCATCGAGACCTCTGCATTTATGCCTCGCACCCCATTTCGTGACAATCAGAAAGTTTTTTGTTTCATTTTATTTATTTATTTACTTGCTTACTTACTTCTTGGTCTCATTACGGAGCTGTTGATAAAGCCAATATTTTAAAAATAAACTGGTGGATGAATTATAAAAACTACTGTACATAGTAATACTGTATGTGGACACCTGAACATCATACCCATACTGTATGTTCCCAATGTAAAAACACCTTTGCCATTACAATAATGTGGCTGTGGATGTTTGTGTTCATTCAGCCACAAGAGTATTAGTGAGATTAGGTGATGATATCTAGTGAGATGGCTTGGTGTGCAGTTGGTGTTTTACTTTATCCTTAACGTCTTTAGAGTGGTTTGGATCAGGGCCTCAGGTCTGGGCTTGCAACAGTGTACAAAAACGTCCCAAGCAACTCCAGTGTGAGAACTACAGTACATAATCGTCAGGTGTCCAGGTATCTTCAAACTATTGGCCAAATAGTGTAGCTGTAATACGATGTGCCATTGTGAAGCCAAACCAAACCAGCTGGAACTGTCTTATTTATAGCTATAGACTTAAGATTAATAGTTGAGCATTAAAGATGTACCTAATTTATTAGCTGTACAGTGTTAGTGGACCTTGACAAATTTCAGTAAAACATCCTTGACACAAAGCCTCTGTGTTCCTCCTCTCGAGTTACTCAGACATAGATAAAATGATTACCATACAAATCACTGGCGTGTGTCCTCTAGTGACGGTGCAAACACTGGGTTCAGTGGTCATGTTTGCATTTGGACAGGAAAAAAACAGTGCTGACTCCGCCAGTTGGCCGACCTTGCTGAGAGGAACAGATAGGGTGACGGGAATATGATCCGACAAGTCCGGAGCGTCTTTTAGCACCTTTTTAATGCCTCTCCTACAGATTTTGGCTAAAAACCTTCACTAAGTATGAGTCATTCCTTTCCTATAAAATAAAATAATAAATCTCCGGTTGTCCTTCGTTATCATATACACCACGACACTAAAATGATAGGGAACTAATGACCGTTAACTGAAACCAGTGATTATTTTCAGTAAATATTATCAAATGTTTAATAATGAAAGACAGAAAGGTAGACATAACCGGTTATGATCCCTGCATCATATGTGTTCCCATGCTCACCTTCTTTGCACACACGGTCCTTTCTGCTATGCTTACTAAAATAATATTAAATATGAATGTTGTGGTTTTCTGTAACGCATGAATGGTGTGAATGGAACTGCAGGATAAGTAATGGAGCATGGAGAGCTACATAAAACCTGAACTCTCTAATGAGTGTGTACTTTCAACTGACCTTTGCAGATTGCTGAATCACTGTATAGTTATAAAACACTTCTTCTTGTGGAAGGCCAGGTTTAGTTAAAACATAAGGACAGTGTTTTACAACCAGGAACTCTACAGACTCAATCTATGGCGGTGCAGCATAAATGAGTTTGACTATAAATTAACAACATTAAACAGGTTATGCAAAACCTTTTTTTATTTTTATACACTGCCTGACCCTTTAAAAAAAAAAAGGTTAAAATATTGACCTGAATCAAGAAACAAAAACAACTAAGAAGATTGAAAATTGGTTGGAATTTGGTTAAGAACTGTTCAAGACATTATTAAAAACCTGGAAGGATAGTGCTGAACCATCAATTTTGTAGAAGTAATGTGGTCATAAAAAAAAAAGAAAATCATGAATGGAGATCACTTAAATGCTTGCTGGAGTTGGATCATAAAAAAAATGGCTGTAGAAATTAGAGCTTTGTTTAATAGTGAACGGAAAAGCATTTCCACATAAAATGTGATAAGAACTGAAAGGGTGAAGTCTAAACAGCTGTGTGGTTTATAAAAATAAAAAAAAAACACTTGTTATTGAGACTCATCAGACAAAAAGGGGTTCAATGTGCTAGGGAGCATAAAGATTGGACTTTGGAGCAATAGAAATGCGAGCGCAATGGGCACATCAAGGTAAGAAGGGAAGCTCATGACGCGATGCACCCGTCTTGCATAGTGACAGTATTATGATGTGGAGTTGCTGCAGGTGGTCAGGTCAAGGCTCAGCAATGCTATGTGACAAATAAAATGAAGTTAGGTGACGATCTAAATGTACTGTATGATGAGGTTGTCACATGGTCACCATGTTGTGCACTGTAATAAAAGCTACTGTAAACGCAGTCGAATGAAATATCAGAGTGTGTGAGTTATTTGTTTGTTTTTTATTGGCTAGGCAGTATATATATATATTGAATATGACACATATTTGACTCTTCATGTGATTTAAGTCTTTAACAAAGACCTCACAAGATACTTCAGCCTGATCTCATGAGAACCCCAGTACAACATGTGGGTGGTGTTTTAATCCGTTTTATATAAAAGTTTGACTCTACCCCTGACCTCAAGTACAAATGCTTATTCCTATAACTTAAGACAAACTGAGCAGCCGATTATACGTACTGTACAGTAACAAACATCTCAAATAACATTTTATTTACTTTATATTGATGTCCATAAAAGGTCATTTATGGTACATAGTTTCAGTTAAGTGTCTTCCAGCAGCAGCAATGGGAAAGTGAATTAGATCTGGTTTTATAACATACTGTAAGATGGCATTTCTTCCATACGCTACTATAATCATTTTCAGTGGAACTGCCATAAGGTGGTTTATTTCCTGTACCTATAATATATCATCCCCTTGGAATTATAAAGTTCTCTGTGCATTCTGAGCGGTTTTGAAATATTGAACTTCAAAGTTTTTGCACTCCTTAGAACAAACTGTGCCGTGCCTTATTTATAGATTTTTTTTTTTTTTAATGAAGAATCCAAAAATCCACAGCACTCAAAGAAAATGCAAAACAACAACAAAAAAAAAACACTCACATTTTGTTAATTGGTTGTCAAAGAATAAGAAAAAAAGGGGGGGCATGGCCAAAAGATTGTAGACATCAGAAAGTCACACCATGTTTTTGACCATTATATTCTCGAATTCAGGGATCTGTGGAGTGCAAAAAATTTTGACGTTCAACATTTCAAAATAAGGACATTTTCACACCTCGAGAAACCATGCCTTTATGGGCCTCACAGGGTCCCTGGCATACTACAACAGGTTTGGTTCCATTAGGTCCAGGGAAGTGAAATTGCAATTATACAACACACAACCACATTCTATACCTTTTTGACAACACTCACATATTTTTTAGGAAGAGCCGCATATTGGTTTGATTGCTACTGTAGTTGTGAAATAAATACAAATATTAAATTAATTCTGTGCGTTTCCTGTCCACTATCTCCACAGTTTCTTCGCCTATCCTTTTGACGACAAATTACATTAACTAACTACAACCTAATTACATTAACTGTCAGTCACTATCTGCCGGTCACCAGCTTAACACTAGTTTGTCCAGTCATATAAGGATGTAGCAAAATAACTGATTAATTACACAAACAAATCATAATCTGTTGATAATAAATACCGTTTGTAGACTTTTGTATAAAAGCAATATCACATGCCAGGGAGTGCTGTTGTTCTGAATATGAGCACTAGGGATGCACCCTCATACCCATGATGCATCACAGCAGTGCTGCTATTCAGTACAACAGCACTTTTTCTCATGTGTTTTTGCACAAGTACTGTACAGTATATGGCTCGATTGACTGTCTGTTCCAAACCATAACCTGATACTCTAGGTCATTTACTTTGAAAGTGGATGTACTTTGAATATCTGTAGAATTCCTCACAAGCAGGAATAATACACACAGTTCTTGTTTTTTTCTTTTTTTTCTTCTTCCATTTTTAAGCTAGCTGGCATGTTTCTTTCCACAAAATAAATATACAGATACATGAGCATGATAGCACACATCCTCTACAAAGTGTCAGTATGTATAAGTTTATATAAACACCTACACTCATACATACTGAGCATGTAATATACAGTAGATAAAAAACACAATACTTCCCAATATTTACTCCTGTTCAATTTACACATTTATGACAGATCCATTATTCATCTCTCCTTTGCAAAGTTGACATTCTCATGATTGCATTGTTTTTCTTTCTTTCTTTCGTTCTGGGGTTGCTGGGGGGTTTTTTCTCCAATTTATTGGTTCCAGTTTCTTAGTTCTCTGCTGTCGGATTTTGTTCTGTTTAATGTTTTGCATTTTATTTTAAATGAAATTACACCTTGATCCATTTTAACTCAAATTCATCAGCGTTGTTTGAAGGCATGTTTTATTAGAAGACATTAAGCATGAGGAAATGTGCTGTTTTGTATAAAGCAGTTAACATGGTCAATACTACACATTTGCATACATTGAAATAGACATAGAAGTAGTTCAGACCATTAACCCCTTATAGGGTATTTACTGCACCCTAAAAAATGCTGGGTTAAAAACAACCCAAACTGGGTTTTAAAATTACTTTGTTAAATGACTTTGATATACTGGTCTATTACAAAAAGGGTTAGAAAAAAGTTTTGCAAATCATACATATATGAAATAAACAACACCCAATTAGATGTACAAATCATAGAACAATATTTATATTTATTTTTCAAAAGCACAAGATCAGATAATACAAAACCAGTTCAACAGTGACATCATTACGATACTATTACTCAGAAGCACTAATGTCTGAGAGCAGTGCTGGTCATTATCTCCCAACATCAGGATGTAGGGGTTCGGCCTTGACACTTCAGCCTGCTGGAGATATTCCACAGTGTCGGTTCCAACCTTAGAAAGAAAGAAAGAAAGAAAGAAAGAAAGTAAAAGTCTATGGAAAAATTGAGAGGGTTGGCTAGTATGCATATTTGTAAGAAGATTAGTGTTTTGTAACCCCTCAGCTTTTTATATGTATTTGCTAATGCTAGCAACCTAGCTAAATGCTAGAGTCATGCTGGCACTCCAGTTAACAGTTTAGCTTTCATTCATCCCTTCACCATCTTTATACACCCTGCAAGCATTCTACAAAGAAAGCTAAAAAGCTCAGACATTTTTGCACTTTCTCTCATGCACAGGTGGGGTTCTTTGGTTTGGCTAGCTAGCAGCCATTGTCAGATAAACTAGCATGCTATAGCACAGACCAGGCTGAACGTTTGAGTGTAACGTTAACACGGTAACAGTAATAAATGTTAACATACAGTGAACAAATTCAGTCATAGGTGAGTGAAAGTGTGTATAAAAACCTTATATTTAACGTTTACATTTCCTCTTAAATGCTCAAGGAGGAAGACCAAAAAAAAGACACGAAGCTGACACAGCCACTGAATACACCGGTGAACTTCGGGGGAGGGGCGGTCTTGTCTGTGATGTTAGCTGTCACTAGCTAACCCAACTCCATCCCAGCAAGCTGGGTTAAACAAAAAGTACCCAAATCACTGTAAATAACCCAGAAAAATTACCCAACAGAGGCAACCCAGCGTTTGGGTAGTAAAAACAACACAGCATTTTTTAGTGTGTGAAATACTTGTAAATTCTACATTTTAAGACCTTTTCCAATACTTTCTATTTTTTTTTTCTAATTTTTTGTTTGTTTGTTTGTTTGTTTGTTTCTCAAATCAAGGTGACTGAAGTTACCATATAGTCCTTAATTGGGCAAAGAGCCACCTTTGGGATTTGTATATTGTTTGTATTGTTTTAATTATTGGCATTTTTATACTTTAGCACATTTTACTATTTAAATAAAAAACAAAATAAAATTGCATTTAAGTTTTATCTAAATTATATATACCGTGTGTGTATATATACCCTAGTGAAAACAAATTCATTTTAGTATATTACAACACTTTCAGCTTTGTTTTTAAAGCAGTTGGTGCCAAAAGGAATAATAAATTAAGTTAAGTGATTTTTAATGTCTATTTATTAGAAAGTGTATTTATATAAAAAGTCAATGATGGCAATAATAGAAAGGCACACGAGCACCAGTGCACCACAGCCCACAGCATCTGGGGACCAGCAAAACAAGTTGGCTGACCTGGCTTCTAAACTGCCCAGACCCCAACCCGATATAGGATATACCATGAGCCGGAGAAAACAAGTCTGATTTATGGATGCCCAACCCCACAACCCACAGCACCAAAAGGCTCATGCTCGTTACAAGCATTACAGCACACCCTCAGAGGCCTTGAGGACCCACATGCCAAGGGCCCAGAGCTGCCCAGGGCCTAAGTGGTTTTATTGTTATGGCTGATATACTGTATATAGCTATTCTAGTGAAAATTATCATAGAACATAATCCTGGGTGAGGAATCATATGTGTTACCTTCACTGATCTTAAGTTAAAGGCAAGAACATGTTAAACAATTAAACATTTTGGAAAAAAGTAAGAAATTAGTGAAAAATTCCTGTAGAAATTTAGAATTACTGTTGTAAAATTGTGGCCCTCTAAGCAATGTGGTTCTAAACCCATCTAGGTTACTCATATTTCCAAAAACATGTACATACACAGTAGAAGTATTTTTATAAAACAGAGAAACTTAATGGCACATTTATTGAATCATAAAAAAAATAGCAAAAATGAAACTTACAAAAAATTATATAAAAACATACAAAAAAAACATAGAAATGAATTCTATAGTTACCAAATGTGATTCTTCTTCCAATTAAGGGTTAAATATTAAATATTAATTAATTTGAGCATCTATTCTATTTGTTTAAATCATCTATAAATTCTAAATCTTTTTAAGCATTATACAGTATGCATCATAAGCATTTATTTATTATTTATTTATAGATTTATTTCCATCCCTTTTTCTTATTTCCATTTCCTCTTCACCTCGTTTAAAAAATATTTCAAATATCAAAAATATTTCTGCTTATGGTAAAATACCTCCATGGCTTTAATAATATTTAAGCAATATTGCTCCGGCAAAAAAGTGCCACCAGCCTATCAGCCATATACCGAGTCCTGCACGTAATCACATGCTTTCACCGAGTACAACAACTTCATTATGAGTGTGACATTGCTTTCATACAATATTTCTATAAAAAATAAGTATTCAGTAACTGCCAATTCAGATACAATATAATTGAATATTTAGCTTCTTTTTGCTCAGTCAAGAAATTTTGACGTTACCATGTCAACACAGACTGACTGCCTGCCTATAGAGAATGGCATAATGTTTCCAACTACCTACTCTTTAAATTGGAATTTTATGTAGCGAACACAGGCAAGCCGAGTGACACAAACTGTGAAATGTACCAGTGCATATCAGCGCTCTTGGAACGATGCTTGTCCAATCAAATTAGTGGTCCAGAACTAACTTTATAAACAACATCTTTATTGTCCACTGAAAAAAGGAAGGGTGATGGCAGGTTCATGAAAATAAATCACATACTGTACTGTGCAAACGTCTTGAGCCGTCCCTCATTTCTTTATATTTTGCTTCCAAAGAGCCAGACTTTCATGTCAGTCATGAGGCTTCCAAGCTTCCTGAAGGACTTTTTTTTTTTTTTTTTTTTTACGTTTTAAAGCTTCTCATTTTCAGTCCAGTCCCTCTACATGTTTTTTGTTTGTTAAAGATGCTCAGGATCGACATTATTATGCTGATGATACTGAATACTATAACGAGAGGGGAAATGAGGTTGCTGCTGAGAGTGTTACCCAAACAATCAATTTTATATTGTATCTTTAGTCACTTTGCAGCATGTTGCAGTAAAATATTGGTTGACTTTTTCATTTGATCTTCATTGGTTAATTTCATTGGAAATATGCAGGGGTGTCAAGACTTTTGCACAGCATGGTAAATACATTTTGAAAAACATAAGACTTTTAAGACATTTTAAAACTTTTCCTCTTATGAATTCATTTGAATTTGCAGCTTGCATTATACGTAAAGTGAAAGTCTAGATGAAGTCCTCGGTCAAAGTCATAATTTTCTCTCCTTATAACATGATTCTTAGACAAACCCAAGACAATCACTCCTAGTTACAAGCCCAATGAATTCTTTATGAGATCCATTTGCCTCAGCTCTGCTTGTGTGACCTGGCAATAGAATGAATTGTCCAATGCTTCATTTACAGTATGTTGCTGTCGTTCCTGTGCATCCTACCGCATTCTAATAAAGTCAGATCTACGGAAATTTAAGAGGACCACTGGGACAACAACTTGGTTATCATCGTCTAGCTTGAAATTGGAAATTGCATGCAAATAAAGGCACTCTAATTGTAACTGTTCAAGGCTTAAGCTCCATATGGTCCACCTCTCACATTTCAATTAGTTTATACCATAGGGAGCCTTTCATCACTGTTATAGCACCTTAACCAGACTAATTATTTATATTTGCAATGCATTATATTCTACCTAATAAAAGGCCGTCCTGTCAGCGCCTGTGAAACTTTGCTAGCAGGAAAGCACTTTCTTGTGTTGAACTGACACTTCCTATGTTGACTTTTCACTTTTCGTGTTGAATTAACAGCTAAAAAAAAGTCTGGCTTAAGACAATCGAACGCCCGAGATATTAATTAACACTGTGGTTTTTGCTGTGTGTGCTGAAATGATTTTCGTCTCCAATAACCCATTTGTCATGTTAGGTTTTTGTCTGTGAGGCATGCCATGTGCTTTATTTGCACATTAATTGAACATTGAGTCATGTAGATCTCAGCAAAACTCAATTTGCATACATATGCTCGCCATAAACCAGACGAATTAAATGCAGCAATAAGTGGAAAGGATCGGCAGCATGACGGAAATTCTTCATAATTCACAGTTTTACGCAATAGCATCTCAATTTTGAGCCTTTATGAACTCATTTTCAAAGCAATATACCGCTTTTCTCATCTCTATGTTTTTTGCACATTTTCCTCTACATTTAACATATGGCACATACCAAGTAGGCTTGGTGATGCCATTCTGGAAAGCCTTTTTGTTATTTATTTCAGATTGCAATCTAGTAAGTGAAAGAGCCTGTGACAAATTTGTTGGTTTGAGATGGACTCAGAGGGCTCAAGTAATTTGTAAATTGCACTAATCAAACAGATTGCAGCCTGCGGGTCCCTCGCAGTAGCCTCTCGTTCCCAGAGTTCATTATCGTAATGAAAGGTGGAGCGACACGGCTCCTGCCGTGATCTACCACCCACAGGTTCCTTCTGCGTGCCCGTGATCTGTCATTTACTTCTCATTTACATTCACCTCTCTCCATGTGTCCCGACAAGGACAACTAGCACAGGAGGACGGAACATGCCTTCGTACGCTGATATACACCCATCTTGTGCGATTCGCATCCAAATGACCCAAGTTTACATATCTTCTAGGAGCAAAAATCTGACATGAAAGAATGCGTTTGGATCTTGCATTCTTGAAAAATGCTATAAAATCAAACAGACTGGCTCAGTTTAAGAAGACATGCATTGCTTACATAACACTGTAAGTGAAGCTGTAAAGCTCTGTGTTATAAAGTGTTCATCAGTGCCGAGCGAGAAGGAGGGTGTTCCTGCAGCCATATGGAGCTTCAACCCACCAGTCTGTCACCTCACACCTTTGCCAGCAGACTCCATCCGCTCACAAGCATTGCCAGGTTAACGTCGCCTACGTCTTCATCATCCTGCCGTGCGATTGCATTTCATCCTGTGGTAAGCCGAAAGAGGACAAGGCTGCAAGATGATTTTCAAAGTTCTAAAGTCCTGTCAAGGGCCTCTTTCAGATGGTTTGTTAACGGTTTAACATGAATTTAAAGAAATATAAAAAAAATCTGCTTAAAAAAAATCAAGTAAATGTAAATAGTTCATGTGTAGTCAAAATGTCACATGTAAAATGTATTTTAAGGGGACCCAATTATGTGGCAACAAATATTATAAATGATGTATTTTATTATGTAATATGCACCAATCAGCCATAACATTAACATATTAACATGAATTATCATTTATATACCAGTAAACTGGTGACAAGATCATAAACATCCAAGGCTCACAGGGGCTTAGCTTTAGCTGCCCAGGTGGCACAAAGGGAACCTACACAATACTGGGGATAAGGTTTTGCATTGTAAAGTTATGGTTTAATATTGTGATGTAGTGGTCAGCACTGTTACCTCACACATCAGTATTCTGTATTAAGAATAAGTTACTTAAAAAAAAATAATAATAAATATATATATATATATATATATATATATATATATTATTTTTCTGTAAAAACCTACAGACTTATTGTCGACTTGTTGTAGTAACAGCTGCACACACATGCTTATCCAGGCTATTTTGAAATGATTATTCAGTCAATCATGTCAAGACAGAACACATGTGTGTGAAATGAGAAGGACCCATGTGGAACGGTGAGGCTACAGGGAGCAGAGGTAAAGACTGTACAGCACTTTAAGTACTTAAGGTCAACGGTCCAGAGCAACAGCAATTGTGGAAAAGAGGTGAAGAAACATGAGCAGGCAGGTTGGAATTGGTGGAGAAAAGTGGCAAGTGTGTTGTGGCATAAAAGAGCATCAGCAAGAATGAAAGGAAAGGTGTACAAGACAGTGGTGTGACCAGCAATGCTCTATGGCTTATAAACTGTAGCACTGAAGAAAAGACACGAGGCAGAGTTTGGGGGAGCAGAGCTGAAGATGGGAATGACAAGGAGTGATAGCATCAAAATGAGTCCATCAGGGCGACAACCATGTTAGATGTTTTAGAGATACAGTTTGAGAGGCCAGAGTAAGATGGTTTGGACATGTTCACAGGAGAGATATACATCGTTAGAAGGATGCTGAGGTTGGAACTGCCAGGCAGGAGGTCTAGAGGAAGACCAAAGGGGAGATTTATGGATGCAGTAAGAGAGGACATAAAGTTAGAGAGAAGAGGATGCAGGGGATAGAGTTAGTTGGAGGCAGATGATTTGCTGTGGCGACCCCTGAAAGGGACCAGCCGAAAGACAAAGGAGAAGAAGAAGTTTCAGCTAATCATGTGCCAGCAGCACTATGCACAAAACAAATCCATTTTCTAATCTGGCAATTTCACCTCTTAACTCTTCGAAAACAGGTTTTTGCACTTTTCTGTGTACACCATTGCTTTTTTTCTTTCTTTTTTTTTTTTTTTTAAATCAAAGCACCCCATCTGGTACCAAAATCCATGCAAAGGTTAAAATCACTGGGTTTCACAAGGGTCACCCTTCTCCATATTCTGAGTGATATGAACATTAAATGAAGCTCGTAACCTGTCACAGCCTGTATGATTTCATGCCGCTGTTACGTAATTGGCTGATTGGATAGCTGCACAGCTGCAACTTTTCATGAGTACAGGTGCTCTTATGTGAAAATAAAAGTGTGTAAAATATAAGTAAATATAAATGAATCACATTTAGAAAAAAAAAGAAAAAAAATCATAAAGATCATATATTCAAATAAATGGATTGTGTGTAAAATAAAAACATTAAAATGAATCATCTTTAAAAATTCATAGAAAAAAAAAAACATATGCAAAAAAAAAAAAAGCCTAAAAATGAATTCCATTAAATATATCAAGTGGCTACAACCCAATAATGAGTGAAAGAAAGCACGTACAAATATGAATAAACTATACTGTATGTGGAAAAAAAAATATTTTAAAATTCCTAAATCATATAAAAAATAATGTGCAAGTTGACGTTTATTTTGACTGTCTGTAGACTTTCAGCAGAAATCGTACACTCAGATTTTTCTAAATAAAAAATACTGTACAAAGTGTCAGACTACATTAGTTCATATAAACACCTACACTCACACATCCCGAGCATGTAATATACAATAGATGAAAACACAATACCTCCCAATATTTACTCCTGTTCAATTTGTACATTTATGCCAGATCCATTATTCATCTCTCCTTGCAAATTTGACATTTTCCTGATTATATTGTTGTTCTTTCTTTCTTTGTATTTATGTTTTTCTTTCATTTATTGGTGGCTATTTTGCTGTCAGATTTGTTCTGTTTATGTTTTGTTGATGAGGACATTTCCCCCTCTTTTCTCACTTGCAATCTTTTCCATTATAGCGAAATTGCACTCTGATCCATTTAAACTCAAATGCATTGGATTGTCGTCTGAACACATGCTTCAATAGAAGACATTAAGTATGAAGAATATCTGACCTTTTGTACAAGGCAGTTAACATGATCAATATCATGCATTTGCATACCCTGAAATAGAATGATGCAGTGTATTCAATGCAATAATTCAATTTTATTCAGACTAGTTTCGTTGGATTCTTTTTTATTACTAACCGTATACGAATATAGTCTTACAGTATATAGCTTATTTCTTTATATTTCGCTTCCAGACTGTATTATAATTTTTAATGTAGTCTTGAGGAATAGTTCTCCAGACTTCCTGAAGGACTTTTTTTGTCTCTCATTTTCAGTCCAGTCCCTGTACCTGACCAGTTTTAGAGGAATGTTTTCCTTTGTCAAGCCACACAGTGACTTGTGATTCATTCAATCTGAGAAAAAAAAAAAAAAGGCATGAACCAATGAGAAACAGGTGCAGATGATGACAGAAGATCAGGCCAGTGATATTGGAGGTGCTGAATGCTGAGTGGATGGAATATACAGCCACATGATAAGATCGATGATGGTGTGTCTACTGACATCTTTGAAGGAAACATAATACTACACATTTTGTATATTGTGTATTTCTATAAGGGGCAGCTGGAATGAATTGGGCTAACTGGGCTAAGCACTCCTTTTTTTCAAATAGAAGCTTCTATTTTGGGGATCCACATCACATTATTGCCTATTACCAGTTGCACTGCCTTGCCTAATATTCCATTTGACCAGCTTTGACTTTAATTAAGGCTTACAATGTAGAGAGTATTCACATGTGAAAATGATTTCTCTTGGTCCCAGAACAGCTCTTTCACAATTTGAGTCCTGGAAAAGGCCTGTGCTTTCAGGGAAGAAAAGACGTCTTGATGTGACAACCTGTAATTGTATGTTTGAACCTTGGTGTGATTCAGCACATTCAGGTCATCAGCTGACTTCATTTTATTGCCACATAACGTTCCCTTTCAAAAGCAACACTCGATGCTGCATGAAAACGCTATGGGAACGTCCCTTTGTTCACCGGTTGTGAAGCACGTGTGTCTCAAACACGCCAAACTTTGGCATATACAGTATAACCTCGGTCAGGTGACATCATCTGATCAGGTGCACCTGCAGGTTATGAATAAGACTGAAACGGAAACATCCTCAGGTCTTTTTGTCTCCAAGGACCGCATTGTGTGTGTGCGTGTGTGCAAGCACTTTATAAAACTGAAATAAAAAGCATTACACTACTTACCAGAAAAGATGGCAGAGTTAGACAGGAGATGCATGCCTCCATGTGAAAGATATCTCGCAGAGGGCGATCTCCACGCTTTCTGTTTTACGAAACAGAGACGGCAAGGTGTTGGGTGTTCGGTTGCATCCTGCCATGTTTCAGGATGCCGAACATCTAACACCCCCACATCTAGCCAAAATGACGAAACTTCTGCCAATTGTTTCCTTGGGTAGAAAGCACTGTAGGGAGTACTCCGCCTCATGCCCTAAGCCTCCTGGGATAGGCTTCAGGCCCCCCACAGCACTGAATACAGGATAAAATGGTATAAACGATGAGTGAGTGAGAGAAAAGCAAAAGACTTTCAAATCAAATGTGCCAATATTTAATTCACAATAGAACATGTAGAACATAACAAATGTTTAAACTGAGAAAATGTACAATTTTATGCACAAAATGAGCTCATTTCAAATGCAATGCCTGCTACAGGTCTCCTTTACAGATCCTGTAGCATCTCCTCTTCTTTTCAAAACAGTTTTATGACATTTGGCCAATGAGTTCCTATAGTTTTGGTATTGGACTTTGGTCCCATTTTTGCCTGATATACTGTAGGTTTCCACCTGCAGACGAGCTCATGGCCGTCTTTGATATATTTTTCGTTTAATGATGCGCCAAATGTTCTCTACAGATGAAAGATCTGGATGGCAGGCAGGCCAATTCAGCACTCGTACTCTCCATGCTATTTTAATAGCTGCAGTATGTGTGTTTTCATTGTCCTGCTGAAATACACAAGACCTGAAATAGACATCGTTTAAAACTTTTATATACCTTTCAGCACTGATAGTGCCTTCCAAAACAGGCAAGCTGCCCATCCCGTATGCACTTATGCACACCCATACTGCCAGAGATCTGTGATTTCTACCAAGAATGTCAAATTTGGATTAAACACTTTTCCACTTTGAAACAGTCTATTTTAAATGAGCCTTTGCCTACAGGACATGAGACCGCTAGGTATTCCTGGGCAATGACACGATCATGCTGATGAGTGATGCAGTGTCGTCTGAGGGCCTGAAGACCATGAGCATCCAACAAAGTTTTTCTCCCTTGTCCCTTATGCATGAGATTATGAGATTTCTCCAGTTTCTATTAAACGTTTTATGACGTTATGCACTGTAGATGATGAGACAAGCGAAGCCTTTTCACTTTGACGTTCAGGAACGTTGTTTTTAAATTATTCCACAATCTTTCTAAACACTCTTTCACAGATTGGAGAGCCTCTGTCCATCTTTACTTCAGAGAGACCCTGCTTCTCTAAGACATCCCTTTTATATAGCTAATCATGTTACAGACCTAATGCTAGATGTTCTCCCAGCTGAGTCTTTTCCAAATGTCTTGCTTTTCCAGTCCTTTGTCACTTCCATCCCAACTTTTTTGAGACCTGTAGCAGGCATCAGATTTGAAATAAGCTCATTTAGAGAATAAAAGTGTACAATTTCTCTGTTTAAATAATTATGTTCTCTATGTTTGATTGGCTCATGTGATTTAGGAGTTCTAGAGTGCATCCTAGATTTGAATTGCATTTGTACTTGTAACACATCAGCAGCAATGACTGAGACTGTCCACGTGAACATGAATAGGTGGACTATTTACTGAATCACAGGTCTTATTTCTCTTCTTATTTGTTTTTAAATGCATTTGTAGTAAAAAAGCACTCCCTGTCTTCTTGTGAAATTACACAAAAGGACAGATGGCAGAACTAGTGTTTTTCCTTTCAAGCAAAAGTGTTACAACTGTGTGTGTGTGTGTGTGTGTGTTTACCATGTTTGGTATTCTAAAGGAAGCATGGTGTGAAGCGAGTGGAGCATTACAGATGTTAAATTAGAAATCACAAATGCAGCTGGCTTTAAACGTGCGTGTGTTCGTGTGTGTGTGGTGTGATCGTGCTGTGTGAATGTGTAAAATCATTTGCTTCACATCATTCCTATTATGCCATCAATGAGACGTGATATAGACATGGTGTAATGAAATGCTTAAAGTGATTCGCCATGTGAATAACACAATGCTTAAATTAATCCCCCATTATCGAGCAGATCTTCTGAAAATAATCAAGATTTCCAGCTGAGCAGTAGCGTATATAATGTCGTAGACATGAATCAGTGTTTAAATCCTGGGCAATTTCCTATAATTCAGTGAAATTGATGAACTGATATTGCCTTGATTTTTACTACAAGAGACAAGAAATTCGCTTCCCCCCTGCGAACCTGCTGCTCTCAGCAGAGGGAAGTTGCTCAGGATTTTGAGCATGCTTAGTCCTCATTACGCTTCCTCATGGACAGGATTTGGTTGAGTTCCCATCTGCACTGTGCATTTCTGTTAGCAGCTAAGAGAAGGACAGATGAGATGGCGATCCGCAACGGGAAGCTGGTAAGGAGAGCTGACGGAGATATATGGATATTAGACTGCCACCATAATCCACGGGTACACAAAACACACACATGCTCTC
This sequence comes from Clarias fuscus, assembly GCA_030347435.1. Lineage (NCBI taxonomy): Eukaryota > Metazoa > Chordata > Actinopteri > Siluriformes > Clariidae > Clarias > Clarias fuscus. Next base: position 8,295,979 of record CM059214.1, on the reverse strand, counting down.
TCTCTCGCTCTCTCTCTCTCCCTCCCTCCCTTTATTGTCCTGTAAAATAAAATGGCAGCAGTGATCTCAAACCCCAAGCTACTATGTAGCACATCGTGGTCAGCATCCTAATGCAAGAAGATAAGCTTTTAGCTGAGAAAAGGGGGTTTACAAGGTTTGAGGGCCCCTCTAAATTAATCTCCAGGGACATTTCTGAGGGGATGGTGTCACCTTGTGGTCAATAGAAGGAGACTTTAAAGATCACTGAAGTTAATCACTGGAGGGCCAAAAAGCTATTTGATTGTAAAGCGCTGTTTTGTTCAATAGTAAGACACTTTTGTGTATGACGCATTAATGAGTGTGTGAGAGTGTGTAAGAGAAAGAGGTCAAAATAACACACCCACAGAGCACCACATGCTTTTAGACACTCAAGACTAGTCCTCTATTTGCGTCCTCTGAGAATTTATCATGTGAGCCTTGAGGCGCATTAATGGACCCGGTGGCATAAAAGCACGAGGTGTATTTAAGATATATTTCTTAAAATGCCCCAGAAAAATGTATAAATATGACTGGATGTTCGTTATTCATTTTAATGTGAAGGGAAAAGAAAAAAAAAAACACTTTTGAAATCCATGGACTGGAGAATGAGTAAGGATTTTACCACAATTTAAATCATGGGTGTCTATCCGAAATCCAAAAATATAAGCAAGTGATACGCTATTAAAAAATAGTATCTATTGTATCATGTCCCACTGATCATCATGGCTCTTAAAGATAGAGAGGACATTCATTCCTCCTTTATACAGTACCGCTTATTCTGTCTACAGGGTTGCAGGGGCCTGGATCCTCTCCTATGAGACTTAGACTTGGAGAACGAGGCAGGGTACACACTCTAGATGGGATGCCAATCCATCACCGGGCTCACACATACAGTACACACTAAGGGCAATTTGGGAACGCCAATTAACCTAACCGGCATGACTTTGGACTGTCGGAAGGAACTGGAGTACCCGGAGGAAACCCACCAAGCACGGGGAGAACATGGAAACTCCACACACACAGGCCCAAGGAGGGAATTGTACCCTTGACCTTGGAGACACTGGGTGAGGGGCAGCCCATTATCTTTATCTTCTTTGGGATGTCCAGGAAACCACAAAGCCCGGAAGAAATGCATGTGGAAATGGGGAGAACATAAAAAGAAACTCCACGCAGACAGTAACTGGAGCTCAGAATCAAATGCTATGTGTTGAGCCACCATACTGCCTAAATAAAGTATCTGCCCCCGCCAAAACATTGACGTCCCATAGCTTTGATTGTGACAAGTATTTTTTTATATATGCAAAAATCATTCCTCACACTCCCAGATCTACTCTGTCCAGGAATATGCCATCAAGGAAGAAACATTCTATTGATGTGATCTGGCCATTGAGTACAAACAGGTCAGCATCTGACTTTATTTTATTGCCACAAAACATGGTTGAGCCTAGACCTGACCAACTGAAGCAACCCAAGAACATAATGACATTATTAAACCACATTTCCTCCTCAAAGTTGATGGTTGATCACTATCCTTACAGGTTTTAGTAATGCTTTGTACAGATATTAATAACATTTTAGTTATTTAAGCCATTTCCTTAGTTGTTGTCTGTGCTTAATGCAGACCAAATATTTTACACTTCTAAAACATGACCTTTTTTGATCTGGGAGTGTACAGTGTATACCGTAAGAAAATATGCTTAGCGATACTTCCCCAAACAGATGGCCCATCAAGAGTTTTTTTTTTTTTTTTTTTACATATTTGGAGGTCTACACTGGCTGATACATTTGGGATTTGGAGTCTTAATAACTTAATTACACTCAAGGCCAACACTAGATGCAGGGCTGATTTCCAAAAAACACATTGATTTTTACTAAGGTCTCAGCCCTGCAATATGCAAGCACACTTCCACTGTATAATGCAGACAGACGCTACTACGGCTCTGCTGGGAATTTTAGAAAGTGTTCAATAGAAGTTAATATAAAGACTGGAAGAATTGTTTGGTAGTTAGTGCAGGCTGAATGAAATAAGACTTGTTTTTAGATATGCTGTACAATGAAGTGGTATAAATGTTTACGACTGTTAATTTCACCCTTCTACCCTTATTCATGTCATGCCACCATCTGTAGCAACAAAAAACATAAACTCCATGAACTAAAAGCCATGTTATATGTCTCACATGAAATGATCCATATCTCCATTTACAATTTTAGAAACGACCCTGTTTGGGGACCCTTGATTGGTTTCTCATATTCACAATCACAAACATGACTCTAAATAATCATTGAGAAGCTCCTGGATTTAACTTGTGAAATTTGTGAGCTTTTTAATCAGCGCAGCCAATATTATCACCATCTGTACCATTTTGTCCTGTATTCAGGGTTGCAGGGGGCCTGCAGTCTATCCCAGGAGACTTAGGGCATGAGGCGGGGAATGAAACACCCTGGACAGGGTGAAAATCCATCACAGGATCGAACGGGAATCGAACCCAGACCCTGGAGGTGCAAGATGACAATGCTAACCACTACACCATCGTGCCGCCTGCAGCCAATATCGTAGTTTAAATTCAGTTCTGTCCTGTCCAGGTTTAGGCCGTTTGCTGATAATTCGACCAGGCACCTGCATTATGCATTTGACTTTGCTTGGCCCTTTCAACTTGATTATTCCGATAAATCTTGAATGTTCATCCAACTCTCTGTCTGACAAATCAATTTCAACATCACATACAAATGTCTGCCTTTTCAACTTAAATTAACAAGCACAAAACTGACAATGTACTGTACAACCAGGACAATGGACATTTAGGTTCAGGATTCACATGCAAGACAGCTTCACTGAAACTACAATGGGCGTTCAGGTCAAACTGAGACTGAAAATGTAATTCAATTCAGTTTTATTTTTGTAGTGCTTTTAACAATGGTCGTTGTCGCAGAGAGGCATTACAGAATAAAAAAAATATGGAAATGAGTCTGAAAAGTCCGATAAAATACTGTATGTACAGTATACATTTCCTGATGAGCAAACCAGGTTGAACGTGGCATTGAAAGGTTCCCTGAGATGGCAATAGGAGGAGCCCTTGAAAAGAACCAGACCAAACAGGGAATCCAGCCTTATTAGGGTGATATCAGATAGCAGGGATTGCTTTGCAGTCATACTGTGTGTTAGGAGGCTGGACGTTCAGTATAAGAGGGTAACAAACAAGTTAATATGATGTCCACTTTCATTATTGGAGGCTCAAAGACAAAACTGTTTGTTGGAGTTTCAGTCCTGAACTATTGAGCGACTGCAGTCACAAGTCATCAGATAACAGCCAACAGAGTCCAGGAGTGGTGTCTTCAACTGGAAACGTCCCCAGTCACCACACGCATCCCAAGCAGACCACACGAGGCCATCCTCTGCAGTCAGCAAGAGGTCTCCGTGTGACAAAAATTCCACCCAGGACAATGTACAGTATACTGTATATAGTGCAGAGAGCATGCAGGGACTCCACCAGGTCTAATTATGACAGCATAACTAAAAGGGAGGGCCAGAAGGAAATACAGACATGTGAGCTCCCTGAGAACTAAAGCAACCTTTAGTGATCAATGAGAGCGGGAGAGACAGTATACAAGCATACCAGTTCACCATAATGACCATGATAATGTCCATGAGTCCCTCAGTAAAACCAATTGACATTTACAGAAGACTTCTGTATTGACTGACTGCAGTATTAATACTTGTGAATGGTGAAAATGTTCTAAAGAAAGCTGTACGATCCTGGCCGAGGAGGCTCGGAGCCCGGTGCAGGCGTTTCCGTGAATATTCAGTGTGTGGAACGTCTGATTCATGAAGCTTGGCGGATAGCTTGTCACCAACTTGGGACGCATCTGTCTGTGGGAACTGGACACACAATCAATTCACAAGCACCACTTGCACATCACAAGAACCTGGTTGGGAGTTATTGTCACATCCCCAAAAGTCCTGGTTTGACTCCAAAGTTCCTCGTACCAGCGGTTTGTAAACTCTAAAATGTTAGAGCAAAAATGAGAGACCAAAAGGATCAAACAAAAAGAATAGATGTGTGGCCACAAAACAACAACCTGAAATAACAGTGAGGTTTTATTTATATAAATGTATTTTCACTTTTAATTTCCTTTAGGGACAAGTGTACATGAACATACCAAACCAAACAACAAAAAAGTTTTAAAATAAAGCTCCAGGGTTTTTATAGGTACATTATTTACAGCAACACAGTACCTCAGCAATATTAAACACAAAAATAAAGTTAACAATTTCAGAGAAATGTGGGTTGCTTTGCTCTGGTCAGGTCTGGTGGCACATTGAAATGTGAAGAGTCCTCTAAATGTATCTTTCTAAAGAGCTTCTTGCTTGACATTCATAGGTCATGTGCCTCTGTTCGACAAACTAAGTAATAGAAAGAAGAAGAAAAAAAAAAACACCAACGAACACTAAGGTTATCATGAAATTTTGTAGTAATAAATAGACCTAAGACGAGGGGCAGAGACAGATACAAGACTGTAGGCTGGTTTACATTGTGAATTTGGGCCTAATTTTTGCTGTTACTGACAGGAATCTTGCATACTTGAGATTGGTTGTCAGTGAACACATAATGTTCTCTATAAGAATGGAATTCTGATGAAAGACAACCGACTACATACATTGTAGTGCCAGCTTGTATAAGATCTAGTAATATGATGGTGGTGTCAGATTGCATAAAACTCACAAGACAGCTCCACATACTGTACGGTAGTGGCACTAATGAAGCACAGCCAAACACTTTAATGTACTTACTGTCTAATAGGACAGTTGTAGAGAACTCACTAATTAGGTTCAGAACATATGCAGGTAGTTCACTGACCTCGTTGCAAGTCATTTTCACATATTTGGACCGCTAAAGGGGGTTCTTGGGAGGCCAGGGTTTCCAGCAGTCCTACAGTATCATGGCTCTGACATCCCGAGGAAGCTCGATAATACTTGAGCGCTGGGATAAGTGCATTAGCATAGCGGGTTATTATATCGAGAAATAAATGTCGTTTTTACTCAGAGTTACTCAGTTGTGTTCTGTTATTGTGCCCAATCAAAAGTCCCGGTTTGACTTGAACGGCCCTTGTAAAATCCATGTATTTAGTCAGCTTTCAGAGTCAATCATTTCTCGTTGTTTTTGCCTTTCTGTCAGACTTGCCACTTAGACAGCAGCCAGGAAAGCTAATTTCAGCTCTCACAGCTGGAGCTGAGTGAATTAGATCACAAGTAAGAAAACACACACTGCATAGTATGCGCTTGGTTTATCAAGGAGCTGGAGGCCCATTTTCTTTAGTCTTTAAAAAAACACCTGCGGTATAATTATGTGTATGCCCCTCTACATGCCGACTGAGGAAAAACAATTTGCCAGCTAAATTTAGATGTTTTCATCAATTAGCAAAGCACATTTCAAAGAAAAAAGGATTAGCCGAGGCACAATTTAGATTGGGAGATGGATCCTGCTTCCATTTGTGGCCCAAAGCTGCCGTATAATTGAGCTTAAATTATATAAAGACAACTAGACAAGCCCGCATGTGCCGTCTACTAATCAGCGATAAGCACCAAAATGAAATGAGGTATACAGGGCTTGCATCTTCCACTGATGGCATGTTACGTAGAAAAACATGTATGATGCCACCATAGGGTGCAATAGGGTAGAGGTTGTTTTGGATAGTTGTGAAATTTTGCTGAGATCAGATTTCTGGGTTGTTATGCAATAGCATTTTCTGTATTCAGTCAGTGCTAGAAATGATGCTGCACCCAGTGCCTTTTACTCATACTGTTTTATTTTGCAGTAGACCCATTGCAAATGGTTGATCATCCATGACATTAAAGGTCCTAATCTCAACCCAAATTTGGTGGAATTCATGATGTCAGACATTCATGATGAGTGATATTGATGTTGATGTATTAATGACGATATGACATTTCGTTCATATACAAGTGATAACCTGAAACTGAAATACACATGACAATGCTTTGAATCTACACAGACTTGTGCGGAATTCTTTAAGCTTTAAGAAAGATCAATGTTAAGCTAATAAAATAAATATTGCTGTTCCATAAGTATAAAGCACAAAATTGGCCCCTACTGTACATTTAACCAGATGCAATCAAAATTTACATGAATAATTAACAGAGACAAGCTTTTTGTAATTCGATGAAGGCCGTATTTGTCACATATACAGTATCCTGAATTATTATTATTATTATTATTATTATTATTATTATTATTATTATTATTTTCTTTGCATATCCCAGAGCCTTAATTGTTGAGCCACCACTTCCACAAAGACCAAGGAGCGATTCAACTAATTACTCAACTCCTGATAGCAGAAATAGCTTTAATTAAAGAGTGTCATACAGTATGTGCAATCAGAACCCCTAACTTTAATATTATGGCATATTTTGTGCAGCTTCAAAAAGAATCCCAGTTAAGTCAACTATAATAACAGATAATGTTATCTAATGTCTAGAAATGTCGAAAAGTTTGAAGAAGTTGGTACGGTGGCCCCTAAGGACCAACAGCATACAAAGTAAGAGCATAAACATTATGGATACACACTGCAAAGACAAAAATACATTCAAAAGCCAAAGCACAATGATTTTTGAAACATGCTGCAAATGTGTTGCAAATATAAAAACACATTTAAAAAACAAAGCATAAACATTGCAGAATGATGCTGCAAGTACATAGACGCATAAAAAAAAAATCCAAGCACAAACATGGAAACATGCTGCAAATGTAATGATGTGGGTCTCACGAGGGACAGAACCGCGCGAAAATGCTTTGCACTGTTCAGAACGGCTGCTACCCCGCGGAGTTCTGAACAGGCAGAGGCGCGGCCATTTATACACGCGGTTGCCAGGCAACGCCGCAATCAGCGCGAACATGCCTCACCTGGAGGCATGTTTATTTAAAGGTCCTGATACCTCTGCACTTCGTGGGATCATTTAGGTAGCACTGGTAAGGTATCGGGGCCAAAGAAAGAAAGACAGACAGACAGACAGACAGAGAGAGAGAGAGAGAGAGAGAGAGAAAAGGAAAGACAGATAAGCGCACAGAAAGAATACAAGACAGAGGCAAAGACCCAGCCTCCGTCTTCCTAATACCCCGGTGAATGAGAGGGAGAAAGAGAGAGCGCGACTCGGTTTTGAGTTAATAATGCTAATATATAATAAGCACGCTCACCAACTCCTATTTCATTGACCCCCTCTAAAACCCTGCATTAGGGCTCTTATTAATATTATAACATCTCGAGGTGTGACTCTCCATACCATACCACGTAACAGCAAATACAAAAACACATACAAAAGTCAAAGCACAAACATTATGGAAATGTGTTGCAAGTGCAAAAACACAATGTTCAAAGCAGGAACAATAAAGAAAGACGTTGTAAATGCAAAACACATACAAAAGCCAAAGCAAAAAGAAAAGCAGAAAACTGAGATTTTCTACACTGGAAGTGCATCAGGATGGTAGGATTATTATTTATTTATTTTTATTTTTTTCTTCTGCATGTGCTTTTCTTTGGATAATATACTATAACCTTCTGATCACTTAAAGACTGAGTCACTGCAACTTGCTCAGCTACTGTAGCTCACACTGAAACCAGGATTCAAATCTGATTTTACAGTATATGTATGATACTTTCTCGTAAACCAAGGCAAATCACGATATACCTAATAATTCGTAGAATAATCTTACAAATTAATGAAACTGATCATTTACAGCATTTTTTAAATTGTGTATATGAATGTACGCAATAATTGTTTGACAGGATTGGAGTGATTTTTAAACTTTGAAAATATACTGTATGATGGCTTTTAATTTCAGGTCTTCAAGTAGCTCTTGCAATTTTCAGTCATTTTATAATATGAGGTGTTATGCTAAATATTTTCCTTAAAATATCACATCTGATGTCAAGCAAAAGCATATTAAAATATCACACATTTAAAAAATGGTCCGAATTTTATAGTAATAATTTTACTTCATTTTAATCAGTCAGAAAAAAATGTGAGGCATTTTCCACTGAAGAATTTACTAACCTGAATCACTATTGGTTCTTTTAAGACAGAACATTATTTTTGTACTTTTTTTAATCATGTGAAGAGTAAGCCAAATTATAGAGGGACTCAAATGACCGCGGGATACACTCTCTGTTTGTTCCTAATCGAATCACAATTTTCTTTTACTGAATTGTCGCAACTCTGGTATTGAAAAATCAGGCACACCTCAGCAGTGTTAATGATGCCTTAAAGCCAGCGCTCTCCAAAGGCACACAAACAGCCATGGATTTTCCAAACTGGTGTTAAGATCGCTCTAGTTATGCAGCAACCTCTAACAAAATCTAAAGTAGTCCGGCTGTTAATCAATTTGTAGCTTCTTCAATTACATAAAAGAGGAGAAAACAAAAGGTTTTTTTTTGTTTTGTTTTTTATTCAATGCAAATAGGATAAAAGAAAATAACTTTGTCATGCTGATGAAGTGCTTATCATTACATTTTATGATGGGAGGCTGTGTTCCAATTAGAGTTTTATTATTTTCTTCAGATTGATTGTAATATTTGTTTATTTGCAAATAAAAGTCCCATTTTTATAACAATGCTTGAAATTTTAAATTAAGCATTTGCAGTTAACTTATTTTAATGTAATGTCTGTGAAGAGAGACAGACACAGAGAGAGAGAGAGAGAGAGAGAGAGAGAGTATTTCAGCCAGCTGTACACAATAACAGTCTCAGCCAGGAAATAGAGTGGAGGCCATTTACTATTCCAAGGCAGTTCTGCTCACTTTGATTTGATTCACCGAACAAATGCACCTCAGCTTCCCAGAAGAAACTCAGCCACTGATATGAATCAATGGAACGTAGATATTCTAGCCAAAGGTCAGTACTGAATGTCATTTTGCTAGAAGCTATTACATTCTAGATGGGCTTAGTCTTGAGTGATTGACATTTCCATGACGATGGTTGAAATTTTATGATGTACACCACGAGGTCTGCAAATTCACTCCGGGCTCTCCTTCTGCTTCCGACAGAATTTATTAAATTGTCTCAAGCTAGAAGCAGCATGAACAACTGCTCCATTTCTTTCTGGTCTATCACTTGAAAGTGGACAATTAAGGCAGTCGCTGCCCTGGTCATGGCCTCTGATGCTCAGTATTCAAGCTGTGGTCCTCATCCTGTGATGAGAAGTGCTTTGATTTCAAATTGTTAAATTATTGATCTTTGGCTACAATCAGTAAGATAATTCATTCATTCATCTTGTTCGTGGTCATGTTATTGTTTATTTTGCATTGTTAAAACGTGCATCTAAAACTGAAGTAGTTGGCATTTTCAAAAGCATATACTGATATTGTAACAATATCATCAGGGTTGACTCTATGATTAAAGTGCTGGCCTGCTGAGCTGAATGTCCCTGGTTTGAACCTCAGTGCTGCTCAGCTGCTACTGTTGGGCCTTTCAGCAAGGTCCTTCACCCTCAACTTCAGTGATCTTGTAAGAAACTGCCACTGAAATGATGCATAATATATGATATGGGTGTATCACCTGGTATGTGTTTATTAGGGCCCAAGCACTATAAGGTGCACAGGACCCTCTTGTTTTCCTAAGGATTTTTTCCCACCCTTTTGGACTTTTTCGGGGGTCTTAACATGCTCAAAAACTCATGAAACTTGGCAGACAGGGTGGAATCTGCTGCTATCAGGATGCCTCAGAGTCTCGTGGCCCGCGGCCCCCAGGGGCCCCCACACGAGGTTTTGCTGCATAGCTCATACACACTTTCACGTAGGCACACGAAACTCGGTACACATTTAGAGCTCATCGAGCCGAACAACTTTCGCACTGCAACTCAACAGGAGGCCGGTTATTTTGGGTCGTTCCCAAAAACGCACCCGATGGATTCTGATATACTCCTCCTAGGGAATCTAAACAATCTCATCACAGGCCATCACATTCGGGAACATCATAGTGTGATGCTTTTCTTCCAGCGTCTGCGGCCTATTTAACACATACACATCACAAATGTTAACACTCAATCACACACACACACACACAAATGCATTAACAAAAATATTTAGGGCCCAAACTGACATTAGCCCTCTATAGTGTGTGATGTGTGCAGGTTGTACGGTGTACCCGGGCGGCGATGACTTTTTCGAGGTCTTACAGTAACACACGGGTTGTGCGGTGCGCCCGGGGTGGCGATGGCGCAGGGTGCTTGGGCCCATCATCGTTGCTTGCGACTATATTTGATTGTTGCTCTCATACAGTAAATAATTTACACACTTCCACTGCATAATTCCACTTTAAATGCAGCCATACCATGCGCTAAACCGGGTTAAGTTAAACCGGGTCTTGTGCTAAAATTCCTGGTAAATGAAGGTGTAAAAGCGATCGACAATTACAGGAGACATCAAGCACAGAACAGTGAAGAAACTCTTAGCAAATGCTCAGTAAAGCATTTAAATGGTGCAACCATTTTAAAGAAGCCTGTACGTCTGTGAATGATGATCCTGGCTCAGAGCCCACTGCCGTCATTTGCATGAACATTCAGTGATTGGAACATCTGATCAAGCCGTATGATCAGGGCTCCGGTGTACTGAGAAAACCTGATAGTTTTCAAGCACTAATGATACAAGCATGGGATAAGAGCATTAGAGTTGAGGGGATTATATAAAGAAATACAGGTACAGTAGTCTTGTTATTCTGCACAATCAAAAATCCCGGTGTGACTTGAATACCCCTTGTATTTTAGCTTTGTACTTTGACAAATTAATTACATATTTATGAGTATGAACAAATATGCTTAAAATACACAACTGAACAAGGTATTAGGCGCAAAATTACAAATATTAGTTTTGTTGTTGTTGTTTTTGCATAACTTGCTTTGGCTGTTAAAGATTTTAGACTTTTTGCAGCATCGTGGTTCAACTTTCCTCTTATAAATTGTTTTACATTCTCCTCAGTGAGCATGGGCCTCCCTTATGTACTCACAATTTGAAATCTATTCATGAATCTTTAAAGGGATTTTAGTTCGGAGATTGGCTAGGCCACGCAAGGTCTTCTTGACTTATTGTGGTTGTATATCTTGTTGAAACATCAATTCCCACCCTATTTTTATGCTAATGAGATTAGGACTTGGTGTTGGCCAGTTCATGTGTAAAAATAATTTCTTCATGCTCCCAGAATGACTCTTTCACAATTTGATCCTAATGAATCTTGGCATTGTTGTCCTGGAATATGCCCATGCCCTCAGTCAAGAAATACTCATTGATGTGGTAACCTGGTCATTCGGTTCATGCATGTCGTCTGCTGACTTCATTTTATTGCCACATAACATTGCTGAACCTAGACGTGACCTATTAAAGCAATCGCTAATCATAACACTGACTCAGAGGCTTGTACAGGGTGGGCACTATTCTTACCCCGATGCATCCATCACTCTTGAATATGGTAAATCTGGATTCATCAGACCACATGACCTTTTTTTTTTTTTTTACATTGCTTTAAAGAGGAATTTTCATGCTCCTTAGCAAATGAAAGCATTTTTTTCTAATTATGTGGTGTCTTAGGGCCACACAGTTATGGGTTCATTACATTGAAAAAACAGCATACTCTTTTATACACACGTTATACATCCTCGTACAGTACATGTGTGTTTAGGAATAGAGAAGCTAATCACTGCATTATTTCTGGGTAAAGCTAAAACATACATATTTGCTTAGAATATTTAAATCCAACTGGTAGTCCAGGTAGTTGATACGATATTGGGTTTATATTTGTATTTTGTGCTTACTTTTTTTTTTGGCTCTGCTTGTGTCACTGCTGGTGGTGGGATGGGTGTTGGGACCCTTAATGTTTCAGGTCACGCCTACTACAGTTGGATCCTGCAATCCATTGGCTCTACCCTTGTTGATCCCGCCTCCTTCCTGACGATTGGTTAACAAGGAGACCAAGAGACCTACTTAGGCCCTTCAGACTACAATGATGCAGACCGTGTCTTTGCTTGTTTTTATACTGAAGTTAATGAGAAAATGTGTTGTTGTTTTTTTTTTTTGGGCAGGGGAGGATGACTATGCTCTGTTTTCTCCATTCGATGTTGATTGGTATTTGATAGATTCTTTTGTGTATGACTATTTGCTTGTTTTGACTGTGTTTTGGGTTTGCTCTTCTTTAGTTTTTTTATTTTAAATATAATACATTACTGGGTGTAACTCATGTACCGAGTCCTCATGTTTTCCATTCATCCAAATAGGCGTGTCTCCTGTTAATTATACTACATGACAATGATTGGCATTTCTTTCGATGTTTGAGATTTCCTGATGTCTTTATGACTTGAATGCATTCATTCAACAATCTGGGCATGATACAAAAAAGACTGAAATCAGGTTTATGAATCTAAATTTTCCAAATGACAGCATGTAATTACTGTGGAGCGAAGCTGTCCATGGCTTACTAAAAAATCATTTGGGGCTTTTTTTTCTGTTTTGTTTTCCTTTTTTTCAAAAATAAATAAACCCTTGCTAGACACAGCCTCCAGACAGAAGTGCTTTATTATTTGTTAACTCTATCCCGCCGTATTTAAAGCAGCTAATTTTGTGACAGAGCTCAGCTGGCAGTTCGGAATAGATCCCCCCTGTAATGCATGTTAATGTGTTTCGTATTGAAATTTGTTCCTGCGGTATCATGAGTAAACAAATGACAGCCACTCGGCCAGAGGAGTGTGTGTGCGGGGAGAATACTGATGGAGCTCACCTACGAAGCAATCATTCAGCTTTTCTAAATTGGAGATGAAAAACTCTGTCTGTTTTTGAGGCAATCTTCTGTTCCTGCATTCATTTCATGCAGTGGTTAGTTTGTCTGTGTTAGCTAAGAATAAGCACTCATGTTTGGGAGGGCCATAAGAATTTCACTAGAATACATTATCATTGTTCTATAGACCTTTTGCACCGGATATCATGGCACTTCATTCTGCAAGAAAACGTTGTCATCTTAAACATCACTTTGTCTTTTCTAAGTTGTTCCGAACTGCCTCTGAACTGTCCAGAGGTGGCAAGTACTCCATTATCATACATATTCTTTCTGTGTGTCATTCGTTTTAATTATACACTGTATGGATAAAAGTATTTGGACAAACCTGTTAATTTTTATACATTTTTTTGGTGGATGGAGATTTTACCCCGATTTTCTCCCTATTTTCAGTCATGTCCAATTCCTCCCCGTCACTAGGGGGCGCTCCCACATTAAGGCTACTACTACCACTAAGTCGGGAGGGCCGAAGACTATCACGCGTTTCCTCTGAACCACGTAACGCCAGCCGACCGCATCTTTTCGAACTGCTCGCTCACGCACCGTTGGGCGCGGAGTAACGCACTCGGAGGACAGCGCTATCCGCTCCTTCTGCTCGCGTGAGCTCACAGACGTCCCTGTAGAGCAGTGATTAATGTGGGAGCACTAAGTACTTCTCATCCCTCCCCTCTGAGAGAGCTCGGCCAATCAGCTCTCTCTAGACCTCCGGCTGCGAGAGGTTACAGCATCACCCGGGAATCGAACTCGCGATCTCCAGATGATAGGGTGAGCACTTTACCACAATCTTAATAATTCCGCATACCAAGACATCTTGCACGATGCCATACTTTGTTGCAACTTTGTACGGCAACATTTTTTGGACGGCTCTTTTCTACTCCAACATGACTGTATGCATGCATGTCTTTTAACCTTTTAGTATTCTGTATGCTTGCAGTATGCCCATGTTTTATACATAGACTACTTGCGTTATACAGAAGTCCCCCTACATGCAAACAAGTTATGAACATTCACAGATATGAATATGTGTACGTGCATGGTCAATCATGGAAGTTAGATCACATGTTTGATGTACACTGTCACATGCATGAAGCATGCCTCGCAGGATGTTCAGAAGCAAGCGTAAAGGCAGCAAAATCATTCAACCATCAGCACAATTCTAAAGAACACTGTACTGTAATATACTGTGTATCATCAATTGTGTTAGTATCCTAGTACCTTGACAATGTTTGTTGGTCTTACCAACGAATTGGACTTATTAATGAACTCTCAGAACAGAACTTGTTTGTATGTTAGGGACTTACTGTACAGGATAACAATGGTAGGCACTAGCTACAGTAGGTAAGCTACTGAAGTAATTAAAGACACTACCAGTGATCCTCGCAATTCATTTAATTAATATCAAATCTTGTCACTATCAAGAAGTTATGGCATCATGTGCAGGGCTTCCTTTATATTAGCTTTCCTTTATATTAGCTTTCTCTGTTATAATTTTCATCTGCCTTTGTGGGGGGGAAAAAGCACATTTCCCTGCGTTGATTTTGTTTTTCTTTATTTCAAGACATACTGCCAACCACTACAACACTGACTTTTAGAAGCTTAACAAAGTTAATCAGTGATTTATTTTTGATCTGGTCTGATCTGTTTATATTGATCTGTTCTGATTAATGATCTGAAAAGCCACAGCTCCCTTGAAATAAAACTAAAAGTACGGCAGAGCGGCTACTTGCATTGCTGTTATGGGGTATCCATAAAACTCAGCAAAGCTAAAAGTTATTCACTATTCTAACTTCACTCCAGTGTTCACTCTGCTCTGTCCAGCCATGTCCATGAATTCTACATTTCTTGGTCTGTGTGCGTGGAGTTTGCATGTTCTCTCCATGCTTGGTGGGTTTCCTTCTGGTCCTCCAGTTTCTTCCCCCCAGTCCAAAACATGCAGATTTAGAATCGTTGGCATTCCCAAATTACCCGTAATATGTGAACGCACGTGTGAATGTTGACCGGAGATCGTAAACACAATGGTAACCATCGTATTCCTCCAAGGTCTCTAGAGATTCCTAACTGAATGGATGGACTTTACATTTACTTGAGTGTTGGGTCTGTGTACTTCTGCCACCTCTGGAACAGTCTGTGTTGTTTATGTCCAACTCAAGCTACAGAGTTAATTTAAGTCCCTGACACAAGGTTGAGAACCACATCCCTCTTTAGGCACTAAACAAAGGCAATACATGATGTGTGGACAAGGGACTAATTTTCCATTTTATGCTATTTGAGACTGCACCATAGATATTAATTAGAAGGTTTTACATGTCACTGTTAGTTAACGTTACCTGCTCATTATAATATGAAGCGTAAAGCATAGTACATTCTGTATGCAGAATTTTTAATGGGTCATATGGAAATATTTTGGAGTAGAATAAGAAACATTTGTTTCATCTTTGTTCTTTCTTTCTTTTCTTTCTTTTTTTTTTGATAATCAAGGTTAAGTCATGTCTCACGGTAAATCTCACAGTAGCCTTTGTCATAGTAAATGAGTCTCTCTACTTATGATTATAAGCACCTGCTACATAATTAGGGAAGGCAAATATTGCAGGTAACAATATTACCTCTTAAAATAATACACCACATGCTTGTTGTTTTTGTTGGTCTTTCGTCTGCTCCTGGCAAGGTGTCGCCACAGTGTACAGGAACATCTGGTCCGCACACAAGCCTAGACACAAGGGCTTGGATGCCATTCCTGACGCAACCCTCCTATTGTTTCCTGGGTTGGGACCGGCAGTGAATCCAATGGCTGGGGTTTGGGCAGCGACTGGGAATCAAACCGAGGTCTTCTGTACTGTATGACAGGCGTGAAACCTATTACTGAGCCACCAGTGCCCTACACACCACTCTGGTTAGGTAACGCAGCATACTGTAATGCAAAAATAGAGTGAAATTGAAAGTAGAATAAGAAAGAGTTGTTTAATTTTTGCTCTTACTTCTTTGAGAAATAGAAAACAAAGTACTGTAAAATCAAAAAAAAGAAAGAAAGAAAAACCAAAGCATAGGACACGCTTGAAAAGTCACTGTGAATGATATGAATATGAAATGAAAAGAGTCTATGAACATAATCTTCAAATCCTCTTCCTTTCTCCAACATGAAACGTAGTTGTTTAATTACATCTTAAAATTATTTTTCTTTGGTTTTTATTGCCTTTGAAAGCAGTGCCTATCAAAGCGTCACATTTGAGCTTTTGCATCTAAAGCAGTGGTCCAACCATGGATAAAATTTCCCCTTGCAGAAAAGACAATTCACTGAACAGGGAAAGGACAGGGTATGTCAAGAAAAATGAATTAGCTGAGGGTAGCGGTTGTTTTCCCTTCGTGCTGACTTAAACCATTGACCGTTGTGAATGCTTCCGTATTGTAAATCACTACAACCCAAGACTCGACTGTGGATTTATCCTACCATGAAGGTACTATGCATATGAGCTTAATACCAAAACTTGAATTCAGATTTTACCAAGCATTTTTGCCAGAAATGTTGTACATGAATCCAGATGTTTTGAAATGTTTTGTAGAGAGGAATGATCTAAAACTTGCACGGCTAATCCAACACAAAACTTAAGTGTTAACTAAGGGAAATGTTAAGGGTGTCAATTCCTTTTTTTTTTTTTTATGTCTGAACTGAGAATGATTAAAAAGAGCAAGTAATAGAGCAATCCTTCACCTTGAAACTGTCCATTATTCTGTTATTGGGCTGAAGATAAAATGTTCTAAAGTGCTGGTTTAAAATGGTAATCTGAACACAATTTGACACTTGGCTAAAATATTTCAGTCCTCGTCCAAGGCCAATTCTGGGTTATTGCAAAACTTGTAATAGTGCCATGAAATGCATTGACATATAGCACCACAGACCCTGCAATCCACCCTGGAAGGCAGCAAAGATAATGGTAGGAAAACCTTAAAGAAAAAGAAAATAATCAGTTTCATTTAGCCTTAGCTACCCCAGTCAATACAAATCAACTGAATCATATTGGATCAGGCATCATTTAAATTGGATTGCATCAGAAGCAAAGTGAAGTGATACAGTAGGTTACTTGTTTAACTGTATATTCTTTATGTTAGCACTGTTGCCTCCTTCAGGGTTGGGGGTTTGAATCTCACCTCTTCTCTGTATGTGCTTGTTTTGTTTCCTCTACAATACATTCTGGTTTCCTTCTACAATACAAACCATGCAGTGTATGTTGATTGACACTTCCAATGTATGTATGAATGGGTGAGTGTGTGTGCTTCTGCCCAGAGATGGGTTGGCACCCCATCCAGGGTGTGTCCTGTCCTGTGTCCTTAGTTCCCTGGGATAGGCTCCAGGCCCACTGTGACCCTATACAGGATAAGCAACAGAGGAGGGCATAGTGCACTGAGATCCTGTACTTGTGTAAAATAAGAGGTAAAAGTCCTCCATTCACAATTACACTTAAGCAAAAGTCCAAAAGTACTCACCTTTAAATTTGCTTATGTATCAAAAGTACTGAGCTTGTATTAGCTCACAGTAGCCCTTGTCATAGTAAATGAGTCTCTGGCAGTGAATCCAGCTGCTGGGGTTTGGGCAGTGGCTGGGAATCAACCACAGGCCTTCCGTATGACAGACTTGACCTATTACTGATCCACCAGTGCCATACACACCACTCTGGTTATATAATGCAAAAATAGAGTGAAAAAGAAAGTAAAGATTTTGCTGTAGAGTACAATTAAAAAAGTGTCCACTCATAAATTTACTCAAGTAAAGTACAAATATATGAAATACCGTATGTACTTATATAGTACAGTACGTACATACAGTGTTAAAGTAAATTAAATGTACTTGGTTACCTTGGCTCTCTGATAAGCAGTATAGATAATGGATGGATGGATATACAGTTCTGTAGTAAACTGATATATTCTATACTTCTATTTAGAACTGTGGATTGATTGTAAGGTGTTGCACCACCTTTACTGACTGTAACAATCCTTTCACACAGTCACAAAATTTGAAACAGGATGTGACAAGTTGATAGGATCAAATTTTCCACATGCAGTACCGAGAGAGTAGCTTACTCACTGGCTGTGAAATGTGCTATGGTTTGGTTGAAACCATATTGCATAGGATGAGGGACCAGTTTTCAGTTTTCTCTCAGGGAAAACATTCCACAGTGAAGAAAAAAAAAAATGCATGTGTGAAAATGACCTTAATCTATTTTTCATTGTAACACTCATAAGCCAGCATAAAAACTCCATCTTTATTTAATGATACTGCATCATCAAAATAATGACTTCTTCGCACTGTTTCAAACCCATATTGCTCGTAAATACACTTATTTCCTACAGGGGTCAGGCAATTGGACTAGCTGAAACTTTTCCTCTGGGCACAGAAGAATGAGAATGGTGAGAGAGAAAGCAAACAAGCTTTGTCTGGCAGAATTTAATGAGTCAGATGAATGTCAGACCGCCCCGGTTCGAAATGACCTTTAGCTTAGCTGCGAGAATAGTTATAGCACAGCAGCGCATGGGACATTACGTCCCTAAACTGGACCGTCAATCACTCTGTTCCTTTGTTCCTCTGCCTCCTCGATCAGCGCACCGCTGAGCCCGTCTCTGTCTTGTGCTCATGCATAATTTCAAATGGTGGGAATGTGCAGATCTGTGATGATGGATGCAGGTCAGGAGCTCAGTAAGCTCAGTCACTGTCTCTGGCTACATCTGGAGGATCTGGAAATGTGAATGCCTTCAGATATTAATAGCCATACTCATTGGAATGCACCTATTCACAAAAGCTTGTTGTAATGCTATGGACTCATTCAATTTATAACATATGGTGTACGGATTTATAGCAATGGATGTCTGCTTTTTAAAACTAATACCCTCCTTTCTCATATTTTTAATTTGATGTGAAAATATGATTTAATGTGATGACACTATTATTGTGGTGGTGTGATATTGATTGTTTTCCAATTACTGTACATCTTTTGTTGGTCATACACTATAGATATTTGGCAGTGATTACATATTATTAATTAAAGAATTTTTTTTATGTATTCATAGCTACATTATTAAAAAAAAAAAAGATTCTGTTATGATGTGATTTTTTTTTTTTTTTTTTTACTATTCATTTGTAATATATATATTTATTTAAGTATTTTCACACTATGCCCTTCCAGATGCAATCCTTGCATATTATGTGTGCTTGAAACTGGGGCTACAGCTTCACTGAATAAACGGGAAGAGATAAATGGATTGCCATCTTACTGAAAGACTGTAAAGCTGTTGCACCTAAAGCCTTAGCAATTCAATTTTGCTGGAAAAGTTTTTTTTTTTTTTTTTTTTTTTTTTTTAATGAACATTTTAAGCTTGAAGGGCTGGTCATAAAATTATTGAATTTTCCAGATGAAAAAATGTTGCAACAAGAAGAGTACTAGCAACAGTTGGATAATGTGTTACAACTAGCAAGATTTGTTTGATGTGCATTAATGCTCGTAATAAGAGGGGTGTTGAGGAAATGCCTTTTGAGCAAGAGTGTAAATCGATGGACATTTATAGAAGACACAGAACATTGATGAGACTCTTAGCCACAGTAAAATGTCTGAATTTTAAAGATGCCCCATAATTCACTTGTATGCAACTGAATGCAATCCTTGCCGAGGTGGATCAAAACCCGCTGCAGTCATGTCTGTGAACGTTCAGAGTGGAATGCCTGATCCTTAAAAATTGACTGTCAACTTTTCGCCAGTTTGCAGAAGAGATTCATCTGTCTGTGGGCTCTATAAACACAATTATTCCCCAACACCACTCGCACATTACAGGAACTCAGCTGAGAGTTATTGCCACATCCCATGCACTGCAGGCCATTTCCATGTTTTCATGTTTGGGCCATTAAAGGATTTCCTGGGAGGCCAGAATTTCAGACAAGAACCAGGCATGACCATCCTATCATGGCTTGACGTACTGAGAAAACCATCTACCTTAATGGCATCCACGCAATAGTGAAACTTTGGTATAATTGCATTTGTGTAGCAGAGGATTATATATAGAAATAAAGGTAGATTTTCCACTCAAAAGCATGTTCTCTTATTGTGCACATTTAAATGTCCCATTTTGAATCGAATGTAGTCAACAAACTCATCAAACTTCTCAATGCTCACTGTCTCCTGACTAGCACAGTTGCTTCCCATCCATGTTCAGGGGGCTATGGGTGCCCAAGAACCTGCCCCTTTGGCTTTGTCCAAACTGCCGTCTTCAGTAAGGCGTTTATTTATTGATTGATTTATTTTAAAGGCCTACCTGTGGTCCTCATCAAGAAGAACATGTACCAATACAAATACATGTAGCTTTTTACAAAGGTACCTGACTGCTATCAGTCATTTCACATCATACTGTACGATGACCTTTAACCTTTTCATGACGAGCAAATGGATGATGAGTCCGCGGAATAACCATACAGCCAAAACTAACACTAAGGCTTGCCCACAGGAGCACAACTCCTCTCTGCTTTCTCAGGCTGATCTGTTAAGGTGATACAATATCCATCCTACTGTGTACTGGACCCTCTCACACTGCTAATCACACCAATGATATGATATATTACTAGCATTTGGATTAAATCTAAAAAAAAATACAGTCACACTTAATTCTGTCCACATAGACGTACTTATAATTCTATACGAGAACCACATACAATTAGAAGTAAGATTTTTGATTACATAGTCACTCTGGATGTGCATCAGTAAAAGACCTTTTTTGAATAAAAGGTTTTATTATTGGTTCCAGACTTGCATTTAAAACACCCATTTATAATATTACTAGGACAGCCTTTGAATACCTCAGAAATATTGCAAGGATGAAAAAAAACAAAAAACTTTACAATGCAGATACGCTAGTTCATATTTGTAATGCCTTACTGTCTGGATTTCCAGCAGACAAGCTCCAATTAGTTCAGACTGCAGTAGCCAAGGTCCTTAATAGAACCAGACAATTTGATCACATCAGCCCTGTCTTTTCTGCATCACATTGACTCCTAGTAATAACTCTCTTTTATTTTACAATGCTAATATTGAACTAGAAAGCACCAAATTGACTCATGCCACCATGTCTGAATGAATAGCTGGAATATCCTTTAATAAGACGCTGTGCTACTTTGATCAAAAGGCGCAGGCTATTTTTTGGTACCTCGTTTAATGAATACTACAGAAATGCCGGAGCTTTTTCCAGAAAATCCACGTAATTATGGGAATAGCCTTCCAACTGGTGTTCAGGACTCAGCCACAGTCTCAGCGTTTAAGTGTATGATTTATTGCTTTGGTCAGTTCTTTTGTGAGAATTGTTTTTTCTTAGGTAAAGAAGCAGATACAGTATGGGGGGGCTCATGGATGATGAATTGGGATGTTTGGTTACTGCCTTCCACCCATCACTCTTGCGTTCCCTCAGGATTCTGGATGGTGGAGTGGCTGGACACTTTATGTAACCCGCATGTCATGTGTTTCCTATTCACTGTCACTTTTAGTTACGCTGGAATCCCTGCTTGCACTCGGCACAGAATGTACATTGACCATATCTATTACATAACAGTGAGCATATCTGATGCTCTCTCTCTCGCGCGCGTTCTCTCTCTCTCTCTCTCTCTCTCTCTCTCTCTCCCTCCGAATTTTTCTCAGATACCAGTGATCCTGGCCCCCTGCGTGATACACACACACACACTTTATGTTTTGCTATATTTTCTGAGCTTTATTTTCCATTTGCCCTGTTTTGACCGTTTTGCTATTACACGTTTCCTATTTTATTTTTTATTGCCCTGTTTGCCAAATTGTTAAAATTATTCCTCCTGTCAATGTGGATCTCAATAAAGATCATGCTCACCCTCATGCCTGTGCTCAACCTCCAACCTGTGCCAGGAAAAAAGGCAAAAAAAAACAAAAAAAAAATGGGCAAGTATAGGAGAAATTTCTTTACATCTTGAGTAATATTTAATACTAATACAAAAGGTAAATGATTTCATTACCAGCATCATTTCAGAAAATGATGAGATGCTTGATTTAAAAAAAAAAATAGCACATAGACACTGTGATTGGGGGTGAAGGCAGATGATTTGTCATTCACAACTTCTCACGAGGTTAAAGTTCCGGTAGCATGTTTGATGATTGAGATTTATTGAAAAAATTACAGCCTGGCAGGTGTTGAACCCATTTGTATGAGTCATATTTCTACAAATGAAACTGTAAGGCAGCATAATAATAATAATAATAATAATAATAATAATACCTAACTAAAGGAACTGGTAAGCACTGTGGCACTGTGGCTTAGTGGTTGTCGTTTTGCACCTCCAGGTTCGGGGTTCAATTTCTGCCTTGGGTCCGTGTGTGGAGAGTTTGCATGTTCTCCCCATGCATGGTGGGTTTCCTTCGAGTACTCCGGTTTCCTCCCACAACCCAAAGATATTCAGATTAGGCTAACTGTCATTCCCAAATTGCTTTGAATGTTTGAGTGTGTGTGCCCTGCAATGGATTGGTTGTTGTCTGGGGTACCCTGCCTCGTGTCCTAAGTGTACTCTTTTTTTTTTTTTTTTTTTTTGTAGTTTTGTTTTTTTTAGGATAAAGCGGTATATACAATAAGTGAGTGAGTAAATGCGTGAGTATTTGGGCAGGTAAACAGTTTCTGAGGAAAAAAAAAGTTGCCCACCTACAGAGAGTGCATTTATTTTCCACAAGTATTCCTGAAAGTGAAAAAACCTTACCATTTAGCATAGCACATAAATTAGCTACCGTGAAGAAAAAGTGCAACTGTACCACTTTCACTGAGAATTTTTTTTTTTTTTTTTTTTTTTTTATGCTTGCAAATACACAACGATGCACTGGTTTCTGCTGATCTAGTGGGTATGGCTTTCAAAGTTGAAACATGCACCCACGAAAAACAAAACATTTTACACACTTCGAAGTGCTAGCAGAGACGACCTTTGTTAACTTGACTTCCCCTGATACTGCAGTGATTTATTTTCCAGCCATTCGCAATTGATCCAGTTCACTGAATCCGGGCCTTAGAAATGAAACAGGGGAATTTAGCCTAGGAAAGACGTGTGTGAGAGAATACAAGTGTTTGGGTAGTGAATGAGAGGAAGAGAGTGTAATGACAGGCACAGATGGGTCCATTATTATAGCTGGGGGATTATTATTTGCATCTAAGCTATGGAGATTAGTGACAAAAAAATGACAGTCATGTAAAACCGAGCACTTTTCCAAAGGGCTGTGTACATAACTAGACAGGTACATTTTCTGAAGAAAATGTGAGTGGTTCTTGCAGTGGCAAAACCTAGGCCAGTCATTTTATAATGCCAGTCAACTGGATCAGTTGCTAAGGCGCAAAGTGGTTGCTAGGGCGTGGCCTGACAGCTTCACAATGACCCTGAGAGACTGATTGGTTGCCTGTGGAAAAATAAGCCCCCTTACTGTATTTCTCTATTGGCAGTCAGATCCATGGTTATGTTCAGTTTCAAAGTTTCTTTAGAAGTTACCATATGAAGGAATGCAACTTTGAACACGTCCTGTTTCAATGGGAATACCTTCATACTATAATAATACTATATGTCAATGGGGCAAATGTGGGCACCTTTTGCACCCCAGGGGTACAACTTATACCCTCTTGACACAGCTTGCAATCCTTTTCAAATGTGGTAAATTTTATATTCCTACAATATTCTTGCTCTGCACTAGAATCCATCAGAGTTGGTCTCAATGTTAAGTCTATGGGACTTAGACTTAAATCTAAGTCCAATAGGCCCTGCAAAGGCGATTTACCCCCACCCCAAAATTCATAGCACCCTATTTCCGATTTGACACCTTTTTCTTTTCTTTTTTTTTTTTTTTTTTAGATTTTTCCCCGATTTTTATCCCTAATTTAGTCGTGTCCAATTCCTCCCCGTCTCTAGGGGGCTCCCACATTAAGGCTACTACTACCACTCAGCCGGGAGGGCCGAAGACTATCACGTGGTTCCTCCGAACCACGTGACGCCAGCCGACCGCATCTTTTCGAACTGCTCACTCGCGCACCGTTGGGGGCGGCGTAACACACTCGGAGGACAGCGCTATCCGCTCCCTCTGTTGCGCGAGCTCACAGACGCCCCTGACTGGCTGTAGAGCCGTGATTAATGTGGGAGCACTAAGTACCTCTCATCCCTCCCCTCTGAGAGAGCTCGGCCAATCAGCTCTCTCTAGACCTCCGGCTGCGAGAGGTTACAGCACCACCCGGGATTCGAACTAGCTTTTACCACTGCGCCACTCGGAGGCCCCTGACACCTTTTTCAAGGGTCTACGACAAACACTCCGGGACGAGTTACGCGCCAACGTTTGTATGGAATGGAGGATAATACAAATAATAATAAGAGAACCGTAAAAGAATTCCTATGTATTAGGAATGTACGCCTGTATACTGTATGTCGAAATAGTTCAAATACCCGTGTATTAACATGTAAAAAATATATATATCATATAATATTAATATAAAATACCTCTCAGTGCACATGTTTTTTAATGATATTTGTCATAGTTTTCTCAGTGTGTTACTTTTTTTTTTTTTTTTTTGTAGGGTCTTATATTAACTTTTGCTCTGCATTTATTTTCCCAGAATTTATTCATGCCCTTATTTTATTTTTTTAAGTTTAGTCTTTGTATTTTGTCTGTTCTGGTTTCTTCTTCCTGTTGAATCTGTTTTGTTTCTGTGTATTTTAAAGTGGATCTTTACAATGTTAAACTTCACTTTATATAACAAAATGTGCACCAAGTTCAATTTTGTATGGGGTTGTTATGTCCCAGTGTTATTGTAACATAATGGAACTAACTTCCATTAATAGTTCATATTTAAATCTTCATTCATGTCTATAAACCTTGTCATCAACTTATGTTTTGGCTTGAGTAATCATGGGTGTTAAAACCCAATATGATCCTTTTAGCTGTGACTATACATACTTTATATCAGTCAGAACACTGAAACGCAAAATATTAAGGACAATATTATGTAGGTTCCCCTTTTGCTGCCAGGACAGCTTTGGCCCCTCAGTGCATGACTCCACAAGATTCCTCTGGTGGTTTGCTGTGGTGTCTGGTGCCAGGACAGATCCTTTGGATTCAGTGGCTTGCTGGGTTGGGACCTCCGTAGATTGGACATGTTTGTCCTGTGGAACCTATGGATGGTTGGTCAGATTGAGATCTGGGACTTCGTGCTACAATTTGAGCTACAGTGGCTTTTCTGTGGGATTGGACCACGTGTGCTTGTCTTTGGTCTCCAGGGGCATGGTGGACCCTTGGGTGCTGATGATCCTGTCACCAATTAAATGGTGTTTAATCAATGTTACTCAGTTCACCGGGGGTGGTGTTAGGCTGATTGGGATTATCACTCGAACTACACAGAAACCTGTACGCAAAAGATATACTGTAGGAATGTAAGTGGCTAATAATAAAATGTGCTACTTTTATCCATTCATAACTATGAAGATACCCAGGGTACTGTAGCTATGTTATGATTATATATGTTCATTCATTCATTAATACCTTTTTTTATACTATGGAAAGCCTGGAGCCTGGAGACTTTGGGCATGAGTTGGGGTATACCCTGGACAGGGTGCCAATTCATGGCAGGGCACATACACTCAAATACAATGGTCAATGTAGGAACACCCATTAGCCAAGTCTGCATGTCATTGGACTGTTGGAGGAAACTGACATACCTGGAGGAAACCCATGAAAAAAAAGGAAAAGCATGCAAACTTCACATACATACCACTGAGCCTGGAGGGATGAGGCCACAGTGCTAACCATTACACCACCAATGCAGCATATTATACAGGTTGTTCACATCTGTATTGTGGAAGATAAACCCAATTATATTCAACAAAATGTTGTTTTTATTTTATATACTGTTATCTGTATTAAGAAACATGGAGAACCATTTGGAGCAGATTGACCAGATCTATACCGTACATAAAGACCGGCCCAAAAAATGTATACATACTTCATCAGTTGTTATCTGTGCCCTTTTTTAAAGCTTGAATTGAATTATGGCAGCAATACGTAGTATTATGCTTCCTCCAAAGATGCCAGTAGGCGCACCACCGTTGATGCTATCATGTGATCGTCAGACGACAGGCATATATATTTTTATGTTGAAGTGTGTGCGCATTGTTTTGGGCTTCTCCATATATGAATATGTTTAGGTTCTAGCTTTATGACATACACTCTGGGCTGACTCACTCATGTGACTGTTTTCAACGTCTTCCTATAGACGGAGATATTTTTAGAAACGCTTTCCTGTGGATAGAAAAACTTCTAGATAGGACCTGAAATTCCCACAAAATGTATACCCTGGTGCTCCTTTTATACATTTGATCGTGCGGATCCACTTCAGAATATCTTCATAACAGTAGTCGATGGGAAATGTCACTTTCCCCCCCTTTTTAAACATTATACACAGCATGTGTGCTGGCTACTGGCTGTGAGCTTCAAGCACAAATAAAACCTATCCGTGTTAAGTGTGTGTGCTGGCTGTGCAGGGATTTAACACATGCACCAGACAGCTGTCTGGGTTAATATCTCAAAATATACTAGAAACCTCGCTTTATATTCAATACGCTGGCAATTGGGTGCAATATAAACACAGTGGACTCTTAGGTTTACGTTCGTTGTGTTATGAACACATTATTCTCATGCACGTTTAATCAGATGTCAAATGGTTCTACTTATTAACAAGCCATTAGAAAAGTGAACAAATCAAATACATGTTCCAGTAAATTCTTGATAATAGTGAGAAGTGGTTAGTTTATGGTTCACCGCTTTTTTTTTTTTTTTTTTTTGCTTTTTTTTTTTTTTTTAAATATGTCACTATGGAACAAATAATCCATTAATTAAAGTTAGTTGGCCCTTTCACGGAACATGCATTTAATGACAACAGTAATTTAAAGCTTGGAAAGTGTCCAAAACATGAGACGAATGAAGAATACGAGTGTGGGCTTGAGTGTGTGTTCTGTTGATAAGGTTTATGCACATGAAAACCTTTACGTGGGCTCGCTTTGTTGGTTCTTTGTCTTGGAAGGCCAAATGTGTAGTGAATATCTAATGTAAAAGCAGCTTACAAAAGGTTATTAAAAAAAAAAAATACATCTATTTTCTACTGTATGAAAGCATACCAGGAGTTCGATTTGTTACTTTGAATGAGTGTGTGCCTGCTTTCCTGTGTCCTGCCCAGAGTTCCTGGATGTAATTGCCCTAATTATATCACCAGGATAAAGCAGGTGTATTTTCATTCCTTTTAGCTATAGGAAGTTATTTTTTGAACTGGCAGCTGGAAATGTTACAAATATTTAGAGACCTGTATATAGGGACTGAAGAAGGAAAACTTCTGTAAAATTTATGTAAATCCATGTGGCGAATAAGATATACAGTATAAATGCAATGGAAAAGGCTAATGTGATGATTATATGGATGTGAAAATGTCAAGCATTTAAATAATCATCTAATGAAAGTGCAATGTAAGTAGTGGTAGGTACCATGAGTGATTATATACTGTACATCATAACAGCAGTACTGGAAAGAGGGGAGAGCAGCTGCATGCCAAAACCCACATTCACAATCAGTCACGGAAGCACTTTCTGCAAGAAAACAAATCTGATAATGTGATGTCATCTTAAACAACACTTTAGTCTCTTTAGTAAGTCATCCTGAATTGCCTCTGACCCGTCCATGTTCTTCTGCTGATGAGCTAATATGAGCTACAAAGCTAACTAGCATTTAATGCAAGGCTGAATCACAAATCCCCTAATCAAGGGTACTACTTGGTGTGTGGATCAAGGGATTGTACAGTACATCCTAAAGGACTAGCATTCCATTGACTAACAGGGATTCAACCTGGGAACCCCAGACGTTAGCTGATATTCTAATGCAGAATTAGTGAGAATGTAAAGTAGCTCTTTAAAGTTTCTCATAACTGTCCACCACATCAGTGGTTTATTCTTATTCTCATATTGTGGCTAGATAATAACTGTAAGAATTGAACACTACTGCATGTTCGCACCTGTAAATTACACTAATTGTCGGTCTGCTGCTCTGCCAGTTACAGTTAGTTAGTTCAAACAGGCATGGAAGGATATGTGCTGGCAGAGCAAAATAAGTGATTAAATAAACAAAGAAATCATAATCTGTTGCTAATAATTTTTTTTTATATAGAGCTCTTATATAAAAGCAAGATTTTCAGTGTGAAACTGTGACATCTGAGAGCGAAAATTCCCTTTATTATTATTTTTTTTTTCAGCACAATAGCTTTATGTGACAACTTGTCAGTATTCTTCTGTAGATGTAGAGAAAATGTCAAGTAAAAGATCAATACCAGCATGATGGATCAGTGTGATGTATGCAGTAGCCACTTTTAATCAATAGTTCACATACAGTCCAGAGAAAGGTTTTATGCTTACTGGCTGGCTGGTAAGTAATAGTGATTTTAGACCTCTGGCCAAGTTATTCTCCCACCATGAGTTTGATCTTACCTGATAGCATGCAGCTGTAGCGCCCATGAACAAAGCACTAAATCCAGAATTACTCTGGGGGAACTGTTCTAGAGCTGGCACATGTAATCCACCTTGGGCAAAATGTGTCTGCTTAAATGCACGCTAAGTCCTGAGAATGAACCATTATCCATCTTGCTACCATAGCATGACTCGGGCACTCGTTTTGTGTCTATTCCTGTTTTTTTTTTTTTTTTTTTTTTTTAAGACGAGACACTCAAGGGAAACACCAAAACTGTCATCCAATTTGTACTGTATGTGGGTGTGTGAAATACAGAAGAAGTGTTCTAATGACGAGACGATTTTTGGGCATGGCTCTTTCTTTTTAGAGCAATTACACATTTCAATTATTAAACAATGTGTGTGTAACAATTTCATTAAATCATAAATAATCATAAATATAACTTTATCATGTATGTCATAGCATCTATAATCCCTCTCCTGTCTCACTTTTTCTCTCCCTTCTGAATGTAACCTTTTGATGTCTTCACATACTTTATAACCCCCACCTCCGTCTTAAGGGTCAAATACTGTATTACATGCCTTCATTGGGCAACTTAATAAACTAAAATAAAGCTGCTTTGTTGAATTTTGAACACCAAATCAACACCGCATTGGTTTTCCTCTCATTTATTTCTCTCCAAGATTTTGCTCTTATGATGGGAGGGTTGGACTGATACATATTCAGCATATCCCAAAGATTCTCAATGTGATTTAGGTTTGGACTCTGTGGTAGCCAATTCATGTGAACATGATGTCTCGTGCTCCCTGAACCACTCTTTCGCAAGTAAAGCCTGATGAATTGTCATCTTGGAATATACCTGTGCCATCTGGGAAGAAAAAAATCCATTGTTAGAAAAACCTGGTCGTCAGTATAGTCAGATCATCAGCTGATCTCATTTTTTGGGGGGCACATACTGTAATGGTGTTGAACCTAGTCCTGACCAACAGAAGCAACCTCAGATCATAATACTGCTTGTACAGTAGGCACTCTAAATGATGGGGGCATTGCTTCATCACTAAGAGTATCATAAATGGTGAATTGGGATGTTCAGGCTAAAATGTACTTAGGGTTGACAGTTTCTCGGGTTTGTGGGGCAGATCTGTAAAAAGTGCTAGAAAAAAAGGTAAAAAATAAACGAAGTGTCAAAGTAAATGAGGAATCGATGCAGCACATATGAACAACCTTTCCACGTGACCTAGGACGGCCACTCCACTGTCTAATGTCAGCTCTTCCAACACTATGGCTGTCATAGTGTGGGGAAACTGGCAAATTTCAACTTGGGATAAGAAGGGCACACTGACTGGGACTGAGCTTGGCCTGAGCATTTACCCAGGACTTGGCATAGGCAACGGGCTGGAACGTGGCATGGGCACTGGGCCAGAACTTAGCAATGGCACTGTGAGTGAACTTGGCATACGCACTGGGCTGGTACTTGGCCTGAGCATTCGACACGCACCTTACCCAATGAAAGCCCCAGAACCCAGCATGGGCCCCAGGCTGGCGCTAAGTGCACTGGAGCTTGCTATGGATGCAAGGTAGAAACTTGCCATGGTTGCCAGATTAGTGTGTGGCATGATATAAACTTGGCATCGAGCCTGGCATTGCTGGGTCAAGGCTTGGCCTTTGTTGGAACATGACACAGCATTGGGCTAGACATTCCCAGGATGGGGTAGGGTATTAATGGGCAGGTCATTGCATTGCAGGGACAGGACGTTGCAATGTCAGAACCTGCTGGAACAGGACAAAGCATATCTAAAACATGACCTCGAAGGCCACCTTGTTGACCTCTGACTGTCGGGCTGTGGAGATGACTGGATTGACCTCAACAGGCAACTTGTGTCGAACAAAAAAAATCTTAAAGCTAGTACACACACTAATTCACTGAAAGCTAAATGTTTATGCTAATGCCCAATAACCCAGCTGTTAACAATGTAACAAAACAAGAAGTTATGTAACCCTTATAATGAATTAAGACATAAATCAGGTTTGCATTAACAGAACAAACACAAGAACACAAAACAAGAAGGTAAAATAACAGAACTGAATTTTAACCTTTCTCAACATTGGGAAACTGGATTAAATTAAATATTTTGAAGCAAATAAAGAATCTCATCAATGTAATGGTACAGCGCCCATGGAGATACCTTGATATTGTGTAACATAAACGTGTTAATGATGTACTGAAATAAGTTTAGTACATAAGGTAAGAATTTACTAAAATAAGTTCCATGTGGACATTTTGTCCACAAACATTTGTCAGGAACCTAAAAGTTATTGCCAGATAAGTGTGGTTGGAACATCTGGAGCTGAGGCTTGGATTAAACGCTATCTGAATCTGTATAGGTCTTCATTTTAAATAACTCATCTCTACTTCTTAATGAATCAAAGTAAGCTCTCATAGTTGAGTTCATTTAAGTGCATTTTCTCACATACCATGCGTTTCCTCTGAGTTTTTCCAAAGCACATGTGGCATTCAAACCCCCACAGGATTCACAGACAGCTACCTACCAGCTGTTCTCACTAACACAGTTCAAGCTCAAAGGCCTGATCTTAATTACTTTGCTTGTTATTCTGCACTTTCTTCTTCCTTGGCTCCCACATGAAAGAAATAAACGAATTAATAAATAATGTGCCATGATGATAAAACAAATAAAATTTAAAAAAATTAAAAATTCTTATTCTTTAATCCAGAGTGTAACTTTAAGTTGAGACTTTCTGTCTGTATATTCATGTTCTTGAACTTTGTGTATTCTCAAACAGAATAACAAAAAGCTATGACATAGTGTACGTACAAAGCTACTTGAACCATCACTAATGTATACCTTAAAACTTATTTTAAGTTATTTTTTATTTATTTCTTTCTTTTCTGTGTGAATTGGGAATTGAAAAAAAAATAATTATATATTAATTCAGCTCTCTATCTCTCCCTTCTATGTGGGAGAAATCTAGCTCGACCTGTTAATTGCCCATGACTGTGCTGCTTTGCCAGAGCTGCCGTCCACTGAGAGTAATTGAGGAATTCTGTCTTATTTAAGATCCACATTATTTAAGAAGAAAATCCTCTCTGGATAAGGCACAATGTGCAGCTTTTGTCTTCATGAAGACATCATTTATAGTGACAGTTATTGTATGGGCTATTGTAAAAGACTGCTTCAGAATGGCTGGGAGAGTATCGGGATTAATGAGCACTAGTTCTGCCTGAAAAATTGCAGACATTCGTGGAGGTACATGCAGATCTGGATGAAGGGAGTAAAATGTGAAAGTGGCTTGTCATAGTGCTCTCCATCTTTATAACCCCAGGGAAGCAAATCAAACAGTCAGCCTTTTTTTTTTTTTTTTTTTTTAGTAAAAGTAGACAGAAAGACATGCTGTACACAACAAAACCAACAGAACAACATCAGCATGGTGTATTTCACATCCCTATTAGAGACATTCGAGCTAACAGAAAAGCTTATAATATTGTATGAATCACCATTTATTGCTTACCCAGATGGTACATGAATGATAGCCCAGCGCTGGCGCACACTTACTGCTCACATCTGGCCCACGGGCTGCTGTGGTAATTTGGCATCTGAATCTGGCTGCTGCAACACAGAGACAAACAAGCTCATGATAAGATCACTGATGAAACCATATCCAAGGGATGACATGGACCGGAAATTACAGTTGGGCCACTTTCAGCACAAAATTGAAATGCCAGGCACATGTGGTATGATTGGCCCAATGCTGTGAAAATCTCAAACCTGCCCACTTACAGTCAGATTTGGCCCGCAATAAATAATCATAGATCAGCTTTAACATTAATACCGCATAATATTAAGACATTAACATTGATTGTTAACGCCAATGTTGGCCATGATAGATAGCCGCCAGAACACCCAGAGTACCACATCCTGCAACGTACATGAAAACCCCAAGGCCACAGGCCTGGCCTCCAAAACCCCCTATATCTCATTTCAATTGGGCACCAATGAGATTCATAGAGGCCCCATCCTACAGCCCACAGCGCCCAAAGGATTCGCTGCCATAGCCCTGGTGCCAAATATCACAACACACCCCCAGAGGCCCTTTGGAGCCACACCCCAAGAGTCCAGAGCTGCTCAGGTGGCACAAGGGTCCCCCAAAACCTAGGTGGCTTTAATGTTAATGTGTATAATATTATGACTAGTTGGTGTATTTTTTGTGCTGCCTGCTGCTTCCTACACAGTAAAATCCTATTATTTAAATTTTTGTGCAAGCAGATTTGAAAATTTCCAAAAAGGTATGTACAATTAAAGAAAAAAATATATAATAATAATAATAATAATAATAATAATAATAATATTGAGTGCAAATGATATTGCTGATGCTGAAGGCAAGAGCTAACCCTTGCTCTAACCTTAAACATTTGTGAATTTTTATTCTAACTGTGCAACCTGTGCAAGGTCAATTCAAAAATGAATGTATTCATCCTAACCTAATGCATAAATGCAATTCTATAGTTTGGAGGTGGTAGATATTGATTTTCTTCTTGCCTTGTTTGCCTTGGTTATTTAATATTAAGGATGTTTTCTTTTGCCAAGTTTATTCACATTGCTGTTGATTTGCACAGTTGACCCTTATAATGGGAACCTAATTCCCTTACGATCTGGAATAAATCAGTATTAACCTCCCAGAAATTCTACTTCATACTGAAATATATTTTATATCTAAGTAAAATCGAAGCTAAAACATCTCTAACCAGTATCAGAGGTGGAATGTAACTAAGTACACGTACTTATTTATTGTACTTAAACACATATTTCACATATCTCTACTTTACCTTAGTAGTTTTGTTAGAGGATACTCAAAAGTACAACACATATCTGCACTTTGTATTTAACTGCATGTCTGAATGCTGAAATGACACTAGTGTGTTGTGTTTGAAGTGGGAATTTCGCCACCTACTGAATGTTATGAGTAATGGCGTGACTTGCTGTTCCTTTGAGACACTATTAACAACAAAATTGCTTGAAGTCAGAAGTGAAGCTAGTTGCAGACAGCGAGGAAAACAAGACATTCACAATTGGGAAGCAGAGAGAGAGAGAGAGAGAGGGAGAGAGAGAGAGAGAGAGAGAGAGAGAGAGATTACTAGCAAAAATGGTACTGTGGGCTAATACAAGCCTGTACTTTTGATAGTTGAGTAAATTTGAAGGTGAGAACTCTACTTTTATTCAGGTACACAAGTAAATGGAAAACTTCTACTTATACTTGAGCCGTAGGGAATCTCTTCTTTTACTCAAGTACAGGATTTGCCCACCTCTGACCAGTATATCTTCTTGCCATTGAAATAATAGTAATAAACCTAATGTAACCCTACAGATCCATTCACACAAATGAATGGATTGAATTGATAGATGGACATATGAGTGGATAGATATGTAGATGAAAGGATGGATTATTGATGAATAGATTGACAGATGGACGAATGAGGAAAAGGCAAAATGGATATGCACTTGGATGAATTCGATACAGATGGACAGATTATCCAACAGATGGATAAAAGGATGTAATGTTTAGATAATCAGCTAATTTATGGATCAACAAATGGGAGAATGGTTGGCCAGAAGAATGGGTTGACATACAAACTGATGAATAATTGGTGGATGGATGGAAGGATCGACGAAACGATGAAAGGAATTTGAGGAATGGGCAAACTGAAAAATAGATAAGTGTATGAGTATGAATATACACGTGGACAAAATTGTTGGTACCCTTCGGTCAATGAAAGAAAAACTCACAATGGTCACGGAAATAACTTTAATCTGACAAAAGTAATAATAAATAAGAATTCTATGAATGTTAACCAATGAAAGTCAGACATTGCTTTTCAACCATGCTTCAACGGAATTATAAAAAAAAAATTAACTCATGGAACAGGCCTGGACAAAATTGATGGTACCCCTAACTTAATAGTTTGTTGCACAACCTTTTGAGGCAATCACTGCAATCAAACGATTCCTGTAACTGTCAATGAGACTTCTACACCTCTCTGCAGGTATTTTGGCCCACTCCTCATGAGCAAGCTGCTCCAGTTGTTTCCGGTTTGAAGGGTGCCTTTTCCAGACAGCATGTTTCAGCTCCTTCCAAAGATGCTCAATAGGATTGAGGTCAGGGCTCACAGAAGGCCACTTTAGAATCTCTACTCCAATGTTTTCCTCTTAGCCATTCTTGGGTGTTTTTAGCTGTATGTTTTGGGTCATTGTCCTGTTGTAAGACCCATGACCTGCGACTGAGACCCAGCTTTCTGACACTGGCCAGCACATTTCTCTCTAGAATCCCTTTATAGTCTTGAGACTTCATTGTACCCTGCACAGATTCAAGACACCCTGTGCCAGATGCAGCAAAGCAGCCCCAGAACATAACAGAGCCTCCTCCATGTTTCACAGTAGGGACAGTGTTCTTTTCTTGATATGCTTCATTTTTCCGTCTGTGAACATAGAGCTCATGTGCCTTGGCAAAAAGTTCAATTTTTGTCTCATCTGTCCATAGGACATTCTCCCAGAAGCTTTGTGGCTTGTCAACATGTAGTAGGCATATTCCAGTCTGGCTTTTTTATGATTTGTTTTCAACAATGGTGTCCTCCTTGGTCGTCTCCCATGTAGTCCACTTTGGCTCAAACAATGATGGATGATGCGATCTGACACTGATGTTCCTTGAGCATGAAGTTCACCTTGGATCTCTTTAGAAGTCTTTCTGTGCTCTTTTGTTACCATTCAGATTATCCGTCTCTTTGATTTGTCATCAATTTTCCTCCTGCGGTCACGTCCAGGGAGGTTGGCTACAGTCCCATGGATCTTAAATTTCTGAATAATATGTGCAACTGTAGTCACAGGAACATCTAGCTGCTTGGAGATGATCTTATAGCCTTTACCTTTAACATGCTTGTCTAATTTTCTTTCAAATCTCCTGAGACAACTCTTTCCTTCGCTTCCTCTGGTCCATGTTGAGTGTGGTACATACCATGTCACCAAACAACACAGTGACTACCTGGAGCCCTATATATAGGCCCACTGACTGATTACAAGATTGTAGACACCTGTGATGCTAATTAGTGGACACACCTTGAGTTAACATGTCCCTTTGGTCACATTATTTTCAGTATTTTCTAGGGGTACCATCATTTTTGTCCAGGCCTGTTCCATGAGTTAATTTTTAAAAATAATTCTGTTGAAGCATGGTTGAAAAGCAATGTCTGACTTTCATTGGTTAACATTCATAGAATTTTTTTTAATTATTACTTTTGTCAGATTAAAGTTATTTAAGTGACCAGTGTGAGTTTTTCTTTCATTGACCGAAGGGTACCAACAATTTTGTCCACGTGTGTATAAACCTGGATAAATCTGTAAATATGGATTATTGAATTTGTGGGTGGGCATTTAATTAATAAATATATTAAATGAATTAACTGGCAGATGATGTATATATGGATGGATGGATGGATGGATGGATGGAAATATGAACAGTTAAATGAATAAATGATCAGTTGGTGAAAAAATAGGTGGAGTGAAGTTTGTTTTTTTTATGCTTCATATTCAAGCCACTGTATTAGCACCCTCTTTGGACTGTTTGACAAGAACGTTTAGTCCAGTACTACTAAGCTGAATTTAGGAGTAGGTTTCCACACTTTGTTTCTATGGCCATATGGTTCTTATATGTTTTAATCACGTACAATAAATGTGAGTTCAAACTGAAGAATATTGAAGTAATGAGCAAGAGGAGAGTATGTTTAAGGAAAAAAATAAAGTTTGGTCAACTTGTTACAGCAGGCGGTTTTTGGTCGCGTTCTCATGTAGCTCTCAAAGTAGGTTTGATCCATCAACATTAAAGAGTTTAATTGCTAATTGAATTCTGGAGCTGGCATACTCGAGTTCACACCCATTTTCCTGTTTTTGTTTTTTGTTTTTTTTTCAATCGCTAAGATTTTTTCAGCATGCTGGTACAATAGAATTAGCCACTTTCAATTGCCTTTTTTTTTTTATCATGGCATATACAAACAGTATGTCCTTTATAGCTTCACAAGAAAATGGTGTACAACAATTTAGAAAAAACATCACCTGCAATACACAGAGACAGTATTGCTTTTCCCTTCTGACATCCTGACAAGATGCCATACCAAAAAGCCAACCCTTCTTTGCATTGCCTTACAACACTTTATCTGTTCAGTGAAAAACAATCAGCAGGGGACCTCAAGACTGACTTTATAGCAGATGTGAATGTAATTCCCTACTGCATTGCATTTCACTTTAATCAGCGTCTTATATGCATGCCACTCTGAAATGCAATCACAGTTCAAATATAGCCCTAGTATACTTGGAAATAAAAGATAAGGACCTGAAAGCATTGTTTGCCAGTAAACCTCGCCATTAGTGTCTCATGATATCACCCAAACACAGTCATAAAAGTTTTTTAACACATTAACACATCAATTATATACTAGTAAACTGGTGACAGTATCATGGGCACACAAGACTCAGCCATTCACACGGGGAGCCAAGACTAACCCCCCTTGTCTGATCCTACAAAAACTATCCAGTGCAGCACAAATCACAAAAAAAAAAAAAAAAAAAAAGTCAATGCTGGCCATGATAGAAAGGACGGAAGCCCCCTGTGCAGAGGCCCCAGTAGGCAAAGAGCCCAAGGCTGAGGACCGGCCTACAAACTCCCCAGATCTCAATATGATCGAGCACCCATTTAGAGATGCTGAACAAACATGTCCAATCCCTGGAGGCCCCACCCACCACACACAGCATCCAAAGCATCCTCTGTCAATGTCCTGGTTCCAGACAGCACAGCACACCCCTAGCTGGATATCTTGTGAAGTCAGGCCCCAAGTGGTCAGAGCTACCCAGATGCTCATAAAGGGGACCTATAGGACACAAGTCCATTCATACTTTTTTTGCTTTTTAATGTTATGGCTGATAGGTGTTTGCTCGCAGTTACTCCTACTGTATATAGCTGTTGCAGGTAGATTTTTAGGCAATCTCCATATAAATTAAACTGTTCTCTTACAGCCTCTCTAAATTCACTTGAATAGAAAAACACAGATAAAGGTGCCTTACACATGAGATCAAATCTGGCTGTTCTTTTTTTTTGTTTTTGTTTTTGTTTTTTTCAAGTTTTTTCAGCACAAGATTGAGTGAGAGCATATGACTACTGACAGGAGGAGACAGTCAATCCCTCATCTCATAATGCTGCATAGTGCACTATAGGCCTCATAGACTGGGCTTCTTCATCTTTAACATAGAGCTCTTGTCCCTGAAAATGAAATGCCTAGCATGCCAAAGAGCTAAGCTTTTAAATCTTTAATCAAGCTCGACCAGAACGCTGGCTCCTTTTCAAATGTGCGGCATTAAATTAAAGGGCGAGGATGGGCCGGGCGGCTACGTTACACCTTGTCTGGAGTATATCGAGGTTAGGAGGCCCACTTAAGAGAAGCACAACAGAGGTCAAATGTAGAGTTGCTTTCTAGCCTTGGCACCAAAAATGACTCTACAAATAAACTAGCTGTAAAGAGATTGGTTGGCTAAATTCGGTCTCTGTGTTATGCAGAGAATTGCAGTAATGACTTGTGTTATTACAAGCTGGCTAACCTTGGATCCAGCCAAGGATGTGGAATTATTTTATTCAGTTATGCCAAAGGAAATCTGGTGTTGTGGAAAAGGAACGATAATAAGGATGAACAGCTTAACAAGAATTCCTAAGATGATAAAGGCAGTGTTATATTCAGATGGTAAGGTATATGACTTTTTCCCCCAGTGAGCAAGGACATAATTAGAACACGGTCATCATCTAAAATTAAAGCATATAGCAAGAGCATCAACTATATTCACTGGAAAGGGGTGGGGGTGGATTTGTACTTGATAATAGGGGATTATAAATGTGTTGAAAGAGATAGAGGTGCACATACTGTACAGGACACTTTAGTGGAGAGGTGTATTCATAATAAAGACAGATTAGGGGTCACTTACAATTACAATTACAAATGTTAGGTAGAGTGATGCGACTGGTGGAAAAAAAAGGGGTGGGGGGGGAATCTGATTTATGCAAAGTCTATACCAATTCCCATCCACCAGATTGCCAAAGATAATACAAGAGTTAGTCCTGCTGCAGTTTATTCTGTACAGTATATGCAGGTTGAATTCTTTCATTTTCCATACTGCTTATCGTGTGATATGTCAACATACAGTACTGTACCCACACACCCAATCTTATAAAGGGTGTTCAAGTCAAACAGGGATTTTTGATTGACTAATGCACTTATCCCAGCATTTCACAAGTGCTTGGATAACATCAAGGTATCCATGATATGGACTGTTTGCCTCATGTCTGAAATGCTGGCCTGCCAGGAACTCCTTTAATGGCCCAAACATGTGGAAATGGCTTGGCAGTTGGTACAGTACAGTATGTGGCAATAACTCCTAGCCAAGTTCCTGTAATGTGCAAGTCATTTTAGTGAATGATTGTGTGCACAGTTCCCACAGACAGATTCGTCTCTTCCGTAAGTTGGTGACACGTTATCCATTGATTTTAAAGAATCAGGCGCTGAATGTTCATGGGAACAATCAGTGGGCTCCGAGCCACCCTGTTCAGGATTGTCATTCATACTGTAGGAATACAGCCTTGTTTAAAATGTTTGCACCATTCAAATGTTTTACAGCAGTTGAGAGTCTCATCCACCGCACTGTGCTTGAAATCTTGTTTAAATGTCAATTAGATTTTTACGCCTTCGTTCATCAGAAATTTCATCACAAGGCCCGGTTTGGCTCCGTACGCTACAGGCAATTTGGAAACACCAATCAGCCTCAAACGCATGTCTGTGGCCTATGGGGAAACCTACCAAACACAGGGCGAACAGGCAAACTCTAAATACACAGACTGTGAGAAGTGAGATTCAAACCCTGAACCCTGGAGAAAAATGCAAAATGATTTAAAAGTGTTAAATCAATCCATTCTGTTGTGTTTAATAAACATTACAGATTTCGCCGTGTACCAAGGCTAACACGTGCTTCCCCAGAGAAACACGAAGCCATGTAATCGCATCTTTTCAAACGGAAATCATGCTGCATCAGAGTGCAGCATACCATGCTCTATCTGGAAAGCTCTATCTGCCTTCTTTCACATGGATGAGCTCATGGACAGTGACACTTGATTGGTGTCACCGTGATAGACAGGGATGAAAGAGTACGCCATTTCTTGCACAAAGACAGCACGACCATTTTAGCTCCCTTTGCTCTCGGCTACAGAAGGCTGTGACACTGTCAGTATTTAAACTCACAAGCTTTTGGGTGGTGTCACTTACGCCCTGAAATATTGCCATGAACCAATCATTCACAAGATCTGATGCAAAGAAGTGTGTATTTTGAACTAATGCTTTTTCTCCACTAAATAGATTTTGTTACTTGCGAGTGAGAATTTGTGTAAGCTATCCAAATGAGTAACATACCGTAGTGAGAGTTATAGGGGGGGGAAAAAGGGAAGATAGGAAAACAGTATCAATACCAAAGATGGCCAACTGGGTTAATATCTGGTAAATGTGAAGATCTGAAAATATGACTTACACTATTACCATGTTTAGTAAACAATGCTGTGAGCCTCGTGACCTGGGAATGGAGGGAAGGTCATTGTGCAAAAACAGGCCACTGTGATATTTGGTGATAGTTTCCTCTATGAGGACAAATGCACATGTCCTTCCAAAGTGACCTGTAGTGTCAGCTAGTGTCATATTTTCATAAAAGCATTAGACTTCATATATATTCCAAATATTTTATAGATGTGTAAGTGTCCAGATAACAGTGTTGAGTGAATGCTGAGGAACACAGAAGTATCTATTTTTCATAAGGTATAATGGATGATTCATGGAGAGGGATGTTTCAGGCATTAAATGTTAAATGGATTCATGTAAAAATAATTATAGGTTATATCAGTTTTATCACGTTTTGAGTTATTTATGTACCGTGCAGGACGGAGAAAGGGCGGCACATGAAATACTCAGCATGTGTTTTATTAAGGGCAAGCCATGAAACTTTGTCTGAAATCCAAACGGCAGTCTGAGCACATGCAGACGGGAAACAAGAGAGGGGAAACAGGCATAGAATACCACTGGCGAAAAAACCTGGAAACCTACTTAAACTTACACGGTGCGATTCCACCAGTCTACTGTGCTCCTGTATAAAATGATCCCAAAACCTTGGCAGAATTCTTTATTAGACTGTGATGAATTATTTAAGTTCATTAGGCTATTTGTTAGAACATACAGTAAAAGCAAAAGGAATTCACAGGCTTATACAACTGACTAATGTACTGTACAAAGTCTAATCAGAACAACAACAAAAACAAGTAAATCAATATTAATAAAATAAAGGTTTTGTCTGTACAATGGGTC
The DNA here is from genome assembly GCA_030347435.1 of Clarias fuscus. NCBI lineage: Eukaryota > Metazoa > Chordata > Actinopteri > Siluriformes > Clariidae > Clarias > Clarias fuscus. The sequence goes on along the minus strand of CM059214.1, from coordinate 8,255,179 downwards.
AGAACTCGCTCTTTCAATGATATCTTTATATTTTATCTTCTATATATATATATATATATATATATATATATATATACTGTATATATTCTATACATTGGAGAACCAGAAACCAGTCTCAAAAAATGTTTTTTTGTCTTTCTGTCCAGCCAGATTATGTCACGGCATCACACAAAACGGACTCGACAGAATTGAATGCAACTTTTTCAGTACTTAGATATCTGCCTGAAGTTTAACCTGGACCATAAATGAAATTAATAAATAAATAAAATCAAAATCGAAAAGCTAAACTGAATATTTTTTACAGGGATTAGTTCATATTTTCACCGCTGAAATAACAACGCTGAAGTGGTATGAATGAATTTTAAAGCGCTTGAGTCATTTAAAAGACAAAATCTTTATTCGATCTACTTTTTAGATGTCTCACCTGTGATTCATTCTCCGATTGCCGAACAGGGAGTGTACTTGTCTGAAGATGAAAGAAGTACAATTCAGTGAAAACATACACTTTTCTGTATCTTCTTTTTTTCTCGTTGATTGTAATAAGCTGAAATGGCAGTAGATTCAAAATCTTGCCATGAACTACAGTACTATAGGTACATTTTGTACGATTTTCTAATATTTAGACACCAATCCAGTGGAAACCACTGGATGCCACACAATGCTGTCACACCAAAAAAAATGTGATGACAATTTCCATTTGCGTTCCATATTTGTCCACCATGATATCTAAGGGAATACTGAAAAGCACGTTTTTTTTTTTTTTTTATGAAAAGGAGGAGACAAATTATGTGTTGTGAAAATGAACCTGAATAATAATAATAATAATAATAATAATAATAATAATAATGATGATGATGATGATAATAATAATAGAAAAGTGGACAGTCTTACAAAACTTTATTATTTCTTTTTTTTCCGTCAGTAAATGAAGCAAAATGTACATAAGATTAACAGGATATGTATTAGCTCACAAAGTAATTTCCTGATGGTTCCTAATTATTTGACAGTTTTGTCATAAACAAGTCAGTCTGCTTTTTGTTGTTGTTTTTTTCTAATTAATTTCTCATTTCTAATCAAACAGAATTCCCAAGAAAGTAAAAAAAAAAAAAGTTGAAACCATCTTACTACTCTATATTTCCTCATTTGTGGATTATAGTAATGTATGTACCTCGTCCACATCCATCACCATCTGGTCCGGAGCAGCCAAAAAACAGGACAGGAACAGACTGCAGCAAATAGTAAAAATGTCATAGAAAAATATTGGAGCTCCCCTGACCCTCTCCATGACTTGTACTCTGCAAGAACCAGGAAATGGGCAGGAAAAAACCACCACAGGCCTTTCACACCCTGGACATAACTTTTTTCACCTCCTCCCCTCTGGCAGCCGCTACGGAACTGGTGGGTACACCAAAACTGCCGGGCACAGGAACACTTTATTTCCTCAGGCAATCATCCTCATACACAGTTGAACTGGACTACAGTTCCGCTCAAACGTTACGGATCACTTGCAAATTTCTTTGTTCTCCAAAGAAAAACACATTTTCATCCATTTCACAAACAATTGAAGTTAGTTGGAATTCTGACTGTAATGGAGCGGCCGGCACAGTCTCCGGATCTGAACCGTATTGAGCAGTTGTGGGAGCAGCTTGACCATATGGTATGGAGGAAGACTCCATCAGGCCAATCCATCGTGTGGGAGATGCTCCGGGTAGCATGGGGTGAAATCTCATTGGATTATCTTGAATGATTGACAGCCAAAATACCTATGATCTGCTTTTTAGAACGTCTATGATCTGGCAAAGTTTGAAGAATGCATTCATTATTTTCAACTTTAACCCTGACAATGTCAGCATGTCTTTGTGCTTTTTGCTATATTTTTTTTCCCCCTCATTCCTTATATGGCAATACTTCCTCCGGCTCACAAGAAATCCTTTTGTCTAACCGGAATATGCTAATGTGCTAATGTGCTAATATCGTCGCTGGGTCTCCATATACGACTAATTCTCTTTGTTCTCCCAGGAACATGACAGATGTATGTGACACAAGGCATGTGGCTGAAAAACGTACTGTAAATAATCCTTTGAATAGAAACTAGAGGGAACTTCAGACGCATCATGTGTGCATGTGTGTTTATCTCTCTCTCCCAGTGCGGGGGGCAGGTATTATTGATAACTCATCAAATAATAAGTCACTCACTCACTCATCATCTATACCGCTTAATCCTGTATTCTCAGGGTCAGGGGCCTGGAGCCTATCCCAGGAGACTTAGTCAATCCATCGCAGGGCAAAGACACACACACACACACACACATACTCTAACTCACTCACACACTACGGGCAATTTGGGAACGCCAATTAGCCTAACCTACATGTCTTTGGACTGTGGGAGGAAACCCACCAAGCACGGGGAGAACATGCAAACTCCATGCACACAGAGACGGGAATCGAGCCTGGCCGGGGATCGAACCCGGACCCTGGTGGTGCAAGGCGACAGTGCTAACCACTACACCACCGTGCCGGCCAAATAATAAGTCTTCTTCCCGTAATTAATTTGAAACTTAAAAAACATGCTGCTCTCTCACTCATATACTGTATACTGTGTGTAGATCCATATATATATATATATATATATATATATATATATATAAACCAATGTTCTTTATGTCTGATAAAGATCCTAACTGTACAGTTAAATTTGCATTTTTCCTGTGAAGCAGCACAGCTTTTGAGCTCAACTGGTAAATATAAAATAGTTTTTTGTTGCAATAATAATAACACATTGCTATAGATGGTACCAGAGAGGGGCTTGGGGGTGCTTTAGCTCCGCCAGTGATAGACCAATAAAAACAAAATAAATACTTCAATAAAACTGATTATTATTTTTTTAGCCTAAAAGCATAAAGCTAGCACAGATGATTGATAGCCTGGTCTGACCTTTTGACTGCACTTTCATGTCCTGTTAGCCAAAATGCATTTGTGTGGGTGCATGCGTGTGTGTGATTACAGCTTGTGTGTGTGTGTGTGTGTGTGTGTGTGTGTGTGTGTGTGTGTGTGTGTGTGTGTGTGTGTGTGTTTATTTTCACATTAGCAAATCATAAACGGTCTCATAATGGATCATTTTTCACCGCTTAAAGGCAGTATTTTGTTTTGAAGATGTCTAATGGTGAGTGCATGATTTTTTTTTTTTTTTTCCCTTCTGTTGCCTGTTATGATTGCAATGCATTTGGCCATTGAGGCGCAAATTCAAACTCTTTCTAGATATCCCTGTGCTCATTCATGAAACATTAGGTCTATGGGATGGAACACTGTTGATTCATTAGTCGAGGTTGTGAACTGGCAGCATGAGTGTGTGAGCTCTGATTCTAAGGCTGACATACCGTACAGAACCCTATGTGTGCGACTTGCAGTTTGAGTGCCAGTTCTGACTGCGGCACCGTGTGATATTTTATATTCGCAGGTTTGTTAACGTAGACTGGCTGGCAGCCAATCCTTTGAGATAAATATTGAGGGAGCAGGGCTGAAGATGTTGAGGTTCTCTTTGGGAGTGACGAGGATGGATAGGATCAAGAATGAGTCCATCAGAGGGACGACCCATGTTAGATGTTTTAGAGATAAAGTTAGAGAGGCCAGAGTGAGGTGGTTTGGACATGTTCAGAGAAGAGTGTGTGAATATATCGGTAGAAGGATGCTGAGGCTGGAACTGCCAGCCAGGAGGTCTAGAGGAAGACCAAAGAGGAGATCCATGGATGCAGTGACAGAGGAGGTGAAGTTAGTTGGTGTGAGAGAAGAGGATGCAGAGGACAGGGTTAGATGGAGGCAGATGATTAGCTGTGGCGACCCCTGAAAGAGAACAGCCGAAAGACAAAGAAGAAGAAAAAGCCTTGTGTTTAACATAGAACGGCATACTGTCACTGGAATTGGGCTCCATCACTTTATTAAAGCCTTGGAGCCTACCAGGTGTCGAAACGAGCCATTTGGACCCTTTTCCCACAGAAAAGAAAACACTGGGAGCCATAAAACCCTTTGGAAAATGAAGATAAAACTGCATAAATGTTTTTTTTTTTTTTTTACATTTATGCTACGTATAAAAAAAAATAGACGCTGGGTTGAAGGTCACTTTCAAATAAAATGCTCAATGTCTATCCAAGTCCTCTTTGTATTTATGAAATAAAAAGCTGAGCTTAAATTATCCATCTGCAGCAAACCAAAAATGCCGTCTGCTTCTGTGTGCCATCATTCTTTTAACGCATGTACTGGAGCGTGCAGTCAGCTGTAAACTCGAATAAAAGCTCAATAAATCGCGTGCCGGCGGGTGTCCCACATTGGGGACTGTGCCGCATATTTTGAGCAGGAAAAAATTTAACATGTTTTATTTGAACGTTACATAATCTTCAAATTTAGAATTTTGTTGTTGTTTTTTTTTAAACTAAGTTAAACAAATAATTTGCACAATTTCAAAGCCACAGGGAGCCGAGGCAGCGGGATGAAAGGGCCACATGCGACCCCTGCCCTAAACCGCCGACTTCACGGTAGACATATGGTTGGAAAAACAAAAATAAGTAGAGATCATTTAAAAACTTGGTGAAGCTGCATCATGTAAAAAAAAATAATAACAAAAAAAGCGTGCACCCATCACGCATAGTGCCCACAGTACAAGCCTCTGGAGGCAGGGATATGATCTGGGGTTGCTTTATTTGGTCAGATCCAGACTCAACAACATTATATTGCAATAAATGAGGTCAGCTGATGACCTGAATGTACTGAATGACAAGATTATCACTTTTGTGAATCTAAAGGCACACCCATGTTCCAGAACTGTGAAAGAGTTGTTCTGGAAGCATGAGGAATCATTTTCACACATCGATTGACCACGGCACTGCAAATCGTGATCAAAGCTAAATGCAGTTGAATAAAAGCTTAGAGTTTGTGACTCTATTGTCACCATTATATTTGTAGGTAACCCATAAGTTAAGTGCTTTTACTGTACATTGTGTATTATAAAACATGTATTTTAAGTACATGATGACATGAATCACACACACACACAGACAAAAAAAAAAAACATACAGTGTGAAGGTAATTTAAAAGACTTGAAAGTACAATAGGACTTCAACAGAAATTTGAAATTTGAAATTTGAAAAGAAACAACAAGCTATACATAGACAAATTGATTAATAAACTAACACAGAACAGAACAGTAACACACCAGTGACAAGAAAGAGATGGGAACAGAACCAGGAGAGAAATAAAGATAATAATAATAATAATAATAATAATAATAATAATACATTTTATTTGTAACATACTTTTCATTCATTAAATCTCAAAGTGCTAACATTAAAGAAAAATAAAGATAGAAAAGGTTTAAAGCAATAAAATAAGACCACAGCGAGGCTAAAATAATAATAGAAATAAAAAATAGAATAAAAATTAAAAATAGAAGAGGTATAAAACAATCAGTTTGAAACCAAATCAACAATTATAAACTTTCTTACATAAAAAAGGTCTTCAGGTTGACTTTAAAAGAGTCCAGGCTCTCTCAGATGAACAGGAAGACGATTCCAGAATTTTGGTGCAACTGAGCAGAAGGCTCGATCCCCCATAAACGGGGTTTTGAGGATCATGCTTCCTGATGACCTAAGGGTCCGGTTAGAAAGTTGTAAAGTGATCAGCTCTTGCAGATATGATGGTGCCTGACCAGTAACACATTTATGGGTTCGCAGCAGGATTTTATATTCAATCCGGGATGAAACAGGAAGCCAGTGCAGTGATTGGAGGATGGGAGTGATGTGTTCCAATTTCCTGGTTTTTGTTAGAATTCTAGCGGCACTATTTTGGATGTATTGTAGTTTTTGAATGTCCTTTACAGAGATCCCAGCAAAGAGTCCATTACAGTAGTCCAACCTTGATGATATGAAGGCATGAACAAGTTTCTCTGCATCTGGAAGTGTTAGGAGGGGGCGGAGTTTGGAGATATTTCGTAGATGGTATACTGAGGTTTTACACAGATGTTTTATATGTTCGCTGAAAGTCAGCTGTGAGTCAAACCGAACCCCCAGGTTGGTGATAGTGGAGGACAGAGTGATAACCTGACCATCAAAAGTAAATTGAGATATGGGAGAGGAAAGGATCTGATGAGATGTACCACCAAGGAGTGCCTCAGTTTTACTGCTGTTCAGCTGTAGAAAGTTGTTGCTCATCCATGCCTTTATCTCCTCAAGGCATGCAGTAAGGTGCAAAAGGGCTTTTTTAATGCATTTTGGCAGGAGTACGGGATGTAAATAGAACATAATGTATGATAAAAGGCAGAAAAGCAGCATATATCATGCCGGGAACTTCAATATATACTGAGAGATTGTTGTTAAGTGTTAACATTATAATATTTTCAACCAGTAATTTACATGCAATTTTTTTTTGTGTGTGTGTGTGTGTAATATCAGTGAAACAGAAAAAGCAGCGGAATAATGTGTTTGTCAAGTGTTGCCTGTCTGTGTAATTAACCAGAGACATATTTGTTTACAAGATTTAAATGGCCAGGTGTGAATGCAGTCTATAAATGCTTTTAACGAAATCCTGCATAAAACCTCCATCGTGCCCGTGCTGCTCGGTCGCGCATAAAACCCAAATGCGTCAAAGAGCAGAGGACCACAGACCCAACTGGCTTGTTTGCGCCCTGCTCAATTAACACCAACATGGTCAGCAGCTCCATGTGAACCCCTGTGGGGAATGTTTTGCGAATATTTCCTTCCCATAAAGTGTCCCAGCTGTCAGCTGGTCTGCGACTTGTTGCTCTTTGGTTTAACTGTGACCCACGGCATGCAGTGTCTGTTTTTTATGAAGCACAACTATGAGTAAGGTAGTGCATGACCCTGCTTACAACCGGCAAGTTGTATCACACTGTGGGGAGGTGACTCGCCCTTAGCGAACACTGCAGAGTCATATTGCAGCCGGTGCAGAAATTGAATTAAAGAGGCCTTCTCAGCAAAGGCGACCGTGTCAATGGGGAGTGTAGAGCTTACTGTAGCAATGCAAAGTATCTGCACTCAGTCCATGGAAATTCTTATTTTCTTTTTTTTTTCTTCTGAAGGTTGCGCGGTGATGAAAAACAAACATGGCATGGAATTGCAGCCGCCCCATCCCCCCCCCCCCCCCATCCACCTCCACATGCCTTATTCATCCTGATTGACATTTCAAATAGGAATCATTAGAATGAGTCTCAGTAGTGCTGCTAAGCTGTGCCAGCCTTCTGCACTTTCATGCCACCCACCACCCCACCCCATGCATGCCCATCTAAAAATGATTAAACAAGTGTTAGTGCATTAATTATTACTATGGCCCAGCTGCAATATTTAACCATGCTGAACTTTTGACCTGATCTCAAAAGTTTCCTTTCCTCCAGGTTCGGAATAAACACATCATTCAGCTGACGTTGGTGTTTTCTGTGGGTATGGAAACCCGTACCCAAAAAGGAAGGATTTTATCCATTGCATGCTCACTCGCAAAAACACTTCTCTGATTGAACTCCGAACACATTGGGGTGACCTTTGTGTAATCGACTGTTGAACTCCATTTGCAGATTATGACTCCTGTGCCTAAGTTAAGCCTAAGGGATAGTACAGTTTAATATAGCAGGGCTGTTACATCAAGTAGACTTGATTGGAATTAAGTCAATCAACCATTCAATTATGGAAGAAAGAAATTGTCACAGTGGAATAGTGTCCACATTAACCTTTTTTAGTTTTGTATTCTTCATTTAATTTAAGCACCGTTGCACCAAAGCTGTAACTGTAACAGTTTTCCATTTTGATTGGTTAGAAGAAAAAGTAAAAGATTAGTTCTGGGATTGTATAAGATACCAATACTGTGCTCCATATAAAAGAAGTATAAACAATATTGAGAACTGTGTTGTAGATAAAGGCGAGTCGGGTTCATAAATTCTGGAACAAATAATAATTTTGGGGGTTTTTGGTTTTCTATACACCACCAGGCTACATTTGAAAGTAAACAGTTGATATGTAACTGAAGTCAAGACTTTCAGCTTTAATTCAAGGAGTTTGACAAAAGTGTGGCATTACTGTATACATTCAAGAATTACAGCCATATTCTTACAGTATACTCACCCAACTGTAAGTAATGGAACAATCTAACATATTTACTAACACAAAAAAATGACCCTTAACATGTGGATGAAAATCCTAAGTCCATAACCCATGGACTAGACCAAATGCTGGGTTTCCTTGTTTGAAAAGCTTTTCCAGACCTTTACCGTAGCCGCCTTCAGCTTCTGCTTGGTTGTTAGACCTTCAGTCTCCAAGCTTGTCTTTCGTAAAGGAAAGGCATGCTCTATTTGGTTGAGATCAGATTTGTCCAGTGAATAATATCTTGTTTCTTTGCCTTAAAGGTCAAATTTCCTAGTATATTTTTGGTCATTATATCTCTGCAATATGAAGCGGCGTCTTGTCTATTTGGCGTTTGGCTGAATCTGAATCAAGAGTATACCCTTATATACTTCAGAATCTATCTTGCTTCTTTTTTGCAGCAGTCAGGTCATTAATAAACATCAGTGACCCTGGTCCGTTGGCAGTCGTACACTTTAATGCCATAACGCTGCCTTTACCATTCTTGACAGTGCTTTGCTTTGGATCATGAGCTGTTCCTTTTTTTTTTTTTTTTTTACTTTCTCTTCCAATTATTCTAGTACTCAAGTTAATTTTGGTTTCATCAGTCTAAAGTACTTTCTGTCAATGTCTAATCTGGCCTTTCTGTTTTTCTGTTCTTGTTATCAATTTTTACTTTACTGCAGATTTTTCGGATTGACATGCATACACTACTGCTTAAGGGTTTGGGATCTCTTGCAAATTTTTTGGTTTCTTATTCAGTGATTTCTACATTCTACAACAATGCTGGGGATTTCAATACTATGGAAAAACACATGTAGAATTAGGTAACTATGTAACAACAACAGTCAGTTGTTATTTTAGAACACAGAGGTCAGCCTTTCTGGAATAGTTCTTCCAAGAATTGTATTGTTCAAAAAGTGCATTTGCAAAACCCATCAAGCACCATGATGAACCTGGCTCTCATGAAGATCTTCCCAGGGAAGCAAGACCAAAACTGATCTCTGCTGCAGAGGAGAAGTTCATTTAGATGTACCAGCCTTAGAAATCACCAATTAACAAATAACACCTCGGATTAGAGCCGCTATGAAGGCTTTATAGATCATGAGTAGCAGAGACATCTCAACGTTAACTGCTCAAAGGAGATTATTCCATATTTTCGGAAGCCTGCAATATTGCTTTTCAATGTAGAAAGTGTCAGTAAAAAATCAGTAATGACCATGGAGTTAGAAAGTGATCCCAAACATATGAGCGGTAGTAATGGTCTACCATGGCCTCAGGAATGTTCTAGACATGGCTTGATGTTAGGACAGGATTCTGCAACTGTTCTAGTTGTCTTCCATGAAATAAAACTCTCCAGGACACTGGGTCATTCATCTTCAAACTTGGAACTATTACTATGCTTGATTATTTTCCCATAACACCACAAGGGTTATTATAAACTTATTTAAAAATAGTAACAATAATAATCAATTCAAAGTAAAGCAAGCAGTGTGATAAAGTCTTCATTACTTCTGCATTAGTGATGTGAGGTTCAATATTAACCAAAAAAAAAAAAAAAAAAAAAATATATATATATATATATATATATATATATATATATATATATTAAAAAAAAATATATATATATATATATATATAAATATATATATATATATATATATATATATATATATATATATATATATTTAAAATATATATATATATATATATATATATATTTTTTTTTTTTTTTTTTTTTTTTTTTTTTACAAAACGTATTGAGCAATGTATGAACAAGAACAAACTGCTGCATCTCCCAGAATCCCCTTGTAATTACAGTATGTTCCTTTCCTTAGTCAATCCACTTAAGTACTGTATACTATTTGATTTGACATCACTCTCTCATCTCATGGTTGGATAGAGACTTTCAAAATTCTGAGTTAAGGGGTCATTTATTACGTTTTGCCTAGTCCGAGGACAGAGTCATGTCCTTTAGTCAAATGCAGTGTAATTTGGTTATTAATATGTCTTGTTAGGTTTGTGAAGCCAACATTTTTAAGCCTGTTCTTGCCTTTTCATTCTGACACTTTGGTTTGAATAACTCTTTTGGTTTTTGAACTCTGCCTGGTTATTACATTATTAAATTCAGAAACAGATTGCATCAAAACAAGATGCAAGAAGCCACATATTAGTTAAAGCAGTTTGTAGCAATCAGGCACAGAGTCTGATTTTACTCTGAAATGTGTGCATCATTTTGGGTAGCTCATACTGTATATAGTGTGCTGACAGGCTGGTATTATAACGGCCCATGTTATTTAGCGAGCACAGCAAGACTCAAGTCAATTGCGTAACACCTCACTTAACCTCACCTTTATTGTATCTGGAATGGCTTGTAGGTCTAGACCTGCGGTATTACAGTTGATTAAGGTTTAAAGCAAATCAGGACAATAGGACATAATGATAATCATAAAGACATTTTAATAGATTCACACTGCTGTATAAAGAAATGCTTTCATTAAAACTTGTATAATATGTTCTTCGATCAAGGTAACTGCTGCTCATGGAATGAACTAATGGTCATGTTGTTAGTTTAATTGTTTTACTCACTTAATTTCCTCTTCTAGAAAATATTTTTAAACCTTAACCCAGGCGCATGAATTCATTAGGATAAGCGTTATGGAGAAGTTCCCAGAGCATGAGGCAGGAATATACCCTAATTGGGACATTTTACTAGATACACACAAATGCATATGTAGTGGCATGTAGACATCATTGTAACCGACATTGTAACCTACTGTAGGATTTTATGGGAGGGTGGTGGTGAAGAAAAATAACTAGGAAAATAACTCATTTATATTTACATTTAGCCCAAATATCCAAGAAGCAAATAGACCTTTAGTCGTTGCTTAAAGACTGCCAGTAGCTTAGCTGTATGGATATCTAGAGGAAGTTTCTTCCACCACCAGAACAGAAGACAGCCTAGATGCATGGTATGATCTCTTAGACTCAAGAGAACTCAAGGGAGACCGTTTCAATGAAGCCAATGACATTGAGGACATCATATGATAATGAAAATGTTGAAAGAATTGAAAAAAGCTGCACCCATGACACATCACCCTCCCAGATCCTAAATCATAGTTCAACTTCTAAACAAAGTAATGAAGTTTAATAACCTGGCTTTTTAAATAAAAAATAAAATAAAAAAATAACTAACTTGAGCTTATGCTTCCAAATTTGTAATAACATTTATTATTCAACTTGTATGAAAAGCTCATATCAGATTTAAGGATGCAGATGAATGTTTTACCTTTTCTAAAGACGTCTAGGGAACTGGCAAGGAATTCATGATGAGATGAGATCAGCTTCTTGATACAGTACCAGTCCAAAGTTTGGGTACAAAATTGGACGTATTTTGCACATCATATAACAAGAGTACTGACTTCAAATTTGAGAAGGAATGGTACAATACAGTTTTCTTTGAGCCGAGGTCTGAATTTCATGTTTGTGTC